>CM040122.1:361998609-362598609 GCA_022559845.1 Amorphophallus konjac
AAGAACAGACTGAGGGTGCATCGGGTAGAGGGACAAGTTGGATGCGCCGGATTAGAAGGGAAGTGAAGTGTGCCGGGCAAGGCACGTTGGGGAGTGTCGGCAGGGACAAGGCTGAGGGCGTGCCGAGCTAGGATGGGTTGAGGTGTGTGCCGGACGAAGCCAGACTATGGTGTGCCGAGCTAGGCAGGTTGGGGTGTGCCGGGTTAGAAGGGAGGTGAAGTGTGTCGGGTAAAGGGCGGCACTGGCAAGTGTGCCGGATGGAAGGAGATTGTGCCGGATGGGGGGGGGGGGCTGAGCGGCTGGTGTGTTGGGTGAACGGGCTGACAGGTGTGCCGGATGAAAGGGATGGCGAGTGTGCCGGGGAAGGGCTAAGCGTAGGTGTGCCGGGTAAAGGGCTAAGAGAGTTTGGACCATGCCGGATGGAGGGGAAGTCATGGGTAATGAGCAAGGCCAACAGACCCGTCGGACGATGCTGAAACTCAGAAGAGCCTGGGCTAATGGGGAGGGGGGTTGTGGACGATGCTTAGAGATGCTTTGCTCCCCAAAGGAGATTCTGGACGCCAGGGGACCCTGGACTTCAGCCATGCACTGGCGGTTCCCAGGCGCTAATGCCCCTACGACCCAAGCTCCGCAGGAAGAACAAGCGGGAGGAAATGACGAAGAAGAAGGGAGAATGCCAACGGTTGGCTACCGAGAGAGGACCAACACAGAAACCATATGTACAAGCCAACACAAACCATTCACAAACTTCCCATTCATTTTTGCAAAAGAAACCACCCTAAAGGGGGGTACAAAGGCTAATACAATGCAAAGGGGTAAGCCCCGAGCCCAAGAAAGACAACGGGGAGAAATAATAAAGAAAACGAGACAAAGCTCCGTTTGGCGAGGAACATAGTGGGGGGAAATAGACCACGGGCTCCCCCCCCCCTTCGCTCGCTTCTCCCCACTCTCTCTGTAGCGACCCAAGATCCGGATACCGGAAATGCCCGATACCATTCGAATCCTGACCCACAGCCCACGAGCCGGGAGGGCTCGGAAGGGCTAAAAGGAGTATGAAGGTACAAAGAAATAGGAAATAAAGCAGGATAATTCAACAATTAATAGAAATAAATAAATAACTACTACAACAAAGTCCAGTCTAACAGAAAGTACAGTCTAAAGCAGTAAAAACGTACCACATGCCGAGTGAACACTCGGCTCGGCGAGCTGGCAACTAAGAACCTCTTAACAGCAACCTCGAACCTCGAGGACGAACTACCACACCTGAAAAGTAAGGGTGAGTCTCCTGTCACTGGCTCAGTAGGGATCCCGCGGAATCCCAACTGAGAACAACGGCGGCACGGAAAGTTGTAACTACAAGAGCAGCAGTACCGCAAGAACAGGAAACCCGGAGGCCGGTAAAAACTCGGCACTACAACTACTCCTACTGTACCGGTCAAGCAGAAAGAGAAGTCCCGATCTCACAGTCGGGAACCGGACCATACTAGAACCACTTACCAAAGTAAAAACCAACGGCGACCCCGCCGTAGAGGCCTATCTCCCAGGACACGGCCAACCTGGACACGTTGTCCAAGGTACAACCACGACCACCCGGTCGCGGACACCGCACCAACAAGACGCAACATCGGTAAAGCTATTAGCATTAGTCTCGCGGCATGAAAATCGACACAGGCGCCACGGCGAAACACCCAGAACTCAACGGCCAACACGAACAAAAACCCGAAGGTCGAAGTCACAGAGACTGACAGTCTGTCACTCCTGACTCGACAGGAGTACCTCCCACTAGAAGCACAGTCGGTAGCGTCCTCTGACAACTTACACTGCACCGCAGGTGAACTGCTTGACGTGGTAGCGTCTACCAGACGCACGGACACCGTACAAGTAACCACAAACAAGTGACTAGCTGGGGTCGCGCTCGTCAGCGTGGGTCCAACCGCCCCCAACCACGTGTGCACACACAGACCGTCCATCCCTGGTCTGGCCCTCTGACCGGTTTTCCCCTAAGCCGGACTCTGGCTGCTAGACGCGGGGCCCGATGGAAACCAGTCTAAAATCGTCCTCAGGGATAGCCCGTACACCTACTCCCAGGTGAGACCAGCACACGCGTACTGGTAGGCTACGACTAGTGGAGGGTCACTGAAGGAGTAGACTCTTAAGTCAACGGAAAATAATGACCGAACCCGACGAAGTACGGGGACCACCCCATGTACCAGCACCGTCGCACGATGACCACGGTCGGAGAAGAAACGGGGCTCACAGTACACGGGCCACGCACCCGGCCACGCAGAAACACAGAAACACGGTTCCCAAGATAGCTCACAGGCCGCCAAGCAGAATCCCACTCTCAGGGAAAACTGGGAACCCTCCAGCCCCAGGCTGGGCAACAGGACTCGCAGTCCCAGGTCTTACTCAGGGCCCACTCGGAAACCACTTCCCGAAGAAACTCACGGCGTGCGGGGAACCCTCGCCGCACTCACACCGACCACGGTGCCTCGATCAAGCGCAACACAAAGCCCGAAACACGAGGAGTCACCAGGACTCTCAAACCCATGGGCACGCTAAACGAGATAGCACGGTCCCCCCGACACCCTCAAAACACGGACACAAAACCCTTGGGGTGTCTGGGATACTTACGAGACCGCAAGTCGACCACTGGGTCCCAACCGGGTCGACCAGGGATCTACACAACGCAAAACGATCGCGGCAAGCACGAAGAACCACTTCTGCGCAACACAGTGCCTGGCGGTCTATTTTTGGGCCGTCACAGCTGTAACGGTCCAAGGATAGGCCGTCACAGCTCCTTGACGGTCCCAACTCAGGAGCGTCAGACACTCGGTGCAAAACCGGCTGTAACGCGCACGCCTAGCCTGGTGCGTCAGTAGACGAGCAGAAACCAACCGTGACGCACACCGCCCGGGGCGTCACGGTCTTTGACGGACCAACGCTGGTGCGTCAGAAGACGGGACAAAACTGGCTGTGACGCAAACCCCTCGGGGCGTCACATACTCTAACGCTCCAACCCAGGTGCGTTAGAAAGTGGGGACGCGTCCTCTCTGACGCTCCTCACAGGGGCGTTTACAAGGCTCTGACGCTCACCTTGGGTGCGTCAGAGGCCTTGACCCCCAATGGTCAAAACCACAACGGTCGACTGCCAACAGTCGGGTCGTCACTCTAACGGTCCAACCTTGGCGCGTTACACGCCTTGGCGGTCTATCGTGGGACCGTTTGGCCCACGGGCCACCTAGTTGGCAAAACAGTAGGCTGTGACGCACCCACCCTGAGGCGTCACACGCTGTGGCGGTCACTGGAACGACCGTCACACCGTCCCGGTGGTGGAATAGCGAGAAACGACCAAAAATACCAATCACGCCCCCATACTTCCATGGGAGAGAGGGAAAACAAGGGGGAAGCCCCCAAATTGCCCCTAGCATGCATCTACGGCCTCGGATCGGCCAAAAATGCGATGAAACGGTAGATCGGCTCACGAGCCCTAAAACATGGAATTTTCCAAAAATTCCTCAAATACACCTGCTCGGCTCACCACGGCCTACAAAACTCACGAAAAAGGGAATGCACGAGCTGGGGATCCATCTCCCTACCTCCACCGAAGAAACGACGCGCCGTGGACGCCGATCCACGAAGAAATCACCGTGAAACCCTCGCCGACTCACGAACGCATCACCGAGCTTCCACGCACCTCCATCCCGCGATCCTCGACCCATCCTCGCCGTCCTCCTAGCCCGCGTCGCCCTGCCGCGCTCCCGTCTCACTCCGTCGGCCGCCGAAGAATGAATCCCCGTTAAAAAATGTTGCGGAAATAAAAACCAAAACCAACTAAGCAACACTCAGTGATCAACCTGGTCAACCACTCAACCTTAACTCAAGGAAGAAGATGATAACAGCAAATAAGAGCGAAGGCACGCAATCTCACTGAACAACTCAAATAACGCTGTAGGCTAACAAACGAGTCAAGTGAGACAACCATCAACCATATAGCGCTCATGAAGCATCCTGCGAAGGGTGATAGAAGATATAGAGTAGAACGTAAAATCAAACCATAGAACACCAGGATTTTTAGGTGGTTCGGTCCACAGACCTACGTCCACCCCTCACTCCAAACCGGAGTGAGGCTTCCACTAGCAAAAGTTAGAACTGCAGACTCAGTCTGCAAACAGGTGCTGCCGAACAGCTTGACCAGGGGAACAACCTCCCATCTTCCTCCAGACCGGAGGGAAACCACTAGTGACACACAGTCACTAGCAACCAGAGACCGAAGTCTCTCTTCCTCTGAAACCCAGAGGGAACCCACAAGCGACACCAGCCACTTGCAACCGGAGACCAAAGTCTCCCTTCCTCTGAAACCTAGAGGGAACCACAAGTGACACCTAGTCACTTGCCAAACCAGAGGTCACGTACCTCTCTTCCTCCACACCAGAGGGAACCACTGATGACACACAGTCACCAGCAAACCGGAGAACTAATCTCCCTTCTCCTGAGACCACAGGAGGAACCCGACCTCAAACCAGAGAATCGGAAGAACAAACGTGATCAGTTAAAAAGAAAAACAATAAGTGATAAAAACACAACGACTGAAAGCTGGAAAATGAAATGCACAATGTAGCTCTCACAGGAGCAAACTGGATTGGATCTGATCCAAAGTCCAGTGATGACAATGAAGCTTCTCTTCTTCTTCACGAGCTCTCTATCTCTCTTTGTCTTTTTCTTTTTCTTCTTCTGCTCTCTCACTCTGGCTCTCATCTTCTCTTTCTTTTTCTCTCGTTCTTCTTGACACTTGATCGTCCAGGCTCTCTCTGTCTCTTCTTTCTACTTCTGCTCCTTTTTTCTGCTGCTCTCACTTGCTTGCTTTCTCTCGTTTCACTCGAAGGAGAAGCTTTTTCTTTATAGCAGGAAGGTGGGCGAGTGACTTCCACGAATTCCTGCCCTAACACATTGGCCGCGTGGCAGCATCTCAGTCTACAGGATGACACATGTCAGGATTCTGAGCCATCTCCATTCTTGGATCACGAGACTTCATTAATCTCCTCGAATCAGCTATCCTGTTAGAGCAGATTTGTTATCAGTGTGAGTTAATTTATCTGACAGGAAAGAACTGAATGCATCGTATTAGTTCAAGATTTGAACCATGCATGTATAGACTTGATGCACAAAATATAGTTTGCACATGAGAAAGTATGTACAATGAATGTGGATGCACTTACATGCCACGAGCTGTACAGACTTGCAACCTATGTATAGACATGAGTGTTGCAGCAAACGATGCACAGCCATAGCTGAAAGTATACACTTGAGTGCGTGTATGCTAGAACGATGTATAGACTTGGATGTGCTGGCAGAGGATGTACAGACTTGTGCAGACTTGCTAGCATGCGGATGTATAGACTTGTGCAGACTTGCTAGCAAACAATGTGCTGACTATGCCATGAATGTATAGACTTATGTGTTATGCAACAGACAATGTATAGACTTTGCATATGCACATGTGACGCTGAGTGAGACGCAGGATGCACTGGCTGTACAGACTTTGCGTATGCACATGAGACGCTGAATGAGACGCAGGATGATGAACTTGCTGGCAGACGATGTATAGACTTAGCATGAGACGCTAAGTGAGATGGTGCAATGTATAGATTAGCCGATGCAATGTTCACACGACCTTAGACGCTAAGTGAGACGGTGCAATGTATAGACTTAGCCAAGACATCGTGAGCAACTGGACGATGTACAGACTTGAGTTCGTGCATGCTACAGGGCAATGTATGGACTTTGAGTGAATGTGGCGTGCAACTATTAATGCACAGACTCCTTTCACACGTGCATGTATGCTAACAAGGACTCTGTGCAGGTATGCACAGACTTATCATGCAAGCGAGACAGAACTTGCACCGATGCAATACTGTTCATGCACAGACTATGAAGCTCGGACTTAACATGAATGCACTGACATGCTATTAGTGTGCAGACTTAGCATGCAACAATGTGCAGACTTGCGAAAACACGCATGGACATAACAACAAGGAATGTGCTGACTTTGTGTAAAAGGGAATGTGCATACTTGCTATGGATGTATAGACTTTATGTTGGACCAACAAGACAATGTATAGACTTGCCTGCACGGACTTGCCTGCACTGACTTGTGTGTTCGTGTAAATAGTAAAAGGCATGGACTTAGGCAGCTGCTCGAGGTAGGAAAGCACAGAAGCAGCATGGACCAATGTATTCAACATGAACTTAGAACAAAGATGAACCAGTGAAGCACAGCATAAAGCAACCGAGTGCACTGACTTTGTAGAATGCAGTTGTGCATGGACTATATGCTCCAGACAATCGTGCACCAACTATATGCAATGCTATATGAACTGTATGTCTGCACTAATGCAAGATAACACATTCATATGCCCAAAGCAGAACTATCATTCAGACACAGATGTTCATGATATGCAATGCTGACTCATAGTGTTTGCTATCATCAAAATCACATAACACAACAATCTCCCCCTTTTTGATGATGGTAACACTATGAGTCACACTGACTCATGTCAAACTATTCTCCCCCTTTGACTTCATCAAAAAGAAAATAGTTTGACTCAGTCATTTAGACATGAAGACACAGAGGTAGTTAAACAATGAAGCACAAATCAAGTCTATGATGCAGCTGTATGCTCTCCTATACCAGCCAGATAAGATCATGCACAACATGTGACCCTACTCCCTCTGAGAAACTGAGGTGAGAAGAAATAAGAATAGGGTATGGTGAAGGATTGCCAAGAAGTGACAAGCAGGTTAATCTCCCCCTTAAAGCTAGAAATGAGTTGAGGTATGTCAAGAGGTGATAAGCATCTATCAGCAAAAACACATGGGCACTCAAGGATTACCACAATCTGTCAGCACAATGTTTAAATGAGGAAGCAAGATTTTCGTTAGCACACCAAATTCATAAATCTTGATAACCGAATTTCAGACTCTTCAATTATAATAGATTATGAATGAGTTGAAACTTACTTTCATGATTTAAGAGTGATGTATTAAAAATTTATTAAGAAAATTCAATACTCATATCTGAAACACCTTTTAATAGAAATGAACCAAAAACTCATCTGATATTCATGTTTAACCTCCTTCCATCTTACTCATTTAAATTCAATGACTCCTATGGAAGTTACACAAGATAATATTGAGATTAAACAGAGATAAATATGTCTGAACTTGTCTTTAGTTTTTCAGAATTTTCTATTGATCAGCACTTATTTTTCCTGAGCAAGTTTGGTTCAGTCAACACCTTTTTACATGAGGCACAACACGTTTTAGGTGAAGTGACCCAGTTACTTAGTGTGACAACCATATTGCCTCTCAAAGAGAACAGAGTTAGCAATTTGGAGTGTCTTTTTACATGAGGAGACACCTTGATCAGAGGCCAGAATCTCCAGTTACTCAACACAACCATGCCATTGCTCTGCCAGATTTTCAATCATTTTTATAAGAGATGTAACTATGGCACTTCATGACATGAGCTTGCTCTATTTCTTTGATAGAGAACTCAGTTTCTCTGTGACCAAAGTCATTGCTCTTGCATTCTTTTCTTTCTCATATTTTCAAGTTTTTCAGACAAAGCTCAGTACACTTAATTGTTTAAGAACAATATTTTCTACATGCATCTTAACCAGAGGTAGCCATGTCTTTTAACATTTCAGATTTCAGAAGATGTTGCATGAAGTTGCATGAGACAATTGATTCAGATTTATTAAAATAATGATTCAGATATTTTCAAGTCTTTTACATCAAAACCTAATAAATACATTAGTCTTAAATCAATTTGATTCATCAGACATTCTTAAGCCAGTATAATAGAAGATTCTTCTTTTCAAAGTATGTCTGATTTATGACTAGGGTACACAAGCAAAAAATCTTCCCTCATTTAGATGAAGCAACAAAACATTTTTATTGAGAGAACAGTGCAATTCAGAAGCCAGCATTAAAGACTAAAATCCAGTCAGATTAGCTTGGACCGGTCTTGACAAGATATGAAGAAATGTGAATGATAGGAACAAGCTAACAATTGAACTCATAGCAGACAGAATCAATAGCTTAGTCTGGAATACAGACAGATCAGCTGACAGGAGTGCCATGAAGAAAGTTGAGAGAAGCTCTTCTTCGAAAAACTTAATGAATAGAAGACAGAATTCATCATCAGGAGAGAGTGTGAGAACACATGAGAGTTATTCAGATAACTAGACAAAAGGTGTTCAGTGTGACAGACTTAAGAATTCAAAAATGCTCCCCCTGTCTAGATGCAATGAGTCATTTCTTTTTAGATTTTTCAATTTGATGATATGCAATGCACTGCTCTATATGCATGCATATGAGATGACTCTCCTGGAGATATTTCCTGAACATGAATGTCATGAACATTATGCAGGGATAACCAAACTCCCCCTGACTATATGCAATGTATGAAGATTTTAAGTGCAACAAGTGCAATGACAGAATACAGGGAGTTTTAACATATTATGCATCATAACATAGATATGTAATGCATTCAGCAAACGAGATTATCATGATATGCAAACATCTAAAGCAAACAATTTCATATAACAGAATTTAAAACAAGGTTTCAGAACTGACCTGAAAAGTACAGTCATGGGCTTTTCATTCTTGAGTGCCTTGGATTATTACCCCTTTTATTCTTCAGTCCCCAAGGCACACCTGCAGGTTAGCACACTATTTGGCATGGGCAGGTACCCAAACAGTCTTGGGTCCTGCATGGTTAATAGCACCTTTGATGGGTGCTTTCCACAGTCCTTGGGCTTTTGAGTCATCAAATATCATTAAACAACAGTCATTCATGGAGTGCCCAAATTGCCCACAATAATGACAGGAAACAACATGCTTTGATTTCTTGTTATGCACATAATTATTAGCATGGAATTTTTGTGCATTAACATGAAAGTTTCTATTATTAGCATGAACATATTGTTTTCCATATCCTGCCATCCAGCAGTCGGAAGCTCGGTGGCCTGATCTTCCACATTCAAAACAAGCAAGCGATTTTTCCTTAAAAGTAACATTATTTCTACCAAAAGTATTTTCTTTTGTAGGAAGGTTGATATGTTTAGAGTTGAATTTTTCGCCTTGAGCGTGCCAACAATCCTTGACTGTGTGGCCATGCTTTCCACATGAGAGTAAGTAAAAGAATTTCTTCTATGAAAACCTGACCAGAATTTAGTAGTCATGTTACCAGAGTTGTCAGATAAATGACCATAAGGTCCCCTTGGAACAGTGGTTCTTCTAGGAGCATTGAACTCATTCTTCTTCAAGAACCAGCAATCATGTCTTACATGACCAGATCATCCACAATGGGAACATTTGAGTTGCCTCTTCTGGGCAAACTGATTCTTGGATGAGCTTTTAATAAAATGCATATGTGTATTTCCTGAATTTTTAATTTTCTTCATTCTATTATGAGCATTCAATTCATCAGATTTCAGGATATAGCAGTTATGCATCATATGACCAAATCTTCCACAATAATAACATGACCCCTTTTTAATATGAGTGTGTGAGAGATCATGTGACTTGTGTGCAGCTTTCTTTACCAACAGGAGTGTCTTTGTCCTTTTTCTTTAGATTTTCATTCTTTTTCAATTTTTGAGTTTGTTCTACAGTTTTGGGACTGACAGTGGATTTTTGTGCAGTAAATTGAAAAACAGAAGAACCAGAGGTTTTGTTTTGATCAGAAGCTTTTACAAACACAGTGGAAGTTTTATTCCCATTGATCCTTTTATTTGTCGGACTGTAACCCAGTCCCTCTCTCTGAAAATTATCACTCTTTCCAAGAAACTTATTCAGATTGTCCTTTCCTTTGACAAATTTTGATAGAGAATTTTTTAAATCTTGAATCTCAAAATTTAAGACATCAATATTAGCTTCATATCTAAACAGATCTGTTTCACAGGAAATGACTTGTTGATGCAAGGCATCATTCAGACTTTTGAGTTTTCAACTTCCTATTTTAATTTTATTTCATTGTCAGCTTCAGATAGGGACTTGTAAAGATCATCAACTTCTTGTTGAAGGGATGTGATTGTAAGCTCATATCCAGCTATCTTCTGTTCACAGCAAGTGACATTTCCTGTAATATCCCGGACCTTTCGGATCCTTCTTCGTGGGTCCCAGATCTGGTTTTCGGAGCGTTCGGCTCTATTGTGTCCGAAATTTTATTTCGGATATCTTTCGTGTTCGGATCGGCGCGATCCGGAGTCGTTTCGGAGGCCCGGAGGCGTTCCGCGGCTTTTCCGTGCGTGATTTCCGATTTCCGGCGCGGGTTTCGGCTTTTCTCTTCGGACGCTCGCTGCGGGTGAACCGGGCTGTTCACACGGGCACGAGTGGTACCGTCGCGATCGGTACGTTCCGAGGATCGTGGGGGTGTAATTTCCTAATTTTTGGAATTTTCCGGATTTTCCGGGTTTTTCTATAAAAACCCTCCCTATTTTCTCTCTCCCCCCACTTTCTTCTTCTTCTTCCTCTCTTCTTCTTCCTCCTTCCTCCTCCACCGTGTCTCCCTCCCTCTCCCTCTCTTCCTCCCGGTTGGCCACGGCGAGCTCCCCTCCGGCTGCAGACGGCGGCGGGGCGACGACGCGGTGACGTGGGCGGCGGCGAGGCGGTCGTGGGGGCGTGCGGCGAGCGTGGGAAGCTTAAGGAAGAACGAGGGTTTTCAAGCGTTCTTCGCGATTCGTGGATGATCCGGCGGAGCATTCGCTCCATTGAGGTAGGGTGACGTTCCCTAGCTCTTCGCCGTTCTTTTCCATGGTTTGTAGGCCGCGGGGAGGCCGAGAGAGGCATGTTTGGGCATTTTTGGAGTTTTTCCATGTTTTGGGGGTGAGCCGCCCGATCTATGGTTTTAGCCCATGATTCTATGTTTTGGTGGCTTAGATGCATGCTAGGGGTCCCCAGGGGTCTTCCCCCTTGTTTTCCCCCTCTCCGGTGGAGGTACGGGGGCGCGGTCGATGTTTTTGGGGTTTTCCCGCCGTAGCGTGCTCGGAGGAAAGCGACGGTCACTCCAGTGACCGTCACTTTCTTGGGGGGGGGGGGGGGGGGGGGCGTTACTTCCTCTGGGTGTTGGCTTTGGGGTCTGGGGCTGTAACGGCCCTACGATGGACCGCCATTTGCCTGTGACGCCCCTGGACTGGGCCGTCACATGCTTTCGACCGTTGGTTTTTGACCGTTGGGGGTCAGGCCATGTAACGCACCGAGATAGGCGCGTTACATGCGTGTAACGCACTGGGGTAGGAGCGTTACTTCATGTTGTCCCCCAGGTGGATGGGCCAAGCAACGCACTGGGCCCAGCGCGTTACTTACTAGTGACGCGCTGGGGCAGGCACGTCACTTCCCCTTCCCACCCCGAGTGTAGGGCCATGTGACGCGCTGGGCTGGGCGCGTTACATGTGAGTAACGCACTGAGCCCGACGCGTTGCTTGCAAGCGACGCGCCGGGGTAGGCGCGTTACTTTCCCTGTGGTTTTGGAGGGTGTGGGGCGCCGTGTGACGCCCTAGCCTAGGTGCGCCGCTTCCAAGCGACGCACTAGGGCAGGCGCGTCGCTTCCCCTATCCCCCCTGGCCGTGTGACGGTCTGCCTTAGACCGCCATTTCCAAGTGACGGCCCTAGAGTGGACCGCCATTTGGCAGTGACGGTCTGAGGGTAGACCGCCACTTCCTGAGTTGCCCCATGAGGGTGGCAACCTTACTTTTCTCCGACCGTGGTCTCCGTGTGACGGGACTAGTGCGTGGGGTGATTCCCACACGTTGTCTGGCTTGGGCGTTGTTTTCCGTGACTTGAGAGTCTACTCCTTTAGCGACCCTCCACTAGTCGTAGCCCACCAGTACGCGGTGCTGGTCTCACCTGGGAGTGGTGTACGGGCACCCACCTTTCGAGACGGTTTGTGGACCGATTACCGTAGGCCCCTCGTCGTAGCCAGAGTCCGGCTGCGGGGGAAAACCGGTCAGAGGGCCAGACCTAGGACGCGTGGTCTGTGTGTGCACACGTGGTTGGGGGCGGTTGGACCCACGTCGACGGGCGTGACCCCAGCTAGTCACTTGTTGTGAGTTACTTTTCGGTGTTTGCGCCTCGGGTAGGACCTACCACGTCAGGCGGTTCACCTGCGGTGCGGTGTAAGACGTCAGGGGACGCTACCGGCTGTGCTTCTAGTGGGTGGTACTCCTGTCGAGTACGGAGTGTCAGACTGTCAGTCGTGTGTTTCCGACCTTCGGGTTTGTCGGTGACCGTTGAGCTTCGGTCTTCTCTTCGTAGCACGTGTGTCGGTTTGCGTGCCGTAGAGTCTTGCTTTGTAGAGTACAGGGCTTTCCTTTCCGAGGTACTCTCCTACCGCTAGAGTAGTGGTTTCTCGCTTTGCGAGGTAGGGTTCGAGTGATCCCTACTGAGTCTTGTTCCGAGACTCATTCCCTGCGTGTTTTCACCGTGTTTCAGGTGAGACGCCACCTTCGGGGAGCGCGTCAGGAGCGCAGCGTGGTGCGGGTGCCTAGAGATAGTGCCAGAGGTCTGAGCCGGGGGATGCCCCGTGTAGCTGTACTTTTCTTTCTTGTCACTGTACTAGTCGTGGGTTGTTGTCGTGGTTATTTTATTTTGTGGACCATGTAAATTGTTATCATATTTCCTGCTTATTATCATAACTGTTTAATTTCTGCAATTACTTGTGATAACTATGTAGTTTCCACACCATCCTTTTAACCCTTCCGAGTCTTCGGACTCGTGGGTGGCGGTGCGAGTCTAGGGTTATCGGGCCTTCCCGGTAATCGGATTCTCGGGTCGTTACATTTCCACTCAACATTTGGTTGATGGTTTTTAGACTCTCAATTTCTTGTTCTGCATCCACCAACCTATCAGAATTATCCATGCTCACACACTTACCTTTTTCAATTGTCAATAGCCTATCTGACAGTTGGGTGTTTAGATGTTTTAGCTTGTTGATTTCCTCTTTCAATTTCCTGTTTTTCTCTATGAGATCATCATCAAACATCCAATCATCTAAGGAAGACTGACATTCATAAAACTTTTCTTGTTGTTTCTCAGATTGAAGTTTGTTGAGATTTTTCTGAATCTCTAAATTTATTACTCTATCAGCCTCCAATTTTTCAGAGATCAATCTATTTTCTTTTTCAAGACTCATTGATTTGTGTTCAAATTCCTTGGACTGGTTTTTGAGTTTTTCATTTTCAGATTTCATATTTTCCAATTCAGAACTGACAAGCTCTAAATTTCTCACCAATTTTTCATTACTTTCTTCAACCTCAATTTTCTTTTCCAACAATAATTTGTTTTCCTCTTTCAGGGATTTGATTAATTCCTTTTGCAAATTATCATCATGATCTATATCATTAACCAAATCTCTGAGAACAGCACATTCATTGCAAGAATCATTTTCTTTGATGAGTCTATTCCTTAAACTCTCATTCTCAGACTTCAAGTGTTTCATTTCATTTTCTTTTCTGTTCATATCTGCCTTTAGATTTTCATTTTCCACTTTCATACTTCTGATTTCATACAGCATTTCTTTTCTCAATTTTCTCTTCTCAGATTTAAGTTTATCATATTTGTTCAATAAATGCTCATTCAACGCAATCATATTTTTCAGAGAAAATTATCAGTGTCAGAGTTTACCTGTGATGAAGTATCCTCCACATAATCTGTCTTCTTCTTCATTTTCTTCTTGCTGTCCATCATCGTCAACCATCAGACATGTGTTGCGATTTCTGGTAAGCTTTAGTTCCTCCAAAATCTCCTTGGCAGACCTGGCAGAAGAAACACATGAAATTAGAGCTCTGTCAAGTGATGCTTTCATTAAATCTAATGCTCTCGAGTTGACAGAGTCTTTCAGTCTATCCTTATCAGTCCATCTAGATTTATCTTTTGATAATTTGTGTGGACCGTTGACCATTACTCTCCAAAGTTCAGGATCAGTCGATCTAACATACCGATGTAAGTTCTCCAGCCATAGATCAAGATCATTACCTTTGAAAATTGGCGAATTAGCCATTACAACAGATAATAAACAACAGTGCACAAGACAATCGACAAGAATGCACCGCAACCAGATGAGCAAAGCAAGGCACTAAGTCAGTGAAGCAAAACACCGAGCACCAGAAACCAACTCTGAAATGCACCACGAAAGATGCATGATCTGCTGTGGATCGATGGATCCAATGCACAGCAACCCGCTCTGATACCAATTGATAGGGTGCAAGGCCCGGATACAGAGGGGGGGTGAATGTATCCCTCTTCGAAATTGCCCAAATTAAAATTTCGCTCTCTTGTTGGTCCAACATAAAGTCTATACATCCATAGCAAGTCTGCACATTCCTTTTTACATAAAGTCTGCACATTCCTTGTTGTTATGTCCATGCGTGTTTTAGCAAGTCTGCACATTGTTGCACGCTAAGTCTGCACACTAATAGCATGTCAGTGCATTCATGTTAAGTCTGAGCTTCATAGTCTGTGCATGAACAGTATTGCATCGGTGCAAGTTCTGTCTTGCTTGCATGATAAGTCTGTGCATACCTGCACAGAGTCCTTGTTAGCATACCTGCACGCGTGAAAGGAGTCTGTGCATTAATAGTTGCACGCCACATTCACTCAAAGTCCATACATTGCCCTGTAGCATGCACGAACTCAAGTCTGTACATCGTACAGTTGCTCACGATGTCTTGGCTAAGTCTATACATTGCACCGTCTCACTTAGCATCTAAGGTCGTGTGAACATTGCATCGGCTAAGTCTATACATCGTCTGCCAGCAAGTGCATCGTCCTGCGTCTCATTCAGCGTCTCATGTGCATACGCAAAGTCTGTACAGCCAGTGCATCTTGCGTCTCACTCAGCGTCACATGTGCATATGCAAAGTCTATATGAACTGTATGTCTGCACTAATGCAAGATAACACATTCATATGCTCAAAGCAGAACTATCATTCAGACACATATGTTCATGATATGCAATGCTGACTCATAGTGTTTGCTATCATCAAAATCACAGGGGCACAACAAGAGGGTGAGAAGAGAGCGTGGGAGAAGAGAGAGAAGGAGAGAGTGAGAAATGAGAGGGGAGAGAGAAATGATTAATATATATAGAAAAATCTGAAAATTCCAGAATTTTAGAAAATTGTGAAAAATTACCTCTGCGATCCTCGGGAGGAACGCAACGCGCCGGTACAGTCCCGGAGTCGGAGAACGCCACGGTTTGCCCTGCACAGAGTTCCGAATGCGCATCAGGGAAAAACACGTATAAAACATAAAATACGCTCCGAGACCCACTAAAATGATCCGAAAAAATATTCGAAAAAAATCCGGGGCATTACACTCTCCCTCACCTTCTTCTTCTCTTCTCTCTGTCACAGTGCCTGGGCCGTCTTTCTTCTTCTTCTGGTTCCCTCTGTTCTCTCTTCACTCAGCGGGAGCAAGACGGAGCAGCCGGTCCTTTTTCTCTTCTCCTCTTCTTTTCTTCTGCCTTCTCTCTCGAGAACCAGCTAGCCAGAGTTAGATCCCCCTTTTTTATATCGAATCCACGTTGGAGCATTCGAAGGCCAAGCCTTCTTCCTCCTCTCTTTCCCCCTTCATCCGTCCGGGGCCATTAAATGGCATGTGCGTAGGGACATCAGGGGGGGCTGGCGTGTCTTCACCAGGTTGGCCCGGGTTGACGTCGACGGCCTGCTGCCGCTGCGCTGTCGACCAGAGCACGAGCCAGAGGCACGAGCATTCAATGCTCCGTGCTTGAGTAAAAATAGAGTATCGTAATGAAGATGGGACGGTTGGATGAATGGTGACCGCACTGGGTGAAGAAGAAAAAGGCTTGCATCGGGTGGAAGGCTTGGCAGCCTTACCGGGTGAAGAAGGACAAGTTCTATGACGGGTGGAAGGCTTGACGGCCTCACCGGGTGAAGCCCACTTGAGGTGTGCCGGCTGGAGTGAGCATCAGGCGTGCCGGGTGGAGGCTCTTGCAGGTGTGTCGGCCAAAGACCACTTGAGGTGTGCCGGCCAAATGCCACTTGAGGCGTGTCGGGTGGAGCCTCATGCAGGTGTGCCGGCCAAAGTGAGCATCAAGCGTGCCGGGTGAAGGCTCTTGCAGGTATGGAAGCAGCTGAACCTCCATTGCTTGGTGGAGGCAAACGGTGATTCCCCACATGACTAGGAAGTCGATCACGTAACTCATTGATGTAGTTCCAGATGTGATCCTCTATTTGGTTCTGCCTAAGCTGATTTTGCATCCGATCAACTGCCATCTCACATGCGGTACACATAGCATCACTGCGGCCCAAAGATGATTTGTCCTCACTCTTATCAGCCGCACTTTTGATGCCAATACTGACATCTCGAGTTCCATCGAAAGCACATAAACCAATCTGGGAATAGATTTTCTGTGACTGTGTCCCTGCGAACAGCAGCTCCAATATCACTTGATCATATTGTGCAACAATTGCCTTACGGTCCTGACTAGCTACTCTAGTAGTTCCAATAGCATGATTATCTTCAGCTATCGTTGCTGTTGGGCCTGAAATTAAGGACGTCCCTGAATCAGCGATCGCAGCGCAGCTGCCAAAACAGAGTCCCGTAGAATGTCCACCAATAAGTGCATCACCCATGTTAAACAGTCAATGACCTTTCTGAGTCACTGGAACGTTTGTGATTTCTCTAAAAAAAAATGTCTAGGTTCTATGCCACCAAACAGAATTTCACCACCCTCTTTCTCAGCATTTCGATTAAACCAGAAAGAAAAATGGGGTCTTCTACGAGACCTTGTTCAATCATGTTATATCGCAGTGGGGCAGCATTACCAACAGAAATTTCTTGAAATCCTAGGCCCATTGTTCCCTCAAATTTGCCCACCAAAAATGCAATGCTGGGTTCCCTAGTGGCCTCAATAGAAGTCTGATTCTTCACAATTATGTCACCAACTTTGGCATGGTCTCCACTGAAGAAACCTGATATCCCACCAATCCCATAACGAATCTCGGCAGACGTTCCATTCTCCTGGTAAGTACGTGACATGCTTGACTTGTACTTGGAATGGAAATAGCAGGCAACCGAGTAATAGCACTTAGAGGAGGGGACCCATAGATTTGAGCTGCCGGTATCAAAGATGACGGTGAAACTCTGAGGCGTGTGGTGAAATGGTGAGAGAAGTGTGCCGTGGAGGCTTGGCGTGGTGATCTGGTGACGGGTGTGGGGTGGAACGGTGAGGGAAGTGAGGGAGTGGTTATCCGGTGTGCGGGTGTGCCGTCCGGTGCGGCTTGTGCACCGGGCGCGGGGGTGTGCCGGGTGTGGAGATGGTGCAACGGGAGCCGGCGTGGGGGAGTGTGCCGTCCGGTGTGCGTGTGCACCGGGGTGGGGGTGTGCCGGAGGGAGGTGGAGTGAGAGAGAGAGAGAGAGGTTACCATCCGGCACAGTGATGTGTCGGGGAGAGGGAGAGGGAGAGAGAGAGAAAGAAAGAAAATGAGTGAGCCACCCTTTTTTCTCTTTCTCTTTATTTTTTTATTTTATTTTTTATATATTTTATTATTTTTTATTTATTATTATTATCATTTTTATTATATATATATTATTTATTATTTCTTTTCTTTTTATTCTTATTCTTTTATTCTTCTTTTTTCTTTCTTTCTTTTTTCTTACTCTTCTTTTCTTCCTTCTTTTCTTTTTCTTTCTTTTTTTTCTTCTTCTCTTTTTTTATTTAGGTGTCCACGGTTGCCCAGAAAAATACCCTGGGCGGCCACCCCATGGGCCGTGGCCGCCCAGTACAGTGGGTAGGGCGGCCAGTAGTCTAACTTCCGAGAAGCCTAGGCGACCAGGGCTCTGGCTGCCCAGAGAACATAACCTTGGGCGGCCACATCAGTGGCCCCCTATCCCTCTAGGCGGCCGGACCATTGGCCGCCCAGACTGGCAAGGCGACAGGCCATTTGGCCATCTTGCTCAAGGTCCCCTTCCAGAACGAAGTCCGGAGGGTCGTTCCCCAAGGCCGATTTGTCCCCAATTTGAGCGGGAACTCCTAAGAAATGTGATAAAATAATTTCTGAGTACAATGTCATCCATAAAACATGATTTAAACTAAGAATCGCAACGAAATTCGGTCAAATCGCGCTCTCGACCCTAACATGGATTTTTCCCCGAAAAATCGATAAACCCCTTTCTCTCGTCCAAATCACTACCGAATCAAGGGGAAATGCGGGAGAAGTAATTAGGATCCATCCCCCTACCTCTCAGGAAGAAATCGCGTGCTATGGATGCCGAATCGCTAAGAAAACGTCATGTTCTATCGAAGTTGAACCCCAAACTCGTGAGCACGCCATGGCGCGCCATTGCCTCCCGCTCTTCACATCCGTCCTTGCCTCCCGTCACCCACGCCACCCTCAGTCTCACCCACCGCATCCTCCGTCGGTCGTCGGAGAGGTGGAGGGAGAGAGAGAGAGAAACGAGAGGGTAAGAGGGAGAGAACGAGAGGGTAAGAGGGAGAGAAAAGGTGGGGGGGTTTAAATAGAATTCTTTTTGGGATTTAAAAAATTTTAAAAGTAGAAAAATTATTCCCATGATCCTAAAAAATGCATAATTCACCTGTTAAGATGCAAAATATAAAAATATTTTATTTTCTCTTATTTGGGGGTCCGAAGACCCGATATTTAAATAAATCTATTTTATTCATAAAACATGATCCGAGACTCGCGAAACCACTCCGAACCTGCAAATACTAGATCCGAAAATCTAGGTCATGACAACTTAGCTTATGTTCGAGCGGCAAAGTTGATATAGTTAATTTCTTCAACACCTATGTGGACTTAGTCTTATTTTGTAGCGCCTAAGTCAGTGCATGACTAAGTGAAACTTTAGTTGAGGTTTTAGCTGATTTCTTGCACCTATGTGAAATTTATTCTATCTTGTACCAATATGGATTTAGTTTCATTTTTGCTTCACTTAAGTGAATGTTCTTGTGGCTAAGTGAGTGCTCATGCGATTATGTTTAATTTTGCAACGACTAAGTGTAGATAGCTTTATTCTTTTGCGCCTATATTATATGTAGATGTTTTTCAAACTACTTCTTCTTGTTTCACAGTTTTGTTATCATCATCCATAATCAGAGTTTTGTTATTATTATAAATAATCATAATTGATCCAAAGTTTTGTTATCACCAAAATAACTGTAATTAAGTTAATATCATAATGTTAACCTAACAATCTCCCAATGATCAATTTAATACAAGGTATCAGCCCAACTTGTTCTACTCTGAATGCGCACTTCTCAGTGACCGCGTTCACAGCCACACTGTTTTCTGGCTGGTCCTTCTTTTCTAAGGTAAGTAGCACAATCTCAGTAGGTTTTCTAGCTGTAGTTGTATTATTTTCCTTGGTGGCGATCGCGGTCACTTGATTATCATATTCATTGCATAGTAGCGCAATTTTGTGTGTACATGTATGATCCCACGGGACAACCCTTCGATACTTACCTTAGCAGAGCACTCGGCAAGGGGAGCATGTCCTCAGAATGAGGAGAGACATAGCTTAGAGTCTGAGAGAGAGTGCCCGGTGATAGTGGAGACTGCTCAGACGGGAGCATTGGAGAGTTGTGGATGCACTTTTTATTAAAAATCATTATTTTATTTATTTATTGAGTTTATTAAGTGCGTGGACGTGCCAGTCATAAAGTGACGATTTGTTCGGGCTTCAAGGAAGCCTTTGGTGCGCTCGATCTGACTAATCAGACGATTGAGTGGTTCGTGTCGGAACCAAAACCCGCCACGCCATAAAGGTCACATCGTTATTTACAACCCCTCGGAGAGGGGAACACCCTTGATTAATCGTCGGGAATCAGGGCCTCGTGGCCAGGAAGTTATATCAAGAGAAACGTGACGATAGCGACCTCGAATCAATCGGAAAGCCCTATGTATAGGGAAGCAGGCATTCGAAGCATGTCGGTCACTCAGGGGACCATTTGGTATTCGGACGAGTGTCCGGCTTGAGAATATCGTGATCGTCGCGGGAAAATCGGAACGTATGTGCCGGGATACGACAAATTTATTGTTCAGAGGAACGGGAAACATTCGGTTAAATCCCAGTTAAAGTGGTAGGAAAACAGTGAGTTTATTGGCCCGGAGCAAGATCAAGCTAGGACCATTCTGGAGAAGCTTCCCGCGGTCAAAGCGAGACTAGCGTGGGCGTCGTTAATATTTTCGGTGCCGAAAGGCAGGGGGAAAATATCCCGAGATTAGATCCCAAAACAAAGATATGTTCGAGGATAGCGGGCTATAGACTCAGGGTCTGGGTCAAACAATGACCATGATTAGGGCGAACCCGCGACCTAAGCATGACCCAGGAAGGTCTTATCGATATTCCCATGCAAAGGGTCCGAAGATGACGAGAGCCTTCTCGCTCCATTCAGATTTTGTCGGTCATTCAGGGACCACTTTATGTTCGGACAAAGGTCTGTATTGAAGGTACGACGTAAACGAAAATAAACCCGTACAAATGTATGCCGAGTTTACGGCAATGTCAATGAAAGAGCGGAAACGAATCCCAATGGGAACAAGTCCGGTTTGACGAACTATCGGCCTAAAGCAATGTCGGGTTACGGCCGTATCGGGATGGTTCCTAAGGTCCGAACCTGACTTGAAGGGGCGACATTAATATTCCCTTTATACCGTGTCTTGAGGAGAGACAAGGCTGTAGAGCAGACTTCATCATTTTATTATTATTTAAATTTCAATTATTTTTGTTATTATTTTTTTATATTTGTGGGTGTGTTTGTTATTATTATTTATTTATTTATTATTTTTGTTGAGTTTGTTATTAATATTATTTTATTTCATCATTATTTATTTATCTATTATTTTTGTTGAGTTACATTTGGGGACGTGTGGAAGGACGGGCCAAAAGGGCCAATGAGAAGTTTGTGCAGGTTCTGGCTGGGCCGATGGGCAAGGTCGGTGCAGGTTCAAAACAAGGTGAGTGTAAGTTCAAGCCGTAAAGGGCCGGGCAAGGTCGGTGCAAGGGCTAGGCCAACATAAGGCCGATGCAATATCTGGGTAAGGTCAGTGCAGGTTTAAACCGTGGAGGGGGGCAGGGTCAATGCAAGCATAGTCAAGGTCGGTGCAGTGTTTTGGCCATGAAGGGGCAAGGTCGGTGCAATGTGTACCATGGCTAGCATGAGGTCGGTGCAAGAGTTGGGCAGGGTCTGTGCAATGACGAGGTTGGTGCAATGTTTAGGTCATGAAGGGGCAAGGTCGGTGCAAGGCAAGGTCTGAGCGTATGGGGTAGGGTCTATGCAGCTGGCGTAAGGTGAAACGCTGAGGAGCGAGACGCTGGGGTGAGGTGAGACGGTGGGAGAGAGGGAGAGTGAGACGCTGAGAGAGAGAGAGAGAAATGAGACGGTGGGAGAGAGGGAGAGTGAGACATGGAGAGAGAGAGAGGGTGAGATGCTGGGAGAGAGAGAGATGAGGCGGTGAGAGAGAGAGGGTGAGACGGTGAGAGAGGGAGAGAGATGAGACGATGGGAGAGAGAGAGAGATGAGACGATGGGAGAGAGAGAGAGAGAGAGATGGAGGTGAGACGCGCGGTGGGAGTGAGAGAGGGTGAGACAGAGAGAGAGAGAGGGAGGTGAGACGGTGAGAGAGAGAGGGAGACGAGATGGTGAGAGAGAGAGAGAGAGAGAGAGGTGAGACGATGGGAGAGAGAGAGAGATGAGACGATGGGAGAGAGAGAGAGAGAGATGAGACGATGGGAGAGAGAGAGACGGAGAGAGAGAGAGAGAGAGAGGGAGGTGAGACGTTGAGAGAGAGAGATGAGACGATGGGAGAGAGGGAGGTGAGACGGTGAGAGAGAGAGGGAGGTGAGACGGTGGGGGAGAGAGAGAGACGGAGATAGAGAGGGAGGTGAGACGGTGAGAGAGAGAGGGAGGTGAGACGGTGGGGGAGAGAGAGAGATGAGACGATGGGAGAGAGAGAGATGAGACGGAGAGAGAGAGAGGGAGGTGAGATGGTGAGAGAGAGGGACCGTGAGACGCTGGGGAGTGTACCGGCTGGGGGGGAACACACACACACACACACACAAAGTGTGCCGGAGAAGGAGGCACAAGTGTGCCAGGAGAGGCTAGGCGGGGCGTACTGGTAGGGAGACGCTGGAGGGTGCCGGATAAGGTCAAGGCAGGGTGTGCCGGGTAGAGTGGGTTGAAGGGTTAAGGCAGTTGGGGCCAGGGTCTATGCAGGTGAGATAAGGTCTGAGGGGAGGTCTCCTTGCTCATGGGACGCGGGTGAGCAGTTTTCTTTTTATTCATGAGACGCATGAGGGGTTAATTTGGTTTTCTTTTATTCATGAAATGTATATGACTAGCTTTCTTTTATTCATGGACTGCATATGAGGAATTTGTTTTATTCATGGAATGCATGTGAGGAATTTCTTTTATTCATGGAATGTATGCGTGAGTTTTGATTTTGTTTTCTTTTATTCACGTAGACTATGTTCATGGTTATGTTCGGTAGCCCGTCATAAAGATGCAAGTGTTCAGTTATTCGGGATCTCCATGGTTCGTTGTTATTTTGGCGAGGCCGTTTCGTTGGTATTTATTCTGTTTATTTGTCATTCCCTTTTGTATTATTGCTCTCCTTTTATTGTTGTCGTTATTAGGTTAATTCTGACAAAAATTCGGCAGCATCTCCCCAAGACCCGGATGGTAAGGGGGGTGTAAGGGGAACACGCCCACAAGGAGTGGTGTGACCCGACAACTCGAGGTGTGTGCCAGGGGCAGCAACACCTTTGAGAAAAGTTTGAAAAACCTGAAAATCAGCGAGTGGAAAACACCGAGCTAAAGAACAGTCTGAGGGTGCACCGGGCAGAGGGACAAACTGAGTGCGCCGGGTTAGAGGGGAGCTGAAGTGTGCCGGGCAAGGCATGTTGGGGTGTGTCGGCAGGGGCAAGGCTAAGGGTGTACCGGGCAGAGGTGAGCCAAGGGTGTGCCGGGTAGAGACAGGCTAAGGGTGTACTGGGCAGAGGTGAGCCAAGGGTGTGCTGGGCCAAAGGAGGCTAAGGTGTGCCGGGCTAAGTAGGCTGGCAAGTGTGCCAAGTAAAAGGAGCTGGCAGGTGTGCCGGGTAAAGGGTGCTGGTAGGTGGTTGGGGTGTGCCGAGTGGAGCACCACGAGAGTGTGCCGGGTGAGGGATAGCCATGGCTCACAGGATCAGGAGGAGATGGGTGAGAGTGGTAGCAGGAAGGACCAAGAGAGATCTCACCCTGTGGGGTTGATTCGGAGGCGCCAGTAATTAGGTTGGCTAGACCCTGAACTCTGGCGCCATGAAGGCTTCCCCTGATGAAGGAGTGAGATGAGGTGGGTAAAGAAGGCTGACTTCTTTCTCCCCAAAAGATGTAAAAGAATCATTGAAGCACGGAGGAAGACCCCGGTGGAGGTGGAGAGGTGGGAGACATAGACACAAATCTATGAACAAGACTAACGAACTTTCTTTTATTCTTGCCAAGAAAAGAAACATCCCAGAGGGTTAATACATTCTAAGAAAGTAAATAAAAGAACGGAGGGGAACAAGATACAACGAAGGGGAATGGGGGACGGAGCACCAGCTCCTCCCCCTCTCTTCTTCTCTTCTGTCTTTCCTTCTTCTTCTTCTTCTCTTCTCACAGGCGGTGGTGAATGGGGCAGCTCTATCTCTTTCTCTCTTCTTCTCTTCTCACTCAAGCGGCCGTGGGTGGAGCACCAAGGGAAGCCCCAGCCTCCTTCTCTCTTCTTCTCTTCTGGTCTTTTTCTTCTTCTTCTCTTCCTATCTTCTTCGTTATGCCTCTGGGGAGAGCCGGCTTGCCGGAGAGGGACCCCTCCTCTTTTCTCTCTTTTTTATACCCCTGGCCACGTTGACCATCTGCTGACGATGAGAGTTAATTGGAGGATGACCAGTGGTCTTGTCTTTTGGCAGGGAGTGCCTGCGTGTCTGGATGAGGCTTCGACAGCTGGGCAAACCCCAGCTGGCTCGAGATGACTATGCTGCACGCCAAGGGTCACACGCAGTGACCAGCGTGTAGGGCTATCAATGGGCCGGACAGGCCAGACAGGGCCGCGGGCCTGACCCGATTTCGGACCAGGCCGAAAGGTCTTTTTCAGCCCACGGGCTTTTAGTCGGGCCTAAAAGTCCGGCTCGACTAGGCCCGCGGACCGAGCTCGGGCTTTGAGTTTGGCCCGCGAGCCGGCCCAACTCGTTCTCTTTTTTTATTCTTACTTCAAATTTTAAAAATTACTTAGTTAAAATTATGTTATTTTACTTAATTTAAAATTTTTAAACTCGATTTTCATACAAATTATGTAATTAATATCACAATTTTAATTAATTTAGTAAGATTATAACGTTTATATTATTAAATATATTTGTTTTATTATTTTTATTCTTTTATTTAAGTTGTCGGGCCGGGCCTTAGTCGGGCTTTGTATTTTTTAAATAGTGTCGGGCCCGACCCGGCCCGGCCCGACATAAGTCGGGCCCGGGTCGGACTCGAGCTTTAATATTAATAAGTCGGGCCCGGCCCGAGCCGGGCCGACCTAAGCTCGGCCCGGGCCCGGCCCATTGACAGCCCTAAGCACATGCCTGTGAACTGGGCCAATCCTGAGTGGGCCTTGGTTGACCGCGTTCCTAGACTGTGGGCCAGTTGATAATGGGCCGCAGTGGGCCAGAGAATTTTCCCCTCCTCATAGTATTTTTAGTAATATTAATCTTCATAAGCATAATTAATTGGCACTAATAAGATTTTTGTTTAATATGTTTATCATTAATATATGTCGATCTAGCACTAATGTTTATCCTTAATGATTATGATTAGAAATATTAACAATATTAGTGTTAATTATGATCATTAAGGATAAAAATAAAAATATTAACAAAATGTAATTATTTTTATCTTGAATAATCATGATTATCACTAATGTATCATTAATAATCATGATTAGTAATATTAATAATATTAGTGCTAATTATGATCATTAAAATAAAATTAACAAAATTGGTAAAAATTAATTAATTTTATCATCAATGATCATGATTAGTATTAATGTTTATCCTTAATGATCATGATTAACAATACTAAAAATATTAGTGTTAATCATGATCATGATTAACACTAATATTTATCTTTAACGATCGTGAGTATAGAGGCAGAAAAGTGTTACATTGGGCCTTGTACTAAACCTTTAAGATTTCTTTGTGGGGAAGAGAGTCCATTTGTCCCGAGAAAATCTTTAACTATTGAGCAACGTGTCAGAAGGAGCCTTAGGGGTGATCTCAAGGGACAACCCTTCAATGTTTAAGTCAGACACGCGCATAGATGAATGCTAAAGAGCAGAGAGAGGGAGAGATGAGAGTTTAAGAGAGGGAGAGAGTGCTCGGGAGAACACTGAGTGCTCGACGAAGAGGCCTAGAGCCTGGAGGTAGTGGCAATCTCACTGTATCACTTTGGTGGCAGGAGCGTGTCTGTGGATGTCTGTAGGTGAGTAGCAATGCGCCCTTCTAGGTCTATCTAGGACCCTATTTATATCATTCACCTTGGCGTCATCTATTTCTTGACTTAGCGATGACGTGGTTAGTGGAGCAGTGAGTTGCTCGATCATGGGGATCGTCTGTTGCTCACTCATGTGTTCTCTGAGAAAGGACATCGTGGCAGGCATCTTGACGACGTGGATGAGATCCGATGTCTATCGGGAGTAATTCTCATAACTCTACGCACAATGTTCACTCGTCAGTGGACTTCATGGCATTTGGGGAGCACGTTTGCGAAGATTAAGCTCGTTGGCTGGCCAGTCTTGAGTGGGCCTCAATTGGGTGACGTTCTTGGACTGTGGGCTGGTTGGCGATGCTCGTACTGGGCCTGACGTTAAAGGGCCACTCCGGGACTAGCATTACTGGGCCCCATTGGGACTGACAGATTTCTCCCTCCTCACTAGCCCCCCACTCCCGAGCAGTGAGAGTGCTCGGTGCTCGGGAGGAGATGAGGTCATATGAGAGGGTATGCTCGGCTGAGCCTTCTCGAATCTTCTCATACCTCTAATGCTGGGACCCGTACTACCTACTGCCTTCCTTAATGCGCAAGGCAGTTTCCATGCGTGCAGGGTGAGGTCACTGTTACCATGATAATGTCCTTCTCTTTTGGAGAAGCAGAATCAGATGACTGTTGGTGTAGCCCTAGGCATTCTCGCCAAGTGAACTAGCAGTGACGATTGGGCTTTCGACCGTTCACTCGATCAGAGGCATCAGAACGAGGAGATTGTGCCGCCTTTTGTAGTCTTTAAGAGAGGTGGGAAGTGCCTGAGGAGGCATCTCTGTGATCTTCTCTTCCGACATTGGTGCTTGGTGCCTCTTGCTTCCTCCTTTGTGTCTAGTGAGGTTGGCTTCTGCTTTCTTCTCCCTAATTCCATGGCTCCGCGTTGGAAGTTCATTCTTTCCTAGAAATATAAATCTTGTGGCGACGTAGAGGGTAACCGTGGTAGTGCTGCGAGCACGTCAGGAGCTCAGCCTGATTCCTCCCGTCCTTACTTCAATGTTTCCTATCGCGTCATCTTCAGTCTTAGGGAGGCTCGTCGAGCCCGGAGCCCCTTGGCTGTTGATCGTGTTGCTATAGTTTTCACTGGGTGTCATGGCCTTATGTCTTCTTCCCACAGACGACGCCAAAAAGTGTAGAGGCATGAAAGTGATATCTTGGGTCTCGTACTACACCTTTAAAATTTCTTTGTAGGGAAGAGAGTCCAGCCATCCCGATGAAATTAACCTGCAACCATTGAGAAGCATGTCAGAAGGAGCCCTAGGTGAGATCCCAAGGGACAACCCTCCGATGCTTAAGTCACAGACGCGCATATATGGATGCTAAAGAGCAGAGAGAGGGAGAGAGTGCTCGACAAAGAGGCTTGCAGCTTAGAGGTAGTGGTGATCTCACTATATCTCTCTGGTGACAGGAGCGTGTCTTTGCGGGTGTCTATAGGCGAGTAGCATTGTGTCCTTCTAGGTCCGTCTAGGACCCTATTTATATCATCTACCTTAGCATTGTCTGTTTCCTGACTTAGGGATGGCGTGATTAGTGGAGCAGTGAGCTACTCGATTGTGGGGATCGTCAGCTGTCCACTCGCGTGTTCTCTAAGAAAGACATTGTGGTGGGCATCTCGGCGGCATGGGTGAGATCCGATGCCCGTCAGGGGTAATTCTCATAACTCTGGCCTCAATGTTCACCCATGACGGACTTTGTGGTGTATGGGGTGCATGTTCGCGGAGATTGAACTCGCAGGCCAGCTAGTCCTGAGTGGGTCTCAATTGGGCGATGCTCCTAGACTGTGAGCTGTTTGGCGATAGTCGTACTGAGCCTGATGATAAAGGGCCGCTCTGGGCTTGATGTTACTGGGTCGCATTGGGCTTGGCAGATTTCTCCCTCCTCAATTAGCAATATTAACAATATGAGTGCTAATTATGATCATTAAAAAATTATAGAATATTAGTAAATATTCTATTTTTGTCTTTAATGATCATGATTAATGTTAATATTTATCATTAGTAATTATAATTAGTAATATTAACAATATTATCACTAATCATAGTCATTAAATATAAATTAATTAACTTTAAAAATCTAAATTAGAGAGAAAGAAATGAAATTGGCGGAGTGAGGATAAGTTATTCCAACAAAATGGTGGAACAACTTATCCCTATTTGTAATCTAATTTTTGGGGATAACTCTATTATCTTAAGTCCCTTTTATTTCCTCCTAAAATAGTTACCAATGTGAGACTTGGTTAGGTTCAGGAATGTCCCCTCCTTATCCTCTAGTCGAATAGGGACGAAGAGATAAACTATAATTAGATTGATAAATGATTGATGCATATCCATGCTTGTTGTACACACCTTTAAAATTTTATCTTTATTTTATTTAAGTGACCCCCAAAGTTCTTTAATTTGGGATGCAAGTTATGTCACCGTCTGATTATCTAAAAAAAATTAAAAAAAATAAATTTTAAAAGATTGGATCTAACACTATTCATTGGATCTAATTTTTTTATTTTTTTAGATAATTTAATAATGACGTGTCATATAATTTTAATTAAGATATCTGGAGAGTCACTTTATTTTTTTTAAAAAATTATAATTAATCTGGGTAGATTGTGCGACACACGTTGGATGGGAGTGGAATGAATATTTCTCAATTAGATTCACGCGCAAATGTGAAGCAAGTATTTTTCTTATAATTTTCACGCCACCACTCCATCACCAAGACAGCGGATTCTTGTTCTTCACCAAAGCACAAAATCCAACCATGCGCCCTCCGCCATGACACGAGCTTTCCGCCGTTCGATCAAGGCCTCACTAAGAGGACGGCTCCTGATGCCACCAGTGGGTCACTCTCCGAGGCAATAGAGCGATCCCCACACGCACACTTCTGTGCGCCACTCCCTCTTCTTCCCCTCTCATTCTCACCTCTACTTCCTGCCGGGATCCGGCGACGCCACGCCGGTGGACGGGCAAGATCCGGCGGGAGGGAGCTAACACCAGGCACCCGGGATGGTGGGGAAAGCGGCGGCGCAGGTGCCCTTCTCCTTGCCCTGCTCGCCGCGCCGCGCCCTGCTCACCCTCGCCGTGCTCACCATCGTCACCCTCAGCTTCGTCTCTATCCGGTCCCTCCGTCCACCTCCCCACTACCGCGTCGATGTATCCACCTCCGTGCCTCCTCAGGTATCGTATCGTGCTTCTGCATCCCCCGTTGTTAGAGATTCCGATTCCTGCGCTGTGTCCCGCGGATGTATTGAAGAAATCTATGCTTCGCGATGTTATGCTTTTGGGGAAGATCGTACGTTGAATTGGTGATAGTGTTTCTTAACAATGGAGATGTAACTACTTGTGCGTGAGCGAATTAATTTGGGATTTGATTTTGTTAACTCAGAAAATCACACTTCAATGACGTTGCTACTGGTTCTTTGGTGTGCATTTTGATCATACTACTGCTTTGCACAACTCGTTCAAGAATTTTCGTATTCTATTGGCGCATGTGGCAATTATTATGCATCTGTTTTGTAGTTCGATTATTTGGTGGTAGTGGTGATTCCTTTCACGTCTTTTGTGATCGCCGAAGGTGGTTCCAGGTGCAACAGTTGGTGATGCCCCCACCAGAGATGCCTCTTCTTTGTCTTCCCCGGTGTACCACACACCGGAGTTGTTCGGGAGGAATTATGAGGAGATGGTGAGGAACTTCAAGGTGTATGTATACCCGGATGGGGATCCGAAGACATACTACCAGACGCCCAGGAAGCTGACCGGCAAGTACGCCAGCGAGGGCTACTTCTTCCAGAACATCCGCGAGAGTTCATTCCGGACCGATGATCCCGATAAGGCTGACCTCTTCTTCATCCCAATCTCCTGCCACAAGATGAGGGGGAAGGTAAAATGTACTTCCCCGATCAGAATGTGGAAATTTGTAAATGTTTTTTGTTTCATTGTCTAGGAAATTTTTTAAATGCTTACTTAAATGTGGACGAGCAGTGTTGCAGAATAGTTGAATTTTCTTTTCTATTCTGCTTGCAGGGAACGTCATATGAGAACATGACTATCATTGTCCAGAACTATGTGGAGAGCTTGATCGCTAAATACCCATATTGGAATAGGACGTTGGGAGCAGATCATTTCTTTGTAACATGCCATGATGTGGGGGTGAGGGCAACGGAGGGTCTACATTTCCTTGTTAAGAATGCTATCCGGGTGGTCTGTTCCCCAAGCTATGATGTCGGGTACATCCCACACAAGGATGTTGCCTTGCCTCAGGTGCTGCAGCCATTTGCCCTGCCAGCTGGAGGGAACAATATTGAGAACAGGTTGAGACTTCATGTTTACATTTGTTGTTCCATATTTCTTCTGTTACTGTTGAGATTCAGTAGCATTTGGGTACTTGTTGACTTTTACATATGAGTGGTATACTGCACAAATCCTTTTGTTGAACTTGCGCTGTCCCATTGTGGTATACTTAATAAGCATTGGAGACAAAGAAAAATATGATTCAAGTACCCATGAAATCAGCCGCCATTATTCCAAAAAAGAAGAGTTGTGATTCAAAGTAACCCTGTGGAAGCCCGCTGGCTGATTCTGCATTGCTGAAGCTTTTTTTCCCCCCTCAGATGGTAGGTAATACTCACAGTTGTCTGCATTAAAATGGTGACTTACGTCACTTATTTTGTTTCTGTGGCAACATTTTCCGCCTTAGTCCTGATGTAAACTTTTGTTTTGGGTAGCTTACCTGTCTTCTAGGTCTATTTTCTCATCCATTTCCCTCATCTTTTGATAAACTAGACTAACTAGGAGAAGTGAGGTCTGTGGAACTTATGATATTATTCTCCATGTCGAGGAATAATGACTAGTCATTGATGTCGAGCTCCTCTAATCATACACAGTCATGTTCTTTCTCCCGGCTAGGTTGCTGCTCTTTGGATTATGCTTTATAGATAGTATGTTGGTGGATCTTTTAGCAATTTTCTTCTTTTAGGTTGTCTTTTTTAGTTTTCTAGTTTTGTCCCCCTTCAAGTTGAAGTCATGGTACTGTAAGTTTGTGTCCTCATTGTCATGCTGTTCAGTAGTGTTCGAAGCTGCACAGTTGAGTATCTTACACTTTGCTTTGTATTTTTTGCTCCAGTAGACAGCAGCGGGCATGCATGTATGCTATTTGAAATGATTTGCTAAAGCTATTGTAAGTTCTTTATCAAGCAGTGAGATTTGAACTGTAACCATGACTATTTGCAGGACGATACTTGGGTTCTGGGCTGGCCATCGCAACTCTAAGATAAGAGTTATTCTTGCACGCATATGGGAAAATGACACAGAGCTCGCTATCAGCAATAATCGAATAAGTAGAGCTATTGGAGAGCTTGTTTATCAGAAAACATTTTATAGAACTAAATTTTGCATATGCCCTGGTGGTTCCCAGGTGAATAGTGCCCGCATAGCTGATTCCATTCATTATGGATGTGTCCCAGGTGAGAAAAAAGTGTTTGATAGCATCTTAGTCATGCCCTCTTTACTTTACTAAATTTTGTCTGCTATTAATTGATAGGGATAAAACATTCATTTTCTCTGCACGGTTCTCTCTTCCGTGTTGACAATAATTTCCTTAAGAAATTGTTTTCCTTTCAGTAATTTTGTCCAACTACTATGATCTGCCATTCAACGACATTCTTGATTGGAAGAAGTTCTCTCTGATACTCAAGGAGAGTGATGTCTACAATCTTAAATCTATTCTTAAGTCCATATCTGATGAAGAATTTGCCATGTTGCACAAGAGATTAATTGAGGTATACTTTTCTGAAGTTTTAAGGCCAGAAAACATTTACTTATGCTTGAATGACATTATTGACTAAGGTTTGATTCTTTTTCCATAGCTTCTCATGACATTGTGTTCATCATTTGTTAGATTTAGTAAATCGTTAATCACACTTAAACCAGGTTAAGTAACTGTAAATTCCTTTACTATTAATGGCTCCATGTTTACTGTACGCAATCTATTCTACTATGTGCAGTATCAATTGAGGAGTTGCTTAATATTCCCTTTGCCCAGAGTTGTATCATGGGCCATGATATTGAGATGTTGTGGGATGTTTATCAGGTCCAAAAGCATTTTGTATGGCATTCGCCTCCAGTACCATATGATGCGTTCCACATGATCCTGTATGATCTCTGGCTACGCCGGCATGTGATCAAGTACTAAAATGCCCGAACTTTGATGAACTGGCATCTCCCACAAGACAGGAAGAGGCCACAAGGGTGAATGTTCCTCACTGGCTTCTACGGGAAAGGACTTCAGAGATACATCGCCAGGAGTAGTCGAACATTGTGGTGGGGAACAGATGACTATCCAATCGCCGGCACCTCTTTTGCTTTCGTACAACAACACATTGGATTTTGTATACAGTAGCACAGTTGGCCATCCTTCAGATTTGTACTAAGTTCTTTGATTTGTTAACTCCAAGGCCTTGGTTTCCAGATTGTCTTGTCCAATATTTCTGGACTTCACGTAGAGTGGTTAATGTGATCATGTGTGTTAAAAGGAGTTCTCAATATTAGACTCAATGGTCCTCAAAATGCTATTCTAGCTCTTTACACTAGCCTGCCTTTGTTCCCGATCCCGAATCAAAGGCCCAAACTATCATTCTCAGCTTTGAAGGCACTATTGTGGAATTCCTCAGTTGGTCAAGTGGCTAAATTGCTTTGGACACTAGTCCAGTGTCCGTGTGACCTTTGTGCGCATCTTTCACAGTGGAAGCATTGTCTCTCTTTCATCAACCTACAAATTGCGCAAGGGATCTTCCCCACTGCTTTTGCGAAGAGGTGGTGGGGCTTGTTTAATCGGCTCTACAGAGGGTGTGTTCCCCATGGGTTGCAGCTCCAATTGCCCAAGATCTTTTGCTTGGAGGATGGTCTCATATTTACCCATTGTATTTTGGAATGAACCCAAAAAACAGTTGGATTGGGCGGATCAACTACTCTGGAACTGGAACGCACGAAATCAAGTGTTAACTCGGGTTTATCCTATATTTTGTATTTCAAGATCTCCTCAGAATATGGCTAATCGGCGACTATTTGCATTCCTTTGCCCTCTTAAGAAGAATGCTCCAACTTTCAGAAAAATAACGTAGGCCCCATGCCTGTTTAACGTGGGCTTTCAAATCCCATTGTCCTATGTAGACTAATCATAGGTGGGTACAAAATTAATGATCAGGCACCAATTGCAAACCATGTTGTATAGCAAATATACTCTTTTTTAAAGTCTCATTTGCTGCATTGCCAGTGGTGCAAGCGAAAAATAAATTAAAAGTTTTTTTTAGTTTGAGATTTCCATTTAAGTTATATGCGTATGTTTGTAAGAAGAGAAAGGTTCATTGCACACGTGCTTCGCATCATGGGTGTGTAATATCTTTAATTTTTCTTTTAAATTTTTTTTGGAGGGACTCTCAGGATATTCTAACGTGGAGTGTAAGTCAAGTCACCAATTGATTACTTAGAAAGAAATAAAAAAGAAATGGCTCATGATTTTTTAAAAAATCGGTCTGTTTTATTTTTAAAATTTTTAAATAATCGGATGGTGACGTGATTTACACTCTAAATTAGAATATCTTAAGAATCACTCTATTTTTTTTAAATTTAAAGATATTACAAATCCAAGTTGTGCATCACCTCCTATGTGTGCAGCAACCCTTTCTCTTATAAGAAAAAAAAACAGACATTATATTCATCCTAAATAACGGGCCTACAACTTTTGACCCATTTAAGGTATTTGCTCTTTACCTTTTTTTTAGTTTTTTTAAAACCATTTAATCTCTATCAAGATTGGATGGGCATATACCTTGGATTGAAGCCTTTTTTTTCTCTCCTTTTGCTACTGTCTCACAATCGATGGTGAAGCGGTTAAAACTCCTCTTGTTTTTCTTCATGTGGCCATGGCTGCTTTTTGTTGACCCTCGTGAAGTTGGACTCGGGCAACACTTTTCTTGGCATCTCACTTGCTCAGATTATGACAAGAAGGTCCCCTCTGGCTGATTGGCTCCAAGATTGTGATTGAGTGGAATGCGAAAAACAACTCAGATACCACAAGATACTAAACAACATAGACCCCAATCAAATTACGTCCATGCTATTTCCTCTTGAATCATCCTAGTGTATACAAAGAGTTCGGGCAACCTAACCCATCAATGCCACTGGTCTGTTTTCTCTTCTCCGGCCCTGCGCATGGTTGTCGCGGACAACTTGAAAATGTCCATGACATGTGCCAATGAGACAACCATGCATTGCATGATATATCGATCGTACGTGTAAATCTGCCATGCAAATAATCTCCATAGATACATAGCCCACCACCATGTTGTTCTTGCTATGCGCACAGCCAGCTCAGATCTAGACCCTCTCTACGAGGCATGACTTGCCATTGTGTGAATCTGATATATGCAATGGCCATGCAAATCTCCATATATGCATACTCCACCACCGTGTTGTTCTTGTTATACAGCCTCGGAGGTTGTCAATCTTCGTGGTAATTAAAGACAAGCATCGCTCTCGATGCCTCCATCAACGACCCTCTTGTCGCCATCCTTGCCGCGCGCCCTACACATTGACTTCTTCTTTTCTCATCTCATCCCATGCAGATGCACGCACAGATACAGCGATAGCACACACGTGCCTCTTGCTTCCGACCTTCGCATTACCAGAGGACCAGCTGTCATTATTATATATCTATGCTGACGCCCATGTATGGGTTAGCCGTTGCTGATCCATTCATTGTCACGATCGACTAGCATTACTTGCTAAGGTTGGTCGCAATTCTCTATGCATTGTATAGTACTCATTGTGGAAGGACCACACGTAGATACACACGAAGAACAAGAGTTTATTATATTACGTAGTTCTGTCTAATTGGGCTTTAGTATAAGAGAATCCGGTCATTATGGTAAAAAAAAAACTTCTATAACAATCAGTCGGAGGCTATTTTTCTAATTAGTTCAGTTTCACAAGACTTGTATAAAAACCAGACCAAATTGAAATATGAAGAAATTGCATTTATTATAAATATATATATTGTAATAACCGTATATATATTATAAATTTTTAAGAAATTGATTCGATACAAGGATTATACAAAAGTACGTATTTAATTTCAATTCTAAATTTAAATATTTATACATCAACAGACACATATAGCGATTTTATTGGAATTGAAACATACCAATTTTTTGATTTAATTTGTTTCAATTTAACAGTTCTGTTTGATTCCATTCAATTGGTTTTTAAAATTTTCAAAACCAAACCGGAACCGAAGCTAGTCCCACCATGCGAGCTCAACAATTCACAAGATTATTTGTGCATTGTAAGTAGGCATATAGAGGCTCGTATTAATAATACTCATGGTTTAAGGATCTTTCTACAAATGTACGTCTAATCTGTTTTAGAGGGTATACGCGCCAACATCCCCATTCTCCAAAACCTGCACGGTGCACCCAGGACATGCCGGTCATTAGATCTAGAGGAGACGTGCAGCGGGTCCCGCTTCCCCCGGTGACGGGCCCACGAACTCGGGGGTGGTGGAGTTGCTCACCACCAGATCCAACGCCGCCCCCACGTAGAGAGAGAGAGAGAGAAGGAGAAGAAGGGTCGCCTTCTCCGCGCATCTCTTCGTCGTCCTCCCCCGTCTGATCTCCCCGACCCCGGAGTGGCATTCCGAACTTGTCGGGGCGACCGCCATGGCGTGGTCCTCCACGGGGTGCAGGCCCCTCTGCTAGGGTTTTCCCCCGCTCGCCCCCCGTCGATATATACGAAAGGCATGCGGTGCCCCGCCCTTCCAGAGGCAGGGCGCTTGAGCTGCGGTGGCACCGCCGTGGGATCGCGATCGGGCCGCGATGGCGTCCTCTCCCGTCAAGTTTCTCTTCGTCTTCCTCCTCGTCTCCATTGCGGGATGGTTCATCTTCACGTGAGCCCCCCCTCACACTCCACCATATTGTCATATGTCAGAACTTCTCTTCGTTTTTTCTTTTTAAATTTTAGCTGTATTTGGCCGATGGGCTCGCGGCGCTGGGTTTTTTTGCTTTCATCTCGAGGAATTAGATGAGTTTGATGGCGTTGATCTTGGCCTCCGTGCGCCAATTTCTTGTGGTGGATAATTTGATCTCTTCGGAGGCTTCCGAGCTTGTCTTGGTTCAGACATCAAGGCAGTTGCTCTGCATCCCTTCGAGAAAAAATGCAACTTACTGAATTCTTCAAGAAGCTGAATGTAACTCGGATGATGCTGATTGGAGAGGAAATGATGCACAGGCGGCGGCCGGCTGTGCAAGGTTCCCCGATGCAACGGTAATAGAATGGGCTGTTTGCTTGGAAGAATAAGGGAGTAATTGATCCTTATTTGGTGGTCAGAGGCACTCACTGACTTGGTGGGTGTACACTTACTGGACAGGAATTGTTTGGAGGAGATACACACGTTAGTACGTCCTTCCGTTTTTCAAATAATGAATTGTGATACTATCCATTAAAAAAATGTAGAAAATCGACTAGCAAACAATGCTAGTTTGGTTGGAAGTTGTAATTGTCATGTCCGGATTCAGTGACCCGCTAATCCACTTGAGGTTGATTCATCTGCTGAACTTGTGAGAAGCCATGTGGGAACATCCAAAAGCAGAGTCTATATGAATAGAAGAAGTCTTATAACTGGATGTACTGGTGAAGTGTTAGTTCTGCAAAGAAGCGTTGATTGCAGGGGAAATATCTATTGGTGATGCAGTCACATTAAACTTCAGATCTTGCCAACGTGGTTAACAAATGGCTCCTTTTCCTAGGGATTTTCTTGCTAACTTGCTTGTTGACATGTTGCTTTGGTGAAAGCCAAGTGTTGGAGGAAGATTTTGAGATACTTTACTTTATAAGTTTATAACATTGTTCCTCGAGAATGATGCCAGTTATGTCATCATGATGGAGGGAAAGTCTTGATTTTTGGTATCCTGATACACTGCTGCTGTCATGACAAATGTTTGTGTGTAGTTAAAGGCAAGAAACGAGCATGGCAATTGGGGCCTTGCCTCAGCCTTAGATGCCAAGATGAGCTTTTCGGTAGTCAAGGTTTTCTCCGATGTATCACCACAAAGGAAGAAATGGTAATAGAAAGAAAACATCCTCGACAATCCTTTAATGGTTTTGGGAACACTGATCATGTCTAATACCCGAAGAACAATTTGCACAAAGCACCCATATGAGAAGTCGTTGGTCCTGGGAATAATGAAGGATAAGGAAAAAAAAGTAGCATGTAACAAAAAATGCATTAAGTGTTGTTAAGAGGGGGTACTACCTGCTTTGGAATCATTGTGGATACAGCAGCACATAACTAAAAAAAGCCCCATACAGCATGGAATGCAGAATTGGCCGATCTGGATCAGAATCAGCCAATTTGAATTTGAATTGGCAGTGGCCGATCTGATTGTGGTCATTAAGACCGATCCCATACAAAAGAAAAAAAATAAAAACTTTAAGAATAACCTGACTCAGGATTCAGGAAGCTGTGGATCGGCTGATTCTTTTATGAATTGGCCAATCTTAGCTCATTTGGGTTTATCAAAACATCTTTTTTTTAATATACTTTTATTTTCTGCATTAGTGTAAATATTTTTATAAATAGATTCTTTTATTCATGAAAATATTTTTTTTGCCTCTTAAACATAAAGTACTGAAACCGGTACTGGGTTTGAAAACCTTGACTGAGACAGCTGGGACACCCACTGGGTCAGAACATAAAGTGTCCCGTCCCTTTTTTCTCACTGGGATGGAATGTCAGCCAATTCTGGCCAGGAGGGGATGCGATTGAGTACTACATCTGGAGGCTTTTCATTCCTTCAAGTGGGCTTTAGATAACCCTAAAACCCTCCCTCATCTATTTGTTCTGCTTAGAAGAGAGGAAGGAAGCCGGGGGAGTGTTGAAGTAGATAGTACTGCATATTTGTTAAACATGAGATGGTTTACATATATATGGAGGGAGCTTTTTGTTGTTTTCTCCTACTGAGTGTCTTCTGTCATGGTGAGGAGCACCTCAATGAATGATGATGAGGGTGAGGACGACAACAAGAGTGATGGGAAGAAGCATCATGACAAAAGCAAAACCCTCCATAGGGAGCCTTTTGTTATTTTTTATCACCAAGTGTCTTTTGTCTTTCATGATGAGGAGTTCCTTGACGAATATGGCGAGGGTGGGGGCAATAATGAGAGTGATTGAAGAAGCATCATGACAAGGTAAAAACTTCTATGGGAGTGGGTTATCAGCTGTGAAGATTGTCTTGACAATGTGCAGAGGATGGTTTTCCCAGTGGGGATGGATGGACAATAATCATTCATAAAGAAGTTGCTGCAGAGATCAGAGCAATGTCTTCTTTCTTTCTTAGAGGCAGAATCCTAAAGGCATAAGGCTACATCATATTGGAAAGTGCTTGTTTGTCAGAAATGTAAGTTGGTGGGCTATATAAGCTACCTTTGCAGTGGGGAATCTTGCAAAGTTCTGATGTGCATGCGGATGTGTAACATTCAGGATGAGGCAGGGACCTCAGAAAAGTGTAGCATTGAGGAGAAAGAACTGAAAAAGGCTATTGCATTAGTAAGTGCTCTATGTTTTATCTCTTCCAACAAACTACACAACTGCTGCCAGGTTTGCTCGTAGGAACTGCACAAGTGCCTTGGACGCAGGATTTTCGTAGCGCTTTATGGCACACCTGGATGTTTGTGAGATCTTGGAAGTTAAACACTATAGGCGACAAGAGAGTGCTTGTCTTCTCCAATGTTGGCATCGGATTTCAAGCTCAGTATTTCACTTCAAGTCAAAAACATCTACGTACGATGGTCAGAGTGGGAAGAGAAGATGGGATGAAGGGAGGCTGATCATGGTCATATGAATATCATAAATGTGTCTAATCAGGTAGTACATAATGTTCATTATATGTGGAACACCCATGCTAATCCTATAAGAAAATAAATAAACATGCAATAGGTTATGATGCTTACTTCATGAAAATGGACAGACAGAGCCTCCCCTTGTATCACCATTATTTTCTTAAAATAATATGGCATTAATTCACAAGAATCCAGTTTAGATTTTTGCAGGAAAAAAAGAATCCAGATTGAGAAAACATTTTGACATAGTCTTCATTTATTATTCATAGCTACATAATCTCTAAATTTATCAATGAAATCTATGAATCTATGGTTGGTGGGGGGGGGGAAGGAATGAAACTGTCTTCCAGCAAAAAAGGATCTATATTGTTTTCTTTTTTGAAAGTGGGTGGTACCACTATTGTGTTAAAAGAAAAGGGATGTACAAGTATCGTCAGTAAGTTCCCAAAAAATCCCTGTACATGCATGGAGCACACCAAGCCAGTGTAGCTCTGCTAACCCCCAACAAAGCAAAGAGGAATGAGTTAAGGAAGTTCACATTGCATAGGAGATTCACCCATTCCCTCAGCCTGTCACAAATAAACAAAACACAGCATCCCCTGCCTTAGCTTCTCTTCTGAAGGTTGAGAACGTCTGTTTGAGAGCTATCTCCTACATTGTTCAATGGGCTACTATTACTTCCAGGATCCCTGAGGCCGCATCTAATGCCTTATTTTGGCTCTTAGAAACAAGTTTAGTGTATTTTTTCTTATCTTGTTTCTTTCTGGATGCACAGCCTCTATTTATTATCTTAATAAAATTGGTGATACATCCTGCCTTATTATTGTGAATATGGTGATTGGATATTTTGTCCATGGCTTGCCAACTCATAATGGCTCATTTTGATTGTACATCTTAGGCTTATTTTCAGATTTTTCATATATTGATGTAGATGCCAGTTCTCTTGGTGTATTATTTGTAACTAGGATTCTTATGAAGAGAAAGTATGAGTCATTTTGAGTTGATCTGATTCATGTTGCCGGTAGGTCTGAGGCAGACCATGCATATCTGATTTTAGGATTCTGATACAGTGTCTTAGGAACTCAGCAAACCTTGAGTCTGTTGAGATTGATACAGGACATGTGACAAGGATTGGGTTTGGAATTGAAGTAATTGTTCTTTTCTAGCAGCCTTTGCTGGAGCCATACTGAGATGAGTAGACTAACCTTTGGAAATTTGTGTCTGTTGATGAGTTGAGGGTTTGGCTGTTTTGTTAAAATTCATTTATTATTTCAAAAGAAACATAAAAGTCATTTACGGGGAGCTTACAATTTACATTAGATATCACATTTTTTGCAACTTCTTTTTTGTGCAAAACATGTGCCAAATAATCCTGAGTTTTGGTAATATGCTCTTCACAGCTGTACATTTATTTTACTCCTTAAGAATAAAACCACTGTACATTTTATTATTTGTTGGTGACAAAGGAGCTGTCTTGCTGTCTATTTTGACCCAGTTTGAAGCATGGATCTCTTTGAATATTCATGTAGTTTTTGTTCTTCATAAATGTACATGTCCTGCACTGGCTAATTGATGTGAAATTGTAAACCAATGATGCTATTCACGAGGATGCCTACTTAACATAATGTTTATTGTCTTTGGAGCCAATACAATGTTCTTTAATGACATACTGACCCTTTATCTTTGTTCATTTTTTATTACCATTTTTTTCCAGATTCTTTTCCAGGCTGTTGGCTTGGTTTTTGAGCCGTGTATTGGGGGCATCTGTTGGATTTCGTGTCGCTGGATGCAACTGCTTAAGAGATGTAACTTTGAAGTTCAAAAAGGTTTTCTGTTGTACTTGAGCTTGGCAAGTTTTAGGACAGTTGCCTTTCTATTTATGTGCTTTTACTGTTTAATGACTTTTTAATTATGGAAAACTTAACCTTGATGTTTATAGAGTAAAAAAAAGAGTGCAATAAAGCTTTATGTATATTCTTATATTTAATAGCCTCTCCACTCGCAGCACTTTGCCTTTCAACTTATCCTTGTTTCTCTTATTCATCAAGGTATGTAAAACCCGATAAGGCAATTATATAGACCAGTAATCCACAGAACTGAGGCAACCGCATGTTAGAAGGATGTAGGGAATTGGAAAAGAGAGAACTAAAAGGAAATTGCCATCTGATGATCCCTAAGAAGAAAGATTTTAATGCCTTCACTCTTTCTACACGTATTATTTCCTTAAAAAAATTAAACACTGCCTACGTGGGCACTTACACAGATAGTTTAGCGTGGACCCAATCTTAGTGGCATCTGTCTGAGTTGGGGACCATCACCATGGTATTGGTTTGTGAGATGTGCAGAGAATAGTAACAGTAAAGTAATCTTGGGGAACATATGATTCTAAACAAATCATTTGAAAGTGCATGCCAGAAACAGTTGTACATCAACAATGAGTAGAATTAAAATGCATCTGTCATAGTATATCACCAAATTAAATTGCACAAATCCCAGAGTAAGAGTACATTTAATTACCATGAAGTCTGCGCTCGGGAGAGAAGTATGACAGGTGCTGCACTGATTCATCTCCAGGAGCTCCCATGGAAGATGCCACATACCTGCCACCAAATAAAAACAAAGAGTGGCAGTAAGTTCATTTGAACCCATATAGGAGTCATCTACCTCACTACCTCCTCACCTTGCTGCACAACATGTTAATGAAAAAATGGAAATAAAATAGGCAATAGTAGAAAGGAAGGTTGCAACACTAAGACAGTAAGCAAGAACTGCAGTAAAGACAAGATATTTCTGTTAACTACAGTGCTAGAAAGAATCATGTGTGTGGGTGTTTACACGCGGAATTATATATTTTTGAAACATCCGATTTCGCTGGATGGATATGCGTATATTTGGCATATATATATGAATTCCGCGCCTTTTTTTTTTAAATTTATCAGACGATTTAGGATTCGGGTACAAGACTTATCCCCACCGACCGAAGTCGGTGTTAATTTACATCGGACGAGTCCGAATACCCTTGATTAAACTGCTAAAGATCTTTTGCTACCCTTGACGAAAAGAAAGGCCCTTTTAGTTTCCTTCGGAGCGGGATTTTTTGATTATGACCTTTTTGTTATTCTCTCATGTGGCCTCGCCTTTTCATGTTCGAAAGGGAATATGTCGCTTCGAATTTCATGTAACTTTTTATGATCCCGATGAATTATATTCCGCGACTTTCAATTTGTTTTTACGAACATAAGCGTGATTATATTTAAAGAGCTTTGGAGGATACCATTTGCAAGGCTTTGTATGTTTATTTTTTATTATGATAGCCCAAAAGAGATTTCTCCATGACAAGAATAATTGTTGGAGATCCTTTTCCCATTTGATTCCGTATATACATGCACAATTTTAAGAACTTTCGGGTCAATGGTGTAATTTTACGCCAAGAGGGACCTTTGTATAATTTTGACAAGGGCCATGACAACCATAGTTTTCATGCTCACTTAATTATTTTATTGTCATAGTATAACATCATGAAGCCCCCTTTATATATGAAGGGGTATTTATGCCAAATGTACATGATTTATATATGAAGGGGTATTTATGTCAAATACAAAATCCATGGTATCATAGTAAGAAGGAAAGGGGCGCACCCTTCCTCTTGCTTTTCTCTTTTGACTTGGGCCTTAGAAAAGCTCTCCAAGTCTTTGTCTTACTCTCTTCTCTCTTTTTCTCTCCCGGTCTTCTCTTCTTGTTGTTGTGTTCTCTCCCTTTGCTCCTTGGAGTAGCCTCCTTTTTATAGTAGATTCCACAAGTGGCGGAGGGGGTGGTAAAAAATCTCTTGGAGTTCCTCCGGTGGAATACCAAAGGCCAAGGTAACTTCTCCTCTTCCCTTGCTTCAGTTTTTTTTTTTTTACACTCTTCTTCTCCCCCTTTTCTTTTGATTGGACGGAGAGGGGAGAACCCCCTCCGGTGGGTTGCAGCCGCGGGAACCCCCCCCTCCGGTGGGTAGCAACAGGGAAAACCCCCCCCCCCCCCTCTCCGGTACAAGACCGGAGGGGGTTCCCTCCGGGTCCGCAGCCGCGGGAAAACAACCCCCCCTCCGGTACAAGACCGGAGGGGGTTCCCTCCGGGTCCGGCCGCAGCGGAGCCCCCCTCCGGGGCTGGCAGGCGCGGGCACACACCCCCCCCCCCTCCGGTACAAGACCGGAGGGGGTTCCCTCCGGGTCCGGCCGCAGCGGGGCCCCCCTCCGGGGCTGGCAGGCGCGGGCACACACCCCCCCCTCCGGTACAAGACCGGAGGGGGTTCCCTCCGGGTCCGGCCGCAGCGGAGCCCCCCCTCCGGGGCTGGCAGGCGCGGGCACACACCCCCCCCTCCGGTACAAGACCGGAGGGGGTTCTCCTCCGGTTCCGGCAGCCGCGGCCCCCTCTCTTTCCAGCCTTCTTCCACGTGCGGTCAAAAGAGAGAAAGGGGTGGAGGGGGTTTGGTCCCCACCATGGCTATAAAAGGATCCCCGGGGATTAAAAAAATTTACTTTTCACCTCAGTACGGCCGAGTGGTGGACTGTACTTTCTTCTTGGTCCCGGTGCATCCAGGTTGACCATCCGGACATCCGGAAAAATAATTGTCTTTTTGCGGAATGATTCCCACACAAATTTATAGGCCGGAAAATATTTTTATCAAGACCTTTCAACGCACGTATATGCGCGTAAACAATAGAAATCCCCAATATATATATCTTGCCGGGTTGTCGGAAGGATTGACGGCGAAGGGGACTCTTGTCATTTTAAGGCCGTTTAACGACAACCCGCTGTATTTTCCTTATTTCAAGAACTCTTTTCAAAAGAACTTAAATAATATTTTTGGGTTTCAACAAATGCCCCCCACGGGTGGTCCGTCGAGGCCGGAGGCAGAGGCGGGCGACCCGTGCCGTCTCCTCTTTCTTCTTTTCTTCTTTGTTTCCCTCTCTTTTTGTTTTCTTTTCTCTTCTCTTTTTTTTTTCGTTCATACTTCCATTTGATATTGCCTATAGCAAACTGACATTATGATATTGTTTTTTTTCTCTCTCTTCTTTTTTTCTGCACTTCCATTTGATATTTCCATATCAAACTAACATCGTGCTATCTTCTTCTTCTTTTCTTTTTGGTTCTTTTCTTTTGCAGGCTATTCAACATGCCTCGATCTAGGAGAGGCCAAGTTCGCGGGTCTCGGAGTCAGGATGGGCGTGCTGCCCCTATTGCTTCCTCGAGATTGATGTCGCCTTTGGGGTTGCCACGGGTTACAGCAGATACCCTTTTTTCACTTGACAGGGGGCTGAGCATCGTTGCTCCGAGCCCTTTACCCGAGGGAGATCCAGGCGATGGCATGGTTGATTTATCTTTGATTTCCAGACATGGCGGCTGTGTCCGTTACAGATATGAGCGTCCCAAGGGTTACCCGAGGCACTACCCTTTGGATGAGTTTTTATTTCCCTTTATCCAAAACTTCATTCCTGAGGGGATGGATGATGGCGACAGTTCCTTGACTGCAGAGCGCGTTCAGCTCGAAAGAGCCATTCTTGTGGGTCGTGATAGCTTGCTTGGCTGTTGTGGAGCTTCTTTTCCCAGCTTCCCCATGGGCCTTGTTTGCCAGATTCAGTTTCCTGCCGTTACTCAGTTAGGCTTTTTTAGTTCTGAGACTGGATGTCCAGTTCAGGATCGGGCCTTCTCAGCTGCTGCTTGGGATTTGGGTGGAAAACACCGGGCAATATCAGATTCTTGTTCAGGTCTCTTCTTGGCTCCATCCGGCACTCGGTTTGCCTCAGAAGGGTATGATAAGCTTTGTCTTCTGGACAAAATCATGTGTGGTTCTGTGCCCAGTTGGTATGGTAAATGGGCGGTTATTCCTTCCCACAGGTTTCATTTGGGGGCCACAGAATGGCTCATGGGTGTCCTTCATCATTACAGTCGGCTACTGGAGCTTGTGGGCATTCGTCATGCTGTGACTGCCGCTTTATATCGCTATCCTTGCTACAGTGGGCTTCTACAGGCATTGGCGGAGAGATTCAACCGTCGATTCAACACTTTTGCTACAGCAGAGGGTGAAACCGCCCTGGATTTATGGAGTTTTTACAGAATTTCGGGGCTTCCCATTTCGGGACGGCCTTATGAGGAGGTGTGCCTTGATGATCTCCACAGGAATTATTCCACAGGTTCAGGTGAATATGGCCTTCCTTTGAGCTTTAGGTACTTGATGAAAGTTTGGCGGGATCTAGCCCGTTTTGGTAAAAAGAAGGCACCTTCAGCTTCTGCCGGCGCCGTGCGAGTTAGTTTGAATGCTTGGGTTCAATTCTTCTATAATGGACCATTTTGCTTTCATGAGCGATTTGCCGAGGATGACAGGCCTTTAAGTGAATACCATCAGCTGATTCTACCTTCACAGGAAAATAGGCGATATTTGCTTGCACCTGAAAATGAGGGGTGGAATCCCCGACGGCTGCCGGATCAAACTTATCTTGCGGCCTATCTTGTTTACTGGTTGGCTATTTTTGTTATGCCATATGGCGAGGAGGGCCTGATACGGCCTGAAATTATTTACCCGGCGTGTCTGCTTGCAGATGGTCATAAATTGGCCATTGCCCCTGCTGCTTTAGCCAATATTTACCATGGATTGGGGAACTTGACAGCACATAGTTCTCCTAGAGATAGAAGTGTTTACATGGCCACACATTATTTGAGTGCATGGGCCGGACTTTTGCTACCCTCATTATGTCAGAGTGTGCCAATTGAAAACCCCGTGGCGCCATTGATATTTCTTTTCCGAAACCGGCCGGATCAACATCAGCATGAGCATTTATTAGCAGCACGGAGGATGCTTTCCTTTGTGCCTATGCAGGGGAATGAGGGTCTTCCGTTTGCCTGTGGCTCTTATGACTTCCGACCATTTGCTGTTGAAGGTCAGGACAAGGTATCTTACGGCCTTTCTTATCATCAGTCTACGAGCTCGACTTTTTATGAAAACTGGATGTATTGTATTAGGCCAAGCATACTTGTGTTCAGGAAGGGCAGCACTACTATTCTAGAGCCATACTTCCCTTACCGTTTTTCACGGAATTTTGGCTATGACCAGTCAGTGCCTCCAAATGCAGATTTTGGCATAGATTGCAGGCTTTGCAGGGGCCATGACACCCACCTTGTTGCAGGGAGTTGGTGGGATTATTTTTTCCGAGATGGTGCTGCTGAGCAGTGTCTCCTACCCGAGGCAAGGCGAGTTGGCCGGGTTGACATCTATTATGCACGCTGGTGGTTTAAGTATAGCAATGTTTTCCGACAACTCCCACAAAAGATAAGGGAAGCTGAAGAGGCTCGACTGGGCAGTACCGACCTACCGCCATTGATTGTGGAAAATTCAGTGCTTCATACCCAATTTTCGAAAATTGCAAAGGCGGTGAGGGACTTTCGCCTGCAGTGGGAGGCTCAGAACGGGGCCATTACCGTAGACCGTCGGCCATATGCGGGTGCAATTAAACCCTTGAAGCGCCCGCCAGTTACTACTTGGGGCAAGGTGAGGCCTTGGCGGATCAGCGAATGTATTTTTGGTGGACACACTTCTTGTCGGATTGTGGTTATCCTCAGACTGCACCAATGGATACTCCTCTTCACCCTGAAGGCTTTACCAATGACTTGTGGCCGAAGTGGGAGCGACACCTGATCGGGTCCATCACCCGTATCGGGCCCTTTGAGTATGCCACCTTTGTTGAAAATGGCATTACCCTTGGCGATCTATGGGAAGGCGTATCTAAGGCTGGGAAGGTGGTAGGTTTACGTCCTGAGCAAGTGGTGCTGCAACCCTCCTTTTCGCTAGCCCCGAATGGTATGTGGTTCAGTCATTTTTACTTTTTACTTATCTGTGCACTGCCATTTACTTCTCTCTTACGTGCTTCTTCACCCCCCCTTTTTTTGTTTCACAGAGAGCTATATAGCTGCCAGAGATATGCCACATAAAGGGAAGAAAGCTTCAAATCCCCAGAAGCGGGCCCGTCCTAGTGAAGATGAGGGCGGCCACACTCGTGCTTGTCGTGCCCGCTCTAAAGGAGGAGCTTCAGAGGAGAGGCCGGGTAATATCCCTCTTTTGTTTCTCATTCTCTCCTTGGAGATGCGTCACTTATATATATATATATATATATATATATATTTTTTTTTTTTTTTTTATGCCCCTCAGGTGCCAGGGTGGAGGGTGATATTTCGGCTACAAATATTCTCCTTTCGCCAGCGCTAGAGGATACCGGGGAAGATGGAGAGCTCCAGGATGACGATTACAACCCCGTATCGGGCGCCTCACCCCCTTTCTCCCACGGAGGGCTCGAGGACCGCATACCCATAGGTAGGGTGCTTCTCCCCACTATGATGAGTAATAAAGTCATAATCTTATTCCCTTGCTAAAGATGTTCTCCCCTTCTTCTCTTTTTTTTTTTAGAGGAAAATTTTGAGGAAGGATGCGCCAATATTCCTCCCGTACTGGAGCCAAGATCAAGCACAGGTCCAGCCTTTTTTAGTAAAATCTTCTTAATTTCCATATCTGATCCCTTTATTACAGGGAGAACTTTCACTTAGCAGTGATCATTTCAGGTTTCTCAGCTGAGAATTCAGTGATCTCTATGCAAGAATTTACTGCCCTCTTGGATTCCAGCCTGAATGCAGATCTGCCAGAGTTTTCTATAAGCCTGACCACTGATCGGGGCCTGGTGACCCAATATTCTCAAGAGCTGTTAGCCGAAATACGCAGGGAAAAGACTCCAATCCCTGAGGCCGGAGAATTGGATGTAACTATCCATGCTGTTGGTATGTACTTCTAGTTTTAGCCCACCGAGTTATTTTGCCCTGGTAAGATGATCGCATGAATCTCATCACTTTCTTACTTTATGTAGCGAATGATTCCTTGTCCTTAAGCTGCCTGGATGCTTTGGAGAAAAATAGAGGACATTCCTCTCCCTCAGGTCCAATTGAAGGCGCCTTCCAGGCTGGTGTTGGGGTTGATGGAAATCAAGGCCTCGAGGTGAGAGGTGATGGCCTTTTGGAAGAGACCCCAGTCCTATCCCCAAAGGGGAGGGGTCTTGAAAGAGACATAATCGCTTCTCCTTCAGCTTCAGGCTCTACCATGCCGCTTTCTGATGGGGAGGAGGACGTTGGGTTACAAGGTCATTATGCTCTTTACATTTCTCTGCTTGTTCTTTTAGCAGCTTCTATTGTGCTGAACTGATTTTCATAATTTCTTCTTTCTTCTTTTCTCTCTTTTTTTTTAGAGAAACTTGTCGATGTACATGTGTCTCGCGGTGCCCCAGCGGTGGAGGAGTCTGCCTCTTATCCGCCTGATGCGGGTAAGAATGATGAACTAGTTCAGAATTAAAGGGGCCCACCCTCTTTTGCATGCGCCCTTTTCACATTGATGCCTGTTAAGGCATTTACATATATTTGCCTGATCATAACCTTGTGTTTGCTTCAGATATCGATAGGCTTGAAACAAGGGATCCGCAGACCAATTCAACCCTTGATGGAGGCGTTGTAGGAAGGGACGAGGCTGCTCACATCCCGGCAGACCAAACGACAGAGGTTTCCCTTTCACGAGGTGAGGCTAAGATACTTTTGACTTCTAGAAAAGGATTTACCAACACCTCTGTTGTGAATAAAATTGTGACTCATGTGCCACCTCCCCTTTTTTTTGGTTGCAGCCCCAGAGGGAGACGCTCCTCCTCTCCCTGGGAGCAATGGAGGAGATTTGTTGTCGGGACTTGACTTTCCACCTCATGAGATTGATTGGCCTGATGGTCCTCAGCCTAAAGCTTTTGTGGGGGCCGAAATGATGGTGGTGACACTGATGAGTGGAGCACGAGCCTTATTTCAAGGGGGGAGCCTTCCTCCCATAGAGACTGTGCGGGACACTCTTCGGACCGGCACACGGGGCTATCATACATTGGGATTGCCCAGAGAGCCCTGGATGGCGGCAGTGGATGATGTTTGGGCAGAATTTCAGCGCCTGCACACAGCCTCGTTGTGGGAGACTTATAGGCTTAAAATACAAGAGTTAGAAGCTGAAGCTTGCACTATGTCCGGCGAGATGGAAAGGTTGCATTCCCAAGCTGAACATATCCGGGAGCGTCGAACTACTCTTGTGGCAGCGGTTGCTGAGGACAAAAGTCAGGCTTCCTCTCTTCGGGAGACAGTGAGCAGCATTTTACAACGGATTGAAGAGCTAGAGGCGGCAGCAGAATCGAATTCTGAAATGGCTCGAGAGCTGCAGGCTGAGGAGGACTCCCTTGTGTCTGAATGCCAAGCTATGCGGGAAGCAATTGCGGCGAAGCAGAACGCCATTGGGGATTTGCTGAAAAGACGACCCCCTAGTGTTTGAGATTACCTTTCCCATTGCATTTCTTCTGACTCTTTTTTCTTTTTTAGATCTTTTGCCTATGTAGTTGCTCCGAGGGTTTGTCTCGGACTTCAATTTTGCAAATGAATAAAAACATGACTTCAGGCTCAAAAAGACTTCAACGAGGCATTATCATCATACCCCCTTTTTTCTTTCTCTTCTCTTTCTTTTCTTTTTTTTTTCTCTTTTTTTTTTCTTTTTTCTTTTTACTAGTCATAGCGCCCTTTCGGGTTTTCACCATGACCAGCCCCCTTTAACTTTTTCCAACGCGCCCTTGCGGGTTTTCACACTGAGGGGTTACCCATTTTTGCCCGAGACGCCCTTTCGGGTTTTCATCTCAGCCGGGTTTTGACCTTTTTGCCCTTGAGCAGCCAGAGATCCGACTACTCAAGTCCGTCAGGGCACCTCTATTTTAAGCCCCCTTTTTTTTTCTCTTTTTTTTTAAATAAGGAAATTGAAAGTCTGAAGAGCTCAGACTTTAAAGGTGGCCACGGAAATTTGAAAGCCAATTGGGGTTTTAGCATTTAAAGGAATGGCCAAGAGATTGGTCGGTCAAAGCTTGGATTTTGGGATTCGAGGAGGCTGAACAATGAAATTGTAAAGCCGAACTTAGAGTTTGGGATTTGGGGCGGCCAACCAATGGAATTGGAAAGCCAAATTTGGAATTTGGGAGGGGGTGGCTGACCAATGAAATTGGAAAACCGAACTTGGGATTTGGAATTTTGGGTGGCTGACCAATGATATTGGAAAGCCAAATTTGGAATTTGGAATTTTGGGTGGCTGACCAATGATATTGGAAAGCCAAATTTGGAATTTGGAATTTTGAGTGGCTGACCAATGATATTGGAAAGCCGAATTTGGAATTTGGAATTTTGAGTGGCTGACCAATGATATTGGAAAGCCGAATTTGGAATTTGGAATTTTGAGTGGCTGACCAATGATATTGGAAAGCCGAATTTGGAATTTGGAATTTTGAGTGGCTGACCAATGATATTGGAAAGCCGAATTTAGAATTTGGAATTTTGAGTGGCTGACCAATGATATTGGAAAGCCGAATTTGGAATTTGGAATTTTGGGTGGCTGACCAATGAAATTGGAAAGCCGAATTTGCATGGTGGGACGTGAATAAGAATTGTTCAAAACACCTGTGACCTTTTGAATTTTTTCCTGGAGGAAGCTTCCTCATCCTTTCTTACTCTCCTGCGGAGGTGGGCAAATCTTGTACAATTTGTTGCCGAAATTCATGTTCGGGAGCGTAGTATAATTTCAAGTGTTTTCCATTTAATGGTGGAAAGGGGCTCTCCCCTTTATGGTCGACGACCTTATAAGCGCCTCCCTCATAGACTTTGGAAACGATATATGGCCCTCGCCAATTTGGTTGTAATTTGCCGCTGGATCTTCCAGCCATGACCTCCCTTTCTTTGATCATAACAAGGTCCCCCTTCTTGAACGCCCTCTGCTTCACAAGTTTATCATAAGCCCGGGCCATTCGAGCCTGGTAGGCCTGCAAGTGTTTGTAAGCCCCTAATCTCTTGCCTTCTAAGTCAGAGAGTTCTTCAAGTCTTCTTTGTATTTCATCTTGTTCTTGGGTTTGGAGCCCATTATGTAGGGCTATCCGATAGGACGACATCTCAACTTCAACCGGCACAACGGCTTCTGCCCCGTATACGAGAGAGAATGGAGAACAACCGGTGGGGGTTTTATAAACTGTTCGGTATGCCCAGAGGGCTTCATGTATCTTCTCGCCCCAGTCTCTCCTGCGGCTGCCAACAATTTTAGCTAACAATTTGCACAGGGTCTTGTTAAAGGCTTCGGCCAAACCATTTGCTTGAGGGTTGTAGACTGTGGAGGCTCTCCAATCAATGTGGAATTTTGCCGCCAATTGGTAAATGGTTTTGTTTTTGAATGGCGTACCATTGTCTGACATGACCCGACAGGGATTGCCGAATCGGTATATAATATGGTGCTTGACGAATTGAGCGACAGCTTCCCCTGTAACTTCTCGCAAGGGTACGGCCTCAGCCCACCGAGAAAAGTAGTCTGTCGCTGCCAGAATGTACTTGTGACCTTTTGTGGATGGTGGGAAGGGTCCCACAATGTCCATTCCCCATTCAGCAAAGGGCCAAGTAGGGGCTGTGGGATGTAGCATGTTAGGAGGCCTTCTAGGTACGGGACCAAAGGCCTGGCATTGGTGACATGTACGGGCGTAGCGACTACAATCCGCGTACATTGTGGGCCAGTAAAAGCCTTTCAATTTTATATTGATCTTCATCTTATCTCCAGCTTGATGGGCGCCGCAGAGCCCTGAATGGACCTCACGCATTATCATTTTGGCCTCTTTGGACGAAAGGCAGCGGAGGAGGACAGACTTGTCTTTTTCATGGACAAGCCTATAAAGTTGGTCGCCTATCAATTGATAGGATGCCGCCCTTCGCAACAGTTGAACCCTCTGAGCCCGATTTGCTGGGAGACGACCACGCTTTATGTCGACAATCGGTTGACGCCAGTCCAGTTCTTCTTCTTGAACAGGGTCATTGTCCTCAATCACATGTATCTCCGGGGTGGAGGAATTAATGTCTTGATCGAGGACACTTGGCATCAGTTTTCGATGTCTGACAGTTATGTCCATTTCGCCTTCAGGTGGGAGTTTTATGGCTGACGCTAATTTTGCCAGGCGTCGGCCTGTGAATTTCTCCCTCTAGGAATATGTTGTATCTCAAACAAGTAGAATTTTTCTTTCAACCTCATTACCATATCATGGTAAGGTAGTAGCTCTCTCTTCCGGACTTCATAGTCACCCAATACTTGTCGTATGACGAGCTGTGAGTCGCCATAGGCTTTAATGCATTTGACTTCCATTTCTAAAGCAAGCTGAAGCCCTATGATTAGCGCCTCATATTCTGCTTCATTATTTGTCAAAGGTTTCATGAGGGCACATGAATTAGGAAGAATCCCTCCTTGAGGAGTGACTAAGACAATGCCAGCTCCTGAAGCGAGGGTAGTTACCCCGTCAGTCTTCTTAATTGTCCGGGAGGCACCATCAAAGTAGAGTTCCCAGTACGGCATGTCGATGACCAGAGATTGCTCCATTTTTTGCATTGAATTGCCCTCGGTCTGTTCTTCTACTCCCGATTGGGATGGAAGTGTCTCTTCATCGGGCAGTTCAGTGTTAAGTGGAGAATCAGCCGGAACAGGATGTGCCGCCAAGAACTCTGCCATTCCTTGTCCTTTGATTGCTTTCTGGGGAACAAAAGTTATGTCGAACTCCATAAGGAGTAATGCCCATTTTCCCAGTCGTCCTGACAGCACCGGCTGCTTAAGAAGGAACTTGAGCGGGTCCTGCTTTGAAATTAATTCCACTTGATGGGACAAGAGGTAATGCCTCGACTTTTTAACGGCAAACACCAGTGCCAGACAAACTTTCTCCATTGGAGAATAACGATGTTCGGGGCCGACCAGTTTTCTGCTCAAGTAATACAATGGTTGTTCTTTGCCTTCTTCATTTAATTGTGCGAGCAATGCTCCCAATGAGACATCCATGGCAGCAATATAAAGGATGAGAGGCCTTCCCTTGACCGGTGCTCCGAGCACTGGGGGAGTAAGGAGGTATTCTTTGATCTTTTCCAATGCTTGCCGACATTCCTGATCCCATATAAATGGGGCACCCTTTTTCATCAATTTGCCAAATGGCGCACACCTCCCAGAGAGATTGGATATAAAACGCCTGATATAGGCTAACCTTCCCTGAAGTGACCGGAGTTCTTTAATATTCTTAGGTGGGGGCAGTTCCCGAATAGCTTTGATTTTATCAGGATCGATTTCTATCCCCCGGTACCTGACAACAAAGCCGAGGAACTTGCCACTTGAAACCCCGAATGCACATTTCATGGGATTCATCTTGAGTTTATACTGGCGGAGCCTGTCGAAAACTCGGCGCAAATCATCTAAGTGACCTTCGCGCTTACTGGTTTTTACAACGAGGTCGTCAACATAGCACTCGACCAGGTCGTGTAGCATTTCATCAAAAATCTTCGTCATAGCCCTTTGATAGGTGGCCCCTGCATTCTTCAGCCCGAAGGGCATTCTTTTGTAGTTGAAAATTCCTTTTGGGGATCGGAATGCCGTATGACCTTTATCTTTAACCGCCATACGTATTTGATTGTAGCCCGAGGACCCGTCCATAAAGGACAGAACTTCATATCCTGTAGTCATATCAACCATAGTTTCTGTAATTGGAACTGGAAAATCGTCCTTTGGGCAGGCTTTATTCAAGTCTCTGAAGTCAATACAAACTCGGACTTGACCATTTTTCTTTTTGACTGGGACTATATTGGCGAGCCATACTGGATAAAGGCATGGTTCTATGAAATCTACTTCCAGAAGCTTGTCAACTTCAGTATTTACTTTAAGTTCCAGCTCGTGACGCATGCGTCTCTGAGCTTGCTTGACAGGCTTAACCGTAGGGAGTATCGCCAATTCATGTTCAGCCACCGAGGGCTCCAGCCCGGGCATCTCTTTGTAAGTCCAGGCAAAACAATCTTTATACTCCAATAGGAGTTGTTTGTAAGCTTGTCTTTCCTGCTCAATAAGGAGAGCACTAACAAAAATGGGTCGAGGTTCATTTGCGTCCCCGAGATTGAGCTCAATCAATTCATCAATTGTTGCTTGTCCGCCATCTTCGAGTTCTTGCGGTGCTGGCTGCAGATTGATGAAATCCTCGTCGTCGTCAACATTGACTATGTGGAGGTCACAGTAGTCTAAGTTGTTGATGACGGCCGACTGAAGCTGTTCATTCTGGTCTTCGAGGGCTATTTCTTTTGGTTGCCCTTTTGTAGAATCACTAGGCCCCTCACCAGAGTCTGAGCTACCGGGAGAGGGTGATAACCCTATGGTGTTAACGGAATAGTGAATCTTGAGGCTGGGCTCCCCACACGGAGGCTTGCTCCCTACTTCACTTGCAATAAATTTGGGCAGTGTAGATGCAGCTTCAATAAGGACATTTTTGTTGGAAGGCCTAGACTGATCCCATGAATGTGGCTGTGGGGGATAGACCTGATGCTGTTTTATCTGAATAACTCCCCGTTGTATTAAATCCTCAAGTTGATCCTTGAGGACATAACAGTCTTCTGTATCATGTCCTGCCATTCGATGGAATCGACAGAAGCTGGAGCTCTTGGCTTCACTGACTCTAGATGACCTGCGAACTGGAGGGAGCTGGATAAGATCCCGAGCCCGGCAAGAATTAAACAACGATTCAGTATGAGTCTTGAGAAATGAGTATGGAGTTTCCATTCGCTGTGCCAAACTCATCACTGGCGTTGTGCCTTTGGATTCCGCAGGTGGTTGGTTTGCTCTGGTACCCCGAGACTGGGTCTCGTTTATTGGGCGCTGGGAATAAGTATGGGTTTTTGAAGGAGAAGTGAGGTGTCTAAGTAGAACATCACGTTCTCGTAGCAGCTCTTGTACAAAAGCTTTTAATGCCTGGTTCTCCTGTCTCAGCAACTTAATTGCATCAGTAGGGTCCCCTTTCTGTTTAGTGACAGGAATATTAGTGTCATTCATTATGAGGCGTTCTGCTTCTGTGGTGTCTAGCCCGGCTAACTGATTCAGGGCTTCGAGTCTAGCTTCCCCGGGCAATTGACAGGCGGGTCGTAAGACAATGACCTCCTCCTCATGTCCAGGGCCATTGTTCAAGCCATCGACCTCTGGAACTTTTGGTCTAGGGTCTCCCTGCTTCTCTACTACACAGGGGAGATCCCCTTGTATGGAGTTGAACTTGTCAGAAGCGAGTGGCGCCCCTATTGTATTTACAGCATGAAAGACTTGAAAGTCTGGCTCGGGGTCATAGCCCAGGCCTCTTCGGTCGTTCTTGGAGAAGGGGGGTTGCCCCCTGACTTGCAGAGGGCACCACAGCTGTTGAAAGTAACTTCTGCGGGAGGCTTTCTGCATTTGTGGAATCTTTTGCTTATGACACATTTCTTTAATGTATTTGGGCATATCAGGCATTTCTTGGATAGGCTCCAGAGTGTTTTCAGGCGGTTTGCTCCAGCCGAAATCGTCATCTGTGGGGGCCTGAGGCGCCATATCTCCCTTATAAAAGATAATGGGTTTGCAACGCTCATTATTTCCCTTTTTACCTTTTCTTTGATATGTAACAATGAATGTCTTTAAAGCCTCCACTCCATATTCTTCTCTTGGAGCAACCAATTGCATGCAAACAGAGGGCAACATGATGCTCTTGTCTATTGTTTGGTTAATGAGGTTGGCCTCGAAATTGATCTCCCGCCGCTCAGGTTGAGTTGGCTTGGCGGTGGGGACGTCGGCTTGCAAGCTCAGCCGATGTATCTTGGCGAGTTCTTCATTTATGACAAAAAGTTCTTCTTCCTCATCATCTTCCTCAAACACCTTTTGTTTTCCCTTGCCTTTGACGTCAACTGGGGGCTCGACAGTCGGTTCCCCAAAATATAACTGGGCATCAGTTATGTTACATTCATTTGGTCGGAAAGGAGAGCTGTCGGCAAAAACCGTGTGTTGTTCTCCGCCCCTTGCATATTTGATACACTGATGTAGAGTCGAAGGGACGACCCAGTTTTCATGAAGCCATGGCCTGCCAAGCAAGGCTTTATATGAGGTATCAGCATTAATAATGTAAAAAGTAGCTTTGGTGACAAACATGTCCATTGTTACTTCCACGTCCACTTTCCCCAGTGCATCTTCGGAGTTTTGATTGAACCCCGAGATTTTTACATCATACACTCTCTGTAAATAAGGCATAAGAAACATTGACTTGAAAGTCTTGAGAGGCATTATGTTGACAGAAGCGCCAGGGTCGACAAGGATCCGGTTCAACTCACGCCCATTGATTTTTCCTTGCATATACAATGGACGATTATGACATGGGGAGGACAGTAACATGTCCTTGTCAGAGAAGGAAACTGTTGCGGCCAAAGCCTCATGTGCTTGTGTTTGAATTTCGGCTGCATGAGCCTCATAGACCTCAGGCTCTTGGAGAACTTTAATGAGAGCCTCCCTCAACTCTTTACTCCAGGCAATGGCCTCCCATATGCTAACCATAGTTGGCATTCGCTTCATGTGTTGAATGATCTTACGATCAGCCCGAGCCCGGGCTTGATCTAGTGGAGGGATCATCTCCACCAGAGACTTAGGCTGATAAGGGGGCTTCTGGGCCGGCTCCAACTTTCCCTGGTCATTTGTTTCTTCTTGGAACAGCGGGGCTAAAGATTCCTCTTCCGGAACTGGAAGCTCTTCATTGTCCTTGCCTGAAGGGCATGCTTGGGCTGGATCAGCAGGCTGCTCTTGGGAGAGGGAACCAACGGGATCAGTCTCTTCATCCGTTGGATCGAATGGAATAGCACCTACTCCCTCCTGAGAGATCGACTCGACGGGCCCCTCATCCTCGTCTGAGGGGTCGAAGATGAAAGTTTCAGCCCGTACTTGTACCTCAGGGGGCTCATTGGGTTCTTCTCCTCGAAAGATGATCACTCTTTGGGAGGTAGTTGGCTGGGAAGTGTGCCCATTGGAGGATATGGACTGTCTGCCCCGTCCGCGGCCTCGGCCACGACCGCGGTTCCGGATTTCTGCATTACGACGGCGATAGGTGGCCATAGTAATCCTGTCCCCCGAGGCAGGGGTAGTAATAGTCCCCCCCAAATTTTCTGGTGGGGGGATTGACACCATATGACATGAGAAGCTTTTTAGCATTTCTTCTAGCTTCTCTACGGTGAGTTCTTCATCTTTGTAAAAGACAGAGAGTTCCTCTGGAATAAAGAGCTCCTCGCCTTCCTTGGCTCGCTTGAGCATTTGTTGGAGCCAGCTCTTGAGCCGAGTTTTGCGCTCCAATTCCTCCCATGGGATGTACTTCTCTAGTGGGACGGGCCCAGTTGGAAGAGAAGGTACATACTCTTCCAATTCCTCAATCAACTTTTGTAACTTCTGTAAAGAACTTAACCCCTTGGGTGCTTCCATGGCTGTCGCCTGCTCGGCTTGCTTCTTCAACCTTCTTTTCGAGTTCTTCCTCCTGTTCTTTTCCTGTTTCTTTGCTCGCGCCAATGCCTCTTGGGACAGGGCCGCTTTTCTTGTAGATGCCTGGGGGGCAGCCTTGGTTTTTGAACTCTCGGCGTAAACCTTCTGCTTGAATGACTTTAACGGGGAATTCTTCCTTGGGCTTACGGTAACCCAGTCGCCCTCTGACTCATGGATCCGAAAGGTGGCGTTGATTGCTTTCTGCACAACTTCAGGAGGCAACTCTTGAAATCCGGCCACAAAGGAGCCGAAATCATGAAGGGGGTCATGCCTTCCAATGACTTGTTGACTATGAGGCTGGGGGCCCACTTCGTGAGTCTGTAACTCCGCCTTGTTATCTGGTCTTCTTTCAACTGCTAGGGCAGCATTTGGTGATTGGGAAGTGTTTTGGCATGCTTGCTTAGGCTTCGTCATGAATTCCAGTTGCTGGGCGAGGTACGACTGTTCTGGTCTCATCCTGTCAACAGCCTTTAGTGTCTTGCCCTTCTGATTTAGCTGAGGTGAGGACTGACACAGCCCACTCATAACTGCTGCGAGTGGGGGTTGGGTCATGACCTTAGGGCCGAAATTAGAGCCCCTGGGGTGGGGGTTGGCCTTTTTCGCCCCGGTAGCTGGTGTTCTATATTGTTCAGTCCTCAAGGTCGGCCCAGAGGTTTGCCTTCCGACCAATGCTTCATTTCTACTAGGAGAGACGATAGTCCCTTTGGGGGAAGTACATGGGTCGACCCTTCGGGGGTAGTCCTGGCTCATAACATTCCCCTGAGTGCTATTTTTAGACGGGCCTGTGGCCCGGTGCCCAGAGAGGGCTCGACCTTTAGGATGAACATCTCGGCCATTATCTTTCTTGTCTGAGACAAGCAGGTCCTGCTCCCAATGAGAAGAGTCAGGGTGCGGTGAATCACGCACTAGAACCTCCTTTCCACGAAATAAAATGTCCAGCAACTTTTTAGTTTCTTCTTTCGGGAGAGGCAAGGATTCCAGGTCCTGCCAGGGTCGCCACTCAAGACTCCTTTCTGAGGAACTATCTGGGTCGAGCCCCGTATCTGCTGCTTGTGACATTGATTTCCCGTGAGAAGTCGATGCATGAATAACATTTACTGAGAACGGCGACCGTCCCCATGGAGAGGATGTCGAGGGAACTTGAGAGCCCTCCTTTAGCTTTATAATTTGCCGGGTAATCAAATCCTCAGCTATGTCTTTGAAGGTAGGACAATCATAAATGACGTGTCCCATGGCACGGTGATATAAGCAGTAGCCATGCCGATGCGTCATACCGGGCATCAAGTCACTGTCCGGCTTAGGACACTGTATTAGCCCCTCCTTTCGACAGATCTTAAATATCTCTAGAGTTCTGTGCTGGGGAAAGGGATATAGCTTCTCTTGGGGCTTTGCAACATGCGAGCCTATTGTGTCTTCGGATAGCCATCCTCCAGTCCTTGGTCGCCGTCTGGGCTCCACCGTAGCTTCTGAATGCGAGGAAGCCCGGGCGGATTCTCCAGTTGAGGGTGTTGGGGACAGGGCCATCAGCCTATCATCCATGCGCCTCATTATGTGTAGCAGATCTTCTTGATTATGTCGTAGACGCCTGACTTCATGCCGGAGTTTGCGGACAGCCTTCCGAATGGTGAGGCATTCGGACATTAAGAAGTAGCCCCCTCCCAGAGTGGCACCTTGTGGAGGGGGGTGTGTGTCCAGGCCATCTGCCGGGTCCTTTGCCTGACTCTTCCCCGGGAGCTTGTGTATGACATTTACTGAAAAGTGCGTGTCTTGCTGGGCACACGGCCCGGGCGAGTGCCTCCTGCTGTTGATATCATCAATAATTCGTTCGGCGGCCTCATGAAGCCTTTTTCTCACCATACTTTCTCCTTGAATATCAACTTCTCCCCTCTGAATGAGGATCTCAATGTAATCTTGTAATTCTTCGCATTCTTTGGTAGGGTGCGATATTATGGCATGAAACTTGCAATATCTTGGGTGAGCCTTCTCGACCTCAATATAAGTGGGAGGTGGGTCATGTACCATAATGCATTCCTGGTCTAGAAGGGCCTCAAATATTTTTTCAGTGTCTTCTTTAGGAAAGGAACATGCATGAGAAGGCCTCCAGCCCGGGTACCACATGGTGGGCTTGGTCCCGCTAGGACCTGCTTCTTCTTCCCCCGGATCAGGAAATGTAAAAGCTGCCACTTGATAAATTTCCCGGGTTGGCCGATGGTTAATAACATTAGCCGACCGAACCATTCGTTCCCAGGTGTGGGGTTGAGGAGGGTCGACCCGAGTCCCTTTCATTGTGATGAGTTGATTTTGTATCATCTTCTCCAGCTCATCTTTAAAAACATAACAATTTTCAATAGTATGACCCAATAAACGATGGTACAAACAGTAATTGGGATCTTCTGTTTTACCAACTTCCTCAGGCTTTTTTGGTTCTGGCAAAACTATCAATTTGTTCTTCATACAGAGGCTGAAGAGTTTGCCGGTGTGCTCCTTCTTAAAAGAGTAAGGAGTCTTCATGCGCTCGGCCAACTTTGTGGTCGGTGCCCTTTTTTCAGACCTCTTGCTGGAGTCGCTCGGCAGTGCTTGATCGTCTTCAGCAGTCGGGGAGAAATCCACTGCATTTGCTTCTTTTCCCGCAGCGGGTCGCTCTTTAGATGTTTTATGCTTTGAAGGAATGAAGGTGGGATTCTCAGCGAAGAACATTTCGATCTCCGCGACCGCCGAATTTAGTTGGTCAAACCCTTTGACATTTGCCCCCAGAAGTCGCTCACTGACCTCGGGGGAAAGTCCTCTTCGGCATATAGTGATGGCATCTTCCTGCGCCGGGGGATTGTCGCATCTCATGCTAAGGTCCCTCCAACGTTTAATGAAGTCGAGAGCCATTTCTCCCCTCTTTTGCTTGAGCGAGCAGAGCTCAGCGAGGGACACTTTCCTTTCAACTAATTGGAACCGATCAATGAACTTCTTTTGTAAATCAGCCCAGTCAGCGACGGAGTTGGGCTTCAATCTGGAGTACCATTGAAAGGCACTCCCAGTGAGGGAAGTTGCAAAGTAGCGGAGGAGATAAGACTCCTCGATGGCGAGGTCACTCATGGCCGTGACATAATAGGCGAGGTGCTCGTGCGGCGATCCCTGCCCATTAAACTTTTGCAATTTCGGCGCCTTCGGGCAATCCGGAGGGAGTTTCTTGAATTGGTGGTGCAAAGGATAGGGTACACTGTACAGGTCGACAGTGGCAGTACCCTCGCCACGTTGGGCGAACTTATCCTCGATCATCTTTTCTATCATCCGACGCTGGGCGATGGTCTCCTCTACCCCCATGACCTGAGAGGATTGAGCATGGGGGATCCCTCTGAGTGGCTCATCCCCTGTGTCGCCGCGTGCGTCGGGAGGGTGAGCTCCCTGTCGATTGGCAATAGCGGGATTGTATGCTTGTTGTTCCCGTCGGGGCTCCTGATTCGGCATCGGTGTTTGAGGCCTTTGAGCATTTATATTCATCTGCCTTTTCATTTCCAGCATGAGATTGGTCATCTCTATGTGCCAACGTTGCATTGTTTCGAACTTGGCATCGTCAGACATTGCTTGGAAGGCGGCCTTTGTTGGTGGCTCAAATGCTGGGTTGAGGTTCACACCATTGCCGGGGAGGACCGTCCCTTCATGGATGCTCACTACCTCGTCATGGTCTACTCCCTCTAGGGGTACATTCTCTCCTTGATTTTGCCATTGGTTTTGAACGGGCACCTGGTGTTGGCCTTGGGGAGAAGTTCCCGCTTGACCGCTAGACTGGCCTTGGAAGTTTCTTCTGGCGGCATTCCTAGTGTTAAGGTACACCGCGTCCAGGGCCAAATTGGGATCATTTGGGCCACCATGTTCATTTACGTTGGCAGGGATACCAGTTGATTCCGTAGGTTCCCTGCCTGAGGCATAGCAAGTGTAAATCTTCATGTTGGCACCTGCTCCTGACATTTGTACCACCCTACGCTTTTTAGGTGGTTGAACTGTAGGGCGGGGTGGTGCCCCCAACCTGTCGAAGACAGAAGGTCGTGGTGGCACATCTCCCGCCAGTCTATCAAAGACTGAGACTCGTGTCGGCTGTGCCTGAGCGCGGGGGGTCTTCTGAACTCGGATGTAATCCGAGCCTTGGGGAGCAACATTGGGTTTGCGATAACCCCCTTTCCTTTTTTGGCCCCGCGAACGCGAGGTTTTGACATCTAACGATGTTGTTGTTGGTTGAGCTTGCATTCGCCCAGGCCTGGCGGCCCTAGCTTGTTTAATTGCACGGGCCTCCTGCTTGGTGACCCAAACTTGCTTCATTTTCTGGAGGTGTCGCTCAATTGCTTTACCCCCACTTGAAGGCTTCTTTTTGAAGTCTGTGGCATCCTCGCGTACCTTGTGAAGAAGCGAGAAGCGGTTGGAAGTTGATACGGTCGGGACGTGATCGACCCGTGGTGTGATTGGCCCTCCGCCATCCAGACGAACGCGGAGGTCGCCGATCAGTATGGTTTTACCAGACCTTGAAGTAGCTGCAGTCGGCTTCCTGTTTAGGCGGCGACGACGTTGCCCCCATTTGGTGGGAACAGTGTCGGCCGAAATGACATGGACCGAGAAGACCCGGCCCTGAGTTGGTCGAGGGCTGCTGGCCCCAGTGGCAATAGGGGTTGTTGCGGTGTAAATGACCGGACAAGCCTGAGCGGCCGGGACCACTCCCAAAAAGAAGGGGGACCCAACCACAGCAGGAAAATCCCCAAACACAATTGGGGTGGCGAGGTACCCATACTTGGCATGGGTGGCGACGACCAAGGGACCATAAGTGACAGCGGCCATTGAGCTTCAGAAAGTCGAAGATCCGCCTTTACGTCTCGGCGGCGTATCCTCCCTTTGCTCCTCGCGCTCCTGTATGGAAGAAATAGTGGCATTAGGTCTTTTTGTAAGGGCATAAGAAGCTTTAGCAGTAAAGATGAAAGGCGGGAAAAAGTCCCACCGGGCGTGCCAATCTGTTTACACGCGGAATTATATATTTTTGAAACATCCGATTTCGCTGGATGGATATGCGTATATTTGGCATATATATATGAATTCCGCGCCTTTTTTTTTTTAAATTTATCAGACGATTTAGGATTCGGGTACAAGACTTATCCCCACCGACCGAAGTCGGTGTTAATTTACATCGGACGAGTCCGAATACCCTTGATTAAACTGCTAAAGATCTTTTGCTACCCTTGACGAAAAGAAAGGCCCTTTTAGTTTCCTTCGGAGCGGGATTTTTTGATTATGACCTTTTTGTTATTCTCTCATGTGGCCTCGCCTTTTCATGTTCGAAAGGGAATATGTCGCTTCGAATTTCATGTAACTTTTTATGATCCCGATGAATTATATTCCGCGACTTTCAATTTGTTTTTACGAACATAAGCGTGATTATATTTAAAGAGCTTTGGAGGATACCATTTGCAAGGCTTTGTATGTTTATTTTTTATTATGATAGCCCAAAAGAGATTTCTCCATGACAAGAATAATTGTTGGAGATCCTTTTCCCATTTGATTCCGTATATACATGCACAATTTTAAGAACTTTCGGGTCAATGGTGTAATTTTACGCCAAGAGGGACCTTTGTATAATTTTGACAAGGGCCATGACAACCATAGTTTTCATGCTCACTTAATTATTTTATTGTCATAGTATAACATCATGAAGCCCCCTTTATATATGAAGGGGTATTTATGCCAAATGTACATGATTTATATATGAAGGGGTATTTATGTCAAATACAAAATCCATGGTATCATAGTAAGAAGGAAAGGGGCGCACCCTTCCTCTTGCTTTTCTCTTTTGACTTGGGCCTTAGAAAAGCTCTCCAAGTCTTTGTCTTACTCTCTTCTCTCTTTTTCTCTCCCGGTCTTCTCTTCTTGTTGTTGTGTTCTCTCCCTTTGCTCCTTGGAGTAGCCTCCTTTTTATAGTAGATTCCACAAGTGGCGGAGGGGGTGGTAAAAAATCTCTTGGAGTTCCTCCGGTGGAATACCAAAGGCCAAGGTAACTTCTCCTCTTCCCTTGCTTCAGTTTTTTTTTTTTACACTCTTCTTCTCCCCCTTTTCTTTTGATTGGACGGAGAGGGGAGAACCCCCTCCGGTGGGTTGCAGCCGCGGGAACCCCCCCTCCGGTGGGTAGCAACAGGGAAAACCCCCCCCCCCTCCGGTACAAGACCGGAGGGGGTTCCCTCCGGGTCCGCAGCCGCGGGAAAACAACCCCCCCTCCGGTACAAGACCGGAGGGGGTTCCCTCCGGGTCCGGCCGCAGCGGAGCCCCCCTCCGGGGCTGGCAGGCGCGGGCACACACCCCCCCCCCTCCGGTACAAGACCGGAGGGGGTTCCCTCCGGGTCCGGCCGCAGCGGGGCCCCCCTCCGGGGCTGGCAGGCGCGGGCACACACCCCCCCCTCCGGTACAAGACCGGAGGGGGTTCCCTCCGGGTCCGGCCGCAGCGGAGCCCCCCCTCCGGGGCTGGCAGGCGCGGGCACACACCCCCCCCTCCGGTACAAGACCGGAGGGGGTTCTCCTCCGGTTCCGGCAGCCGCGGCCCCCTCTCTTTCCAGCCTTCTTCCGCGTGCGGTCAAAAGAGAGAAAGGGGTGGAGGGGGTTTGGTCCCCACCATGGCTATAAAAGGATCCCCGGGGATTAAAAAAATTTACTTTTCACCTCAGTACGGCCGAGTGGTGGACTGTACTTTCTTCTTGGTCCCGGTGCATCCAGGTTGACCATCCGGACATCCGGAAAAATAATTGTCTTTTTGCGGAATGATTCCCACACAAATTTATAGGCCGGAAAATATTTTTATCAAGACCTTTCAACGCACGTATATGCGCGTAAACAATAGAAATCCCCAATATATATATCTTGCCGGGTTGTCGGAAGGATTGACGGCGAAGGGGACTCTTGTCATTTTAAGGCCGTTTAACGACAACCCGCTGTATTTTCCTTATTTCAAGAACTCTTTTCAAAAGAACTTAAATAATATTTTTGGGTTTCAACAGTGGGTAACACCATGTTCAGAGGGAGCACTCCAGAGTTCGCCTCTGGTTTGAACAGGGTGCCCCTTGTGGGGGGGGGGGGGAACCTGAGCCGTTGCCGGCCTCCTCTGAGGGGCTTCTGGCCTCCGGGAGACCCTAGTTCCTATCTTGGACTCCAGTCAAAAGGGCCAGCCTGCTACCGGTGTGGTAGGGTGGGCCACCTGCAGCGAGGCTGCATCTTTCTGGCGGCGCACGGTTGGACCGGGGGGGGGGGTAGATAAGGCAGGATACGGAGTAGGATGGGCGAGAGCTACCGTCCGCCGGTCCTATGCCTAAGTCACCGGGACATGTGGAGCTTCCAGTCCAGGTGAGGGGATTACAGGGGGATGCTTGGAAGGTGGGTTCCTACTGGCCGACATGCTAAACATCGGCTGGAATGGCTCAAATGCTATTTGTGGTTGAGACCGGTGGAGGGCAGGGTGGATGTGGCAAAGGTTAAGAGAGTTTTGGACTAAGGGTGTGGTAGGGAGGCCGGTTGGGAAGTCACCCAGGTGAGCAGGGATTGCTCCCTGGCTGTCGGGATGAGAGTCGCGGATGTGGAAGTGGCGGCGTAGGCGGGTTCACTCTGGCGAAAGGAGTCGCCCGGTTGGCCAGGTGGGATGTGACAAGAGGCACCTTCCTTGACCCTAGGTTGTGTAAGATCAAGATACAACTCATCGGGGTGCCCTTGCCGTTCTGCAATGAAGCTGGGGCTGCCTGCTTGGTGAACCAGTTTGTGGCCGTGGAAGTAGGAACGGTGCGCATGGTGACGGAAGGGGAGCTGATGGCACTTGATCTGGTGGTCCGGGTCACTTGCCCCCAGCGTGGTGCCGGCTGACCTATTCATCGAGCTCGGAGGCCTTGTTTTCCCGCTGAGGTTCTTCACCGGTCGGAGCGGCAGAGGACGATACCACATCCTTCACTGGCCGGACGCGAGGAAGATGAACAGGAACCTTGGGCGCGTAGTTTGAATTTGAATTCAAATTCAAAAGCTTCGTGCAGGACTTCGAGCGAGCGGACTAGTGCGGGTGCTGGGTGGACTCCACCGGACCTGGAGGCAGCGAGCTGGACATACCCGCCAACCCGGCCGCACTCGGTGCGGCCCGTAACTTACCCGCTATTGGTAAGGCAGGTCAGTACTGCATTTCTTTTCTGCCCGATAAAGCCGGAGTGATGCTTCCCCTTCTCTCCAGTGCTGGCGCGACACCGGCCGTCTCATCGAGTGCCGTCAGTCAGGGGGGGGGGGTCATCGGCTGCCGTAGCGGGGACCATCCTTGTGCCACCTCTATAGCGGTGGGACGGAGGCGACTTAGAAGAGCTCCGCGACCAACTTTCCGGCCGAAGGAGACTACAAGTGTGGTTCCAAGCCGTAGGTACAGAGGTTGAGCAACTAGATGACGGGCCACTCAACCTAGAGGCATTGCTATCGACCGTTGAAGCTCAGGCTGCTCCGCCTACAGGTGCAGGAACCAGTCCCTAGATGGTCGGTACTACGGTGGTGGAGGAGACTTGAATTGAGTCCCAAGAGCTTCCTCTAATAGTGGTCTCTCGTCCGGATTTGGTAGTTGCTGATGGGAGGTCTGGGCATCTGCCACTGGCGAACCCACAGTACTGTGAGGACATCCTATTTGATATTCTTGAAGTAGACCAGGAAGTTGCCCTGGTAGAGGTGATTCCGAGGAGCCCCAGTTTAGAGGAGGGGTCCTTGTGGGATGAGTCAACAGGGAAGTGGCGAGTAGGGGGAGTTGGAGGGACTGTGGAGAGAGGAGGTCAAAGAAATGGTTGAGTTGGTGGAGAGGCTAACTGAGACACAGGTCAGGGAGCTAGCGGAGAAGGTGGGGATGTTCATCACCGGGCTGAGAAGGACATCGACGACCTGTTCAGGAAGGTCTAGAAAAGATGGATTATCTCTATTGAGGGAGATTAAGGGAGGGAAATATGGAATTAAGAATGGAAAAAATAATGAGGGGTAGTGGGGGCAGAGGGGGTACAAGGGTAGGCGGAGGGTGGGATCTGGTCCTTGTCCCGATGAGGATCGTGCTGTGGAATGTGAGGGGGATGTGTGGGAGGGAAAAGAGGAGGGTAATGAAGGACCTAATCAGGTGATGTAAGATAGGTATCATGTGCTTATAAGAGTCAAATTGTGAGGGGGATGGAGAGAATATCATGAGGGAAATAGAGGGCTCAAGGTTGTCTAAAGGAGTGGCATCCCCGGTCGAGGGGCGAGCGGGGGGGCATAACGGTGTTACGGAATGAGTTTGAGGTAGAGGAGATTGAGGAGCGCAGACTTGTCTCCAAAGGGGCCTCATTGTATCAAAGATGGTTTCTTGTGGACTTCACTAGTGTATATGGGCCGCAGAATAGGGAGGGAAAGAAAATCACTTTGGGATGATCTTCTCCTCTTCCACATCGGCTCTGGCCGGCCTTGGTGTATAGGGGGAGACTTTAACGCTGTGGTCTCTCCATCTAAGTGGTCAGGAGGCTCCTCCCCCTTGGCTGAGATGGAGGAATTCAAGGATTTTATCTCTGAGGTAGCACTGATTGATGTCCAAATTTTCAGCACCTAGTACACATGTTCCAACTTGAGAGCGGACCCAGCACAGTCTAGGCTTGACAGATTTTTTGTCTATGTTGATTGGGAAGACCACTTCCCACATATGGAGGCCCTTGCATTGGACAGACTTGTCTCAGACCACAAGCCCATATTCCTTAGGACTTCCATCAGGGAGTGGAGGAAAGCACGTTTCAGAATGGAAAAGATATTGGCTCAAAGAAGAGGACTTCTTGGGTACCATTAGTGAAGCAGGGGATACCTGGAGGCAGGAGGGATCTGATATGGCTAAGTTGGTTGGCAAGCTGAAATATTTGGCACATGAGCTGAGCAAGTGCGGAGCCACCAAAACTCTCCTTGGCAGAGCAGCGAAGGAAAGGATCATGGAGCACCTAGAGGAGCTGGAGGTTTTGGAGGAGGCAGAGCTGCTTGACGAGCAAGACAGAGTCCAGCGAGACAAGCTCAAGACTGATTTTGAAGACATTCTTATGATAGAAGAGATCTATTGGAAATAGAGGTCAAGGGAGAGGTGGGTTAGATAGGAGCACTTCTTACTTCCACAGGGTGGCATCAGGGAGAAGAAGGGTAAACTGCATCAAATGTATTAGAGGAGGCCGGCTCATTATAGACCCGCAGATTATGGAGAGGTATATCACACAGTTCTTCTTGAGACTCTTCTTTGAGGAGGAGCGAGTCAGACCATCCATTTTGCAGGATCTTCTCCCCTATCTCTCTGCAGTAGACTGCAGGAGCCTTCCTTGTCCCTTTGAGGAGGAAAAGGTGAGGGTGGTTGTTCTCTCCCTGCTTGGGGGATAAGGCTCCGGGCCTGGATGGCTTCCCACTTGTGTTTTTCCAGCATTGTTGGGAGATTAGCAAGGGAGATCTGCTTTGAGCAATCTGGGAGTTCCAGGATGGCAGGGCCCATCTAAGAGGCATCAACAAGACATTGCTCATTCTCATACCTAAGAAGTAGGGAGCGGAGAGCCTAAGGGACTATAGGCCCATCAATCTGTTTAATGGGACCTATAAAATAATCACCAAGCTGTTGGCTGTGAGACTTGACAATGTCATCTATAAGATGGTTAGTGGCTACCAAGGGGCTTTCATTAGAGGCTGTATCATCCTCTGGAATTTTTGGTTGCATATGAGTGTTTATGTCTTAAAGGGACAGAGGAGGAAAGGCCCGGTGATCAAGCTTGACTCTGAAAAAGCTTATGACCAGGTTAGTTGGCAGTGCCTACTTGAGGTCAGCAAGATGGGCTTCGATGAGAAGTGGGTAAGTTGGATCAGGGCTTGTCTCCAATCATCTACATTTGTGGTGCTCATCAATGGGAAATCGTCTTCTTACTTTCATAGTGGCAGGGGTTTAAGGCAAGGTGACTCTATGTCTCCACTTCTTTTTGTTCTAGTGGCACACATCTTGAGTAGGATGTTGATAGTGGTTGACACTTTACAGAAAGACCATAGACACAGTTTATCTGCAGCATGCGAGAGTAACTATAGAGGTGGAAGATTCCCATAGCGTCCCTGAGTTCATCAGAATTAGGATTGGGAGGAAGAAAACAGCCGAGGCATTGGACTCAGGAATCCGAGTTAGGAATGAGATTGGTTGTCAGAAAGGACTTGACAGAGTGAACTTTGCTCTAACTTGGGTAGTCAAAAGCCCGCTGATGGAAAAGAAATGTGAGTGAGATTGAAATACAAGAATTCACTACCCTGAGTATGGTCAACATAATTCCAGAAAAAAAGAGAGACTAGATGGTGGAGATGGGAGCCTGGTGGGGGATCCTCAGTCAAGTCTGCTGTTCTGTTGTTTGATCGAGTGTGCTATTATTGAAACCATTCAAGACTTACTCTTGCACGAGAAGTGAAGCATGAGACACTATTGATGATCTACTTTTGCAGCATCATCCCCTCAGACTGTAATTGATTGGGTGCACTAGGTTATGCATGGCCAAGAATGACTTTTGTGGTTTCAATATATTCTGTTACAGAGATCAAATGAATTTATGTTTTGTGCTTTCCTGCTTATGGTTTGGATCTCTGTCACTTTGTTCTTTCTGAAAATTAAATTGGACTTATTCTACTTCCTCTCCAGATTTCTCTCTTTTGTGGTGATAAGATAAGAATTCAACTTGTGTTTTCAGGGCTCTGTCGAGTCAGTTTCCATTGGTGAAATCAAGCTTAGCGTGCGGAAGTCTCTGGTAAAGCTGGGTTTTAGTTTTATTTCCAGAGACCCAAAATTGCATATGCTAATATGTGACCTGGAGATTGTAATAAGGTCCCCAGAGAAAAAAGCAAGAAAAAGCAGAAATCAGAAAGCACGTTCTGCAAGCAGAGGAAAATGGATGCTTCTGACTAATGTGGCAAGATTTTTGTCAGTTTCCATCACTGATTTAATTGTGAGGGTGAGCACTGGCATCATTTTCTTGATAAGGAGTTACTTGTAAGGCTTATCAACCTCAACTATATTCCAGATCTTCTTATGAAATGATCTTCCAATTTAAACACTTCTAAATGCTTGTGCTCTTTTCTTCCAGTAGCTCATACGATCCCTGATACCTTGAGTTTGAGAAGCAACTTTTTTGTTGCGACTGAAATCTGTAAATAGAGGCTGGATACTAGATGTGGTTTTATTATGACTTTATAGCATGCTCTATTGTTTCCTAAAATTTTGCAGGTCCGTAAAGCTACCATTGAAGTAAAAGAGCTGGGAGTGGACATATCTAAAAGTGGGGGTTCCAATCCAGTTTTGCTTATCAAACTGAATCTTTTACCCTTCTTGATTCACATGGGTGACTCGCGTCTCAGTTATGACCAATCGTCTAGCTTGAAGGAAGCAGGGTGCTTATTAGCTAGCCAAGCTTCTGTTACTGGGAAAAACACTGCTCCTTTCACATGTGAGGACTTGTTGGTTGTCTGTGAGTTAGGGCGTGAGAGGTATTTCTTTTACATTATTAATAAGTTGCATCCTTTGTGTTAATATTCATGTCTGTAGGATTTGGAAATGCACTACCAAAGAGAGTGTAAACTCCTCAATGAAAACTGCCATAGATAGTAAAAGAATTTTGTTGTGCTGATAAAGGCTTTTGAACGAGAAGTATCTACTTGAATAAATTTATCTAAGTTGTTTTTATTGTATGAGTCCCTATTCTTTTAGGAGTGGATAGTTCCACCTATTAGTGTCAACGTGTGCAATGAAATCTCACCAGAAACGTTGTTTAGTGAAGCCTACCTATCGCAAGGCAGTGTGAGGTTTCACAGTCCCTTACCTACACATCCTAGCTACAATTTTCAAAGAGTGACTGTAATTCCCTCTAACGAATTTCTTATCATCATTTTCTGCTCCAAATTTACAATAAAAATCAAATATTTGACTTACTAAAAGTTTTTGATTTATCACCATAATATTCATAGATACTGTTATTTTTATCACCAGTTTTTGAATTTTAAGATTTAGTTAGAATTGTCATTATGCTTTTTTTAAAAAATCAAAGTCATGTTCATTGGATACTCTTGTTCGCAGGGAGGTGGGCATCAAAGTAAGAAGCATGGATGTGACAAGTGGGGAAGTCATCATCAACCTTGATGATGGCTTATTTATCAAGTCCAAGACTCTCTCTGAGACGTTTAATAATACAGATTTGAGTCAATCCAAAGTGGAACCGTTGTCAGTTGAAAGTGATAAATCTGAAAATAAAAACTCACTTATGTCAGTGAAGAATCCTGCACTTCTGTTCCCAGACAAGGTTTGTGAATTTAGCAGCAAAAGTATCTTCCACTAACATTGGATTTAACTAGTCCACAAAAATCTACTTATCCTGTTGTCTTTTTATATATTTTAGGGAGTCTGCAAGGTTGATGAGTGTACATCTATTATGAAACATCTTTTTTTTCCTTTTCTTCCAGATTTTGAGTTTTTTTTGGGGGGGGGTGTGGTGGGAATGGTGGGTATGTAGGTGAATCTCCTTTCATGTTGCGAGGAGACAGAGACTTCTCTTCCATGCAGGTGCCATGCCCACAAGCCTGGCCTTGTGAGGGTGAATTTATACTCCTAATGGTACCTTAGTTTGCCATAGGCATCTGAAGTGGGAGTGGCGTGGAGTGAAGTGCCAATTGACTATGTTGGGCCTTGCCCTTTAGCCTTTAAGAGAAGAGAGTAGGGTTACAAGTAGTCTTTGGAATTTGGGGGTATGGCTGATGATGCAGCTGCTCAACTTGCAACTGATGGTGTTTCTTTTACCATGTGAAGGAAGAAATTTAGTCTTAACTAAAAGCCCAAAGGCTAGCCTATCAAGGTCATTTACTGATCCAGATTCCATTCTTTTTGAGTGAATGAAGCCAGTGAAAGGTAGATTCATTCAATGTGAATCTCTTTTATCTCAATGCAAAACCTTAAGTTGCCAAGCAAGCTCAGCAGGGGTAAGAATTCAGTCCTCTTCACTGACTTCTTGAGAGCTTGGGGTGCATCCCTTTTTTCTCTTTCAGTATATCCTTTTTTTCTTTTAATACAATAGTGGTACTACCCACTTTCCAAGAAAACTTCTTGAGAGCTTGGGGAGCCCGGTAGCTTCAGCTATCTCACTCTCAAGGTTTGACTTTCCCTTAGGGTGGATCTGCATTTGCCAAATTTCCCCGTGCTTTTGTTTTCCCAACTAGCTTTCACAGATTGTGCAAATGCATGAAAAAGATAGTTGGGAAAACTTTTTCCCAGATGCTTGGAATATTTTCTTTTTAATGATCCATTTCCCCATCTTTGGGAAAAAAGGGTACATTCTAAGCATATGGGAAAAGTTTTCCCAACTATCTTTTCAGAAGATGGGGAAATAGATCCCGGGAAAAAATTTCCACCCACTTCTCTCTCCCACAACTGAATGCAAACGCATGATTTCATTTTCATGGAGTTTTCTCTGAAAATTGCAAACATGTGTTTCTATTTTACTGGAAATCATTTACCATGGGTTTTTACTTTTTGAGAAAGAGTTTCCTATGATTCTTTATTTTTTGGGAATTTTGAGAATGCACCCTCTTAGGGTCTGGTGCAGCTTCAGCCAGTCCATCTATAATCTGAACAAGTTACTCTTTCTGCATGATTGATCTGTTTGCTTTTCTTCTCATTAGATGTTGCTCTATAGTCAGTGCAATAGGCCTGTAAGGTACAAAATGTAGCTAGTCTTATGTGTGTGTGTGGTTTTTTTTTTTACTGTGGTATCTTTTGCTACATGAAAAAGTTTTCAGTGATGTTATCTTCTGGTACCAATATAGATGCTGCTTATTATGTTTTTTAAGTTAATCTTATTCTTAAGATCACTGCTTGGACCTTCTTTGATGAAGAACATTTCATAGTTGTAATGACCCAGTCGTGAGCCATGTAATAGATGTCTATCCGTGGGAAAGGGCTACAAAAATGCAGGGATAAGAATGTGCTAGTGTGGAGCTGCCACTATGTGGAGGTAGCGCTGTATATGGAGGTTGGGGCAAATGATGAATCAGATTAGTCCCTTATCGGAAAGCAAGAATGGGTTATGTATATATAAGTCTCAGATACATAATCCATGACGTGCATTTTCGGGACAACTGTGTGGACTTGGTCCAAAGCAGACAATACCTGTCGAGGGTTGGATTGGGCCATGGTTGTATGATTGATTGGACATAGTGTTTGCACCCCTGGCGGCCCTTGAAAATTTGGAGGACTGAGTGGCACCCACATCTGGTCGTACTTAAAGTGAACAACCTCTAGTTGATGAATTGTGACCTCAAGTTTAGAGTACGACCCACACAATACGATGTGGGCTGGTTCAGGGACCTACCAGGTGGAAGCTGGTGGGTTTGTAATGACCCAGTTGTGAGTCATGTGGAAGAGTGGGTTACTCATAGGAAAGGGCTACCCAAATGTAGGTGTGAACACATTCCGGTTTGGAGCTGCCTTGGTGTGGAGCTACCATTGTATATTGCCTTGAAGGCTTTTCTTCAACTTCTAGTTTTAATGTGAAATTTTGTGTATCTAAAGGGTAAAGGCTTAAGGGTTTCAGATTATTTTCTGCCCTCTTTATATTTGTACTTTATTTGTGTAAGGTGGGGGAATAGCATCCTTGTTCCTTCTTGTATGAATGAGTAGGTAGGAGGGAGAGGAGTGTACCAATGGAGACCCATGCTCTGGACTTTGCCCCCGAGGCGACTCGTGTCCTGCTTGGAGGAAGCATCCCCCCAGGCGGCTTTCACCGGCGTGCCCCTGCATAGGGGAAGTGTTGGGAATGGCGTCGGAGTTGGAGGTGGCTCGATTTACTTCCGGTGTAGGCAAAGAGGCCACACACAACGGACGTGCAGGGTAGGGGTGGGGAGAAAGGGTCCCATGGTTGGAGGGGCACAAGGGCCTTCCCTTAACAAAGGGACCTACACAAAGGTTGTAAGGAGGGCGGCAACGTCACTGTCTACTCAAGAGGATGGCTGCTGTGAGGACAAGCACTTCCCCCGGACCTACTCTGTGGTCGTCTGAAGTGGCTCTGTTTGTGCCTCTTGATCTCATCGGTTGAAGGAGCAATAGATACAGAGGTGATCAGATCCTTTTTGGAAGCAAGGGGGGATGGAAAGGATAGGTGGGAGGTCCGCCGTATCCATAAAAGGGATTCCTGGCCATCAGAAGTACTGTAGAAGTAGTGGAGGCGAGTTTCTTGGTGGTTGGAGGGGATTCTCCAGATGAAAATGTAGAATCTTGAAAGGGGGACCTCCCCTAGCCTGAGATAGGTCTGCCGTAGGATCAGATTGACAAGGCTACCCCTAATTCTGTGCGACAAGGAAGGAGTGGCCCGACTGGTGGGCGGCTTTGGGGAGATGAAGCCCGACAATCTACGGCTCATTCCCACCGCGAGCTCACCACAGCAGAGGTAACAATCTGGGTCTATAGCCCTCATACAGTCCCTCCGGCACTATCCCTTGACATTGGGGAGGAGGAGTTCGTGGTACGAGTCTCAATTCAGGTGGACACACAAGAGGGACGGTGGCAGCTATCGGAGTCCCTGGGGCAACACGCCTGTTGGCGAGAGGAGGAAGACAAACAGGACGAGGGATACGTGGCTGCCTGGCTGACCTCGATTCAAATTCGAATCGGGGTGGGCGAAGCTTTGGGCTGTGTGGGTCGGGACTTGGACCGACAACTGGCCCAGGCGGGCTGTGGGTGTGAGGCGAGTCGGGCTAGGGGCACGCCAGTGGATCCAATGGACCGACAACAACGTTTGAAGCAGTTGGGTTGAGCTTTGGACCCACCTGGGACCCATCCCCTTAACACGATACCCGTGACTTACCCGTTATTGGGTGCCACGGGATTATTGGTTACGGAGGACTTGGCACCCACCATCTTCCCTACTTGCTCCCTACTACAGTGCAGTCGCCACACCTAGATGAAGAGGCCCTATCCGGTGGGCGACCGGTGTTGACAGCCGCCATAGTGGTCCAACTATGTGCTTAGCTACAAGAGCCAGGGCTGATTCTTACTTAGGCATCCTCCCATGTTTCCATAGCGTCAGTGAGCAGTCAGTTGTTCCCAGCGGGGTTAGAAGGGACAGAGAGGGTGGAAGATCTCCGGTGCAGTTTTACGAGAGGAACTAGTGCCCTCCACAGGAGAAGGCTACTAGACTAGATAGCATACAGTGAAGACGGAGGGGCTTCCGATCCTGGTAATGCATCGAGTGGAAGCCGATAGGCCGACGGTGACGCGGCAGAGCTCATTGTACAGTCCAAGAGGGCTGATGGTACCTGCTAGTAGGAGCTGTTCGCATCGGCCTCATCTGCTATTGCACTAGCTTATGCAAGCAATCCAGACGACAGAGGGGGATAGTGTGGCCCTCTTTCTTCCAGTCATGGCCGAACTCATAACACTCTTCAGAGGAACGACACAGGGACAAGAACTTCCTCTTGATTTCAATGAGGTGGACCAATATATTGGAACTACTGCACTGATCCCGGGCCTCAGAGAGGGAGTGTCCGAAGGGTCAGGACAGCAAGAGGATGGCAAGTATGGGCTAGGAAAAGAGGAGGTCAAGGAGGTGGTGGGGGTGGCAGAGAGATGGACTGAGGACCAGGTGAGGGAGTTGACAGAGAAGGTAGGGGTGTCCTTCTTAGGGCTTGAGAAGGGCATAAAAGGGCTATTTATGAAAGTACAGAAGAGGTGGCTGATCACGTTGGCCAGGGAGGTCGGACGAGGAAAATTTGCCAAGAAGATTGCAATGGGAGGGGAGGGAGGTAATGAAGAGCGGGGGGTCTAGGAGGATAAGGTGAGGATAACAAATCTTATTTCCATTGAGGATTGTGTGGTGGAATGTGAGGGGGATTGGTGGAGGGGAGAAAAAAAGAGCATTGAAATACCTTGTTAGAAGGTGCAAGATTGATATTCTTTATTTACAAGAAACCAAATGTGAGGAAAGTGAGGAGATCATTATGAGGGAGATCGAGGGTGCTAGATTGTCCAAAGCGGTACTCTCTTCAGTAGAGGGCAGAGCAGGGGATATTATGGTTATGTGTAATGAGTTTGAGGTGGAGGAGGTGAAGTTCCAGCATATTAGTAGGGAGGCCATTTCCCTCTCTTTTCACAGCATCAAGGATGGCTTTAGATGGGATTTCTCACGGGTCTATGGGCCTCAAAATAGGGAAGGCAAGAAAACCCTATGGGACGAGCTTCTTCTTCACCATGGCACCTCTGGCCACCCATGGTGGGTAGGTGGGGATTTCAACGCTGTTCTGTCGATCTAGGAGAGGTCAGGTGCTCGACTCCCATAGGGGGGATTGAAGACTTTCAGGTGATCAATGTAGCAACTCTGGTTGACGTCCACACATCCAATGCACAATACACTTGGTCCAACTTGAGGGCCGACCCAGCCTTGTTCAAACTCGACAAATTCTTAGTCTCTGTTGATTGAGAGGACCACTTCTCAAATATGGAGGCTATGGTTTTGGCTAGATTTATGTTTGACCATAAACCTATTATGCTCAGGACCAGCTGCAGGCGTGCAAGGAAGATGCAGTTCAGGATGGAAAGCTATTGGCTTAGAGAGGAAGACTTCATGGACACTGCCAATAAAGCATCGGGAATTCGAAGGCTAGAAATGTTAGTCTGGGGAGTCAACAAGACTCTCCTTGGCAAAGCAACAATGGATAGGATTTTGCTCCAACTGGAGGGACTGGATCCTCTGGAAGAGGCAGGACTATTAGATGAGTCTGATAGGAACAAATTGAAGGCGGACTTTGAAGAGATCCTCATTAAGGAGGAAATCTTCTGGAAGCGGTGAGCCAGAGAAAAATGGATTAAAGAGGGTGATAAGGATACTTCCTACTTCCAAAAAATTGCTTTAGGAAGGAGATGACTGAACCATATTAGGTGCATCAGGGAGGGAAGCCAGCTCTTCACCAATCTGGAAGACATCAAGAGGCATGCCAGACAATTCTATCCACGTCTTTTTTCTGAAGATGAGCCGGTCAGGCCGCCCATTGCAGAGGATCTCTTTCCGTGCTTATCAAAAGCGGAGAGAGATGCTCTCTCCCACCCTTTTGGAGAGGAGGAGGTGAAGACGGTCTTCTCTCTAGCAGGTGACAAATCCGCAGGACCGGATGGTTTCTGTTTGTCTTTCTTCCAACATTGCTAGAGCATCATTAAAGCAGATTTGCTCCAAGCAGTGCAATAATTCCAAGAGGGGAGGGCCCGACTCTGCTTGTCCTTATTCCAAAGAAATAGAGTGCTGAAAATCTGAGAGACTATAGATCCATTAGCCTGCTCAATAGGACTTATAAAACAATCACCAAGTTATTGGCCATGAGAGTAGATAAGGTGATGGGCAGGATTGTCAGTGGCTACCAGGGAGCTTTCATTAAAGGACGCATTATCCAGGTGAACTTTTTGGTGGTTCATGAATGTCTGCTTGCTATCAAGTCACAAAGGAATAGAGGACTGGTGTTCAAACTTGACTTCGAGAAAGCATATGATCGTGTTAGTTGGCATAGTTTGCTAGAGGTACTCAATAGGATGGGTTTTGATGACAGGTGGATTGGGTAGATTCAGATGTCTAGTCAGCTAGATTTGCTATCCTCATTGATGGGATGCATCTCTTTACTTTCATAGTGGTAGAGGGCTTAGGCAAGGAGACCCTATGTCTCTGCTTCTGTTTGTTTTGTGGCACAAATCCTGAGCAGAATGCGGACGAGAGCTGAGTCTCATGGTCTTATTAGGGGGTTCCAGGTTGATCCACGGGGCCAGCCAATCTCCCCCCTATAATATGCGGATGATGCAATTCTTTTTGTTGTAGAAGGTGCGGATCAGCTGTGCAACATCAGAATGATACTAGAGCTGCTTCACATGGTCAGCGAACTTAAGGTGAGCCTTAATAAGAGCCAGGTCATCGGTGTAAACTTGGAGCACAGAATTGTTGCTATACTAGGGTGTCAGGTTGGCCATTTCCCTATTACCTACTTTGGTCTTCCGTTGACTCATAGCGCATTACATCGCAGGGGCTGGCAACCAGTCGTCCAGAGATTTGAGACTAGGCAAGCCGGTGGAAGGGGAAACTACTCTCTTATGGGGGCCACTTGGTGCTGTGCAAATCGGTCCTTGACAGCTTGTCTATTTAATTCCTCTCCACTTTCGGATCTTTCTATCAATAGCAAGGAAGCTGAAGCCTATTTAGGCAAGATTCTTTTGGCATGGTGGTAATAAGAGGGGTAGAGGATGGCATGACATTACGTGGGGCGGAGCATGTAAAAGTAAGGGAGTGGGCCTCCTGAGCTTAAAGAACATTAGAGACTTCAACTTGGCCTTGTTGAGCAAGTGGTTTTGGAGAAGTGGCACAGAGGACATGGGGCTATGGAATATGGTCATCAGATAGAAAAACTACTGCAGAGCAAGGACTTGGGATTTGGCAGCCTATCCCTATCACTCCTCATCCCATATCTGGAAGGGCATACTACAGTGTAGTGATTTTTTAAGGGCAGGCGTGATTGTGAGCTTAGGAAATGGGCAAAAGTGCTGTTTCTGGAAAGATAGTGGTGCACAGATCGTCCTCTCGAGGAGTCGTTTCCTCAGCTATATGCAGTTTTTGTGGAACCACTGGCAGTGGTGGGTCAACTGGTTGAAAGGCAGCCACCAGGGAATAGTTGGAGCCCAACCTTTAGAAGATATCTGCGGGATCAGGAGATTGACCAACTCGGGACTTTCCTCTCAATGCTACAGCGGCATAAGTTAGATGAAAGCAAGGCAGATACATGGATGTTGAGGTGGGAAAAGAATGAGCGTTTCTCAGTCAGATCGGCATACCAGGTGATAGCTAACAGTGGGCTGCGGCATCCTCTGGAAAGGCAAGTATGGCAACTGAGAAGCCCTCTCAAAGTAAAGGTTCTTATGTGGAGGATCTCTAATGAAAAGCTTCCGACGTGCGATAGGCTTGCTACCTTTTTGGACAGCACCCAGACCCAGTGCTGCTTGTGTGGGGAAGAGGAGGAGAATATTGATCACCTCTTCATCGGCTGTCATTTTACCCTGGATGTGTGGTGACATGTTTTGAGTAAGATCTGGTGTGGACTGCAGCCTGTGCAGATGGTTCAGCAACTTATGAGGGAGTGGCATAGGCATTGGCCACTCAAGAGAGTTGGGCAGATCTGGTGGCTCATCCTCCATGCTACCCTATGGGCCATTTGTGGGGAGAGGAACAACAGACTTTTTAGAAAGGAGGCCAAGATACCAAAAAGAGTTGGGGATTTTGTGGGGGAGAGGGTGACAGAGTGGGATATTCATTTCTGTAATACTGATTCACAAAACTCTTCTCTATTGTCTTTGTTAGGTGGTTAGAGGGTTGCACATCTTCTCGGTGTGACCCTTTCTTTTGTAAAGGGCTGTATAGGGATGTTTTGAGAGCATACAGCATATATTTGCAAACCCCCCTTTCTTTTATTTTCAATTAATGTACACATGGCTACCATCCACTTTCAAAAAATGAATGAGGAGTTGGTGAGCCGAGTGCTGTTCCTTTTGGGGTCATCTTTATAGCTTGGTAGCAGTTTAATTTGGAAGTGGGTGTGTTTTTGTAGACAAGGTGTCTCACCTTGCAATCAATTGCCTGTAATATCTATAATTTTAAATAAACAAACTTGTGGTACAACCTGTCTTTTAAAGATAAACTGGGTCTTTTTCACCTTTTCGCAGATTTTTAATTTAGCTGTCATCCAGAATATTTCTACGTATGTGTAATATAGTAAAGTTGACAGTTGCCCAGAATATCTCTACAAATCTGTGATATACACTACCAAAAGAATACTATACAAATATCAATTAACAAAATATTCTCTTTTGTCTGGAAGGTTACCTTTAGCTTGCCAAAGGTGGATGCAAGGTTTGTGCACCGAGGACATGGCATTTTTGTTGAGAACAATGTCATGGGTATTCATCTGAGAAGCAGCAAGTCGCCTTCATATGAGGATTTAGAAGAAGCTACAACACATTTTGACGTCCAACTGGATTTCAGTGAAATACATGTTCGTTATCTCTTGAATAGTTAATTTTGATTTTTAGAATTTCTGGAAACTGTATTTGTTTGGTGATTTTTGTTCCTATCTCCTTTCAGCTTCTTCGAGAGCAATCCACTTCTGTTTTAGAGATTCTCAAGGTTGCTGTCGTGGCATCTTTTGATGTTCCAATGCAAGTAAGTCCTTGGCTTTGATTTAATTTTCCTGGAATTTTTCTTCTTCAGATTATGTTTCTCCTTTTCTGTTTAACTTACTCCACATTCCCATGTAGATATTTCAAATCATTCAATTTTGATGGGTGGGCACATATTTCTTCAGAGATGGATAGTTGTTTCTGAGAGCAAATGGTGGGGTTGTATCACCACTTAGATGAGAGTTAAAACTTATGGAATGAAATCTAACTTGAAAAAGAACCCAGCAAACAGATATTGGCAAAAACTGTAATTATCTAAAAGGCCCCTAAAGCGACACTCAATGTTTTACTATCTAACATCCACTTTCCAAGGAAAAAGAGAAGAAAACAACATGGCTTTTTTTTCTTTGAAGTAATTGTTATGTGTTTTTGTGGATCTAACTGTTTCTAATTTTGTTTGAGAAGGAATGCAGGGAGTTTATGCCAATGATCTGCTTGCCATATCAACTTTATGACTTTTGTTCTGTTCACTTGTATGCCTAATTCTGGATAATTCTGTTCTTAATGAAAGACCAAACAAAAAGGATTCTCCCAGCATCTTGACGCCAGCTTAGTGCATCCTGTTCTTACTTTTCTATGAATTGTGGTCTCTTGGCCACCTTCCAAAAAAGCATCCTGTTCTTGCTTTAGCGTCTAATCTGAAATAGTAAATTAGATTTTCTTATACCAAGTCTGTTATCACATGCAGTTGTCATTATTTGTTGCTAGCTTTTTGTATTGGTCCAATATATGCTGTATGTGTGATGTATTACTAGATTAGGGGTGCAAATGAGCCGAGCCAAGCCGGGGAGCATCTTGTTCGAGCTCGGCTCGGTCACTCAAACCAAGCTCATACTTTGCTCAAGCTCGTTCGAGTACTCAATATTGTTGTTTGAGCTCTGTTCTGTAGGAGGTAACACCCCAATCTGGGGTTCTGTGCAGCTTAGGCCCCTAACCGGGCCGATTAGGATTGGTCCGATTCACTTAAACCTTTGAGGTTTAGTGTGTTAGACACTTAGGTTCATTACCGAGCCCGTTTGAGTGGATCCCTTTGTCTTAAACCCTTTCTTATTTATTCCTGTAATACCCCTGATTAGTATGTGTTGTAACCGGGTCTTTTGGTCTTTATTATGATTAGGTCCAAATAATCAAATATCTTGAGAGGAGTGCAGATAGGATCATAGGAATCCCTGGGAGCAGTGCGGATGGGAATCCTGCACACCTTTCACAGGATGCAGCTTCTGCCTCCCCCTTTCTCCATCCCCCTTCTCTCTCTTCTCCTTTTTTCCTTCCTCTTCTATTCTCTCTGCTCCAGCAGCATGTAACCATGAAAATCTTCATCGTTTCAGAGCATCGGTCCTTCTAGGGCCTGTCTAGGCCTCGTTTGTGTAGCAGGCTGCTGATGTGGAGTGGCCGGGTGGTGCTCCTCTCTGTGCAGGTCTGTGTCGCAGCCTTGTTAGGGTCTGGTCGGCGGCCCCAAGTTGTTAAGGCTTGTATTCAGGCAGAAGGGTATTAGGCCTTGGAGTTTGTGCTGTATCTTTTCTGGGTGGTGCACGCCACCTGTTTGTCAAGAGAGTTCGCCCTCAGTCCCCTTGGCCGTTGGCCTTCTTTCTCTCCTCCCGTGCTGTCCTTGCTGCCAGCTTGAGTTAGCGAACAGTCTGCCACCTCTGTGCTCCTCTCCGAGTGGCGCACACCATCTGTTCAATCAGTGTTCCAGGGTGCTACACTCTTCTGGAACAGAGTGCTGATCATGTGCCTCAAGTGTTTGGGGCTTCCGAAGAGGGGGAGTCACCCCACAGTCCATCCTAGTACTGCAAATAGTGCAAGTTTGCACCCATGTCAGAATCAACTCAGTCTGAAGCTACCTCCAAGAATTCTCGGCTTGGTGATCCTTTCGTTGTGACCATGGGCAGTGACAATGTTTCCCTACAAATCACACCAGTCAAGTTGAATGAAAACAGCTAGAATGTGAGGTCAGTTGCTGCAGAGATATATGTAATTGACCATGGAAAAAGTGGCTACATGGGAAGCTCAAGAAACCTAGTGCAGATGATCCCGGATATGACAAATGGAATCTTGAGAATAGTGTTGTAATGTCATGGCTAATCAATTCTTTTGGAGCTGAAATCCAACAAATGATCCTCCAGAAGAAATCCACTAGGGTGTATGGGTTCTTCTTCAGGAGATGTACGGCCAGGGACAGGACATGGTCTGAGTGTATTAATTGACAAATGAGGTACATGAGTTGAAGCTAGGGAACTTGTTCGTGACAAGTTATTTTGCTGCCTTGCGAAGTAAATGGGAAGAGCTGGATTCTTATGCGATTGATCATTGGAAAGTGCAGAGGATCAGAAAAAACATCTCAAGTATCTTTGTCGAAATAGAGTCTTCAAATTCTTGGCTGGTCTCAACTCAGAATTTGAAAACTTGTGTGTATGGATTCTGAATACAGAACCTTTCCATACACTAGAACAAGTATACTACAAGGTGCTAAATGAAGATGCTCATCAACCAGCTATATATGATCATACTGGGACTCAACCTATGAGTGGTACATGGGAGTTCTCAGCTTTGGTGAGTGCCGGATGGGTGAACTGGACCCCTTTTAATGGGTCAGGTTATGGGCCTAAACTGCATAGAGCCCCAGACGGGGTGTTACTTCTTACAGGCTCAATTAAGTTCTTGCAAGCTTGAGCCCAGCTTATGAGCTTAATGAGTTTAACAAGCACAAAGTTCATGGTCCACAAACTTTTTAATTTTATATTAGTCCAAATTCCAAACCCAGCAGAAAATGGTCCAAACCATTCTAACATAATTTGGCCCATTCATGGGGTGGGGCAGCTGGGCTTTTAATGAAGCCGCCTCTTCCAGCTTTTACAACTCTCGCATGGGACAGGTAACTTTGTGCACTTCACTAGGTGGTAGCTGCCTTCAAATGAAGCCGCTCTCTTGCATCTTTTAAAACTCCTGATATGGGACTAAACCGCATACGATTTTCACACTCATGCTTGTACACAACAAAGGACCCAGCAGTTCGAAGGATATATAAAAATTTAATATATATGTATATATATTGAAAATTGTATTTATTATTTTAGATAGCTAAAAATATTAAACGAGCTGAATAGATCGATGTTCATACTCACCCTTGTTTATAAATCAAGCTTAGAATTTTGTTTAAACTTGACTCATTTAACTCAATCAGCAAGCTGAAATTGAATAGTAGTCGAGTCGATGTTGAGCTAGTCATCCTAGTGTAGTGGTTTGTTTGCATCCCTACTGCAGATGTCTCTCTGTATGATAAGTTCTCCTGCATTCAAACTTGTATACTTCAGTGTGAATATTTTGATGCTTCTATTTATTTATAATGTGTTACATATTCGTGTAGCAGTGTAATATTTCGCTTATTATCTGTCTAAGATTGCTAATTAGTTACAAAAAACTCTTTTTCCAGCCAGCTGTTCCTATAAGAGCTGAGATTGATGTCAAACTTGGTGGTACTCAATGTAATCTCATCATGAACAGACTGAAGCCGTGGCTTCAGCTTCATTTGTCCAAGAAGAAGCACATGACTCTTCCAGCAGAAAATCGGAACACTGAGAAGAAGAAAAAAACTGAACTAAAATCCATCATGTGGACATGTACTGTCTCAGCACCAGAACTGAGCATTGTGCTTTATAATCTTGATGGCTTACCTCTGTACCAGGTAAATTTTGTGCTTTTTCAGATGAACATTTCTCTGAGACGGTATCCTTTAGCATCATTCTTGTAGTCTGTGTATGCAGCTGTATCATCTTTAAAAACAGTGCTCAGAGGAGACAGCTCTTTTACTGAGTTTCCATTTCTAATCGACATGACACCATTATAGTAGTTTTGGAGATGAATTTGGACCAGATTGCTGGTTGCAAATGCCAATAAACCAAGACCTTCTCGGTGCTCATCCTTAAGAAGGCAGGTGCCCAAGAATTTCAGGATTTTAGGCCCATCAACTTGCTAAATAGAACCCATAAGATCATCACCAAGGTGCTTGTAGGTAGATTGGTCACTGTTATGGACAGACTGGTCAGTCACTTCTAGGGAGCCTTCATTAGGGGGAGACTTATTATGGATAACTTCTTAGTGGCGCATGAGTATATCTTTCCTATGAAGACTCAAAAGAGGATAGGGGTAGTCCTGAAGCTGGATTTTGAGAAGGCCTATGATAGGGTGGATTGGCAATGTCTCTTTGATGTTCTTGACATGATGGGTTTTGGAGACAGATGGATTGGTTGCGTTAGGACGTGTATCTCTTTAGTTACCTTTGCGGTCCTCGACCATATGGGAAGCCGTCCTCTTGGTTCCATTGCGGTTGGAGACTCCGCCAGAGGGACCCTATGCCTCCTCTTCTTTTTGTGCTTGTGGCTAGTGTTTTGAGCAAGGTGTGGCAGAGGGCTGAGACAGTTAGGCTGATCAAAGGATTCCAGTTGGCTAGAGTTGGCACTACTCTCACTCACTTGCAGTATGCAGATGACACCATCTTGTTCCTTGCTAAGGGTGAACAGTATCCTCTTATGGTTAGGTTTTTGCTAGAACTGTTGGAGAAGGTCACTGGCCTGAAAATTAATTTTAAAAAGTCTCCTTGTAGGGGTGAATGTGGAGGATAGACCTCTCTTGAGGGCGGCCCGCTTGTTGGGTTGTAAGATTGGGGAGTTTTCATTTTCTAACTTGGGCCTTCCCCTTACGTCGTGTCCTCTTAGGTGTACAGATTGGCTTCCCATCATCCAGAGGTATAAGTCCAAGTTAGCTGGGTGAAAGGCTAGAGTTTTATTTTATGGGGGCAGATTGGTATTGTGTAGGTCAGTGTTGGATAGTCTCCCTACTTACGTTCTTTCTATATTCCGGATTCGGAAGATCGTGGCCAAGAAAATTGACTCTATCCAATGCAGGTTCTTTTGGCACGGAAGTGAGGGGAGATGCAGGGGATGACATGATATAGCTGGGGAAAAATGGTCACTAGCAAGGAACAAGGAGGAGTAGGGCTCAAGCATGTAAGGGAAATCAATTTGGTCCTATTGTATAAGTGGCTGTGGAGGTTGGGTTGTGGGTCCAATTGATCAAGCAGCGATACTTCGAAAGGAGGAGAGTATGGGATTTGACTCCTACTTTCCTCCATAGGGCGTCTCCTCTTTGGTGGGATATCCTCTCTTGCAGGGATGTTCTTGTCTCCGGCATCCGGGTCCGGCTAGGTAATGGTGGCATGAGCCTCTTTGGAATGATAGATGGTGTGGGGACTTCACTCTGGAGGCTTTGTTCCCTAGTCTCTTTGCGGTTGCAGCAGATTTCCGGGGTACATTCTCTCAGGCCTTCGACCCCCTCCTCTCGGGAGGTGCTTGGGCCCCAATCTTCAGGCAGAATCTCAGTCATGAGGAGTTGGAGTAGCTTCAGGGCCTTCTCTCATTTCTCCTTTCCTTCCATCCCGGGGACATTGAGGATGTGTGGGAGTGGAGGTGGGAGGAGGGAGGATCCTTCATAGTTTGATCAGCCTATGCTGTCATCACAGATGGAGGTGTTTGCCACAGTTTCCATGATCACGTATGGAGACCGAAGAGCCTCTTGAAGGTGAAGATCCTGGACTGGAGGATTTCTCATGGGAAACTTCCGACCCGAGATAGGTTGATCCGATTCCTTCCGGATATTTTGCTGACCTGCTGTCTTTGTGGAGAGGATGACGAGTCTCTTGACCACCTGCTTGTAGGCTGCTTTGACTCACAGGGGGTGTGGAGGGAGATTGCTTGGAGGATCGGCTGCATTTTTGGCCAGTATAGGGATGTTCACCACCTGCCGCTGCATTGGGACATGCCTTGGTCCCTCAAGACAGACAAGACGGTGTGGTGGCTTATCCTTCACGCCACACTATGGACGTTGTGGGGGGAGCGGAACAATCGGATCTTCAGAAGGGAGTCTCGGGACGAGGACACGGTTGTTTCCTTTATTTGTGATAGAGTTAGGGAATGGGCAGCCACTCTTTGTAATGTGAATTCTCTTATTTCTTCTCTTTTTAGTTGTTTGGGGGGCTAGGTTGATCCACACGGTCTTTATGTGGGGTTCTCTTGTATTGGATTTTTGGGGTTGTAATTTTTGGGATTGTGACAGCCTATACTTGTATATTCTTCTTCTTTTCATTTTATATGGCACTACCCACTTTCAAAAAAAAATGCCAATAAACCATGCAACCTAGCTCTCAGAGCTGTTGAGCTGAAATGTCAACTTAAATTGTCAAACTGCTATTAATTGTGGAACCTGTAGATGCTTTAGTCATGACTCTTGTTATGAGCTCGGTTTTGCCCAATGTCATACGGAACTTAGTTCCTCCCTTAGAAAAGCGAAGAAATAAGTAGTTCTAGGTTGTGGAAAGAATATTAAATCAACTGTTTGTTATATCCTTTGTAAGGACTGTAAATGTCGCATTCTTGCTTATATATATATCAATGTAAAAGTTGTTAGCAGTAGGCAGCTTGTGTTCTTTTTTTATTGGAAAAGGAAATGGGTTTAAAATTTAATATCCCAGGGTCTGCAATGTTCTCCATGCTAGAATAGTCCCACATTGGAAAAGGGGCAAAATCAGAACATGTTTAAAATAGTGGAGCCCTCTTAAAACACCTTAAGGTTTTGAGTTGGATGACCCAACCCAATAATAACTTCAACATGGTATTAGAGCCCATGGTTATGATTCAGGCTGTGCACCGCATGCTTGTCAAGGTCCACATGGCAAAGCCTACATTGAAGGCATGTTTGAATAGTCCCACATTGGGAAAATGACAAAATCAAAATATGCTTAAAATAATCGAGTTTTCTACACTCAACACAATAAGGTTTTGGGGTGGACGGCTAACTTCAACACTCCACATTGTATGTTGAATTTCTCAAAGTGGTTTGCCAACTTTTTGTTACCTTTTTGCTTGTATTAAGCTGGACCCTGTTCTGGCTTGGTGCTTATTGATTTATGTCAATAACAGAACCCAGAGGTTTTCTTCACACTAGTTTAACATGGTACTGGGAAATGTACTTCTCGTGAAACACATTCATTAAGAATTGTGAAATGAATTCAAATTTAGAAAGGACTGAGACATCCCTATATTTGTGGGGGTCAGTGGGTGGAGAGTTCTTCCAGGGGTCTCAATGGGCCAGCCTGGCCCACAGGCTGAACCTGTGTTTTACAGCGTTATGTCTTAAAATCAACCCATTATATCATTTCAGTTCTACTCCTGCCTAGACCAGCTTGGCAATCTTACGGGACAATCTTGGGCTTTGCTAGGCCCAGCCTGATGCCAGGGAGGTCGTATATACTTGGATGTGAATGAAAACCCTACTTGTCAATCCCCTTATTCCCACTAGCATTGTGATGGTCCCAATTTCACAAAGAATCCAAGACCTGACATTTCCAAGAAGACGGATTTACTACCTGGACCAAAGTTTACCTTATCTTCAATCTTTGGTAGAATGCACAAACCTGTAGTAATATATGATAATAAACAAATAAACAATTATCAAAAAGGAAGATGACATCTCCATCATACATCATTAAAGGAATTGACAGGACGAGTATGTATCCCAAAAAAAGAGATGGCTAGCCATACCGGAATGGAGAACAGAGATTGATGAATGCTTGTATTATCTTCATCGGGTCATATGGAGAATTGAAAGAACAAGCTCTTTCTTGCCTCCTCTGAAAGTACGGACATACACCCTGCATGAAGTCCAAGAGAAAGTCATCTCTGCAGAATGTGGGAGTACTGGCACGCCTCCTAGCTCTGCAGAGCCCAGCCATCTCCTCCACTACAAACTCATTTTGGTGGACCATAATCCCCCGGAATATACATTTAGCCTGGGAAGAGATTCTTTTAAAAAGATGGAGCCCTCATATTTCCTCTACAGTCCAATCCCCCTTACCATTGCACTTGGTCTTTTGTGTGGAAACCACATCAACTTTACATCTCTCACCACTTAACGATCCTCCTTTTATCCTTCTCATGAACATCCCCTAATATTCCAAGAAACTTTTCTCATCCAGCTGTTGGTAGATTATGGCATTATGCTCATTGCTCACTCACCTTCTCTTGCCCAAAACCACCTGAACCTCTCCTTTTGGTAATTTCGTCTTTCTTACCTCCCCCTTGGCACTTTTAAAATTCTCACTTGCCATATTTTTTTACTCATTTCAAAAATCTTTCCTACATCAATGTATATCCCTTTAAAGGAGATGCCACTTTGTCAGCCGGTTTATGTTCCTGCCCCATCTTCCTTTCTACCAATTCTAAAAAAGCTTCTTCATGTCTAGAGCCGCCTCCTATTCAAGTTCTCAAACCCCCAACCTGTCTCTTCTTTTCTTTCCATGTTCTCCCTTCGGGGTGCCTACTTTCACCCTCTCCATGCATAATCAGTGATCACTGCTGGGCGTATCTAGACCCTGCCCATAACAGGGAGCGGGGAACCCCCAGACTTGTCATCCAAGATGCAGATCCCAACATGTTGGTAGCTAGGGTGTGATTTAATAGAGCTGAAGAGGGGTTCATCCAGTAGGGAGGGCCCAAGGGACACTTTGGAGAGCCATACTCCCCCTCCTTGTGGCTGCACAACATTAACAGCTCCATCATGGGTCAGATCCTGGTTCTTCTATAGCCCTACTGTATGTAGAATGGATGGCTTTCATTCATCGGGGTTCGTTCTCTCCATCCTCTCACTGAAACTGCCTTCATGCTGAGGGGAATAACAGGATGGGAGGATGGATGAGATCCCTCTCCATCTGCATACGCTTCCCACTGTTGCTACAGCTAGGAGCAGGTTGAGGGCTGGCATCCCCCTTAGATGAGGCTTGTCAACAAAAGCCATGAGAAAGGAGTAGGGCTAGGCATGCGGAGATGATGATCAATGTCAAGTTCATGGTATCCCTCAAGACTGGCAGGGAATGTTAAGTGACCTTCCAGATGGCTAACGGTGAACTCACATGACCAAAGCAGACTGGTCACTAGTGTGCGAGAGATAGATGTTTCTTGTGTTATCAATTGAGCTTAGGGCTAAAATTAGGTCAATGGGCTTGAGACCAATCAACTAGTAGGAGACTCATCCACCATCATTATTGGTCCAATGTGCCTGGCCTGATAAACCAAATTTGAATTTGAATCCCAAGGGCACCACGTACCCTGGCACTGCTCACCTTCCTCCTCGGCCTCATTATGTGGAAGCCCTAACTCTTCTGCAGGAGGTGCTGTTGCCTGATGGTGAGGACCTTGATTTAGATGCCATGGAGGGCCTGTCCAAGGTGGGCTTCCACCACTTTTGGCCTACAGACAAGGGGGTATTAAGCCTAACATTTACCTTCATGGAGAGGATCCTGCTAGAGAGAATCCATCTTCCTCCTTCATAGCTTCCAAAAGGCACTATCAATATCCTGAGGCCTTCTTCATCACAAAGGTAGGGATTTGCTGGGAAGTGCCAGATTGGTACTCAAGAACACAACTCTATGGACTAAGAAGATCCCTTCATCTGCCAGGACAAGAATATGGGCTAATCCTTTTTGCTTTCTTTGTTGAAGGACCTGCTGGCAAAAAGCCATCACTCAACACCTTAAGCACCTCATGGACTTCGGTGAGGTGTTTGGGGGGGGGGGTGTTTGTGTGTTGGGGACCTACTGTCCAAGAGAAGTCTGGCTTGCCCACGACTCGCATACCTGTGATTTGGGCGTGATCTTGGACGGGTGGGTTTACTCTTAATATTCTAAAAAAAGGACCTTAATCACCTCCTAGTCTTTCAACACTGTCCCCATTTTTCTGGCACCCTTTTAACAGAAAGAGGGTCTGCATGCTTTCCAGTTGCGAGACAACAATGCATCTCTGCAGCTGCTGCATCCAAGACTGCCATGGGATAGTTTTGGTCACTTGGACAGAAATGTCTCCATGTTCTGGAATCTCCAAACCTATGGTATTAGACGGCATCTGCATAAGACTTGTACACCTACCCATCAAATGTCCAACCCCTATGGAGTTGCAATGCTCTCAATGATGTTCGTCTTTCCTATAGAGCAGGCACCTCCAAGGGTTTCTGTAGTACTCCAATGTGTTCACTCAGGTATCATTTGAAATAGAGAATCCCACCCTTAGACAATAAGCCAAGATGGCAGTACTTTCTTGTCCAGCTGGAAACCAGAAAAGGTCCTATTTCTCTGACTTTCTTCCTACTATGGCCCTCTGACACTATATGGGCGAGTTTGATAATGGAAGTACCAGTTAAGTTGAGTTATTTGCCTAAACCGGCTTTGATTGGCCATGCCCTTACCCGGGGTCGGTTAGGAATAGTGCTGGTTTTTGGGGAACAACTCATTCGACCCTTGGGGGTCGAATGGCTTACCGACCCCGGTTAGGGCGGGCACACTACCTCGGGTGGGGCATTCAACCCTACCCTAACCGGGAATCAAATAGGGCTTATGGGAATCACCTGCCTGAGTGGATCTCCCAATGGGAGCTGTTGGAACCATGGTTGGCAGTATCGGCCGGTATCGAAATGAAACCGGACCTGCTCACTGTAGCAGGTCCGAAACTTTTTTTAAAAAATAAAATTTAATTGTTTCGGACGAAACCGTATCGGTTTCGCCTGAAACTCACCCGTTTTGGTCCGAAATCGGACGATTTCGGCCCAAACCGGACTTGCTCAATGCATTTTTTGGCCTTTTTTGAATGTTTTGAACCGGTTTCGGCCGAAACCAAAACCGATACGTTTCGGTTTCGGTCCTGGCCGAAACCGGTACCGAAACCGGTACTGCCATCCTTGGTTGGAACACTCTCCATTCTGTGTCCTCTCTCCAGTGGAACACAGTTAGCACCTGAGAGCAAGCAAGGCAGACTCGGGGATCGGGCATAGATTGGCCGGCCTAGAACCGATCTGGATCTATGGGGTCGGCCGATCCCAGCCTGATCCCTATCCAAGTCAGCCGAGTCAGGCCAGCCACCCATTGGAGTGAAGAAAAATACAAAAAAATGATAAAGAATACTAAAAGAAGGAAATTTGTTTCAATAATGGAGAAACACAATTTAGATGAGAAACCTATAATGTTCATACATTTGAATGGCCGCTGGGAATTCTCCATGTCAAATGTTTTTGACCGTTGGGGCCCTCAGCCGCTGGGAAGGTCCCAACAGTCAAATTCTCCATCCCAATTCCTTCAATGCTGCAAATTGATAACTTCAATGTTCAATATATTTTTTAATTCTTGGGCAGGTACCAACCCGCGGTTCATGTGGGTTTTTAAGCTCACGGACTTTGCCCCAACCCCCACCCCCACCCCACCCCACCGGGGTTTCCTGGGTGGGTGGGACTGGTGAGTTTACTCTTGGTATTTGGCAAAAAATTGTTGACATTTATTAAAATAAGAAGCTCCCCAGTTGATAGCTTCTTCAGATCTGATAACTCTCTTGCATTTTCAGATGCCTTTGATACCGTTATTACAGATAATCATGTTCTTGAAATTGTTTGTTCATCAATTTAAGCATGTACATTGATTTGTATTCTGATGTGCTTTTTGTTTCTTTTTTCTATCTACTTAATGTGTACATGCATGTTTTTGTTTGGAAACTTATGGAGTAATCAAATTGAAATTTTGCAGCTAATTTTGCTCTGGGTTTGGTTTTTACTTTCTTTTTGTTAATCCATTGCTCTTCAAATATTTGCTTGATTTTTATCTTTATTTTTTGAAAGTAGGTGGTACCACTAATGTGTTAAATAAAAGTTGGGGGGGATGTACAAAGTATATGAAGTATTTCCCAAAAAATCCGTATATCACCCAAAAAATGCTCTACATCTACACTGAACTGGTGTATTCTGCTCTAACCCTCTAGCAAAACCAAAATAGAAGAGTTTGAGAGAGTTCACATTACATAGGAGCTCAGCCCACTCTCTTACCCGTTCACAAATAAAAGAGATCAACCTATCCATCTCTCTGGCTTCCATCCTAAATATTCTATTGTTCCTCTCTCCCCAAAGAGATCACAATGTAACGGGGAGTACGATCCACCAAACAAGTCTGTCACTTTTTCTCCATAGCTCAATAAGCCTGAATACACTCCCATACTGGCCGACTGTGCATTGTATCTTCCTAGCGATCTCCCCTCCAAACTTCTAAAGAATATGAGCATCTAATAAAGTGGTGACCCACCGTCTCATCCTCCTCTCCACATAAATAACATGTGGTGGGCATACCCCATAGGAACGAAGCCAACCTATCATAAGTCCGTAGCCACTTGTGTGAGATCCTCTAGAGCAGAAGCTTCACTTTCAATGGACTCGTAGGAGTCCAAATTTGTGAAGCGAATCTATGACACTCCCCTCCATATGAAATGATACTGTAAGCTAACCTTACTGAGAAGGATCTATCCTTGCCCCACCTCCACCACCACTGGTACTCTCTGTCTGACAATGGAGCTTGGTCCGCTAAAATATGCAGTAGATCTGCAAGCTGGTCCATCTCCTCTAGCTGGAGATTCCTCTTGAAAGTAGGTGTCCAGGTCCCCTTGAAAGTTGGAAGTCAAAAGTCTGAGAAACTGAGGCCGAAGGTGCTGCTGCAACTGCATAGAGCTCTGGGAAGGATGCCTTCAAGGAGAAATTCTCACACCATCTGTCCTTCCAAAAGAGACATCCCCCCTGCCCAGTCGGACTCTGACACTAGTAGTGATAAAGTCCCTACACGACAAAATACCCCTCCAAATGAGAAAGATGGTATGCTGGAATGGAGGCAACATATCCCAATCTCTCGCTCTACTGTAGTAGGCTTGTCTAATGGCTTGAGTTGACAATCCCTCTTCACCCACGTTTAACTTCCACAGCCATTTACATAGTACGGCCATGTTGAAATCTCTAATATTTTTGATGTCCACACCCTCTATCTTATTGCTTCTAATAGTTCTGCCTTACGAAATGTCATTCATCCCCTAGAAGTTTGGTGACTGCCATTCCGGAAGAATCTTGCATGAATTCCTTCAATTTTCTTCACTACTATTTTTGGAATCCTGTAGATAGACATAAAATATATAGGAAGGCTGTCAATGATTGACTTGCATACTACCAATCTCCCCTTGTAGGAGAGAAGCCTAGCCTTCCATCCTACTAATCTGGTCTCGTATCTCTGCATCACTGGCTCTCAGTCACAACAATGTAGGCATCACGCGATAGCGATAGGCCGAAATAGGAGGGGGAAGACTCCTATTTGGCACCCCAAGATAAATGCCACCCTCTCTAGAGTCCTATCTTTCAAGTTCACTCCCATCACTAGACTCTTGTTGAAGTTGACCTTGAGGCCATTGACCTCCTCTAGCAATTCAAGTATTAGCCTTGCAACATAAAGTTGGGACTCCTCCCTTGATATGAACAAAATAGTATCATCAGCATACTATAGGTGGGCGATGGAAACACTTCCTCTGCCGACCTGGAACCCTCTGATCATCCTTGCAGTTTCTGCTCTCAGCCACATCCTTCTCCTTATATTCGCTACCAGCACAAAAGGGAGCGGAGACATAGGGTCCCACTGTTGAATCCCTCTCCCACCGTGGAGCGTCGAGAATGGCCTCCCATTCACTATGACTACAAAGGTGGCAGACAAGAGACATGCTTGGATTCACCCGATCCATCTATCACTGAAACCCATTTTGTCCAACACATCCAGTAACCACTACCAATTGACCTTATTATAAGCCTTCTCAAAATCTAACTTTAGAACCACTCCCTTCTTCCTTCGAATTTTCGTGGCAACAAGACATCTATGGGCCACTAGAAAGTTTTCTTGAATATGCTTGGCCCTGATGAAGGCCCTTTGGAAATCACTGACCAATGTGCGCATAACTCCATCAAGTCTTGTCGCCAGCAACTTAGTAATGATCTTGCATGTTCCATTTGGCAGACTAATAGGCCTGAAGTCTTGGAAACACTGTGCACCTTGTTTCTTTGGGATAAGGACTAAGAGAGTTTTATTAATTCCCCCCTCCAAGTGAGTCCTCCCATCTTGAAACTCCTTCACTGTTGTCATAAGATCCCCCTTGATAATACCCTAACATCTCTGGAAGAAAGCAAGAGGGAAGCCGTTTGGACCTGCAACTCTGTCCTCTGCAAGAGAAAAGACAGCTTGGTGGATCTCCTCTTTCGAGAAGCTGTAGGAGAGAGCTTTATTCTCGGGGGATAACAGGGAAGAAGGTCCTTTGCAATCACCTGTCTACTGCCATCCTGCTCAGTGAAAAGTCTAGGGTAGAAGTCCCTCACCTACCTCCTGATATCATCCTCCCTAGAGAAGAGGTGCTCGCTCACTGTAATACGAGTGATGGAGTTGACTCTTCCCTTACCCGAGGCTATGCGTTGGAAGTATGACGTATTTCTGCCCCCTTCTTTTATTGACCTCTCCCTGGATCTCTACTTCCAGTGCATCTCTTCCCTTGTGAGGACCTCTTGAAAATCATACTCGAGATTATCCTTGAGTGACCTTTCTGTCTCATCCAGTAGCCCTACCTCCTCCAAGCAATCCAGATCCTCTATCTGCTGTAGTATCCTATCTTGCGCAACCCTGCCAGGTGATGCTTTCTTTGCCCCCCATGTCTTGAGGACATGCGGCAAGTGCTTCATTTACCCACCAACCTAGCCATCGCGGGCCTTTCCAACCTTTTCATTCCCCAGTCCCTTTTAACAGTCTCCATGAACCTGAACCAATATCTCTCTAGTATGAAATTCCTCCTTTGCTTCCGTGCACAGTTGGTCTTCAAAAGGAGTGGCTTGTGATGCGACACTGATCTTGCTAGACACAACACCTGAACATGAGGAAAGTGATCCTCCCAATCCACTGAGACCAAGAATCTGTCCAACCTTGAGCACTTAGGGTCTGCTCTCAGGTTGGACAAGTGAATTGAGCATTAGCCATCCCAATGTCAATGAGGGCTGCCCCCTGTATCAAATCAGAGAAGTCTTCCATCTCCCCACTGTGTACTTGAGCTCCCATTCTTTCCCAAGGTGCCACCACAGCATTGAAGTCCCCTCCTACACACCAAGGTTGGCGAGCACTATGATGATGGTGTGTCAATTCTTCCCAAAGTAGTCTCTTCTCCCTTTGCTTTGGGGGCCATAAACTCTCGTAAAGTCACAAGAGAAACCATCCCCAACATTGTGGAAATGTAGGGAAATCTCTTCATGACTGAATTGTCTATCTTGCTTCACCTCATCTACCTCAAAAGGGTTCCGTAGAATCACGATGCTTTCGAACCCCCCGACAACTGGGAGGCTACACCCTTAGCGAGCTTGGCTCTCCCAACCTCCCTCATGGTGAACACCCCATCCTCTTCACATTTGGTCTCTTGTATGCACAAGATGTCTATCTTACATCTTCTCACCAACTCCTTCACCGCCCTTCTTTTCTCCCCGCCACCTATGCCCCTAATGTTCCACGAGACAATCCTCATCAGGAAACATGTAGCTTCTGATCCCCATCCGCTTGATGCCCATTCCTCCCTCTCCCACTATCTTAGGCCCCCCTCCTTTGAGACTTCCCAGAACCCCCACCTTCACCCCCTCGCCGTATTGATAAACCATCTCTTCTTGATTTTGGTGAACACCCCTTTTAGGTCCCTCTCCATCCCCGTAAAGGAGACCCCCACCTTCTCCACTAGGTCAATAACCGTTGCCTCTGTCAGTTTCTCGACCATCCCCACCAGCTCCTTCATCTCCTCCCTATTCAAACTTTCTCTGTCCACCAAGTCATCCCCCTCCGAACCCCCGGTGTTTCTGGGATCACCTCTTCTCCTTCCTTCACTTGGTTGACATCAGTGCGATCCATAATAGTTGAGACTGACGTCGGGTGCACCTGTCGCAGGGCCGGGAGCTATTGGCTGTAGCCCGGGCTCCTCCATGACATTGTCCAGGCCGAGGCATGAGGCAGCCTGGGCCTGCTCCAATGGTATCACCAGCTCAGACATCCCCTACAGCCGCTTCGTGGGCATCGACACCGGCCATCCTGTCTTTTGACTCAGCCGTTGTGGAGGGCTGAACATTGCCGTCACCTCTGCAGACAGCTTGTCGGAAAGTTGGTCACCCTCTCGCTATTCTTTGGCTACCATTGAGACCTCTCGATGCTCATCGGGGGAGGACGGCACCTTGGTCTGACTGGCGCCCAGCATTGTCATTGAGAGCCGCATGGAGGGGACGCCTTGTCGCGAGGAGCTACTGCCTCCACCTTGTTTGACCACTCGCCAGAGGGCCGTGTGCTTTGATGTTGCTTGGCAGAGGAGGTAGTTGGCACGCATTGCTCGTTGGAGACCGCTGGCAACCCTAGCTTGGAGGCCTCCTATGCCAGGCTGGAGATCATGTGGAGGAGAAGGCCTCCACCAGGTGCACTCAGACCCGTTACCCTGTAACTTCTGGATATGGGTAAGTTGTGGGTAACCGGGTCCGGATCGGGCAGAAACGTGGGTCAGACCCCTGATCTTTTTGCGCTCAGACCGCCCGCCCGACCCCCCTCTGAAGCACGCGCCTTCCTCTACACGGACCTGATCACGGGGCTCGTCAAATTGTCGGCCCGGCTCGCAAGCCCATCCGGCCCAACGCCCCCTTCTTCGGCGCGACCCTCCAATCCACCTCCATTTCAAAATTTGAATGGAGGGCTTGGATGCGGCCATGCCCCCCCAAACCTCCATCTTCAACCTCCCACAACAGACATGGATGCCCTAGTGAGAAGACCCTCACCGGGAAGATGTCACAGGCGAGATCGATTGTGATGACGTCCAGCACTTCCTGTTGACCACTCACCCGAATCCTGGCCTCAATGACTATGAGTTCCCCTCCGTCCGTCAGACTGACAGAGTCCAGCTCCAGCTTGCCGAAGCTGCAGACCAACGCCAACAGTCCCAACTCGTCACATAAGATTAGGGGCACCCTGACCGGCCTTAATCGGGTTCGCCTCACCCTGGGATCGGGGAAGGTCCCCAACTCCCTAGACCATATTCGGAGTCGAAATAGAGCCCCTTCCACCACTGCGAAGCCAGATTTCGCCCAAGCGATTGCCTCCTTGTTCTGGTCAACTGTCAAGAACCGCTTGAGACCCATCTGGACTACCTGTCACCCATCGCCTCTGCTCACCCCGCCGTGATGCCATCCAGCATAGCCTTCACCTGCTCCACCCTGGCTGCCTCCTCCACCAGGTCCACCCTCAAGTATTTTTTGGCCCAAAGAAGTCTCCCCTGCACCACCTCCGGCGGCAGTGGATCTGCCTTTACACAGGGCTTGCTTCTCCTCACCTGGACCCTACGGCTTGGGTCAGACCGCATGACCTGCGCATACAACCTGTTGGTATTAGCCCCGCCTTGATAGCTCGCCGGTAAGGATCTGCAGAATCTCTGCAGGTGGCCCCTGCCCCCGCACCAGTAGCACCTCCTGTCTCCAAGAGGGACCCCTGACCACACAGACTGCAACCCCCCCCCCCCCCCCAGGCCCGGGACTCCGGCGAGCTGAGGCCCCGAGGGGACCGCCCAGCAGCATCTCCATTCCTCAGAGCTTCTCTCTCTAGGAAAGGGCTAGGGAGAGAAAATATTATTTTTTTGACATGTATGCTTGACGGATATTTTTAAAAAATGATAGTGTTCAACCTTTGTTCAATTCTGATACTTGATGATGCAGGGGTGTTCACAATCTTCCCATTTGTTTGCAAATAATATAGCGAGTAAAGGGATTCAAGTTCATACAGAACTTGGTGAAATACATTTACAGAAGCCAGATGAATATCGAGAATGCTTAAAGGAGAGCCTTTTTGGTGTAGAAACTACTTCAAGATCCTTAATGCATATTGGAAAAGTCAGTGTAGATTTTGGACATAAGGAAATAGAGTCCCATGAAGAGCCTAATTGCAATAAGTGGAAATTGGTCCTTTGTGTTGATATCACCGGTATGGGTGTGTTCTTTAACTTTCAGCATATTGAGTCACTTATACTAACCATGTTATCATTTAAATCACTTCTGCGGGGCCTATCTACCGGTAAAAGGGTGTCACATAAACGCTCAAGCAAGGTGGGGGGAAGGGGAATACAATTACTGAAGCTTAATCTTGAAAGGTGCTCAGTAAATTTTTCTGGGGATATTTCTATTGAAGATACAGTTGTTCCAGACCCCAAACGTGTACATTTTGGGTCTCAAGGTGGTGAAGTTATATTCACTGAGTGTCCTGATGGCGAGCCACGTAGAGCAAGCATAATATCCACTCTGGCCAGTGGCTGCAAGTACCTGAAATACTCCACTTCTCTTGATATTTTTCATCTCAGTCTATCTATGAATAAGGAAAAGAAGTCTGCACAGATTGAGATTGAAAGAACAAGGTCCACCTATCAAGAATTTTCTCAAGAACAAATTCCTGGTGTCAAAGCGACTTTATTTGACATGCAAAATGCAAAGCTAGTGCGCCGTACTGGTGGTTTTAATGAGATTTCTGTGTGCTCTCTTTTCAGTGCAACTGACATTACTGTGAGATGGGAACCTGATGCACATTTGGCACTTCATGACCTTGTTCTGCGTTTGAAGCTCCTGATAAATAATCAAAAAATTCAGGTTACTGATAATGAAGTAAAAGTAGGTTTAAATAATACAAAAAGTGCAGAAGCGAATAAAGAAGCTATTATTGATCCTGTCCAATCTGATAAGTTGCACAAGAAAAAGGAATCCATCTTTGCTGTCGATATAGAGATGTTAAGAGTGTCCGCTGAACTTGGTGATGGTGTGGAGACAATGGTTCATGTGCAGTCCATTTTTTCTGAGAATGCCAGAATAGGTATGTTACTTGAAGGGTTATTTGTTAGCTTCAATGAAGCTAGAGTTCTCAAAAGTAGCCGCATGCAAGTTTCTCGCATTCCAGTTTCTATTACAAACAATTTGCATGATGCAAAAGCTAATCTTGCGACCACATGGGATTGGGTCATTCAAGGCCTTGATGTTCATATTTGCATGCCTTATAGACTACAGTTGCGTGCGATAGAGGATGCTGTTGAGGATATGTTGCGTTGTTTGAAACTTACCACTACTGCTAGAAGTAATCTCCTATTTCCTGTGAAAAAGGATGGTTCAAAGAAAGTGAAGGCCAAGTCAAGAATTGGATCTGTAAAGTTCAATATAAAAAAATTAACTGCAGATATTGAAGAGGAACCAATGCAAGGCTGGCTTGATGAACATTACCATTTAATGAAGAATGTAGTTTGTGAATTAGCAGTTCGCATGAAGTTTCTTGATGACATTGTCTCTGATGGAAGGGAACTGGGATCTGAAAGGAAGATCCAACATAATGGGGTTTCAATTGATGCAGATGATATGGTAGCTGTGCAAAAGCTTCGAGAAGAAATCCATAACCAGGCATTTCATTTGTATTACCTGGCATGTCAAAAAATATTACCCTCGGAAAGATCTGGAGCCTGTAAAACAGGCTTTCAGGCTGGTTTTCAACCAGGTGCTGCTAGAATTTCACTTCTGTCCCTTTGTGCCACAGAGTTGGATGTGACCTTAACAGAAATTGAAGGAGGTGATGCTGGAATGGTTCGGTTCGTAAAAGAAGTTGACCCTGTAGCTTCAGAGGATGATATACCATTCGCGCGGCTGTATGGAAGAAAGATGTTTTTACAGACAGGCTCCCTTGTTGCGCAACTACGTAACTATACTTATCCACTTTTTTCTGGATACTCTGGTAAATGTGAAGGTCAGATTGTGCTTGCTCAGCAGGTCAGCCTCTGTGCTATTTGCTGCTATTCATTGTGTTCTTTCTTCTCAAATGATACATTTGTTTCTTTAATCTGTGTGGTGAGTTGAATATTTTCTTGTATGTACTCCGTGCAGGAACTGTTTTTTTCCTGTTTACCTATCTTTTCATTTATCACAATCTTCTGTTGAGCAATAGATGTTAAAAAACTGAGAACTTCCTTTTACCAAGTTCATTTGACAACTGTCGTTTGCTGAAGGCAACCAAAACATCACCTGTTCCAGCTACTGATTATAGTCACACTTTACGAGTTTCTTTTGAATGTGCCATGCACTACAATCTTCAATCCTTTGGACAGAGCCTTCCTCCCCATTTTTATGACACAATTGATGGCAACTCTAACTTTGGCCTAGAACATGGACCTAGGTCTGTATTGCGGCTATCATTAGGGTCATATGGTAGGTATGTTTCGGGACTTGGAAATGCTAAAATAACAAGGAATATTTATGGAGAAAGAAAACACAGGAAGCGTGCACCAGGAACATGCATAAATCTGTGAAAGAAAGGAAAATTTTCATTCAAGTGGAGAGTACGTATCAGATGCATATGTTTACACATCCTAAAATAAGAGATATATTATCTCTGAAATGATAAATGCCAGATGTTAAATAGCAAGGTACAAGACACGAGACAGTAAAAGACGTCAACAAGTAGCTGTCACCAACTATACTGCTAACTTTTTATGCTAGTATGACGTCACCAATGGGGAACATTGTCTTCTTTGCCCTCTGACAGGTTAACCCTAATGTAGATGGCCAATCACTGGAACTGTCTCTGGAACCTGTAATGGCCTTGCATCTGTAGGAAATCCGAAACCTAGGGTTCTGTGGAAGCAGGTCTGGTACCTAGCCTAAAGTCAATCATATCTTTGATCTCTGGTTGATAGCTCAGACATGTGACAATAGGATAAAATACATCCTCACACATTTATGGGAGTAGGTATACTAAAATAAAATTTCCATTAATTACTTGTCCAGTGTTACAATCTACAAGAGTGCAATCAGGTACATGTACAGAGCCAAAGAATACCATCTCAAAAAGAGATACTCCATAGACTCCATTAACCACTACAGAAGGCTTGAGGCAAGTTGCAGATAACAGTGATTCACTCGTTCTTATGAGCCTTCCCTTTAAAAAATATTTACAAATAATCTGTTAATGTCACTATTGGATTCAGTAAGGATCATCTATGCCCTACTACACCCCTACATTCACCATAGGGTTCATGCTTTTCATTCTCTCTCTGCTTTTATATTCACATGAACTAGATGAAGTTACTATATGCCTGACATTAGAAAAGAGACTTGTAAATCTTAAAGGACTTAACTATTCATATTGTAGCCATTTCCTATTTTCTTTTCATCATATTCTTCATAGGCATCTACTTTCGTATACTTTTTTTTTACATTCCTTATTTACTCATTCCATGATACAACAAAGTATCCTATTTTGTACAAGGCATAACAAAGAGGCATAGGAAATGATCCATGGGTCAAATGCCTTGCTTTGAGCCTTTGACTTTTCAACATATCTTGATTCATGTCTCGATAGGTTATTTATTCTAGTTGGTTGCCCATTAGATTCTATTAGACATTCCATGCCACACAGTGACAGGGATAACCATCCTCGAGGGGGTGATAAAAATCAGTTGAGTAGATCACCCACTGGCTAAATAGTTCAGTGACCATATGTCCATCTCAGGAAGTCTATAGCTACTCTTGTAGATAAAAAAGTTGTACGCTGACCCAAGACACAGCCTGAATTTTGTTGTCTTGCTCCCAGTCCTGAGTGTATCCAAGTAGGTCTTCATCTACTGCCTAAATTGCTCATTTCTTGCATTTGGACTCTATATGCTGTAAAAAGAAGGAATATTGTGTCTTGATTAGGACACCAATCATGACTCATGTGGAGTTAAACCAAATCTCCTCTATCCCCAAGGAGCAAATTGTTTAGGTACATGTTGACAGTTAAGTGATGCCATTTCATTTTAGTTATTTGAATAGAAAGTAATAGGGTTTTTGGGAGCATTTATTAGGCACTTTCTCTCTCAAAATTGTAGTGTAAGGAAAAAAAGAAGGCTATAACCCTGTTTGGGGCAATGTTTTAAAAACTCCTAGGCAGAGCGACGTGGTTGACCCCCTTACCGTCTAGGCATACTGCCTACGCAGGATGGTGGGCGCCTCAATTCTGAGGCAGTTAATTTTTTAGTTTTTTTTTTAAATTTCCAACATATATCCAATGATAATGTTATAAACTATAGACATCTCTGATTTAATTATATAAGCATCATAGTCTGATTAATGAATCATAAATTTTAATTTAATGCATCTATGCTTTAAAGAATAATATAATATACATTCAAAAACAAACATACAGATGACGAAAAAGTGTGCATAAACCTATAGCTCAAATTATAGAGTGATGGTCTCGTTAGTCATAGTATGGTCTGCTTTTGCTATCTTCTTCTGGAAAAACCAATATCCGTCAAGCATGGGATGACAAAAGGAGGATCAAGAATGAAAAGAGAGCATATTATATTTTCATTGAGGAAGAACTGTCAAACCCGAGTTATCTATGGTGTCAGCAAACTAAGGGATTCACTGGGTCAGCCACATGTGAAAGACGGGAAAAAAAATAAAAAAGAGAAGACGACAAGCATAGAGGTGACAAGGGAGAGTAGGAGGGACAAACTTGTGGATATGAGCTGTAATTTCCAAGGCCATGCAAACTAAGTAATGGGGTGTAATCAAGGATGGTAGTTCCGGTTTCGGTTTCGGCCCGAAACCAGATAAAATACTATTTTTTTGCCTTGCAGTTGGCGTCCGGTTTCGCCCGGTTTCGGCCTCTTGGTTTCGGATCATCTAGGGCCGAAACCGATACATTTCAGCCGAAACTCCCATCCATGGGTATAATGGTCACCCGTGAATGAAAAACTTGGGAAACATGAGGTGAGAACCACCTAGGTGGGAAGGGCCATGAGTCATCTAGATGGCCTGATTAATTGTCTAGGTGGCCGATTTTTGAAACACTGCTTTGGGGTAACCTCTCCTATTTTTTTAGAAAGAGGTTTTTCCCTTCTTTAAACTCTCTGAGAAAAAAATAAAAGCAGGTACAACCCAAAAATTTTTTTCCTAGAGAAGGCTCGCAGCTCACATCCTCCTCCACTCTCCCCTAACACTGCTTTTGTGCTCGCATCTGCGAGATCCTCCTCCCTACCCTGACACCATCCCAGAGATGTTAGCTACCTGATTCTCCTAGGAGAACAACCCTGTTGTGGCTTGGAGATGCGTGAACAGCATTGTATTGTTACCTGAGCCTGGGAAATGAAAACCTGTGGTAGCAAAGTATGGCATATTTAGAACTAAGGTTGGCAGAGATGGGGCTTGGCCTGGGTTTCTAGTTGGGCAAACCTGCAGCCTACTTTTTGACTTGGCTTCGCAATCATATCCTGAGAAAATGGGAAGTTTCTGGTCTGTGGCCTCCTCTTAGGAGCAATAGACTTCATTTATTTGTTTTAAAAATTTGTTTACTTCGCCAAATAATTTAGCACATAGAAGCATCAAATTTGAAAATTAGGTAGAAAATTTAAACGGTACAAATTTTAGCACACACAAGTAAAATAGCTTTAAAAAGGTATGTGCCCAAACATCCTATTAAGTCCAGAAACAATGATATTCATACAATGACTCTAAACTTTAGCTTACAAGATTATAATCCTTAGTTAATCCTTAATTGTTAGGGGTTTCCTTGTGTTTCATATGGTCCTTTTATCATATTCATCGTTAATCATGCTTTCATCCTAATCATCATCATGCATGGTTTTCTTTTACTCATCTTATCCTTCCATCACTATTGGCATTGTTCTTTTATCCATTTGCTCTAAGCATGACCTAGTAGCAATAATAAGCACCGGCAAGTTATTAAATAACATAGGCATAATAGTTTCTCATAGACTACATCCGTTACCTCATAGTCATATTTTATTCATGATGTTGAGTATGCCCAAGGAGTCTAAGTGACATGCTGAATGTGCTCAACAGATCATGCATATGTATTTATATATGCTTGCATCATTTTTTACATATACTCTGAGGTCTGAACTAGACATGGTTGGTCATTATTGTCAAGTCAAGCCTTGCTTTAACTATCATGAACGATAGTTCATGCATGAAAATGTCTTGAAATTTGGTATTGTTCCTTCGGACTTAGTTTTTCTTCTTAATGAATCCATCTAACTATATAATCTTAATCTGCACTACAGATCCTTTCTGAATAGGCCATGAGGGGTAACTAGGAAACCAAGAATAATATGAACCCACAGGCTTTGAGTTCATCATCATGAATTAAACACGGTGAAATCTTACTCTACTGTGGTACAAATGCATTCTCCCATTAGAATCAGACAAGAGGCATGGCTACCAGCCAACCAGGTTTTTGCAGTATATAATACACACTCCTCTTATTCATAATCTATCTATAATACTAAGGGGGAGTGGAGGATAACTGCCCAAGAAAGGAAAGAAGAAATAGGTGTTTTCTCTTCTCTAATAGGTGCATTATCTTCTCTCCTTTAAAATTTTTTTTTTTTTTGAGTGGGGGGGGGGTGGATGGGGAGGGTTAGTTTGACCTGCACCTTAGCCTTCGGCCCTGGGCATTGCCCAGGTTTTTGCTAGTATCAAGTGCTAACTTGAACTTCTTCTCAGCGATATCTTAATAGACTTCTATGATAACTTTCTATCTAAAGCTGTAAGGTTCTTTGTATGGGCATGATCTTCATTTGAAACAGTAACTTTAACACGTAACCATGCAAGATACATCCTAAGAGCCTTGGACTCGCATATGCTTATCTTGATATTTCTGCGAGAATTCATTAATTTCTAGTCCCAATCCCTCAAGAAATCCAAACAGAATAGAGAGGAATAGGGTGCATCACTCCACCTCTTGAAGAAACCTTAGAGGATCTGTCAGAAGCTCCTCTTGCTCTCTTTATAGCATGAACCAGTGACTGGAGAAGATGGGGAGACCTTTTCCTGCTCCCTAAGTTGCTCTGCCAATAGGGGTCTCCTTGGTCTTCTTCCCAGGTGCAGCAACTATGGAAAATGTTTTTCCCTTTCACACCTCTCTCTCTCTCTCTCCCACTCTCAGACAGACCAGGATCCCTCTCCTCCCTTTTTTATTGGGAAGGGGTGTGGAAGTGGAGTGAGGAGAAGAGAGAGTCAGTGGAGACTCTTACTTATCCACTTAACAGGACCACTGAAGGCCTGCTAAGGTTGGCCCAATTAAGTGTCATAAACCGATCCAATAAGAGTCCTTAATGGGCTGTGTTCTGACTCAATAGGGCATATTTAGGGCTCAATAGCCCAGGCTCATTAGGATCAATAGGATGAAACATAAAAGAAAACTTCACTTAGAATACTGTATTTTGAAACCTGAGCTTATAGAAATTTGGAAAATACACTCTGTTTTTACATGAGTCCTTTAGGAACTGTCAAAGAAAAATCCTCAGCCTCTCCTCCAGAAGTCTGCTCCTCACTGTGCTATAAGAACCCTGATCATCTAGCTGCACTGCCTCTGCACAGGAATGGGCATCAATGGGCACATGGCACTTACTGAAGTTGTAATCCCTTCCCCTCCTGTTCACAAACCGAGGACCGGATCAGTCTTGTGCAGCTCCATTGCTGGTGGCTATCTCCTGAACACTGAAACAGAGTCTTTTGTCTCTGGGAGAGAAAATGCAAAAACGGTCCTGGTCATCCATCTGGCCTTGCAGTTTGGTGTTGCCATTCCCTGGATTTTTAGGGCCTCTGGGAGAGCAGCCAACAATCATCAAGAGACATCTAGGGAGCTCAGGAGCGGCATTATGAGGGAACTATATGTTAATATTTTAGCACCTAGAATATGTAACTGTTGGCGAACATGGAGTTTTCGGGCCCTCAGGGAGTACCACCTCTACTTTTTTTTGGTTGACAGAATTATGCAAGATCAAGCTCTTGCTGAAAAACCACTTAGTCCCATATCAGAAATTCATGGAGCAATCATCTCCTTATATCTTGACCTTTCTACTTCCACTGCCACATCATTTTTGGGTGGCATGTTACATGGTATCAGGGTACCGGGTTTCATCATTACTACTTCTTTTTGCTCCCTTGCTTTGGTCCTTATTTTTTGTCCATGTGCCATACTACCCTTTACCATTGGAGGCTTGTTGCAGGGGCTTGTCATCAGGGGGTTCTTGGCAAAAGCCATTTAACCACATACTAGAAGTTCACGTAGTGGTTGCCCTTTTCATATGTTGAGGCCTCCACCTCACACTCCCTTGGGGTTTGGTGATGGCACACCACACAAGCAGTGAATGTGTGGATGATCAATTAGGCCGTCATTCATAGGTTTTATCCTAATAGTCTTGGTTGATTTCAGCTACATGAATCTGTGGATTGTAGAATCCACTGTTCCCAATTCGAATCAGACAATGTTTTGGAATTCATCACTGCTGATCCAGATTCTGGGGGTAATTAGTGCAATGAAACTGTTGACTGAAAAATGCAATCATATCCTTTATCTATAAGCCATGAGAAAAGCAACTGTAGCCCTCATTGTAGACATCCTCCAATGTACCATTGGGCTACTGTTAATTTTTACAACTTACAGTCTCAGTTACCCTTCCTACATGAAGACTTTGAGGAGCTATCATCAATATTTAGCTTGACAGGGTGTTTGCCTTTATAATTACAAGTATCATTATCTTTCTATCTTAAGTAAAACTTTATACAAAAGTACTTTCAGTGACTAGCCTTCTAGAATGAAAAACTCCAGGGAAATGCCTCGCCTCCTAGAGGGGCCGCGTTGGGCTAGGCAGCCATCAGCTCCAGTCTCCGGGGCTAACCAGATCCCCCTCTGTGGGGGTGGCACTTGGTCGAGCGGGGGATTATGAGGGCTGGCTGGAGAGAGAAGCGTGGTGTGCTACCTGTGCGGGAGGCAAGACCACATCCAACAGCATTGTAGACACCGGAGGCAGGAGTGGATGGGTGGTGGGAGACCTTCATCCCTAGCGCGGTTTTACACAGACATTGTCTGCTACAGTGCTCAGGGATCGGATAGGAGGGGTGGGGAGGAGATCGACATCAGCCACATCCCACATGGTCTTCTCTAGGACTATCTGTGGTGGGTACGGTGGTGCTTTTGGGTGACACCCGTCAATCGGGAGGTGGAGGAGAGGGTCAAGGAATTGCTGGTGCTTTGGGGAGATGGATGGGAGGTTCACCGCATTAACCAAATGGGTTTTGTGGTGGTTGGGAGGGTGAAGGAAATGGCTAAGGGGGCGGCGGCGGCGGCGGCGGGGTATGTGGTGGGGGGGGTGTACCTTTCTCCGAATGCAACGCTGGATGTTGGAAAGGGGAGCCTTCTCCGTCCCTAGAATCTTGGAGCTCGACATTCGCCATAGGGGATTCCCCTTATCCTCTGTAATGAAGAGGGAGTGGTGGCCCTAGTCCAAGCTTTTGGGACAGTGGTGATGGGGACCACCCGTTTTGCTCTGGCGAACTTTCTTAAGGCGGTTCAGATCATGGTGAGGGTTAGCAGCTCAATGGAGGTGTCCTCGGTGATTCTCTTCACCATCGAAGGGATGCATTTAGCAGGTAGGGTGCATTTCCTATCGAACCCCATAGGGTGGTGGCGGACCACTTTAGGGCAACCATGCCTTGGGCAGGACGAGGAAGGTGGTGACGATGGGGTACATGGCAGGCTCTCGGGCCCGGTTCAATTTTGAACCAGGGCGGGAGTTTGATTGGGATGGCTTGACAGGCCCAGAGGCCTAATGTCGTTGGGAATCGGGTTGGGTTTTGTCCTAGCCGGTGGGCCTCGGGCCATCTTCAAGTGGGTCTGTTGCTTCGATTGAATAGGGCTTGGACCGCGTTAAGGACCTGACCCACAACCCACAGACCCAAAACTTACTCGTGACCCAAGGTTACAGAGACTCTGAGTATCGCGGACTCGGGACGAGCCTTCTCCCTCGCCCGACAGGTACAAGCTCGCTGTTTAGTGGTTTACGGCGTCTGCTCAGGCGGCCGGCTTAGGTTCCGACCTGGACGTGCTACCGACGACTTCTACCCACCGTAGCCCCCCTCCCCCTGAATGAGAACATCGCCCGTAGGAGAGTTCACCAACACTAGGGAGCTCCTTATGAATGATGGTGAACATCTAAATAGGGTCGAGGGCCCACCCCAGAAGATGCCGGAGGCCTGGCTGAGTCTCCATAGCCCCACACAACTCTCTCAACAGTTGGAAGAGGCATTTAGGGCGGAGAGGAGGGTCCTGCCTCGACAGATGCGGATTGTGAAGGTGTGCAGGGTTGTCATCTCTTGGGCAAGCTAGCTTTGTGTCGCCTGCCTTCAGGCTGTTAGTGCTCCCAGATGTAGACATGGCTCCCGGCTAGCGTTCGCAGGCGGTTGTGCCCAGAAACCGACTTGCTGTCTCAAGCTATGCTATCAAAAGCGCCCGAGGCACTTGCCTAAGCGATGAGGCGACACGTGGCGGCAATAGCTTGCCTCACATCAGCCCAAATCCCCTAGGCGATCGCCGGACCGCTTTTGGGACGCCTCGTGCACCTCAGCACCCTCGGCCCGCCTTGCCCGCCTAAATAGGCTCGACCCAGTATTGCCCGCCCGCTTGCGAACCGGCAACCTGCCTGTGAACCTGCGTTCACCCAATAAGGGGATTCGAGGTTTAAATAACCCCTTTCTCCTCTCTCTCCTTGATTCTTCTCCCCTGATTGATTGGAATCCTAGCTCCCCTCTCTCGTCTTCCCGCTATGGCATGTGTTGGACTATCGATCGGTGGGCGACGAGCGACCCGTGAGCAGACTAGCGGCTGGCGGCCGGCGACCAGCGATTGACGGCCCCCCTCTCTCTCTCTCTCTCACTAGCACCTCTCTCCCCCTCTCTCTCTCGCATGCCCTCTCTTTCTCTCTCTCACACATACACTCTCTCTCCCTCGCCCTATCCGGTACCTCTCTCCCCCTCTCTCTCTGTCGCACGTAGTCTCGCTCTCTCTCTCTCTCTCTCACACACACACACAGGGGCTCGGCCCCTTCCACTCTGTCTCACTCTCCACCTCCCTCTCTCACATGCACAGAGAGGGGCCAAGCCCCTCTCTCCATGGTTGTCAAGGCGTCCAAGGCGACCAAGGCAATGGCCCACCGCCTTACTGCTTAGGCTATAAGACAAGGCGCCTAGGGAAGCCTAGTTTATATAATTACGTACATTGTAAGAGAACTACTACTATACATTTTCTACATATAAGTTATATCTTTAGTTAATACAAAATTTGATATCCATAAATCTTCAACATATACCTATATTTTAAAAGCAAAAACAAAATAAATGGCAAACAATAACAAATTATTAAGGAGAAAACTAATAAGAATTTGTGAATACTTATCAATCGATATAAAAAATTTTAAACTATAATTTAGTAGTACTCTATATTAAAAGGAAGCATAAATATGACACAATTCTGGATAAATTATAATCACATCAACATAATAATTTCATAATTTTTCACTTGTGATTTTTCAAAAACAGACGCAAAAATGGTACTAACTTTAAAAAGTGCACCATACAAATATGAATCAATATCCTTAAGAGGAGGAAAGAGAAACTGACAGGGAGAAGAATCCGAGAGAAAGGGGAAAGTGAAATGGAAGTCTTATCTTCTCTTTCCAATCTTGACATATCATTTGTCAATTTTTCAAAATTACTCATGATCTTTTGCCCAAATACTAAAACAAATCTCAAATCAAGGAGTGGCCCTGCCAAAGCAGACTAGGCGGGCCCAAGGTGGCCTATGTCCACCAAGGCAGCTAGGTGAGTGCCTTAATGGGTTGCTCGCCTAGGCGCCTGATTTCCTTGGAGCGCCTTGTCGTCTAGGCGACGCCTTGAAAACAATGCCTCTCTTTCTATGTCTCACTTTCTTTGTCTCACATTCAAGCACAGAGAGGGGCTGAGCCCCCCCTCTCTCTCACACACACACTCACTCGCTTGCTCGCTCACTCACTCACTCTCTCTCTCTCTCTCACGCATATACACACACAGGGGCTCGACCCCTCTCCCACTCTCTGTCTCACTCTTTCTCACACACAGGAGCCGAGCTCCACTCTCTCTCTCTCTCTCTCTCTCTCATGCACACACACACGAGCTCTCACTCACTATCTGTCACACACACACACACAAGGGCCGATCCCCTCTCTCACTCTGTCTCACCCTCTCTCTGTCTCTCATAGTCTCACGATCAATCTATCTTACACTCTTTGTCTGCAAGAGTGCAAGGCAATTGACAATAGTCTCTATTCTGTTTGGAGAATTCTGGGAAACAAGGATCTTAAAAAGTCAGTAAAACATTTTTTTAAATTTGTTGTTTGATTTTTTATTTAATCTTATTTAAAATTTTGTGATATTTAGACATATATTTTAATTTTTGAATTATATATATTTATTTAATAAAATCTTGCCTCAAATGTCTGGGCCATCACTTAGGTGTTAGACATGAGACGCCCCCTTGATTGCCTCTCCTCTGACTACATAGGTCTCAGGAGGAGAGGACGGAGATTGCGAGGCCTAGGAAAGGGGGGAGGGGGCAAGCTTGGAAGGAGAGGAAGTCATTCTGGAGATATTGGAAAGGGGTGAAGTGACAGGCGGGAGGCAGTCAGAGGAGGATGACCTCTCCAATAAGCATATGCTAGGGAGGGAGGAGCATGGATGGCAAATTTGGCCGAAACCGAAATGTTTCGTCCGAAATGTATCGGTTTTGAACCGGAACGATTCGAAACCTACTGGCCGAAACCGGCCGAAACCGAAACTCCTTCAGTTGGCAAAAAAATAATATTTGATTTGGTTTCGGGCCGAAAACGGTTTCGATTTCGGACCCAGCCGAAACCGACATCGAAACCGAAACTGCCTTCTATGGGGAGGAGGTAAGGACCTGGTGGGAGTTGTGGAGAGCGTGATGGCTGAGCAGATTAGTATCTCCTTTGTGGGTGTGGAGAGAGACTTGAAGGGAGTGTTCACCAAAATCTAGAAGAGGTGGAGTATGACCATGGTGAGGGAGGCTAAGGGAGGAAAATCTCAAAAGAGGGGGTTGGGAGAGAGGAAGAAGGGGAACAAAGTGATGTTCCTTGGTGCTTATGAGGATCGTCTCGTGGAATGTGAGGGGGATTTATGGGGGGCATAAGAGGAAGGAGGTGGTCCGGTGGTGCAAGATTGACATCTCGTGCCTACAAGAATCCAATGAAGGCAATGGGGAGTCAATCATGAGGGTGTTAGGAGGAATAAGACTTGGTAAAGGCATGGCATCACCAGTTGAGGGGAGATCCTGGGCCATTATGATTCTATGGAATCAATATGAAGTAGTAGAGGTGGAGCAACATAGGCAGATGAGCAAATGGGCCATCTCTCTACATTTCCTAAATGTAAGGGATGGCTTTTCTTGGCACTTCACGAGGGTGTATGGCCCTCAAAGTAGGGAGAAGAGGCTTCCGTGGGAAGACTTGCTCTACACCACCCTAGCTTAGGCAAACCTTGGTGTGTAGGTGGGGGACTTGTAATGCTATTGCTGCACCATAGGAGAGGACGGGAGAGATCATCCTCATTGGGGAGATGGAAGATGTCACTGATTTCATTGAGGAAGTTGCTTTGATTGACATTGGGATGACAAATGCACAATTCACTTGGTCTAATCTGAGGGCAAAACTCATTTGCTCCAGGTTGGATAGGTTCCTAGTATCAGTTGACTACTTGACTGGGAGGATTATCCTCATGTGTAGGTGTTGTCTTTGGCGACATCAATGTCGGACCACAAACCCCTACTCTCGAAGACCACCTGTACTCACATGAGGAGTAGGAGCTTTCGATTTGAGAGATTCTGGTTCGAGGAGGTAGACTTTATGGACATTGACAGGAATGCATGGAATGCTCAGAGATATGAAAGGTCTGCATTGGCTAGGCTAGTGGGCAACATGAAGCATGTGGTGTAGGTTCTCAAGACATTGGATGCTGAGAGAACACTTCCTAGAACAACTAAGGATAGGAATCTTTATCAGATTGAGGGGTTGGATTGCTTGGAGGAGGTAGGACTTCTGGATGACACAAATAGAAGCCACAAGGATACTCTAATGAAAGAATTTGATGAGTTGTTCACAAGGGAAAAGATCTTCTAGAACTAGAGGTCAAGGGACAGATGGATCAAAGAAGGAGACATGAATACTTCTTACTTCCAACGCATTTACTCAGGGAGGAGAAGGGTTAATTCTATCTTGGTATTATAGTGGAAGATCATTCTTTCTATAAGTAGGAGGACATCAGAGAGCAGGCGAGACACTTCTACTCCAGATTGTTCATTGAGGAGGACTTCAGCAAACTGAAGATTTCCCCGAACCTTCTACTCCGTCTGTCTACTGAGGAGAGGGAAGCCATTTCCCATGTCTTCTCAGAGGAGGAGGTATGTTAGGCAGCCTTCTCTTTTGCAAGGGATAGAGCTCTAGGCCCAGATGATTTCTTAATAGTCTTCTTTCATAAGTGTTGGGATATCATGAAGGAGGACTTCATGGCAGCATTGGGGGAGTTCTAGGAGGGGAGGGATCACTTGGGGGCATTAATAAAACCTCTTGGCTCAACAAGGAGCGCAATGCTCTCTGGATTTTAGACACATTAGCCTTCTAAATGGAACTTACAAGATGATCACCAAGCTTCTTGCAGGCAGAATGGACAGAGTCATTGACAAGTTGGTTAGTTACTTTCAAGACCTTCATCAGGGGTAGACACATTCAAAATTTTTTTCTAGTAGTTCTTGAATGTCTCTTTGCCATAAAGAGTCAGAGGAAGAAAGGTGTAGTGATAAAGTTGGATTTCGAGAAAGTATATGGCAGGGTCAATTGACCGTGCCTCTTTGATGTTTTAGGGTGCATGGGTTTTTGTGGAGAGATTGATTGACTGGATACATGCTTGCATTACATCTGCTACCTTTCCTGTCCTAGTCAATTGGAAGTCTACTTTGTCATTCCATAGTGGTAGAGGGCTCTGCTAGGGAGACCCTATGTCCCCTATCCTTCTTGTATTGGTGGCCCAAATATTGAGCAAGATGTGGATAAGAGCAGAAGAGGCAAGATTGATTAGAGGATTTCAGGTTGGGAGAGGTAGCGGCAATATTACTCATCTACAGTATGCAGATGACACCATCTTGTTCTTAACAGAGGGTAAGTCTTAACTTTATGGGGCCTAGTGGATGCTGGAGCTACTAGAGGAAGTCAGTGGACTCAAGGTCAACTTCAACAAGAGTCTATTGGTGGGTGTGAACATGAATGAGAGGACACTTAAGAGGGCGGCTTGCATTCTTGGCTGCCATATAGGGGGTTTTCCTCTTACCTAATTGGGCCTCCCACTATGCCCAGGGCCCTTCTTTGTAGTGAGTGGCAACTTATGGTGCAGAGATATGAGTCTAGATTAGCAGTTGGAAGGCTAAGTTACTCTCCTGGGGGGAGATTAGTTCTTTGCAAGTCAGTGCTGCATAGTCTACCCATCTACTATCTCTTCATCTTTTGAATTCTTAAGATGGTGGCTAAGAAGATTGATTCTATCCAGGTGAGGTTCTTCTGGCACGACAATGGGTAGAGGTGTAGGGCATGACATAGCATGGGGAAGAGTCACCAGAAGGAAGGAATTGAGAGGAGTAGGCATGAAGAATATCAGAGATTGCAACTTGGCCCCTCTTATGCAAGGAATTGAGAGAAGCTAGGGTGGGAGAGGATGGCTTGTGGAAGCTAGGGTGGGAGAGGATGGCTTGTGGACACAAGTTATTAGGCACCAATATTATGGCATAGTGAGGGATTGGGATATGGCACCATCATCTTAGCACTACATGCCATCCATCTGGCGAGATATCTTGTTTTGTCTTATCCTCTAGTCTTTGGGTACGGCTAGGGAGGGTCGATAAGCGTCTCTTTTGGAAAGATAGATGGTGTGGAGACTATACTAGAGGCATCCTTTCTGACGCTTTTTGCAGTTTCAACAGCACCTATGGCTTTAGTCTTTTAGTCTTTTGACCCTCAATTGTCAGGAGCTTCTTAGACACCAACTTTCAAGAGGAACCTTAGGCTAGAGGAGATGTAGTAGTTTGAGGACCTTATTTGTCTCCTCCTTGACTTTGCCTCCCAGCTAAACAAGGACGACGAGTGGTGGTGGAGTGTACTCTTTCATCTCCGACGAAGGGGTGTGCCACCACCTTGCTTCACAGATTTGGTCTCCACGGTGCTCGTTGAAGGTGAAGTTACTCATTTGTAGGATCTCCCATGGGAGGTTGTTGAATCAAGATAGGCTTGCTTCTTTCCTATAGGATCTATGTACTGCTTGCTGTCTGTGTGGGGAGGAGGAAGAGATTTTAGACCACCTATTTGTAGGATGCCCCTACACACAAGACATCTGGGGCTTTCTCGCAAGATAGACACAGAATGCTATCAGCCTACCAAGTAATGTGCTTATTTTGATGGAGAATTGGGGTAGAAGATGGAGTCTAAAAGGAGATCGGCTCACTTGGTGGATCATTATTCATGCTACATTGTGGGCTACATGGGGAGAAAGGAACAACAGAACTTTCAGAGGTGCAGTTAGAGTGGTGGCAAGATTGGCCTCCTTTATATGTGAAAGAGTGAGTGAATGAGTGAGGCTCTCTTCTAATGTGAATGCTCACAACTCTTCCCTTTTTATTTTGTTGGGAGGGTAGTGGGGGGCCACACCATCTTGGTGTAGGCCCTTTTAATGTATAGGGAATTTTTGGGAACTTATTGACTACACTTGTACATCCCTCTCTTACTTTTAATACACTGGTGGTACCACCCACTTTCTAGAAAAAAAAAAGTAAAACTCTAGGCTGTCATAGAATTTCCTTCTTAACCAAGAAAAACTTGCCTGCTTTGTCCCTTTATCCAACTGCTCAGTGCACCTCTCTTTTTAGACATGGATTTTGTCAGTTAAACTTTGGCCCTAGGCATATCTTTGCTTTGAGGGAAGTAAATGTAGGTTCGAGGTAAGATTGGACAATTTTGTGAGTTATGGAAGAATGGTAACACAAATAATCTGTCTCCCTAAACAGAGCAGAGGATGTTGAGAATTGTCTTCTCTTTTTCAATACATGCATAGTGAGTGTCTTCATATAGGCCATGTGGCCCCTCGGACTTCAAGGCCCAATCATAGTTTGCCATCTCTTACAAGATCTCCTAGATCTTTGTCTCTCCAAGGGTTCCGAGAACAATGTTTTACTAAGATCAAGAGCAAGAGGGAGACAGAGGAGGAGTAGGGGGAGGAGTAGGAGCAAGGAGGAGGGAAAAAGGAAGAGGAAGAGGATGATGATGAAGATATGAAGACGATGGAGGAACAGCTCTCTAATACGTTGATGTGGCATTGAGATCTGAAAAAGCAATTCTTGTTTGTGTAAATACATTTGTGTGTTGTTCTTATAATATTACGTTAACTTAATTATAATGAATGGCTAAATGGCATTTTCTAAGCAGTATAAAATCTTTACAATTTTTTGCCACTATTCCCCATCTCTCTGAGATCTCTTCTTTAGCCTTCCAAGAAAATGACTTGATCCAATACAATATTCCTTGATTCTTATTATACATATGTGTACATCTATTTTTGCATTGTCTTGATCTCCCGAGATTTCACTAAGATCTTTGCAGGATCTCTTCTCTCTGACCTCCTTGAGGTGAAGCCAAGATCTGATATGGCAAACCCTGGGTCCAATGAACTTGTATTTTAGGATCACATTGCGACATAGCGGTTATGTGCGGATGATGCTGAGCATAACTTGGCCTTTGTAATTAGGATTTTTGTTCATTTTTAAATGATATCTTGCAGCTTTATTTTGAAGGAGGGGAATCTCTCCTCTGCCTTATCGATTTGTCTTACCTCTGCTTTTTCTCGAATAAAATTGGTGGTATTAATTTACATAATTTGAAAAAATTATGAATTTATGCCTTCCTTATCTTTAAAGTGATTATCATCATACATATAAGCCTTATTCCTTTGATTTACAGTCAGGTAAATTTGAAGGATTCATGAATTTGCCAAGTACGGAAGTTGATGAAGTTTTTCTTGGAAGGTGATGGAAGTTGATGAACTAGTCCTGCTTGCATTGGTCCGGCCTTGGGATGGGCCTTGGGTTTAGCTCTTTGGACCTGGGTTGGGTCTGGGTGTATGTCTTGCATGTTTGTTTAAAAACACATTGTCCAGAGTATGGCTTTAGCATGTCAACTCTAGAAGTAAAAGAAATATTAGTGGAATATTGACTTGAAGTAAATGATTTCTCTACTAGCATAGTGGCTTACCGAAAGGGGAATCTAGATTCGAGGTTAATGGCAATGCTCTTTCTTTCCCCATCATGATGATGTTTGGGATGCATTCTAAAATGATTTTTGATCTAGGGGTGTTTAAGATTCGGTTTTGGGGGGAAATTTTCTGAGCACGAACCGAACCGAATTAAAAAAAATGGTTTGGTTTGGTTTAAACCAAATTTTCATATTTTAATGTAATATATATGTATTTGTTAATGAAAATATATTTAAAAATAAAAATATTTGTATTTGTATGTATCTCTATGTATTTAATTAAATTTCTAAATATATTTTAATATATATTATATACAACATTAACAGAAAATATATATTTATAATGAAATTTGGTTTCTTTGGTTTGGATTGGTTCGGTTCCACAACTTGCAAAATCGAACTGAACCGAATGACACGATTCAATTTGATTTTTCAGTTTGAACCGAATTATGAACACCCCTATTTTGATTTGAATTGGCTATGTTGGACCTTGCCTTTTTTTGGGGGGGAGGGTTCTATCATAGGCCCTGGTTGTGTTGTGTTTGCTTTCCTAGGGGGGGTTGGCATGTGGGTCCATTGACATTCATAGTGCCATGTATGTAGCCGACATAATTAAGGGTAGGAGAGTCCTTTAAAAGTCTTTTAAAGCAGTTATTTGGTGAAAACTTATGTTAGTTGTGCACGATAAGGGTGCAACTTTAAAGCATTGTCCTGACTTTGGGGGGAGCATACAAATAATGTCATGATCCATTCCAACCCTTGTGAGATATTATCTACTTTGAGCCGAACCCGCATAGTTTTACCCCCAATATGTGCTTTACAAGTTATGGGTCTAGGCCTTATATATATAGCCCAATAACTTTTCTCGCTTCCCGATATGAGATTATTTTTTTAAATCTCTACCCCGATCTCTATACACAATGGTAGCTCCATTGTTTTCAAGGCATCACCTAGGCAACAAGGCAGTCCACAGTGGCCAAGGCGATCAGGCGCCGAGGCAAACAACTCATTAAAGCACTCATCTGGCTGCCTTCCAGCACATAGGCCACCTTGGGCTCGTTTAGTCTGCCTTGGCAGGGTATCCACTCATTGTTTTGAGGTTTGTCCCCCGAAAACCACCCCTTAATAAGAATTCTTTTTGTCCGGGGGGAGGGGGGGCTCTGCCCCCCGGAACTCCCACACCCCCTTTGATCGCTGTGACCTGACCACGTAGGTCGATTTGCTGCGGTGCGACGACAGACATTTGAGAGTTCAGGCTCCACTCTCCAACATTGGTGTTTTTCTGTGAAAGGTTGGTAGGGACGTTATGAGATGATGCTTGCCCTTCTTTTATGAAAAATGGCATAACCCGAGTTAGAATGAGATTCTAACTTCATAAGCTTTGTGCTTAATTTGTTATTGTTTGTCATTTATTCTAATTTTGCTTTTTAAAAATATAAGTATATGTTGAAGATTTGCGAATATCAAATTTTCTATTAACTAAAGATAGAACTTAAGATGTAGAAAATGTATAGTAGTAGTTCTCTTGAAATGTACTAAGTTATATAAACTAGGCTTTGCCGAGGCGTCTTGTCTTGTCACCTAAACAGTAAGGCGGCGGGCTACCGTCTTGGTCGCCTTGACAACCATGGGTGGCTCCGTGCCGTGGTGGCTCCATACTAGCACACATACACTCTACAGTCATGTAGCCCTTTTCCACGAATAACTCTCTCCTCTTGCACGACTCGCAAATCAGTCCCTACAAGCCAACCAGTTTCTGCCACATTCGTCCCCGAACTAACCTATATCATATTACATGGGCTATGCTCTAATACCCCAATGTTATGTGACCCGATCCAACCCTTATTAGGTATTGTCTGCTTTGGGTTGAGCCCACATGGTTTTGTCCCTAAAAAAAGGCGCCTCACAAGTTGTGGGTCCAAACCTTACATATATAGTCCAGTAACTTTGCTCACTTTCCAATATGGGACTAATCTGATTCTTCCCTGCCTTGCCCCCCCCCATACACAGTGGTAGCTCTATGCCATGATGGCTCCACACTAGCACACATACACCTTATGGCTGGGTAGCCCTTTCCTTCGAGTAGCCCTCTCTTGCATGGCTCGCAATTGGGTCACTACAAATAAAAAAGAGAATGGATGCCTTGTGAATTTCAGATATTTTTATACTGTTGAAGTGGTCATGGGAGTGAAATTTGTTTCAGAGTAACTCATAAATAACTAAATAAGATTGTGTAGACTCTGAATTAGTATTGATGCAATCATACTGGTTGAAGAAAGTTTAAGTTGGCTGAGCATTGCAAGAATATTTTATGGACTTCGTTTATGATTAAAGCTGCCTAGTTGAATACGTGAGATATAAGATACCATAAACATCCTATATGAAATGATGATAAGTTGTTTTATGCTGTGTACCTGAAATTCCCTCATTTATTTGCCCAAGTTTTTATTTGTATCCTTCCTCATTTTGTTGTAAGTTTATTTACTTTCTTTTCTTGATTTTTGTTCGATTCTATCCTTTGTATTTTAATATGTATTCTTCTTTACAGGCAACATGTTTCCAACCACAGATGCACCAAGATGTTTTCATTGGGAGGTGGAGAAAAGTACGCATGTTTCGTTCAGCTAGTGGTACAACCCCACCAATGAAAATGTATTCTGATCTGCCAATCTTTTTCCAGAAAGGGGAAGTTTCTTTTGGAGTAGGGTATGAACCAGCCTTTGCGGATATAAGCTACGCTTTTACCGTTGCTTTGCGCAGGGCTAACCTAAGCCTCAGAAGTAGCAGCTCAAGTGTGAACAATGTGAATAATACAAATTCTTCCCAAAATGGAAGTATCACTGCTTCAGAATGTCCACCTCTTAAGAAAGAACGTAGCCTCCCGTGGTGGGATGACGTGAGATACTACATCCATGGAAAAATAAGTTTGTGTTTCACTGAGACAAGATGGAACCTGCTTTCCACAACTAACCCTTATGAAAAGGTTGACAAGCTTCAAATTGTGTCTGGTTTCATGGATATCCAGCAGACAGATGGTCATGTGATTCTTTCTGTAAAGGACTTCAAGATCTTTGTTTCCAGCTTAGTGAGTTTGATAAACAATTGCAGTTTAAAGCTTCCAGCCGTTGGTTCTAGTCCCTTTCTTGATTCTCCTGCCTTTTCTCTCGAAGTGGACATGGATTGGGAATGTGAATCTGGGAAACCCCTTAACCATTATCTGCATGCCCTTCCCATTGAGGGGGAACCTAGGAAGAAAGTTTATGATCCCTTTCGGTCAACTTCTCTTTCTCTTAGGTGGAACTTTTCTCTCAAACCTTCCTTTCCTCCTTGTGAGAATCAGAATGTGTGTTCCGGTTTGGTGGATGGTTCTGTAGTAGATGAGTCTTGCTATGCCTCACTACAAACTTCAAGTAACATTAAATCCAATTCTCCAACTATGAACCTCGGTGCTCATGACTTGGTTTGGGTTTTCAAATGGTGGAACATGAATTATACTCCACCTCATAAGCTACGTTCATTTTCTCGGTGGCCACGCTTTGGTATCCCAAGGGCTGTTAGATCTGGCAATTTGTCATTAGATAGAGTCATGACGGAGTTTTTCCTCCGTCTTGATTCAACACCTATGTTCATCAAACATCTGCCATTAGGTGACGATGACCCTGCAAGTGGATTGACTTTTGGGATGACAAAATTAAAATTTGAACTCTGTTATAGTCGTGGCAAACAGCACTATACTTTTGATTGCAAGCGTGATACTCTAGATCTTGTTTACCAAGGCCTAGACCTTCACCTGCTTAAGGCATACTTAAACAGGGATAGTAATACTGATCTTCGAGACAATCAATCAACAAAGAAAGTGCAGGATAGAGTGAATAGTGAAAAATGCAGCTATGCAAATGCTTCTGCAGATAAACATAGAGATGACGGCTTCCTCCTCTCATCTGACTATTTCACCATTCGAAAGCAAGCTCCAAAGGCTGACCCAGAAAGATTATTGGCATGGCAAGAATCTGGAAGGAAAAATCCGGAGATGACCTATGTTAGGTCTGAATTTGAAAATGGGAGTGAAAGTGACAGAACACGCTCTGACCCAAGTGATGATGATGGTTTTAATGTTGTTATAGCTGACAATTGTCAGCGTGTATTTGTTTATGGCCTTAAGCTCTTGTGGACAATAGAAAACAGGGATGCTGTTTGGTCCTGGGTTGGTGGGGTATCTAAAGCATTTGAGCCACCAAAGCCTTCTCCTTCTCGTCAGTATGCACAGAGGAAATTGATTGAGCAAAAACAGTTATTGGAGGGGTCTGAACTTCCTGAGGATGATATTGTAACATCTGCACAAAACACACTGCACAGCACAAATACCCCTTCTCCACAGCATGATGCTTCTGCGTTACACTCGCCACCATCAACATCCACTGCAATCGAATGCGCATCCTCTGGTGTAGGTGGTAAGCCCGTATGCTATGTCAACAGAACCCTTTTTTATTTTAGAATTTTAAGATTGAAAGTTCATCCTCTGGTGTAGATAGTGTTTCTGTAAACATGATTAAAAGAAAATTATCTAGGCCTTGAATGTTATGTGTCATGATTCCTGTATTCTTCAGTGAAAATGCAAATTTCAAATTCTCCTCTTCTATTAGAATTTTATTTCCAATTGGGTAAGATATTCTAGTACAGACTCTTAACACATGGGAAAGGGGCTAGTGATTGCTACTAATAATGTCAGAATGGCAATAGCTTTCAGTGGACCAGCAATCCTGATCTACATTGCCCATCTCATCTCCATTTTCTACTAAATTTCTGGCTTATCTGGCAATTTAGCTGATTTTGATGCATTACAGAAAATGCCTAGGGCCTCTTCAGATTATGTTTTTTTTAGCCAATTGATCCTGTTACTGATCTTGTGCTCTAAAAGCTTGATGACAATCCTTGTAGAGTTGAACTGTTTAGGGAACTGCTGAAAATAAGTCTTCTAGATGGTGGCTTAATGATGTTAGGTACTACTGCTTTGATAAAGGAGCAAGTTTAATTCTTCACACATGTAGCAGTTTTATTTTTTGAGTAATTACAAAGCAGGAGGAATATAGGATCTCTGTTGGATTGTCTTACTAAAGCCCTAATTTCTTGCACTTCATCTAGTTCTTTAATTCTGGGAGACAACACCCCCTCCCTGCATTTTCTCTATGATGATCACAATTGGGTGTTCCATTGCTTGTGGTTAAAAAAGGTCTTTTACCTGTTTAGCAGTGACACATGGGCATGCTGATGATTCGGATGGGGAGGGGACACGACACTTCATGGTGAATGTTATCCAACCTCAATTCAATCTGCACTCAGAAGAAGCTAATGTAAGATCTATAATTCTTGGTATTTGTTCATACTCTTATATTTTCTTAAGTTCTTTGGCTTTTGCTTACTATTTGCTTATGATGAACTGCACCATGTTTTTGAGTTTATTTACTTATTACAAAGTTGCTAATATCTTCTGGCAACCCTTGAGACCTCCAGATATTGATTCATCATGATATTCACTCTTCATCTCAGGAATTAGGGCATCTACTCCTTTAAAGACAGTAAGCAATATGAGGGTTTCACCATATTCATGAATGATACGCCTCATCTATGAAATAAAATCTACTGACTAATTTCAGTTTTGAGCAGGATGTGCATTTGGTGTAATGTGTCATATTCGGCCACAAGAAACAACTGGGAAAGAATGAGTTGTAAAATTGGTGGTACAGTCCTCACTTTTTCTATATATAAAAAAACTGGGAAAAAATGAGTTAAGTGCCCAAAAGAGCAAGTAAAACATGAGTAATTTCACTATGATGCAAGTGGGGATTTATTGTGTTGATTATGGTTGATGGGATGGGGTACAACCCTCCATTGAAGACAATGAAACTTAAATTTCACGTTATTATATACTTTAGATTACTATAAACAGTATAATTTTCAGACTATAGTTGATAGTACGCATACCAAGGACCCTTTTTATCTCTTTGCATGAGTTAAAATGAATTCTGATGGTAGAGTGCACCTTCCTGGTACTTGACATCATTTAAACTGTAAGTAAAAACATGCTTCCAGCACTTTGGATGCTTCAATACCAGCAAAAGCTATGCAAAATAAAACTACTAAACCCTTTAAGCAAGAAAACTGAACCCTAGGTCAATTTTAGGCTTTTAACCTATTGAAGCAGCTTTAGTATGGAGGGGGGAAATTTTGGCAGCAATCTCCCTTATTGATCAGCCCATCACTCAAAAACTGTCCTCCGTACTCTAAGATGGGGTTTTGTTTCTGTCTTCTCCATCGAAGTTGCTGTCCATACTTTGAGAAGATGGCCCCCCTCCTTGCTCTTTAAATTAGGAGTGCCATGGATGATATTCCACAAGAGGAGCAGGTTTGTGCCTCTCTTGCTCTTCTCTTTTCCATTGTTGCAAGCCCTCCTTTCACTGTTTTCAGTTTTCACTGATTTTGCAGGTCTCTCTCTCTCTCTCTCTCAACAACCCGCCTGAAGGGCAGTTTCTTTTCTCTCTCCCCTGACAGCGCTCCCTTTTTGGCCCTGTTTGGTAAAGGGTTGGGATTATCCTATTCTGTCCCAGTGGAATAAGTTAGCTTAGAATAACTCTTATTTGAGTTTGGTTGCATATGGGTTAATTAGGTTGGAGTAGGTTGGTTAACCCACTTTGAAAAGGTTGTATTTTGCTGCGAAAAGTGGAATATGGTGGTGGATTTGACATGAATGGGTGGGTGGGTTGCCATTTATACCCCTCAACTTTCACATGAATCTTGAGATGAATGGGTGGGTGGGTTGCCATTTATACCTCTCAACTTTCACATGAATCACCGTCAACCCACTTGCTTTTCACTTCTTTTTTTTTTTTTTTGGTTTATGGAAGAAGTTTGCCGCCTTTTTTGCATACAATTATGTTTCACATGCTCAAACTGAAGTACATCTGAAACAAGTAAATTCAGCAACATTGAAAGAAAATAAAAAAAGGATTAGTTAGCCAATGTTTGATCTTTGCACACAGGAGAGGTGGGCCAATGAAAGTATGGATTGAAGTCCCTTGCTGAGATCCTATATTTGTCTTCAGTGCAAAATCTGAACCGACTCACTGTACCTACAGTGAGATTTTTACTTACTAGCTCTTTTTTTTTTTTTTTACAATTGCATGAAATTTGTTTGGTAGGATGTGAACCCCATGAAAACATGCAATAGTCGTTCATGCTTGGAGAGTGCCTGCGAGTTTGAGGAACTCCAGGACGAGCTTGGTAACTCAGCCGTTGGGAGAGCACCCCTTGACACTGAACCAGCTGCACATGATGCCGGCGGAGTTGTGTCAGGAGATTGGAGGGGTTGACGAGCGCCTTCAGGGCAAGGAGGGCCTTGGCGTCACGGGACTCCGCGGAGACATTCTGCAAGCAGCTAGACAGAAGGAAAAAATAGAAGACAAAGACAACACCATGTGATAAAAGAGCAAGCTTTGGATTCCATCGAGACAGGAACGGCGGTGGTATGTTAGAAGGTAGTGGCCATGGGATACAGGCAAGCGGAACACGGTGCCCTTCCCAACCAACGCGACCACTGCACTTCTCCCAGTAACACTCTCCTCCGCCCATGGTCCATTTCCTCCTCCCCCTCCCCTTCCCCTTCCCCCCTATACCATGTTTTCTTCTGCTGTCGCTGCTGGGTGTTACTGGTGCAGGTGGTGGTGGTGTTGGTGGGAAGGAGTATGCGCAGAGGGAGGGACCGAGCAGACGACTGTTGCCTCACATGAAGGCATAGAAATCGGTGGAGAGGGAGTGAAGCGTGAATGCTGGCACCCTTCTGATAGGGGAGAGAAGACGGCCAGGAAGGTAGCCGTAGGTGTTGGCGGTGTAGCCAGCAGATTGCTCATTGTGGAAGGCAAGGCAGCAGATGCCGGCAGTGACAGCGCTGGTGGCGAGGGAGGTGATGGGGATGCCCACCACACTGAACATGTATTGGACGCCGATGCAGACCAGTGCGCAGGTGGCAAGGGTGTTGCTGTCGACTGTGGCGCCGGTGGGTGGGAACCCTCCACCATGATTGGGAACCTCAAGCAGATCGGAGCAGAAGGGAGGGGGTGAAGAAGACGTGCAGCCAGGTGAAAAGAATGCCCTCCCATGTGAAACGAGGGCCAAAACTGGAAACAGGGTGTTCCGCCTCCGGAGCTGGAACAGGGAACGCGTGTTTAGCCCCAAGTTAGGCCGGAAATAACCCACTTTGTCCCAAACTGGCCCAATCAAAGCATTTTTGGGTTAAATCAGGTTATCCAAGGGTTATCTCTGGACTAACCCTTCACCAAATAGGGTTTTAAGGCCCATTAAGGGGTAGCCCGTTAGCCCAAAAAATCAGGCAGATCAAGGGGATGAAGACAGCCCGCTGCATGTATAGAAAGATATCCCTTTATTTCTATACAAATTGTCTTTAACGATATGACCTACAACTTTAGTTATTTGGTTTTTACTTTGTAAAGTTCTATATGGGGTATTACACCCTGCTTCACAGTCCTGTCATCCAATAACTTTGTTTCCTACAAAAACATTACTAATAAATTCTCACAAATTAATTGTCTAGATCAAGAAATAGCTCTGAATGGAGCAGGAGCAGTGTCCCTCGTTGATCGGTGAGGACGCTTCTCGCACCCTACCCCACTTGAGGGAGGTCGTGAGGCGCTGTTTCCATTGCCTGGAATGGTGTCACCTTGCTTCCAACTACTGCAGTGCAGTGATTTGCCGGCATTGCCATGGTATCAGGCATCGGAGTTTCTAATGTTCACATGCCCAGCATCCGGCGCAGAGGACAGAAGACTCTGTTGGGAGGGCGGGTCAGTAGAAACGTTGTCTAGTCTGGCCATATTGTTAATATTCGCTGGTTTCAGAGTTACTAGAGGAACACAAATTCTTCTCCCAGAGTCTAGTAGTTGAAAGTAGGACAGGGAATGTGTTGGCCAGCGATATCTACAGGTTCCTAAGAGAATGAATATGTGGTGGGCATATGCGTTAAAGGAGAAAACCTTTATTAGTCATTGTAATAATAAAGAAACTATCCAGTGGCTCCTAGCGGAAGGCTAACTAGTTGACCAGTTTTCTTTGTCTTTCAGAGCTTGGTCCCAATCGGTCAGAAACATCTCCAGTTGCCAAAGGAGGAAGTAGATGGTGTAAGATTTCAGGTATCCCACTCCCTCTGTGGGATATAGATGTCTACAACACCATCGTCTCTTCCCTCTTGGAAGTTGACCATAGGACCACTAGCTGGGCATCCTTTGAATTTGTTCGTTTATGGGTGGGGATCAACAATGATCAGCCTTTTCCATGCCAGTTACATATATGCTGGGGAGGGCATTGTTTCTGGATTACCATAAAGCTTAAGGACCTTTAGGCTTCTCCTCCTGCCAGGATGTACAAAGAGGTGGCCGAAGCATCGTGGCAAACTAGGGCTTACGCGGATGCAAGGGAGTCCAGCGTGACGAGGAAGATGACAGAGTTATGTGCCATGACTCGGCCTGACCGGGTTGAACTAGAGTCTTCCCACCAGCCTCCTGAACATGGCATCAATCAATAGGTCCAGGGTATCGGGTCAGATCCTCTTTCTAAATCTGATGCTTCGACAAATGATGGGGAAGCCCCCTAGTCTTCACGATCAGCCTCGCGAACAGATGGGCTATCTTGGCCATGCATCCGAACTCCAGTGGAGATCCCTGCCTCTCTTTCTGCCCAAGTTGTGAGGGGTATCCAAGAGGGACTTAAACATCAGCGGAGAATCCCTAAGCTCCATGTATACTGGGGCCTCTGGAAGAGGAGGCTTTAGGGGAAGGTGGTGCAGAGATCTTTGACGTGATTGACAATAGAGGTGTGCTTGCCCTTCCTGTCCCCCCTATATTTTCTTTATCCCTCTTTCCCCTTCTGTCCAGCATGACAGTGGGCAAGTATCCTACAGTTGCAAGTATAGTTGTCAAGGCGGTAAGGCTAGCCAAGGTGTACTTGGGGTCTCTGAGTGCCTAAGCGCTTAGGAGCCCGCTTAAGCGGTGCTTAGGCATCAAGTCTGTAAGAACCAGCCAGCAAGAGGTGCATATTAATTTCCTATACAAAGGTTTAGCCCACCTGTTTGATCCCCCCCCCTGTTTGCAGGCTGTACAGCAGAGTCCCTTGTGTGTGTGTGTGTGAGAGAGAGAGAGAGAGAGAGAGAGAGAGAGAGAGAGAGAGAGAGAGAGAGAGAGCTTGGTCATGGCGGTGGGGCAACCGTGTTGAAGGAGTGTGGGGAGCCCAATTTACCTTTGACCTGGCCTCACATCGCGGATTGACCTGGCGAGAGGGGATGGCATGATTCTAGGTCGGGCCAAGTGGGCCCAAGGTGCAAAAGTGGGCACCTTGGGCAGCATGATGTGCCTACGCAGTGCTTTGGGCCACCTTTTGCAGGCCCCTGGGCCTAGGTCCCAGAGAGGTGCCTTCCCACCTAGGTGCTGCCCAAGGTATTCAAACCCGATACCGGTTCCGGTACCCGTACCGGAACGAATCAGTATGGTACCGGTTCCCCCTGTTCTCCCCCTTATATTATAACTATATAATTATGCATTTGTATATGAGTTTAAAAATTTTAAAAATGTAAAAATCAGAAACAATAGGAAAAAATAAAATGCAAAATCATATATGATTGAACATAATAAACATTTTAACACTTATATTTGACAGTTCAGAACCATAATAAACATCATTTTTTCAATGTCTGTCGTTGCACCGCCAAAGGAAAATTTTATTTAAGTGGTGTCTGGTTTAGGTTTTTGTTTTTTCTAAACCTGTTCCAGCTGGTATCAGTATGAAATGAGATGAACTGGACCGGCCAAGGCTGGTACCGGTACGTACCGGGCAGTATTGAATACCACGGTTCTACCTTGGCGGATGCCTTGACAACTATGGTGGCAAGTCAGATTTCCCATAGGGGGAGGCAGAGCCCGAACCTAGTCAAGAGCATTCTGGCAGTCTGCATGCGGGGAAAGAGGCTGTTGAGTGCAAGGCATCTTAACTTGCTATCTCAATGGGACTACGGGGAGATGCTAGCCAAGATTTTTGACTTTGTGAGTCAAGGCTCAAACAGCAGGCCAATTTCGAAACTCGTGGGGAGATCTGGAGCATCCTAAGGGCATTGGAAAGAAAAAGAGAGGCAGTAGAGTGCTAGACAATCTCCTAGAATGCAGTCCAGATTTTGTTGACCTCTCCCTTTCTGGACTCCACAGGTGAAGGGTGGGTAAACATCCAGCATGATTCTTCTTTCATGGAATGTATGGGGGCTAAATGATAGCGGAAAACAGTTTGCTGTCAAGGATGTGGTTTGCAGCAAACGGGTCCATATTATTTGTTTACAAGAAACTAAGGTGGAGCAATGGACGGTGGAGCTGGCTCGGTTCATGGAGTTAGATTTTGTCTTCTGCAGGGCTTCAGGATGGTCCGGAGGCATCCTTGTTTTCTGGAATTCTTGTTCGTGTGGAGGGGATCCTGGATAATGGGCAACACTCAATGTCTGGGGAATTCAATTCAGTGATATGTACTCTTGCATAAAGCTCAAATTGGATGCTATTGGTAGTCCATGCCCCAGCTTCATGTCTTCAGATGCATCCTATGGGAAGAATTGAAGAAATGTCAGTCCAATGTCAATTTGCCATGGTGTATTATAGGAGATTATAATGAGGTTGTGTCTCTTCTGAAAGGTTGAAAGGATCGAAATTTACTGCTGGTATGCATGAGTTTAATACCCGGATTGATGACTTGTCCCTGATGGAGCTTCCCCTGTCAACCTTCAGGTTCACCTGGAATAATGGAGGAGTAAACCCATCAATGTCCAAAATTGACAGATGTTTTTGTGATGGCCGTTGGGAAGTTTTATTTCCGACTGCCAGATTGTCAGCATTCCCCAGAACAGTGTCACACCATCATTCTCTCCTGCTGGACTGGACAGGTTTGTCTACGCGGGGCAGACAGTTTCGAGTGAAAAAAGTATCGCTGCGTAATGAGCAGTTCGGTGATCTTGTTCAACAGAACTGGCCGTTAGCTGATTTACACAAGTTCCTCAATCCCAGGACTAGGTTTGGTACCGGTACCGGCCCGTACAGTACCGGTCCGGCCTCCCCTCATATAACTATGTATAATTATACATTTATATGTGTGTTTAAAAAAATAGAAAAAATCATAAAAAATAGGAAAACATAATAGAATGCAAAATCCAATATGATTGAACACAATAAACATTTAGAACCATAATAAAAGATCATTTCTTCAGCATAATGCATTGAAAATTTGAAAGTTTGAAACTTAAAAATACATACTCAATAATGGCCATATGAATGTGGGGGATAATTTGAAGATCCATGTTGAACCCCGCGATTTTCATGACACCGTTCTGAGTATTTTCAGGACAAAGGAATTATGTGAATTAAATCCACTATAAGACGGTATAAAATTGTGGCCGTTGCGTGTGGGTTAAATTTAAATGCTCTCGGAATCTCGTTTGGCGAAATTGTCACACAAGGATTACGTGTTTTAATACACGGTAATTTTGTCAAACACTTGGTGGGCGGTGCTAAGCCACGTACCTACACAGCGGAACAATGAAAAGACAACGATCCCCGACATCTGTGGGGTGTTCCCAATGCGCCACGAAACTATCCCCACACTTCGGGACCCAAGGACAGTAGAACGGCGTCAAGAGGAAATAAAAGAAACAAACAAACGTCGCCACACGCCACCTCCTTGCAGAGAGGAGCATGCAACCATAAAAAAAATCCCAGAAAGGGACAAGTCAATGGGTTTTATAATCCCCCTTTGGACTTGGAAACTAGGAGGGACCGCCCTCCACCCTTTCCCTCTCTCTCTCTCTCTCTTTGCGCGAAAAGGGACCCGGAGGAGCTTCCTCCGGGTGTTGCAGACCTGGAGAGAGCCCCTCTGGGTCCCTCTCTCCCTCCTGCGCTACTGTTTGAACAAAAAAGGGGGGGGGGCAAACAAAAAAAAAGGAGAAAAGACCGGGAGGGAAGCCCCTTCGGGTCTGCAAACGCGGAGGAGCCTCCTCCGCCCCCTCTCTCTCCGTAAAACAAAAAGGAAAAAGGGAAAAAGAAAGAAGAATACCAGGGGGTGCAGTGTTTTCCACTCAGAAACCCGGAGAAAGCCTGCTTTAATGCAATAAATGCTTGAAACTCAGAGGAACTCCCTCTGTGTTCTCACACTCAAACTCCTATAGATAGGAGGCTTGGCCAAAGAGGAAAAGGGGGTTCAAAGACTTCACACCCTCAAGCTTGGAGCAGCCTTGGAGCAGCTTGGAGCGCAGGGAGAAGCTTGGGCGGCCTGTTCTTTTGGAGTTTTGAAGTTTTGAAACCCATTAACCTGTGTAAGACCCTCAATTAAAAGGTTACATTACATAAATTCCCTTATTTGAGTAGATTGGGTTGAATTTTGTAATAAATTTATGAAAATTATGGAAAAACCATGTTGATCCCATAAATATCCAAAGTTCTGGGAATTTGTTGTCAACTCATGGGAAAAATCTTAGTGTTTGCAAAAATTGTAATTCTACCCTCGCACTTTGTGAAATTGTAGAAATACTTAGAAGATTATACAAAATCTCAAGAGTTCAGAAATTCTTCAAGAAATGTTCAAGCCTGTTCAAGTGTTCTCAAACTAGGTGGATAAACCATGCTCGCATTCACGAAATTCGAAAATTATAGTTTTGCCCCAAAAGTTTATGAATTGCATAAATATCTTGGGGAATTATGCAAAAATGTGGGAATTGCATGGAGGACTTAGCTTCTCCAGCATAAAGCTCTGATTTATGAGAAACCACAAATAAACCCTAGGTTAGGGGAAATTGCAAATATACCCCTATCTCGTGGCATGGGAGTCTCTCCTCGGATCAAATCCCCGATGTCACAACGGAGATTGTAAGGGTTAAAAGGATATTTGGCGGTTAATCAAAGGTGTTCGGACTTGTTCCGATGTAAATTAACATCGACTATGGTCGGTGGGAAAAAGTCCAATACAAGAACCCTAATTGTCTGGTAAATCAGCCTCGCAAAATCAATAATATACTAAAATATGCATATTTTTCCAACCAATGGATATTAAAAAAATTAACTTTCCACATGTGAAAACAATCCATCTTCATCTTGGTACTTGGGTGCATATCTATAACTAAATATGCATCTGCCATTTCATTTCATTGTCCCAAGAACTGTGCATCATTAGTGGTCCTTGTGTTGGATTCTCCAAATTGGCCTCCAGTGTGTTGACCCCAAGACTCCCAATATGAGGTTGCTCTTGTGCAAGTTGTCCCCAAGGGTTTTACGGTCGTGTGCTATAATTTTATAGGCATGACTCTCAAGGAGAGTGTGAACTACCTGAAAAGATTAAGTGCCCTTATTACGATGGTGTGTCATGCTAACTAAGAAGAATAAAAGTTACCTAAAAATTCCTAATTTGAGGCCCTACCTCCATGATCTCGGAGTGTCCTTTGTTGCTGCCCCCAAGGCTGCCAATCAGATTCATGATATTGTGGGGTATTGTTTTGTTGTCCCTAAGTGTCCCAATGAGACGCACCTCCATAAGCATAATAATTTTCTTCATCTTGTTGATTAGCATCCTATATTGTCGAAAAAGATGGACCACCTCCTTCAAACTATACAAGTCTTACGCATCTATCATCACTGTCATCATCATCTCCTCTATAAACACAAGGTGATTTGGGGTGTGGCCCTCATTTTGATGTCGTGTGCTTCCCTTTATTTTGTACACCTGGCTAGGCTGGCTCTGCCCTTTCTCTGCTTATTTCTGTTTTCCCTTGTTTTTAGATCTGAATACAAGAGTAGACTTAGATATCCTTGGTGGCTGGATATATGGCTCATCATGCTATCTGCCACGAATGGACATAGAATGTCGATGTAGGATGTGAGGCTGGACATCTGGCTCAGAAGCTAGATACTTCTGAAATTCCCTATCAAGTTCAACATCATTCAACTCTCTTTGCCCAAGCACGATCGAAGGGGTTAAATAATGGTTCATCCAATTGATCTCTAGTCTCAACTCTTGCACTCAATGAATGCTCCTCATCAAATAGCTGATCCAAATCAATTTGGCCTTCACTTCCTGTGGCTTCTTCTTCTGCCCCCTCAAACTCACGCACCCTCTTCTCCGACAACTTTTGGTGTCTTCGTTGATTTTTCATTCTGAGTCTCATATTGTTGTCACAGAACACTAATTTCTCTAATTTTTGCGCCTTCAATTTATTCCTCAATTTGGTGTGCATAAGACTGAAGGTGTTCCAATTTCAATCACACTCACTTGCAACTACAATCTGACTTAAAACACAGATGGCAATGTCTGCTAAAATATTTATACCCATACTTCTTACCGCTGCCCACCAATCATATATTACAAAAGAAGAAAAAAAAACAAAGTTAGCATACATGGTGTTTGTAATAAGACTTTTAAGATTATCAAATAATTTTTTTGTGCTTGGGCTATACTTCATAACAATACTTTGGATCTCTGATAGTCCCAAAACACCCATCTTTAGCTTGAACTCACCAATTTGATTTTTAACTTCAATTCTCATGTTTTCATTTCTTGACATTCTTGCTATGACACTTAATAACCCCTGCATCACTTCATCATCTGCTTGAAATCTTGCACTACATTGATTTTTTTTTGTTGGAAGGTGGCATATTGCCACATTTCATTAAAAAAGACTTATAAATTACATTATCAAAATATTGAGCCAAAAACACCCGGGGCTTCTACCAAGCAAGGTAAAACTCCCCCAAAACCCCTCACAACCTAGGGCTTACGAGAATTACAGTGTTAGTAGCCTCCACCCATGTAGTCTAGACATAATCTCTGATTGGGACCGTGGCAGCCCCTTGACAGCAAAATACCTGTCCATTAAACATGTAATGCAGTTATGTATGATGTAGGTTGGGTGCTTGAACACATCTCTAAACACTCTATTGTTCCTTTCCTTCCATATTGACCATAGCATGGCCAGAAAACACAAATTCCATAACTCTTTTTCTTCCTTTATTGGGTTTAGGGGCATCCATTCTGCCTACCAATCCTCCAAGCAGGACTTGGTGTTCCACTGAATCTTGGCAGCTGTTTGCAGGCACACGCGGAACGACGGGAGAATAAAATAATAATAATGTTGTTGTTGATGTGGATGTGGGTGATTTGTGGTTTACTGGTTGAGACTGGGTGTTTCTGTTTTGCGGGCATGCCAGTCGAGTTTCGACAATTGCCGCTGAATTGGAATTCAACTGGGATGTGCCTCCAGGACACGACATGTGTGAATGGACATGTGGGTGACACGTGGATAGGGTATGTGTACGCGTGGTAGCTGTTTCGGTAGCTGGCGCAAACTAAATTCTACTGGTGCAGGTGTTTCAGACGATGTGGGGTTCTGGTACAGGACATTTTCCCATCGACCAGCCTTTCGACCACAGTCGATGTTAATTTACATCGGACGTAATCCGAACACCCTTGTTTCTACTGTCGAAGGAGAGTCAGGGACCCTGGGAGCCGTGACGTCGAGAGACTGTGATTCATGCAACAGTGACGGAGCAACAACAGTACAACAGGGATGAGCAGAGGTAGGGAGACCGGTCTCAGTGTGGGCCTCGGAGAAGGTACGGACTCTGAGTTTAGGGGAGCGAGGCATTGGCTCGAAAGGTGGAGCGGCAGACATTGGCTCGGCAAGGAGCAGGCAGGTGCTGGCTCGGGTGTAGGGTCCGTTCTGTTAGTGGGGTAGGGACCGCGTTAGGAGGCGAACGGCAATTTACTGGACGGTGTTGTGACTGGCAGTCGGTGGAGATGGGATTCAATTCCCTGATGGGATTATATCACTATAGGCCGTGAAAGGCGTTGAATGGGGCGTGGAAAGCCCGATTACAAGTTGTGCGCAAGCCACGAGAGAATTCTGTCATTTATGACAGTCCTCGGGTCATTGTGTTGTTACGCGAGTATTTCCGTCTTTGTACATAATACCCGTGAAGGACTCATGATTCAACAGGATGCCGCTCGAAGGGTGTCACGATGTACCCAATATGGAATGCCGGGTCACCCAGTCTTGAGGGCTTGCAAGTTCCTTGACTTTTGCCTCTCGGGTGCTATCATCTGTTGTTACATGCCTTGAGTTGACGGACATGACTCGTGCGGAGCAGTCGGGCGCGGCTGTGATTGAAAAAGCTAGACACCGTTGAGATTGGGGAAGTTGGGGTGTCGTGGGCACCCCTGTGACTGGAGCGGCTGGGCACTGTTGAGACTGGGGTGGTTGGATGCCATGGGCGCCACTGTGACTGGAGCGGCCGAGCATTGTTGAGACTGGGGCAGCTGGATGGCGTGGGCACCACTGTGACTGGAGCAGTCGAGCGCTGTTGAGACTGGGGCAGCTGGATGGCGTGGGCATCACTGTGACTGGAGCAGTCGAGCGCTGTTGAGACTCAAACGGCCGAGTGACGTGGACACCACTGTGATTGGGGTGGTCGAGTGCCATAAGCACCACTGTGGCAGGGGTGGCTGGGCGCCGTCGAGGCTAGAGTAACTGGGTGCCGTTGAGGCTGAAGTAGCTGGGCTCCGTCGAGGCCATGGCGGTTGAGTGTCGTGGGCACCATTGTCACTGGAATGATCGAGGGCGTTGAGGCTGGAGTAGTTGGGCGCCGTTGAGGATGAAGTAGCTGGTGTTGTTGGGATTGGCAGTCGGGTGTTGTAGGCACCGTTGTGACTGGAGTAACTAGGCACTGTCAAGACTATGGTAGTCTAGCACTGTTGGGACTGGAAGTCGGGTGCCGTAGGCACCGTTGTGATTGAAGGTGTTAAGCGTCGCTGAGATTGGGATAATCGAGCGCCTTCAGGACTGGGCAATCGGGTGCCGGGGGCACCGTTGTGACTGGAGTTATTGAGCGCTATTGAGACTGGGACAATTGAGCGCCTTCAAGATTGGCAGTCGGGTGCCGGGGGCACCGTTGTGACTGGAGTTGTTAAGTGCCGTTGAGACTGGGACAATCAAGCGCCTTCAGGACTGGGCAGTCGGGTGCCGGAGGCACCGTTGTGACTAGAGTTGTTGAGCGTCGTTGAGACTGTGACAATTGGGCGCTATCACGACTAGGCAGTCAGGTGCCGGGGGCATCGTTGTGGCTGGATTGTTGAGCGCCGTTGAGACTATGACAATCGGGCGCTATTGAAACTGGAGTAGTTGCTAAGGCTGGAGACCGATGGGTGTCGTTGAGACGGGAGCCAGGTGGCCACCGTTGAGGTTGGAGCGACTAGTGGCGCCAAGGCTAGAGATTGGCGTAAGGAGTTTGCAACCAGCCTGACAACTCCTCATGATGCCCGAAAAGGGGGATGGTGACTTACCCAAGTCTGCTGCCTATGGAGCATTGGTGAGGATGGGCTCTATCAACTAGACAAGCCGAGGGCTATCTTCAACGTTTGAATGCGATCTTCTGGGTGGCTGCGTTCTGTATGAACGTGGTCGTCTTGGTAGCCGCGTTCTTGAACGCAGTCGTTTTGATGGTCGTGTTCTAGTCGCATCTTCTGGAAAAAGTGCATTCATTAAGATAGGGTTGGGCCGAGCATTCTCATCAAAGGGGCGTCTGGGCAGGACGCTTTCATCAAAGTGGCGTCTGGGTAGGGTGCTTTCATCGAACCAGGGGCTTGGCACTTCATCTTGCCTCAAGACTTGTGAAATATGCCTGTCGTCGGGGTAGCCGCGTGCAGGGCACGTTCATCGAGGTAGGGCTTGGCACTTCATCTTGCATCAAGACTCGTGAAATATGATCGTCGTGTGGATAGCCGTGTGCGGGGCACGTTTATCGAGGTAGGGGATTGACACTTTATCTTGCATCAAGATTTGTAAAATATGTCCGTCGTGTGGATAGCCACATTCTGGTGACAATGTCTGGACAAGGCATGTTCATCGAGGCGGCATATGGGCATGGCGCTTTCATCGAAGCGGCATCTTGGGAAGGCCGACATCTGGGCAGGGTGCGTTCATCTAGGCAAGGACTTGACGCTCCAACTTGCATTAAGACTTGTGAACATGCCTTAACTTGCATCAAGACGTGAACATGCCTTCGTCTGATGGGGAGATTTGTGTCTGAGCTAAACGTCGTATGAGGGACGATTATGTGACATGCCCTCCGCGTGTGATTAGCAAACACAAGACCAACCAACGAATTCCTCTTCAAGAGTCGTCCACGAGCCGCATGTCGCCTCGGGGGATGAGCCCCATGTTCTCCTTATTGTCCTTGGTGACCCTTGGCCTCCCCATGGGGGGGGGGGGTTATAGACTTTGGGTTGGAGGATCAACCTGGTTCGTGTAAAAGGGGGGGGGGGGATTTACGCGGACCAGGATGACCCCTGGCTGGTTGGTCTGCGTAAAGGGGGGTTTTACGCGGACTCGGATGCTCTGGCATGAACGCGGTCGCCTATGTGACTGCGTTCTAAATGAACACGATCGTAGGGGCAACTACGTTATGGTCCGACTAGTTGGTCCTTGTAAAGGGGGTTTACGCGGGCCGGGGTGACCCCTAGTAGGCTGGTCCACCTAAAGGGGGGGTTTACGCGGGTTGGGATTCCTGGGGGCATCCTGGTCCGTGTAAACCTCCCCTTTAGGGGGTTTACTCTGATCAGACTGTCTTGGGACAACCTGGTCCGCGTAAACCTCCTCCCTAGGGGGTTTACTCGGACCAGCAGGGCTGGATTTGACTGTGGAGGAGAGAATAGAGGGTGGCTCCCATCCGAAGCGGTTCCATATTTTGATTTCCGACAAGGGTCCCCGACTTCTTAAGGCGTGTGCGGAGGAAGTATACGGTGTTTTGAGTTTCGGGAGCGGCGTTGACCGGCCACCTTCCACTTCGCGCATGGGCTCCTCGTAGCTGGCGCTCGGGATTGGCTCCCGATCTTTTTGTGATGTCGTGTGCTGTGGCAAGAGGCCCCAAGCCCCGGGTTCAGCCCAGTCGTCGGGGGATTGATGGCATTGCGCCGTTTGAGGTCGCGAGCGGAGCTCTGACGTGAGACGAGAGGGAGGAACCCACTGAATCTGGAACTGGAACGGCTAAGCAGGCGAAGCCTGCTGTCTGGTAGGGCCCTGTCTTCAACGCGGTTTACCCAGGTGCCACGTTCTGAACGCGGCAGCTAGGGTGGCCGCGTTCAGAGATGATTGCACCCAATGTGGTGACCACAATCAGGCTGTCACTTGCTAGCGACTCCAAAGCTCAAATGTGACTTGATGTTGGAGTCTCCGGTGTCAAGCCGCTTGTGAAAGGCCTGTCGGGAATTGTTCCCTGCCTCTTTGTCATGCACCGCGTGACGCAATAGGTGGCTGTGAGTCCTGGGTTGGCCTGGCAACTGAGATGTCGGTATGATGGTGCCTCGTCTGGTAGTCGAGGGTGATCCCCGCTTGGTGAAAAGTCGTGTGATACGGCGAGTGACTCCGGAATCCAGGTTGGACTTGGAGGTTGGAGCAGTGGGCGTTGCACCATGGATGAGGTGTTCGGGAGTGATTCCCGTTTCTCCGTAGGGTGTCATGGAACATGGCAAGTTATTCTGATCTCCGGGTTGGCCCGATTGTCGAGATGCTGGCGGTGTGATACCATATACAGGGTATCTGGGAGTGGTTCCTAAATCTTCACAGACAGAGTGCCTTTGGTACAGCAGGTTTTCTCGAACCTCAGGGTCTGATCCGTCCATCGGAAAACTGGTTGGCATGATGCCATTTGTTGGGGGATGATCCCTATTTGTTGTGTTATGTCGCTTGACACTGCAAAATGTCCCGATTTCTGGGCTAGACTCGGCCGGCAGAGCACCTTTGGTATTATGCCATTTTGCTCTGTTTAGGGATTTATCCTCTGTGCTTAAATCCCAATTAGTTCGAGAAAATAAACGGGTGCAACAACAGCCTTGAAGAAATGCGCCCACACAGTTTGGATTATGCCACACCTGAAGACAATGTGATCTAGATTCTCTATTGTGCACTCTGTCAGCAATGGAGGTTCTCCTCCAAGCCATTTGCCAAAGGAAATATCTGATTTTGATAGGGGCCTTTATATTCCAGACTTGTTTGTACCAGGGTACCTTCCTCCATCCTTGCATGAGGATTTTGGATGCTGACTTGACCGAGAACTTCACTTCTTTCTCCTATTTCCAGCTTCTAGAATCAGTGGATCCAAGTTCCAATCTTTTCTGGTCCAACATGCAATTGAACTGCAGGAATTGGTGGTACTCTGTTTCAGTAAGATTTCTTCTAAACTGTACCGACCACCCTGGGCTTGGATCTGTTTGAGACCAGAACTCAAAAACGTTTGCCCGAGTCTTTAAGACAATTGCATATAGGCTTGGAAAGGCTTCTTTAAGCTCAATATTGAACAACCATGGCTCTTCCCAGGGCTTGGTCTTCCTCCCATTCCCCACAGAGATTGATGATGAACATCAATATTTTATCTTTTAGTTTGAGTATGTTTTTCCATAAGCTGGACACATGGCTACTACTAAACGATCCTTCTAAACACCATCCATTCCAACCCCCCAAGTATTTGCTAATAACTATATCCTTCCATATGGCTGATCCTTGCATATCTGCCCTCCACAGCCACTTCAATAAAAGGGCTTGATTCATAACTTCAATTGACATCAAACCCACTCCCCCTTCTTACTTAGGCCTGCAAACACACTTGCATGTGATTGGATGTATGCTCTTCTCACCTGGCCCTCTTTCTTTCCAAAAGAATGCTGCTCTAAGGGACTCAATCTTCAGACATACCTATTTTGGGGCCTTAAAAATGGACAAGAAGTAGACTGCCATGCTAGGAAGAACTGTTTTGGACAGGATCCGCCTACCTCCTGCCGACAAAAGCTTGCCTTTCCATGCAGCAATATGATCCCCAATTCTCTTAACAACCACATTCCAATCAGAAAACTTCAGGGTGCCAGGAGTAAGTGGCAGACCCAAGTACCTGATTGGGAAATTACCCCATTTGGCCCCCAACAGGCTAGCAATCAGATTCTTATCCTCCTCCCTTATATTGATTCCCACTAACTCACTTTTCAAGAAGTTTATTATGGGTCTAGTGACCGCTTTCAACAACCTTAACAAAATTCTGAGATTAACAATCTTATTCATATCAGCTAAGGCAAAAAGCATGGTATCATCTGCAAAATGTAAATGTGTGACCTCCTCCTGGCCGCTCCCAACTGAGACCCGAGCGATCAGGTTTGATGCCCTTGCTCTCTTCCACATAGCACTTAACACTTGCCCTACAATTATAAAGAGAAGAGGTGAAAGTGGATCCCCCTGCCTCAGGCCTCTAGAACTTCCAAAAAAAAAAACCCAGGGAGACCCATTCAGCAACACCAAGAACTTGGCCGTCTGGACACAACTCCGTATCCATTCCACCCATTTATCCTTGAACCCCATGCAGTGGAGAACATGGAATAAGCAGTCCCAACTAATTCTATCATAGGTTTTCTCAAATTCCAGCTTAAACAAGACACATTCCTTCTTCTTTACCTTTTGTTCATGTAAGCACTCATGGGCAGCCATAAAAGCGTCTAGAATGAATCGGCCAGAAATAAAAGCAGATTGATTTTCATCTACCAAATTGCTGATCACTAGTTTCAATCTATTGGCCAAGGCCTTAGTGATAATTTTATAACTCCCATTCAGCAAGTTGATTGGACGAAAATCATTTAAGGCTTCAGCACATTGTGTCTTAGGAAGAAGCACTATATAGGTGGAGTTGAGGCACCTCATAGCGGCTGGGTTATTCTGAAACTCAATGGCTGCCTCCAAAACCTCCCCTTTGACCACTTCTCAGAAATATTGGTAGAATCCCATTGAGAAACCATCCGGGCCAGGTGATTTGTTAGGATCCATACTGAAGACTGTATTTCCAATCTCTTCCTCAGTGAAAGGTTGGATGAGATTAATGGTTGTAGCTTTCGGTATCCTATTAAAGGATTCGCTACACATGTGTGGCCTCCACTCTTCCTCTTCTTTAAACAATTTTTCATAGTATTTAAGTATATAGCTTGATGAATATCTCCTTCATTCTGAAGCACTTCATTTCCCACTCTCAATCTCTTGATACATAGAGATCTTCTCTTGACACTTGCCATTACATGAAAATATTCTGTGTTTTTGTCTCCTTCTTTGAGCCATTGCTCCTTAGCTCTTTGTTTCCATTTGATTTCTTCTCTAAAGGACCATTCTTCATATTCCTTCTTGAGGGCATCCTGATGTTCTCTTTCTTCATCGGATAGTAACCCATGATCATTCTTGGTGTCAAAATTTTCGATGTCATGTAGGTACCTTTACCTTTTTTCAGCTGCTCCCCAAATATTTTCTTGCTCCACACTAGCATCTTCTGCTTAACCCACTTCAACTTATTGATGACTGTAAGACACGCAAATTTGGTCTTGGGTGCTTCAGCCCACCAGGCTGAGACAAGGTCCTTGAAGTCCTCATGCCTCTGCCAAGTTCTTTCCTGTCTGAATAGTCTTGCTTTGTTCTTGTTATTTGTTGTGCTGATGATGAGAGGAATGTGATCGAACAATACTTTGGGGAGACTCGTTGCCTCTGCATTCCTAAACATCTAGTGCCATTCCATATTAAAGAAAATTCTATCAATCTTTGACTGAGATCTCCTCGCCACATCCCCAATCCAGGTGAAAAAAACTGAGTTGATATGCATCTCCATCATCATGGCACCCTGGACCCAGTTTTCAAACATATCCATCTCTTCCGTCCACCTATGTTGGTTGCCCCTCTCCCCAGGTTCCCTGACCGCATTAAAATCTCCAGCCACAAACCAAGGAGCAGAGCCCCCTGTGCTCAAGGAATTTAATTCTCCGAAGAACTCCCTTTTCAGATCATATTGCATTGGCCCATACACACAAGTGTAGAACCATAAAGACCCATAGTGGATGGGGATTTAAGAAATATCCTGCATATATTATATCGAAATTAGCAGCAATAGGAATTAAAGATATAAAATTATTAAGTTATTGCAAAATATAATAAGTGACAGCTTACTAGCTACATGCAACTCAGTGGAGTGTGTTTTCCCATCTAGAATCAATGATGTCCTACCACCTCTGATAAGTGGTTGGGAACCTTCTTTGAATTCTTTTCTTGGCCCTATCCATAGTTTCATAGAGGTATCCTATGTCATTTTATCATCTCCATCTACCATCTTCAAAATCTGAACGATAGGCTCAACCAACCTGAGATATCTTTGCACATTTTCCCAGAAGCTATCCTTCTCTACAAGTCTGTTCACAATTTTTACAGTTTTTCTGGTATTAGCAGCAAGGACTTCACATGCTTCAGATGTTCTTGATCTATATTGAGTTCTCTGATTGCCATTCTTTGCTTATACAAGCTCTCCAAAGCTAGGAAATGTGTGGGAAATCTGGTTTGACCTGATCTAATGATGTTATGATCACCTATCTTTTGCTTGAAAATTGCAAGAATGTGATGGTTGGTCATAAATAAAAGTGTCGATCACTTGTGCATCATGAATGATTGTCTCTACCTCTTGTTGTCCTCCAGTATCTTCTAACATCAGGTCTAAACTGTGCACTACACATGAAACCCAATAGAGATGTCTTCATCTCTCCATCAACATGTGATCAACTCTTTTGTATTTTGTTGCACTATCAGTGACTACTTGAACCACTCTCTCCTTTCCAACTTACTCAACAATCTGATGCATTAGGTTGCATAAGAATTCAACATGTTTATGATTATCAGAAACATGAAATGACTTCAAAAATATTGTTCCATGTAGCCAACAAACAAGAAAATTAATCAATTGTGTTCTTGTGGTCCCTATCCATCTATCACACGTTAAGGTGCATCCTCTCTCATCCCACACCATTTCAAATGTTTTTTATCTAGTTTTGTAAGCTCACGAATCTCCTCATCAAGCAAAGGGCCATAGATGTCCTTTGGCTTAGGTGTAGTAATGCCTAAGCCATCTTGTGCAATAGAGCCAACTATTGTTTGGAAGTGGGGATTATCAATACCATCGGTAGGAACATTTGCATAGAAAAATCATTTGGAGATGTGCTTCCATTGCTATGCTTCTTGACTTGTTTCCTTCCCTTCATGATACGTTGTTGTTGAACATCATCTTTCCCATACATATAGTGATCCATTACACCAACAAAAGGATTTAAAGGAGATGTTAGATCTTCTCCAGCATCAAGTAAAGATGATTTCTAACAGACATGGTGTTTATTCTAGTGAATGCTGACTACCTTACTCCTATTGTACTTCTGAAACGTTGCAAGTCAGAAGCTGAAGTGCCATGCCCAAATCTGCGTACCTCATCTTCATGTGTTTGCCTCAAACTTTCATTAATTGCTGCTCTATATTCTGAATCTTGATCCTCATCACTGTCATCATCTCCTCTATGAAGACGGCTAATTGTGGGACCTTGTCGAGTTTGAGATAGGATCTCTTCCCTCACTTATTCATCATGTTCTGTCTTCAATTCCTTCTTTTTGCTTCCCTTTTAGAAGATATTTTAACATTTCTCGTATCTCTGGAGATGCTTTAGTACATGCTGTAATATCTCGTCTTTTTCTTGCTAAGTGCTCCATGTATCATCAAAAGTGCCAGAGACGCTCGCCTATGTGCTGAGGCGAGGCGACATCAACTCGCCTCGCGTCGGCCCAATTCGCTGAGGCGAGCACCTCACGCTCCTTTGGGTTGCCTCGCCCGCCCCGGCCCCGGCCCAGGTCCGTGCCCGCCAACCCAACCATGAACCACCAGAATCATCTCGCCTGGCTGCAAACTGCGAAAATCCGCAATCACTCGATAACTGGATCCATGAAGCCCATATAACATGCTTTCACTTTCTCGTCTCTCACCCAATCCCTGATCGTAACCCTAGGTTTCCCCCCTCTCGCGTCTCCTCCCTCTCTCGTGTGAATGGTAGCGGCGAGCGGTCTACATGGCGGACGGCGGTAATCAATACGGCGACGAGCAGGTAGGTCTTCCCTCTTTCTCTTCTCTCTCCTAATCCTCGATCGAGCTCATCTCCCCTCTCTCGCATCTCTCTCTATCTCTCACACACACACTCACTCACACATACACAGGGGACGGTCCCCTCTCTCTAACTCTCTCTGTCACTCTTGTTGAAGCCAGATGGAAGGCTCTATCACCACAGGATGTGGATCTAGAGGGGGGGTGAATAGATCAACTGGCTATTTAAAAATTAGGCCTAGAATCAAATGCGGAATTAGAAGAACACTAAACGAGCACAGCCAATGCACCGAATGAAACACACAAGATTTGCTGAACAAGCAATCAAACACACGAGAGGCACAAGGCTTTTAGGTGGTTCGGTCAATCCGACCTACGTCCACCCCACATTCAACTCGAATGTGGATTACTGCTGATACACAGCTTCAATCTGCTGGGCTCTACAGCTTGCCAACAACGGCTGGGGCTTACAGCTTATCCCGACCAGAGGAGCACCCTCTGCAACAGCTGAGCATCACAGCTTGCTCTGCTGGGCACTACAGCTTAGCCGACCAGAGGAACACCTCTGCAACCCGCTGCCTCACAGCTTGAAACCCCTGACTAACAGCTTGATAGAACAAGAGTTTTCAAAGAGAAAATAGCAAGACTGAAAACAAACAAAACACACAATCGAATGGAAGAAAACCAAAACGACTGTAGCTCAAAGTTGAGCAATATCAGCTCTGGTAACTGGACCAAGAGACTGATTCACAAGCTCTCACAATAACTCTCTCAACTCATCTCTTCTCTCTTTCTTCTTCTCTCCTTTTCTTCTTCTCTGCTTTTCTTCTCTCACAGTGGATCTCGGTGGCTGCTGTTTCAGACTGGATGTATAGACTTCGCCAACTTCGATCAGCCTTTACAGAAGATGAAGACTACTATATATACTGACAGCAGCAGGTGGATAAGGGCGCGTGGCTTCCACGTTTTCCCGCCCAAGTGAATTCGCCAGATCCGAGACAATTCCATCCACGTGTCAGCATCTGGTCAGGCCTTCCAGCCTCGGATCACGTGCCCTCCTTAAGCTTCACGAGCTGAGCACCTGTCAGACAGAGTATCGGAGTATCAACTTGGTGTCGACACTTTGTAAAATGAAATGCATTGTATAGACTTGTGAAAGCGCATGCATTGTACAGACTTAGTGAAAGGGAATGCATGTAATACAATTCTTTTAAATACCCAGAGACTAGTGCGTTCTCCCACGGGAGCATATGAAGTCTCAGGGGAGCATCTATGGCCTCTGGACAGCATCACCAGCGTCAGGGGAGCATGTGGAGCACATGCTGTCTATGGGGAGCAATCGCTGCTCCAGGAGAGCATCCTCAAAGTTAGGGAAGCATTAGCAGTCACTGGAGGGCATACTCGGTCCCAGGAGAGCATCCGGGGGAATAGGCGAGCATGTGCGTCTGATGTACAGACTCTACCAATGAAATCATGAACAGTCCGATGTATGGACTTGGCTTCGGGTCTGCTATAGTCCAGTGTATAGACTTCGAACTCTTGAGCTCTGCATAGACTTTGCAGTCAACAGGCGATGTATAGACTTTGGAGTCTGAGACCAATGTACAGACTTTGTAAAACAGAAGCCTGTATAGACTTGGAGGATCAAGACACTAAGGAAGACGGTCATTGTACAGACTTAGATGCTATTGACAAATGCATGCTACAGTCCAATATGTGGACTTACATGAGACGCTCATTGTACAGACTTCGCCTGACACCGTCCAATGTACAGACTTTGCCTTAGACTCTAAGTGAGACGGACAGTGTATAGACTTAGCCAATGCAATGAGTTGACGCTACAGTGTATGTCAATGCAATGAGTTGACGCAGTCCAATGTACAGACTTTCAAGCCTGAAGGCCAATGTGTGGACTTGCACAGTAGCTTCAAGTATAGACTTGATATGTGTGCTTCGGCTGTACAGACTTCACTCTAGCAGGTAATGTAGCAATGTATATACTTTGGTCTTGAACGTGCAGTGTATAGACTTACGTTGCTGAAGCAATGTATATACATTGAGACTTTGAGTGTGTGTTCAGTGTGAAAACAAGATAAAATGCATATAACACACAGACAATCTGATAAGGTAATTTCATCAAAACATAAACAGTGTTGCCAATCAATCAAAACAATGTGTTGCCATATGAAGTAAGGTTACATGTCAACACCATCAACACAGAGGAGTCACAACAACTCTCTCTCTCTCTCACGCACACATACACACAAGGGCTCGGCCTGTCGCCCTCTCTCTCTCTCTCTCTCTCTCACATACACAAGGGCCGAGCCCTACTCTCTCACACACTCTCAGTCTCTCAATATGAGTACTCTCTCTCTCTCTCTCTCTCTCTCTCTCACTCTCACGCACACACACACAAGAGCTCTCACTCACTATCTCACACAAGGTCGAGCCCCTCTCACTCACTGTCTCACACGCACACACAATCTCTCCCTCTCACTCAGTGTCTCACTCTCTCTGTCTACAGGAGTGCAAGGGAATCGGCGACGACAACAGTCTTTGTTCTGTTTGGAGAATTCCGAACAACAAGGAGCTTAAATAGTCAGTATTTTTTAAATTTGTACTTTGATTTATTTTTGTTAATCTTATTTAAATTTGTTATTATTTTTTAAATTTATTATTTTATTTCTGAATTATACACTTTTGTAATATTTAGACGTATCGCTTAATGTTTGAATTATATATATTTATTTAATAAAATCTCGTCTCAAGTGCCTGTTGGCACCTAAAACATGGTGTCACGAACAAGGAGCATTGTTAGCCTGAACGAAGGCAAAAAGCAAAAGAAAATCCCTGAAAACAGTGACACAAGTGTTTCTTAAAACCCCGGTCGAGGGGGATCAACTCAGACAACCTCAATGACATCCCAAAGGCCATGATGCAGCGACAGATGAGCCGCGTCAGATCAGCTCAAAACTGCATCCAGGAAGGACGAAGAAACCCTAAAATTGCAGGCGTGCATACCACACCTGATAACGCGCCTAAGGGAATGAGACGACGTGCTCTTTTCGACGGTGAAACTCAGGATATCAAGAAAGGTACAACTTGAACCGGTGTCAGATGAGTCACGTCGGGATAACCTAAACCTGGGTCCGGGAAGGACGATTGAACCCTAAGATCACAAGCCCGCGTTGCATGCCTAACGATGCGCCTCGGGAAAGGAGACGGCATGTTTCTACCCGGCGACAAAAGGTGGAGTACCAAAGATATTTGAGTCGGCACCTTTAAGTGCGAGCGACGGAACGATCCAGCGTCACTTCGGCGTCGGAACGGATGGGCTGCGCCCATTCAGACACAGATCACGCCTATGGCGTGGGCATCTAGGCCACGCCGATTCAACGCACCATACGGCGCCAGAACAGCCTTTTGCCCCTATAAAAGGGAGGTGGCAGCGGCTGAAAAAAAAAGGAGGAGAAGATAGACAGAAGAAAAGAATAGAGCAGAGAATAGGCAGACGAACAAAAAAGGGAAGGAGATCCATAGAGAAAAAAAAAGGGGGAGGGTAGGCGATCAGAAGAATAAGAAAGGCGCCTGAAGAGGAGAAGAGAGAAAGGGAGGGAGAGGAATAGTGTCTGAGCGAATCCACTAGGTGGGTTGATTGTATTTTTTGTTTCCTTTTCCTTTCACACCCGATGGAGGGCCATATCTTTTGTATCTTCCTTTCTCTGGATAAATGGAATAGTCGGCCATCTGGCCTTATTTCTGGGATTGTATTGCATTCTATATGTTTTATGTTTCTTTTTTCTGCTATTTTTACTTATGCGCACGAATGCAAGCCTTCCCCTTCCCCTATCGGTGGTTTCTATCTCGTGGCTAGTGATCTTAACAGTGCCCTCTTAGGCGATAGCTCCTGGAGTTTACTTTGAGTGGTGAGTAGGACCCCGAGATCTAAGAGGCCTGAAATCCCCTTCTGCTCCCGAAGGGGCATCGTGTTCTTACCATAGTCTTCCCCCGTCGCCAACCCCGTCCCTGGAGGGGTATCAGGCCCTATCTCCTTCTCTACACTTCATTAGAGGGAGAGGAAAAGTGGCCATTGGTCGAGTTCAATGGCCTATGCAACCGTTCCCTTTGTTGCTTTCTCCCTCGCGGAGCAATCGTTGAAGGATTTTGCATTTTCTGTTCTCGTTCCCACGAGCCAGCGCAGTTTCATCGTCTAAGCTCATGAGATTTTGCCCCCTTTCCTCCCTCTCTATAGCCCATCAGTGAAAGGGAAAATCTATCAGGGATTCGGCTCTACGTGCCCGTGTGACCGTCTCCTTCCTTGCCCCTGCACACGGCATTCCCCATCGATTCCTATGGTGTTCTATTTTCTTCCCAGATGATCCGGCGTGCTGTAAACTCTTCATTCGGCATCTCTGTGTTGTCTGGATCGGCATGAACAAGCGGCTGATCCGGCGGCCTCCTACGTGGCTGATCCGGCAAGCTATTCATTTGATCCGGCACAGCTGCACATGCGCCGGTCGACCCTCCTTCTACTTTGGTGTAGTTGAACCGGCGTGGCCCGTTTATCCAGCCGCCCCATTCACTGGCTGATCCGGGGCTGGCCTGCGCTTTGGCCAGCTTATGATCCTGTGGCCCTTCTCTTGGCTGATCCGGCGCACATGTGCGTGCCCCTCCCCCGACCGATCCAACCTCCTCATGGGCCAGCCCAGGAGTTGGTCCGGTGCACCGCCAATGTCCCATCTGGTGCAACTCCAACAATGGCCGTCCTTTTGATTTTTTTTTTCCGTCCGGCTTTGCTCCGATGTTCTGACCGTGGTCCCGTGTCCTTCTGCCCCTCTCCGAGCATCTGGGCGATCTCGATCCCCTAGTAGGCTAGCCCTCGGGGATATGACGTCTCGGACAATTCAGGATGTTGTCATTCCAAGCACATTCGAATACTTAAGGGACCATCTTTGATCTCCCGTAGATGTGCACCTGCTACTCATCCCCAAATGCCCTGGGTCTAGGAGAGGTGTTGTCGAAATTCCGTCAGAAATCTAGATCGATAAAGAAGTTAATGATAAAAAGGGGAAAACGACTATGATAATGATAATAAAAAAAGAATAAATGAGATATAGTGACTATAAAAGATGTACGATAAGAACAAAAAAAAAGAAAAATGAAAAATGAATGAAATGAAAATGAAATAAGAACAATATATATATATATATATATATATATATAAAAGAAGTGATAACAATAATGAAAGGAAAAAAATAGAGGTGGGTTTGGTCGACCGGATAACCAAGAAACCCCCTCTTAAACACTCACTACACAGACCCAAAAGAAGACCACAATGATTCATCTAAAGGGAAGGAGAATAAAAAAAGAAAGAGAAACAAACAACGGAAACAAAACACAAAACAAAGAATGCATGTATATGAATAAATAACAAGAACGAAATAAAAAAATAGAACAGAGAAAAGAAAATAAACAAACAAATAAATAAATAAACAATTTGTCCCCTGAAACGGGGTCGACAGAGGATGAGACCCTGTCGGCCGAGCTCTCACCCCCTGTCGACCATACCCCTTCAAATAGCCTCCCTGGGAGCCAGGTCCGTCCACCTGGCCCTTGACCCTGTCGACCTGCCCCTACGGTAGGTCGACCTGCCCCTACGGTAGGTCGACCTGCTTGTGTTTCTGTCACCTCTTCTGGGGTCCAGAATAAAAAAAAAGTGTATTCAAGCGATCAAAGAAATGATAACATATGTATATATATGTATATACACAGAAGAAATAATTTTAAAAAAGCTATGAAAGAGGCGCTTGTTTTAAAGTCGAAATAATAAGAAGTGTGGCAAGCCAAAGCAATAAGAAAACACCAAAGCAAAAAATGTACGAATAACAAGTTGTGTGATAAAATTAGAACAAATAATAATAATACTAATAACATATAATCAGATTGAAACAAAAAAAGGACAACAAAAATTAACAATGTCTGCTCTGGAGCCCCCATCCCCTAAATCTTGGACAAAGGGAATATAGATGATACCTATGGTAGGTCAGGGCCGGATCCCCGGGATCACCCCGCCATGGCCAGAACTTGACCTTGTCTCAGGCCGACAACCTTTCGGATTTAATCCGTCTTTGCCCATCTCTACCCCGTTTCCCCCGTTACTAAATATTAAATTATGCCGCATATCCGACAAACATTTACTCAAAAATCGCTCACGACATCGTCGTGCCTTCGGTCCGAAATCGTTTCCGAATAAAGGAAGAATAAAGAATAAAAATAAAAGAACGATGAATAATGACTGGATGAAATGGTTCGAATCTCCATGCCTCCGGCACAGGGTGTTTCGTTGTACTTAGTTCTTCGATCATTTATTCTCTCTTAGTAATTCGAATCAAAGATTTTTTCTCCTTCGGGGAGATACAATTGATGTCGTGACCTTTATGGCACGGCGGGTTTCAGTCCTGACCCGATACCCACTACAGTGTGATCAGTCAGACGGCGCGCACTAGCGACTCCGGGCCACCTCGGTCTTTAGAGTCCGAATAAACTGTTACTTTGTGACTGGCACACCTACGCACTAAATAAGATAAAATAAAATAAGCAAAATAAAAAAAATAAATAAAAATATAAAAAAAATTTGTGTTCCCACTGTGCCTCAAATGTCTAGGCCATCGCCTAGACGTTTGAGGCATGAGGCAACCCCTTGGTCGCTTTGGTCACCTCGCGCCTCTGACTATATAGAATTCTCCTTTATTCTTATTATCCCTCCGCCTGTTTTCTTCCCATAAAGATTACATTTCACCCTTTTTGTCTTTGCATTAACTAAAATGTCATATTGTCACCCTATATCTTCACGGCATGCCATATCGGTAGAAAACCTATGCATAATAATACATTAGATAAAACACCCAATTTTAAAACCCTAATTAGAGCTCGATTTGAGGATTTTCTGATTTGAAATTGAATTAGAGTGCAATTGTGCACTCATTAATCCTAATTAGGCCATGTGAGATGCAATTGATGTTCAATTGCATCTAAATTAGGGTTGCCCCAATTTTAGAACCCTAATTAGGGATCAATTTGGGGATTTTCTGATTTGAAGTTGAATTGGAGTGCAATTAGGCACTCATTAACCCTAATTAGGCCACATGAGTTGCAAATGATTCTCAATTGCATCTAAATTAAATTAATGTAATAAAAGTCCTAATTTTAGAACCCTAATTAGGGCTCAATTTGGGGATTTTTTGATTTGAAATTGAATTGGAGTGCAATGAACACTCCTTAATCCCAATTAGGCCATTTACAATTTTATTTAACACAACTTAATGTTTTGAGTTAAAAAATTACTTTCAACAGTTTAAAAAATGGAATTTTTTGGCTAGAAAATGGCTTGATCTGGTTGCCGGCGGCCGGATCTGCTCGGCGGCCGTGGCTTGGGTTGGTAGCTGGCGGCCAGCGACATTGAGGTGACTGGCGGGTCAGGCGGTCAGGCAAGACTCAGGCTGGCTGCTCTGCTGCGGCCTCCTGTGCGGCTGTGTGTGGACGACGATGAAGCTGGTGATTTGCTGCAATCGTCGGCAATGAGCTCTGGCGGCCGTCTGGTGGCTGGCGGTCCAGCAGCTGGCTGGTGGCGTGCTGGCAGCGGCAGAGGAGGAAGCAGGCGGCCAGAGGGGGGGAGTTCTCTCTCACAGGCTGTCACACAATGCAGCCCGTGAGAGGGATCCCAATGCCTTTATTTGGCGGTCCCGATGGGTGAACTGGGCGTACCAGCTGATACGCCACGGTTCACCCAGTTTTCTTTTTCTTTTTTAATTTTTTAAACAGTACTGGCCGGTTCTGGCATAAAATGGGTGGTGGAACCAGACCGGCCAAGGCCAGTACCAGTATGTACCGGACGGTACTTACCGGCCCTATATGGTACGTCCCAGGCGGTACTGAATACCATGGATTTACATGCTTTAGGAGTTAAAAATATTGCTGTGAAACTGAAATTGATCAAAAGCAGAAATTAAGAAATGGGCAGTCATGTGGGCCACAGAATGCAATAAAAGTAAAGAGTAGCTTGTACCAGCATTGAGTAGACTTGACCTTCAGGAAGAACAAAGACCACTCATTGGGCAGGAGCATTAACACAAGGTATTATTATATAAGGGGCATTAACACAGGGTTTTCTCATTAGGAAGGTCGATAGAGTTTTATGTAAAGATTGCAAAGTTATTCCAAGTGAGAGTCTAGCCCCTCAACATAGGTTGTTAGTAATGGATGTCACTATCCCTAAATTCAAAAGAAAGATCATTATAAATAATTATTCCAAGATTAAATGGTGGAATTTAAAAGGTAAAAGTTTAGAAACATTTAAAAATCATCTATTAAAGGAAAATATTTGGAATTTAGAACAAGAAACTAATGTAATGTGGAATAATGTTACAAATTGTATAACGAGGGTTGCAAAACAACTCTTAGGCGAATCTAAAGGTAAAAAGAATTTAGAAAAAGAGACTTGGTGGTGGAGTGGGGAAATCCAAAATACCATTAGAGTAAAAAAGGAATGCTTTAAAGTTTGGCAAACTAACAAAAATGATCAAACCCTAGAAGCCTATAAAATCGCTAAAAAGAGAGCTAAGAAAATAGTTAGCGAAGCTAAATCAAAGGCATTTGAAGATTTATATAATAAACTAGGAACCCGAGAGGGTGAAAATGACATATTTAAACTTACTAAATTAAGAGAAAGGAAAACTAGAGATTTAGATCATGTTCGGTGCATTAAAGGTGAAGATCAAAGGGTTTTGACTAAGGATCTTGAGATTAAAGGGAGGTGGCATAGCTATTTTCAGAAGTTACTTAATGGAGATTCCGTCAATGATTTATCTTTAGAAGGTACCCAAGAGTCCACAATATTTGATAAATATCAATATTTCAGACGTATTAAGATCTCAGAAGTGGAGGATGCTTTAAGAAAAATGAAAGTGGGTAAGGCCTTAGGACTAGATGGCTTACCTATCAAAGTATGGAAAGGCTTAGGAGATATTGGTATTCAGTGGCTAACTAGATTTTTTAATAAAATTTTAAAGGAACGGAGAACGCCAGAAGTTTGGAGAAAAAGTGTTGTAGTTCCTTTCTATAAAAATAAAGGAGATATTCAAAGTTGTAACAATTATCGTGGAATTAAGCTTATGAGTCATACTATGAAACTTTGGGAAAGAGTAATTGAAAAACGCCTCCGATGTATGACTATTGTATCGGAAAATCAGTTTGGTTTTATGCCAAATAGATATACTACAGAAGCTATTTTCTTACTACGGCAGCTAATGGAGAAGTATAGAGAGATGAGAAAAGATTTGTATATAGTTTTTCTTGATTTAGAGAAGGTGTACGATCGAGTACCGAGAGAATTGATTTGGTGGACATTAAGAAAGAAAAGAATTTCTCAAGGATATGTTGATTTGATTAAGGATATGTACGACGGCGCTATTACTAGTGTTCGAACTATTGCTGGGGAGACTGGTGAATTTCCCGTTTCTATAGGTTTGCATCAAGGTTCTGCACTAAGTCCGTATCTCTTTGCCTTAGTTATGGATGAAGTAACTAAACAATTGCATGAGGATATCCCTTGGTGTATGCTTTTTGCAGATGATATTGTTTTAATTGATGAGAGTATTGATGCTCTAAATGCTAAGTTAGAGCGTTGGAGACTTGCCTTGGAGTTTAAAGGTTTTAAAATTAGTAGGAGTAAGTTAGAGTTTATGCACTGTAATTTTAGTAATGGGAGAGTGGTTCAGGAAGACATGGTTCTAATTGATGGACATAACATTCCGAAGAGTAGTAGCTTTCGATATTTAGGGTCTATCATACAAGAGAATGGGGAGATTTATGATGACGTTACACATAGGATTAAGGTAGGCTGGTTAAGATGGAGAAGTGCATCAGGTGTCCTTTGTGATCGTCATATGCCTGTGAAACTCAAAGGGAGGTTTTATAGAATGGCTGTGAGACCTGCATTGTTATATGGTACCGAGTGTTGGGCAGTACGAAAGGAACACATCCACAAAATGTGTGTAGCAGAGATGAGGATGTTGAGATGGATGTGTGACAAGATTAAGAAAGACAAGATTATGAATGAGCGTATCCGTAAGGACTTAGGGATAGCTCCAATTGATAGTAAAATGAGAGAAAATAGACTCAGGTGGTTTGAACATGTGTGTCGTCGCCCTAATTCAGCGCCGGTTAAAAGATGTGACCAAATCTTAGTGGATGCTAGTAAAAGAGCTCGGGGAAGGTCTAAAATGAGATGGTGCGATGTTATTAGGAAGGACATTAGTTTTTTGGGCTTAAATACGAATATTGCACTTGATAGAAATCTTTGGCGGAACATGATTCATGTAGCCGACCCCAATTAATTGGGATAAGGCTCTGATGATGATGATGATTATTATTATTATATAAGGGGCAGCTGGCTGCTTGGCTACAGAAGGAGATACTGTGGAAACAAAGGGCCAGAATTACGTGGCTACAGGAAGGGGGTCTTAATACTTCCTTTTGCTAAGTTGCAAATGTGGTAGGAGGAGAAGGAAATGTTTTGTGCTGCAGAAGGACAATATTCTGTCGCAGGATGAATGGGAAATTGCATCTGAAATCATTTTTTTCTACAAGCAATTGTTTTCAGCAGAGCATGGATGGTTCCCACATGGAAGATTCTGATGCTTTGACACTTTCCCCTGAGGAACAACAGGATTTGACTACACGCATAGAGGAACAGGATGTCAAAGCTGCCACCTTTAGTTTGGCCGGGGATAAGGCATCGGGGCCTGATGGCTTCCCCCTGTTTTCTTCCATAAGTTCTGGGCAACTCTTAAAGAGGATATTCTTAAAGCTACCAAGGAGGTGATAGAGAATCATGGCAGCTGTGGAGCTTTCAACCATACTTTCCTGGTGTTATTGCCGAAGACAGAAGATGCCTTGGAACTCAAAGACTTTTGTCCCATTAGTATTTTAAATGGAATACACAAAATATGTTCTAAGGTCTTGACCAACAGGTTGAATGTTCTGTTGCCCATGATCATCATGGAGCCTCAATCTGCCTTGTGCCAGGGAGGAGGCTGAAGGACAATTGTCTTTTAGTATATGTGGTGCTTTTTACAGCTAGAAGGAGCCAAAAGCCATACCTTCTTTGTAAACTTGATTTTTACAAGGCGTTTGACCAGGTACATCGAAATTGCGTTTGGGCAGTCATGAGGTTTCATCTCTTTCCTGAAGGATTCATCAAGGCCATCCACAAATGTGTTATTTTGGCAACCTTTTCTATTCTTTTCAATGGACATTCTCTGGTTACTTCTCTAGCTCCCAGGGGTTACGGCAGGGGGTCCCTCTTTCCCCCCTCCTCTATGTCTTGGTGGCTAATGTGCTGAGCAAATTAATGTTAAGGCAGATGGATTAGGATAGCTTGATAGTATTCGTGTATGTAGAAATACCACAGGCATCTCACGCTTACAATATGCTGATGACACACTGCTTTTTATAGAAGGGAAATTGGAACATCTTCATTCTTTGATACTCATTTTGAGGAGTTTTGAGGCCTTCTCAGGGCTTAAGATTAATTTTGATAAAACTTCCTTGGTAGTCATTAACTTAGATGAGGATGTTTTCAGTTTGCTACTGTTATGGGTTGTCAAGCATAAACCTTTCCTCTACAATATCTAGGTTTGCCTATTACCGTAATCTTAGGATGGCTGGATGGAACTGTTTAAGTCACCAGATTGAAAACATGCCTGCCATATTGGAAGGCCTGGCACCTTTCCTTAGGGGGCCGAATTACTTTACCGAACACTGTCCTCACAGCCATGCCTCTTCATTTCCTGTTAGTCTTTTTATGCCAGTCCAGGTTGGTCAGAAAATTGATAGGATCAGAAAAAGGATCCTCTGAGGAGGGTGCTAAAAGAATGTAAAAGGAATTGACTGATGAAGTGGAATATGGTTTGTCAATCTAAGAAGTGTGGAGGTCTTGGGGGTTAAAAATCTGTGAAGAATGAATCTAGCCTTTTTGGGAAAATGGTTATGGTAGTTGTTGGAGAGTGATCTATTGATGTGGAAAACTATAATTCTCGATAAACATTACTGCCCTTATAATAAATTTTATGTGTCCATGGAGAACACTTCCCCGATTTCACCTCTTTGGAAGGTATCTGAATGCAGGCCCTTACATGGAACCAGCAATCCGAACTAGGGTTGGTAATGGATCATCTTCTTTCATCTGGCTGGACAGATAGTGGGGAGATCAGACTTTAAAGCAGATGTTTTCTCAGGATTTATCAGCTAACCAGGGATAAAAGGAGCTTTGTTTCTCAAACTTATCTAAACAAGCCAAGGAGCTCCCCGTTGGTCAATTAATCTGAGAAGAAACCTTAACGAGGAGGGAGGAACAAGAATTTTCTGATCTAATACAGTTGCTGAGTCTTGTTCAATTTCAAGATTCTGACTCTGATAAATTAGTATGGGCTAGTCAGAATAAAATTTTCATTGTCAAGAGATTTTATCGCCTTATGGAGGGTCACCAACAGAATTATGCTCTATTTACACATATTTGGAAAGTCAAGTCACCACTAAAAGTTCAATGCTTCATGTGGCTGCTGTCAGAAAAAAAGATCATCACAAAAGTCTATAGGAGGAAGTGGAGACCAGACTGTGACATCTCTTGCTCCTTCTGTGGGAATCAAGCAGAGGATGCTGATCCCCTAATGGTACCTTGTCTTGTCAGCCGAGAAGTTTGGAATGTACTTTGTCAAATATTCCACTTCTCCACTGCTTTCACTACTGTCCAACAGATGTGGGAAGTTTTCAAGCAGCTGCAACTCTCAATTATCGCAGGACTCTGCTCTGGCTTATCCCTCATATGATATGCTGGAGCATCTGGAGGGAACTAAATGACGTCAGCGTTCAGGGCAGTAACCTTTACATTGAGAATATTTCCCTTCGATCTTTATCTTAATTTTTCAGTGGTCCTGATTCTTCATGTCCTTGGGTGGCATGTATGTGGCTGTGTAATCCCCACCCAGGATTTTCTTTTCTTTTCGTTTTCGGATATTGAGGAATCTCTCCTCACCTCCTTGATTGTACTGCATCTGTTTAGCAATAACATTGCTGGTACGATCCTCATTTTCTCAAAAAAAATTAAAAAATCAAGAAATAGCTCTGAGGTGAATGTGTTTCTGCTTTTGAAAACATGTGTGACTTGCTAAGGGCTATTAATGCCAATTTATCATGCTTAGGTCTCATCGATGGATTATGTAATTACCCTACAAGAAATACTATCGACAGTGAGTGTGATCAAGGAGAACAATCAGTGAATATTCATTTCTTAAAAATATGAATTGATAATATCTGACTTCAATTGGGCCTTTTGCTAATGGTGTTGTATCTGCACTGAACTATAACATATACTGATTTCTTCTGCCACTTTATTAAAAAAATGCTAATTTCTTCACTTCTTATTGGGGTCGTTGGTAACGGTGGTACTTTTTATGATCCAAGAGCTACAATTTGCTCAGGCACGGTAGCCCGTGTTTGGATGGTACAGTACATAGGGTTCTTGTCTTCAGCTTTCTTCCTCCCAAATCCTATCTAATTTTATTTTATATATTCACAGGATTGTATTCAGTCACTTGCTTCAAGATGTCCGTTACTTTTGCCCAATTTGCTTGTTATGTTTGTGGAAGTTCTGATCATTTTTTTAAACCTATTGCATCGTTACATACCAGGGTCGCTTTTTGCTTGCTGCAGCCAGTGGCCGTGTCCTGGCTCGCTCTTTCCATTCAGTGCTACAGGTTGGATATGAGATGATTGAACAACTTGGTTCTGGAAGCATACATATTCCCGAGTCCAAACCAGAAGTGACCTGGAAACGTGTTGAGTTCTCTGTGATGTTGGAGCATGTTCAAGCACATGTTGCACCCACTGATGTTGATCCAGGTGCTGGCCTTCAATGGCTGCCAAAAATTCTTAGAAGCTCTCCAAAAGTGAAACGCACTGGTGCTTTACTTGAAAGGGTGTTTATGCCTTGTACTATGTACTTCCGTTACACAAGGCATAAAGGTGGTACTGCAGATTTGAAGGTAGAAAGCAACAAACAAAACACTTTGTGCACAAATTTTGTGCTTGATAATTTATCATATTTATAATTTAGCAACAGGAATAGGATCTGATTTGAAAGATTATTTTTGTTCTGTTAATTTCCTTCAGAACTTTGGTGAGCTGCAGGTGAAGCCATTAAAAGAGCTCACTTTCAATTCGCCTAATATTACGGCAACCATGACATCCCGTCAGTTCCAGGTTATGCTGGATATATTGAGCAATCTTCTCTTTGCTAGGCTTCCCAAGTAAGAGAACACGTGCTTATTTAGCTAGCTACTTCCAGTAATGATATAATCTGTTATGCCTGTGGTTGTGCTCATCATGATTTCGTATTACTAGGATCTTCTTGTCATTTTCTTATGTCCAGTGAAGGTCAAGATCACTATGATGTTGATATTTTGACATTTTGTTATTTTCCATTCAGAGATGAGAAAGTTGTCCCCCAGTGTTTTTGGCCAGCAAGTTATCAGCCAATGATCTTGGCCAATCTGTTCTTTGGGAGGTCAAAGATATTGCAGATGTTTTGGTGACAATATCTGCACATTTACTTATATTAAATAGATTGCATTAAGTGTAATGCAAAAAATTACTTATGGTACCATTTCTCAAACAGAGTGCATGTTCTTTTTTTTTTGAGAAAAGTGTAGATTGTACCACCAATTTTATTAAATAAATAAAGGCAGTACAAATGGGGAGGTAAGGAGAAATTCCTCAACCTCTTCAGGTCAAAGAAGAGAATCTCCAGTTCTCTAAAGACATGGGGCCACTTTGATAACGGAGTAAGACCTGGGTAGGGTAGCTTATTCGCCTTACCTGGGATTATCCGACTTTGGTTCCCGGGGTCAGGTACGATGAGCTGCCCGGGGTCAGGTAGGGTAAGTGAACAAGCAGGGTGGGTAGCTTATTCGACCAAAATGGCTGAATAAGCTACCCGGGGTCGGGTAGGATAAGATCTTGTGGATTTCTTAATTATAATTTTTTTATTTTTTTATTTTTTTCTTATTCTTGTTCGGATAAGTTAAGGTTATCAAACTTGGTTAGGGTTAACCCTCGGATATCTTACTCAGGCTTACCCTAACCCGTCTTACCCTATTCTGTTATCAAAGCGGCCCATGAAGAATAAACCTGAAACACTGATAAATAAAATATTCTGAAGGAAATGCTCTCAATATAGATGCTAATTCCCCGAAAAATATTTGTCATTTCTTTCCCACCTGATGCTCCAACAAATGGGATGAGGGATCAGTGCAAGTGCAGTGCGTGCATCATATTATCCTCAGATATGTCATCATGTCTCCATAATTTTGCATAGGATGGAAAAATGATTCATAGTTCCTCCTAATTGGAAGAAACACTGCAAATGTATAGATGGCTTTAAGATCTTATGCTAGAACAATTTCCAAAATTTAACCAAGGTCTCTACGAACCGGTACCGGCTGGTACGGTACCAGTTCCTCACCTCCCCCACGTATGCTATGTATATCCTTTCAAAATCAATTAATTATTTATACAATTAACTTTTGTTATGAGGGCTATTGTATAAATAACCAAAACACTTTAAAACCAACCCCAATCGAGCTAGCTTAGGGCAAAGGCAATGGCAGCGAACACCATCGCCACTGCCGCCACCGTTCTGGCCGTAGCCTGCCGCCGCCATCCTCACCTGATCCCACCACCGCTGTCCTCGCCTGATCCCGGACTCGCCTGAGCCTGCCGCTGCCGGACTCGCCTGATCCTGCCACCACTATCCTTGCCTGATCCTGCCTCTGCAGATGCAACTGCTGCGGCTTACAGTCGGCAGCCCCACCCTGTTCTCTCTTTCCCTCTTCTCTTCTCTCTCTCTCTCTGTGCAGTGCCGGCCAGTACCGGTCTCAAATAGGCAGAACCGGACCGGCAGAGGCCCGGTACGGTATGTACCGGGCGGTTCTGAATACCTTGTATTTAACTTCACAACCACACATTTCTGGGTATTTTCTGGCATGAAAGCACACAATCCTTCACACAGAGACCCTACAATGGGACCACACAAGGAACTTTTCTTCAGCTTGCCCTGTGGAGACCTGCGCCTGTATTTCTTGAGTGTCACAAAGGATGAATTTCATATGTGATTAGGTACATTTTACATTTGAATGCTTATGTACAAGCATGTTAGCCATCAAGTGAGTCTTTATTCTAACTTTCACTTTAAAATTCTTTGGAATATGCATGAAAGGTTCAAATCTGGACCACACAATTGTGAAGAAATTTAAATTACAAACTTTCATATCAAGATCTGTTTTCATCTTTTCTTTTTTTTGGAGGAAAATGTGTTTATCTATTAGCAGTTTTGTTAAATCAAAAAGAGGTGCTCTACTACCCTTTTGTTTGCTGTTTATGAATTCTTGTAAGATGGTCAGTCAATTACATTTTTTTTGTAATTTCACAAATAGCGAGCCTGTCCATGAAAACTGGGAGGCTAAGGTAGTTGGTCTTGGCTATCTTTTACACTATGTAGGAATTATTAAGGATCTTCAAATTGATGCAAAATCTCAATCATTCTTAGGCCTCGGAAAAGCAGTCTCTCATATCCTGCAGAAGATGATGATGTTGAAGAAGAGGCAGATGAGGTTGTTCCAGATGGTGTTGAAGAGGTTGAACTTGCAAAAATTAACCTTGAACGAAGAGAAAGGGAGAGGAAGTTGCTTCTTGATGATATAAGGACACTTTTGGCTTCTGATGATACACCTAGAGATACAGGAGTATCATTAGAAAACAATAATGCTCTGTGGATGATATCTGGTGGAAAGTCATTGCTGGTGAGAACATGGTTTCACAAAAGCTCCAGAACTGTAACTTATTTCTGTAATTTTTTAGTAAATTCAATTAAGCCTTTTATCTCTTTTCTGCATATGATATTCCTCTCATTGCTATTTTTATTTTCAGCACATATGCTCTACTGTTTGGTTCACTAAAAGTGTGATAAAAGTATCATACGATTCTGATATAACTGTCATGCAATTATAATTCAGTGGGAATGAAATGAATCCTTCAATTTTATTATCTCTACATGAATTTTGTAGTTCAACTTGCTGGGCATAGCACTATTCCTACTTGTGGTTCAAGTTGCCCATGCACTTCAGCTGTAGGAAGCCCCTCACCACTCAGTTTGCCTTCTCAGTCAATCGCTATGGTTTCACCAAGGCTTATGAACTTACTTCTCATTGTAATGAATAGATTTTTTTTGGGGGTCCCCAAAACGCTCTTATTTATGCATCTCCCTATAGGAATGACCTCTGTAACAGATGTGAATTGTGAATGTTAGCTCATTTTTGGATTCATCAACCAATCCAGGCCTTGAAATGTCAAAAAATAGTCCATTTTTTTTGGAACATGTTAACTCTTTGTCCAAATGGCTGATAGCATAGCTGGAAGAATTAATCAAAACTGCCGATCGTTCCCACTTAATTGGTCACTGAATGTGGGATCCCAACAGAATATCAGCAGTTCCTGTATAGGTTGTGTGCCAACTCTATATTTCCTCTCTTCCATATCTGAAAAGAAATCCCTAAATTGCACCTTTCAGTTTTGCTGATCACATCATCATTTTTTCTCTCATGTCAAATAAAAATAAGTTAGATATGCTCATTTTCATAGAGAATTAGATATATACTGGGATGTTTCTTTTCTTGTATTTCAGAGTACAAGATATAAAGTGGTAGACAAAGTGGCAGTGTCAAAGCTGCTGTAGTGTCGAGTCCATTGAGAATGTAAAAGAAAAGTCATCAGTGCTCGAAATATTATGTATCCCATTGCAAAGACTTGTGTTGTGACCATCTGCTAAGCAGAGAAAGCTCAAGCCATCTAAATAATGGAATAACCCACCAAGATTTTTTTAGAGCATTTTTTATACCTTAATTACATAGGTTCAATATGATATTTGGGCTTCTTTATGTAGATCCTGAAAGCGTTGTTACAAATCCAGTAGAAGAATAATGGATTGGATGGTATCAAGGGGACTTGTCAGCTCCTATTTACTCCAGTATCTTTCAAAAGAAACAAAAAAGCAAAGGAACTGTTTACTCCTCTTTCTTTCCATGTTGACCCAAGGGTTGTGGCCAACAACATTATCCATGCCATTCTCTCTTTTCTCGTCCAAGTAAGTTTGTTCACAGTAGTTGATGAGGACTCCCCTACGTCAGTGTCCGAGCTGACTGGCTGTGTCTCCCCTGCGTGACCCTCCCCCAGAAAGTCATGCTCGCAGATTTTGCGACTTTGTCTTTAGCACCAACCAGCAACGTTGAACGTCGCCTGTCGTGGGTGACTCGTCTCTCTATCTGTACGTGGTTGTTCCTTTATTGCATATTGTTGTCTCCGGGGCCATACATTGATACCATCACCATATACATGCAACTGTTTCAAATAAACAAATACATCATATTTTGAATATTTTTTTCTTGTTGTCTCTTCCCTTGTGCGCTGCTATCCTTGGTTGAGTGTTGAGGAAGACCCTAGCAGGTGGTTCCACCCATCTGTCGATCCGCTTCTGTATAATTTGAATTGTTTCATAAATATTAACGTGCTTGCTATGCCGTTTTAACCTCCTGTGATATCGAAAGCTAAATGAGCACAGATAGAATATTCAATTGTTGAGAGTTAACATTGCTGAAAATTAATGAATAACCTGCAAATAAACAGACATGCATGCACGTTTCACACCATTTTTGGTATCAGAACCAGGTTAGGGTCTTCATTAGTTCGCATCATGTTTCCATTCTTCATGTTGCATTGAAAAAAAGGAGGAGAAGAAACACAAACAAAAACCAAAACCAAAAAAAAAAAAAACCAGAGTTCATCCTTGTTCTTCATAGTGGCATTTTTATTCATGCATTGTAGGAACCTTCTATTACATGCCCACACTGCATAGTGGTAGAGTTTACAGTGTATGTTCATCCTCTTCCCAGTCTAGTATGGATCCCAACCTTGCTAAAGCTCTAAAGGACCTAACCGATCGGCTCACCTCTCTAGAACAAACCATCCAAGGATATGCGAATCGGTTAGGGGACCTAGAGAACTGCATTCAGGACCCGAATAAGCAAGCACCTGTTGTCTTGGGTGGCCAGAATTTTGGGCAACCCCCCACGGCCCCACTAGGTCAAACTGTTGAGCAGCACCACCCCCAATGTAACCAATGCCAATGCCAGGGTAGATATTAGGGCCCGAGACAGCACTAGTCACCAGGTCAATATGAGCAACCCAATCTTGATGATAGGGCCGTGAGGAGCGTCAAGATCGACGCCCCCAGCTTTGATGGTAGGTTGGAACCCAAGATCTTCATCGATTGGATGAATGACATGGACCACTATTTTGAGTGGTATGATATGTCTGAGGAGAGAAAAGTGAGATTTGCAAAAATGAAACTGGTCAACCAATCGAAACTCGATTGGCATAATGTGGAGTGCTTGCTTAGAGAGGCTAGGGTGCCACCAATCTTCATGTGGGACGAAATGAAAGAGAAACTGAAGGAGAAATACCTGGCCACACCCTACAAACTTCGTCTCATGGATCGCTGGCAATGGCTGACCCAAGGGAACAGGCCAGTATCTGAATACATCGAAGAATTTGATGAATGTCTTATGCGATGTGATCTAGTTGAAGACATGAGTGTGGTTGTGTCCCGTTTTAGGGATGGTCTGCGTGAGGACCTCTAGAGGGAGTTGAATGTGCTAGAGATAACCACGTTAGATCAGGCCTAGCAAGTTGTCCAGAGCCTAGAGGACCTTCAGAGACATACCTTCACCAGGCAGTTCGAACCCCGAGATACCCTTACTAGAGGGTCCACTTCTGGAACCAAACCCCTTCCTCCCAACCTCAGCCCAAGGCCCCCCCTCCAGCATCCCCTCGGGATGGAACGGGGAAGGTAATAACGAAGGAACCCTCAAAACCCCTTGCGAAGGACCAGTGCTATAGATGCCGAGGGTTTGGCCACTTTATTGGAGGGTCCACTTCTGGAACCAAACCCCTTCCTCCCAACCTCAGCCCAAGGCCCCCCCTCCAGCATCCCCTCGGGATGGAACGGGGAAGGTAATAACGAAGGAACCCTCAAAACCCCTTGCGAAGGACCAGTGCTATAGATGCCGAGGGTTTGGCCACTTTATTGGTCAATGCCCAACCTGCCAACTTCTAATTGAAGGGCAAGAGGGGGAAGATCCCCGGGAAGTTGAAGAGGAAGATGTCTATAAGCTAGACCTGGGGAATGTTGATGATGAAGATGATGATGATGAGTGGCCTAGTGATCAGAATGCCTTAGCATGCATCCGAAGTATTCTTGACAATCCCAACTCTCATAGGTTCGGTGTAGTGAGATGTGCCCTAACTCAACCAAAGGAGCGCGATGATTGGCGAAGAAGCACCATCTTTCACACCTATGTCAAAATTGGTGACAAGAATTGCAAGATCATCATTCATAGTGGGAGCTATATTAATGCAGTGTCATCAGCCACCGTCTCGCGACTTGGATTGAAGACAGAACCCCCCCTAACTCCTAGGGAATTTGAGAGAGAGCCCAACAACCTGAGCCTAGATTTTTTGCTCTTGTAGCTAGAGAGTCATCATCATTTTGGGTCGATCTTGGCTCTATGATCTCGATGTCACTATTTATGGTTGAACCAACTCCTGCACATTCTAGCATCAGGGGAAGAAAACATGGCTCAACCCTTTACCCCCTAAGGTGGGGTAGCCAGCCAAGGAGGGTGACAAGGCCAACAAAAGCTTGCACATTATCAGCCCTAGGGAATTTGAGAGATAGCCCAAGAACCTGACCCTGAAATTTTTGATCTTGTAGCTAGAAAGTCATCTGAGGAGTCCATTGACCCACCCCCTAAGGAAGTGAAGCTTGTCCTGAATGAATTTCAAGATGTACTCCTAGAGGATCTTCCAGATAAACTTCCCCCTTTGCATGACATCCAGCATGCAATTGACTTGGTCCCAGGGACAACATTGCCAAACCTGCCCCATTATCGCACCACCTTTGCTAGACACGCCGAGATGGCAAGGCAAGTTGAGAATGGATGGGCAAAGGTTTTGTCAGGGAGAGCATGAGTCCCTATGTCGTACCTGCCTTGTTAGCACCAAAGAAAGATGGCTCATGGAGGATGTGCATTGATAGTCGAGCCATCAATAGGATCACTGTGAAATATAGGTTCCCATCCCCAGAATGGACAATATGCTTGATATGATGGCTGGTGCCACAATCTTTTCCAAAATTGACTTAAAGAGTGGTTACTATCAGATTCGAATCCGTCTAGGTGATGAGTGGAAGATGGTATTTAAGACGAAAGATGGTCTTTATGAGTGGCTTGTGATGCCCTTTGGCCTATCAAATCCTCGTATATTTATGAGGGTGCTGACATAAGTGTTTTGACCATTTATGGGCAAGTTTGTGGTCGTCTATTTTGATGACATCCTCATCTACAGTCAGTTCGAGGACCAGCATATAGACCACCTTCGTCAAGTATTCCTTGCCCTGAGGGGAGAGGAATTGTATGCCAACTCAAAGAAGTGTTCATTTATGACCAATCAAGTTGTCTTCTTGGGGTTCATAGTCTCCTCAGGAAGCGTGTTAGCCGACCCACAGGAGGTCAAAGCAATAGTAAAGTGGCGTGAACCATAGGATATCCACGAGGTCCGTAGCTTTCATGGTCTCGCCAACTTCTACTGTCGCCTCATTCAGGGATTCAACACCATCATGTCTCCCATCACTGACTACCTAAAGAAGGGAGAGTTTTGATGGACCCCAAGGCATTCCATGACATTAAGGATGGAATGACTAATGCTCCAGTATTGCGCTTACCTGATTTCTCTAAGGTTTTTGAAGTTGCATGTGATGCATCAGGCATTGGAATAGGAGTGCTGAATCAAGAAGGTCATCTAGTGGCGTACTTCAGTGAAAAATTGAATGAAGCCAAGCAAAGGTACACCCATGGTTGTTAAGGCGTCTTAAGGCGACCAAGGCAGTGGCCCATTGTCTTGTTGCTTAAGCGACAAGGCAAGGCGTCTACGCAAAGCCTAGTTTATATAACTAAGTACATTGCTAGAGAACTACTACTATACATTTCCTACATATAAGTTCTATCTATAGTTAATAGAAAATTTAATATCCACAAATCTTCAACATATACCTATATTTAAAAAAGTAAAAATAGAATAAATTGCAAACATTAACAAATTAATAAGGAGAAAATTAATAAGAATTTGTGAATACCTGACAATCGATATAAAAATTGTAATTTAAAATTTGATATTCAAATAATTTTTCTCTATATTAAAAGGAAGCATAAATATGACATATTTTTGGATAAATTTTAAGTACATTAAAATAATATTATCATAAATTTTCACTTGTGAATTATCAAAAAGAGCCACAAAATAGTACTAGTTTCAAAAAGTGCACTATACAAATATGAATCAATGTCCTTAAGAGGAGGGAAGAGGAACAGATAGAGAGAAGAATCCGAGAGAAAGGGGAAAGGGAAATGGAAGTCTTATCTTCTCTTTCAAATCTTGACATATCATTTGTCAATTTTTCAAAATTACCCCTGAAATTTCACCCAAATACTAAAACAAATCTCAAATCAAGGAGTGAATGTCCTACCAAAGCAGGATATGCGGGTCCAATTTGGCCTATGCGCACTAAGGTAGTCAGGTGAGTGCCTTAATGGGCTGCTCGCCTAGGCGCTTGGTCGCCTTGGAGCGCCTTGTCGCCTAGGCGACACCTTGAAAACAATTACACCACTTCTGACAAGTTCTTCTATACGGTAGTGGAATCACTTTGCTATTGGCGGCACTACTTGTTACCGCAAGAATTCGCCCTCTTCTCTGATCGTGAGGCTCTGAAGTACCAGAACTCACAGAAGTAGATAAACCCACGCCATGCTCGATGGGTAGAATTCCTACAACTCTACACATTTGTACTCAAACACAAAGCTAGTGTGGAGAACAAGGCTGTTGACGCACTAAGTCGCCGGGTATTGTTGTCCAAGTCATGAGATTTGAGCGTGTGAAAGAAGAATATGAGTCATGCCTTGACTTTGGCAATATTTACACCCACTTGAAAGAGGGCCGATCTTGGAGTGTGGAGGATTTTGTCCTTCAAGATGGGTATATGTTTACGGCCAACCGCCTTTGTATCCCACGTACTTATATGCGAGGCTTTCTCATGTGGGAGATTCATGCTGGCGGTCTAGCTGGCCATTTTGGTCAGAGCAAAACCATTGAGTTGGTTGAAGGTCAATTTTATTAGCCAAGTTTGAAGAGGGATGTCATTAAGTTGATCAATCAATGTCATATCTATCAGGTGGCAAAACAAAGGAAGCAGAACACAGGTCTCTACACCCCTCTCCCTGTACCCGACCGTCTATGGTAGGACATGAGCATGCATTTCGTGCTTGGGCTTCCAAAGACTTTTCGGAAGCACGATTCCATTTTTGTGGTTGTTGATCGTTTCTCCAAGATGGCTCACTTTCTGTCTTGCTCAAAAACATTAGATGCCTTCAAAGTTGCCAAGTTATATTTCAATGAAGTTGTGTGGCTACTTGGGCTACCAAAAACCATTGTTTTAATCAGAATGTCAAGTTCACTAGCTATTTCTGGAAAACACTCTGGCATGATGGGAGCAAAGTGATATTTTCAACTATCTATCACCCACAAACCGATGGTCAGACTAAGGTTGTGAACCGGTCTCTGGTAAATCTTTTGCGGTGCTTGGTGGGTGAAAACATTAGGAATTGGGATTTCTTGTTACGAACCATAGAATTTGCATATAGTAGTTCAGTCAATAGGTCAATAGGTTCGAGTCCATTTGAAATTGTCCAAGGTTACAAACCCAGGAAGCATATAGATCTAATTCCTATCCCAGTCCACTCTAAATCATCGGAGTCTGCAGAGTCTTTTGCACAACACTTGCATGCATTGCATCAAAAAGTCAAACAACAAATTGCCCTCAACATCTTTGAATATAAAACCCATGCTGATTTACGCAGATAGTTCAAGGAATTTAAAGTGGGAGATCATGTCATGATTAGGGTTAGACTTGAGAGGTTTCCACCGGGAACCTACAAGAAGCTTTATGCTAGAAGGATGGGACCATTCCAAACGGTCGAATGCATATGTGGTGCACATCCTTACCGACTATGGAATTCATTCTACATTCAACATTGGGGATTTAGTAGAGTACAAAGGTCCCTCCCACATCCCTTCTGATCCCTTCACTGACCCCGAACCCATTACAACCTAGGCTTCCACCGATGATCCCCAGCCAGATGCACCAGAGCTACCACCAGTTGTTCCCACCCCTCCCTTACCTCCTCCACCCCCAACGGCACAAACACATAATGAACGGATTGACCATATTGTGGATGAGCAGATTGTTTCTACCAGGAATGGCGGAGTTCAGCGTTACTTGGTATGGTAGACGGGACGGCCAGAGATCGATGACACTTGGGTTACGCGAGAGGAGCTACAACCAGGGATGGTAGTACCGGTTTCGGTACCGATTTTGGCCGGGTCCGAAACTGAAATCGTTTCGGTTTTGGTCCGAAACCAATTAAATTATTATTATTTTCTTAAAACCCTACATTTGGTTTCGGCCTGGTTTCGACCTTGGGTGTCGTTTCGTTTTAGTTCGAAACCGAAACGTTCCGGCCGAAACTTCCATATATGGTTACAACGTCTTGACCCAGACTTACTGGAGTGGTACTAGAGTCGACGTGACCTGCACTCGACGGAGTCGAGTTCCTCCCACCTAGGGAGGGAGAGTGTGGACACAAGATTGCGAGTTTACCAGTGCCGCCGCCGTCCCAGTGCGACAATTGCGTCTTTGTGGTTGTGATGGAGTCGCTTCAGAGTTAGTTTATTTTGTCATTGTTATTTGTTTATTTATAAGCCCGAGTGTTTGTGATGCCTGCTTCTCCCCCTGTCACTTCCTTGATGCCCACTCCTCCCACTTCCTTGCTCTTGCATACTCTATCCTATGAAATGTCATGACATCCCCTGTCATTGCTCCCACTGCCATGCTAAAAGAATCGAGCTTGAATAGACTCTAACTTCTTAGCCACCGTCTTCAGGACTCTAAAAATAGAAAGGAAATAGGTCGGCAAACTGTCAATCACAGATTTGCATAATACCATGTGCCCTCCATAAAAGAGGAGTCTAGCCTTCCACGATACAAACATGGACTCATATCTTTGTACCACCACCTGTCAATCCCTATAGTGAAGTGTTTCCGGAGACAAAGGAAGGCCTAGATATGATAAAGGAAACTTCTCAATCTGGCATCCCAAAATAAAAGTTGCTCGCCTGAGTGTTGACTCCTCCATGTTGATCCGCATTGTATGGCTTTTGCTGTAGTTCATCTTCAGCCCACTATTGTCTTGCACTACCTCTAACAGCAACCTGGCATCATATAATTGGTGCTCCTCATCAACTAGGAAAAGGATAGTGTCATCAGTATATTGCAGATGGGTGATACTATTGTTGTACTGACCAGTCTGAAAAGCTCGAATTAACCTAATCAAGATCATAGCCACAAGTACAAACAAGAGTGGAAAAGTGGGTCTCCTTGTCGAAGCCCTCTCCCACTAAGTAAGAGAAAAGTTGCCCATTAATGACCACAAAAAAAGAAGCAGAAAAGATACACTCCCGTATGCATCTAATCCATCCTTGATCAAAACCCATCTTCACTAGCACCTGAAGGAGACAACTCCAATTGACCCAGTGATAGGCTTTCTCGAAATCCAACTCGAGAACCACTCCCATCTTCCTTTAATGTTTCATAGCATGCAAACACTCATAAAAAACAAGGAAGTTCTCCTGGATATGTCTTCCTCTGATGAAAGCTCCCTGGTGTCCACTGACCAAACCACCAATCACCCTATCAAGCCTCCTAGCCAGCACCTTCGTAATGATTTTATATGTGCTATTCAACAAACTAATGGGCCTAAAGTCTACTAAATATTGTGCACCCTTCTTCTTAGGAATCAAGGCCAAGACGGTTTTGTTAATATCCCTCAAATGAGCTCTGTCTTATTGGAATTCTCTAACTACATCAATTAGATCCTCTTTGATAATGCCCCAGTAGTGCTGAATGAAAACTGTGGGAAAACATCTGGCCCTGAGGTCTTGTCACTTGCAAGAGAGAAAATCGCCTGTCTAACCTCCTCTTCTAAAAAGGGGCTCGCAGAGTTTCACTTTTTGTAGAAGAGAGATGTGGAAGCAAGTCATCTGCAAAGTCAAGTCTGCACATCTGCTCCTCGATGAAAAGCCTAGTATAAAACTCCTTGGTATATCATCTGATGTCTTCCTCCCTATGAGAGTTTGAGTTGCGACGTTGATGGAAGCAATATGATTTTGTCCTTGCAATCCTTTGGAAGTAAGTTGTGTTTTTGTCACCTTGCTTCAACCATTTCTGTCTAGATCTCTGCTTCTAGTAAATTTCTTCCTTCATGAGGATCTCATCATACTCTGCTCTAAGAGACTCCCTACTCATCTTGTCAGCGTCCTCCAACAAACCTGCCTCCTCCAAACAGTTCAGTGCCTCTAGCTGACAAAGGATCCTCTCCTTCGCTAGTCTGTCGGGTAGGCTCCTGTCAGCACCCCATCTTCTAAGCACCTAGGTCAAATGATTCAATTTACCTATCAGAGTAGCCATGAGAGAACCATGAAGTCTCTGAACATCCCATGCCCTCCTGACTGTGTCCTAGCAATCTACTTTCTTGAGCCAGCATCTTTCAAACCTAAAAACCTATCTCCTCTTGTGCCCGCGGCTGGTCCTCAAGAGGATTGGCTTGTGATCTTAAGTCGGCCTAACCAAATAGGAAGTTTGCACATGAGGGGAGTGGTCCTCCTAGTCCACTAACACCAAGAATCTGTCTAGCCTGGACTTTGGGGAAAAGTCTCCCTCAAGTTGGACCAGGTGCATTCACCAATCCAATGTCTATGAGGGTTGTCTATTGTAGGAAGTCACAGAAGTCATCTGTCTCCCCCGAGTGGGGGTAGACTCCCGTTCTCTTTGAAGTTTCAATCACCGCATTGAAATCGCCACCCATACACCAAGGCTAGCCCGAGGTAAGATGGTACACAAGCAGCTCCTACCACAGGGTTCTCTTCCCCTCCCTGGTTTGAGGACCGTAGATCCTTGAGAAATCCTAGGAGAAGCCGTGCTTCAAGCAGCAGAAGTGAAGAGAGATGACCCATTGACCAACCTGCCTCTCGTCCTTCACCTCAAAGGGATTCCACAACATCACGATGCCTTCTGCCTTTCCCACTGCCAAGGAAGCCACCCCCTTCGAGACTCTATCATCACCGATCTCCCTCATCAGCCCTACTCCATTGTTTTCCCACTTTGTCTCCTGTAGACACAGGATGTCGACCTTGCACCTCCTCACCATCTTCTTCACCATCCTCCTCTTCTCCACCCCCTCCCCTAAATTCCTCACATTCCATGAGATGATATTCTTGAAGATTGGAGTGTGTTTCCCTCTCCTCCCTCTTGTTCCTCTCTCACCACCTCACTCTCCTTGCTACCTCTCACAACTCTCTTTTGGGATTTTTCATTCTTCGCCTCTCTCGCAAAGCTGCCATCTCTAATACCCTTATCCACCCCATCATAGGAGACCCCTAGCTTATCCGCCAGGTCTCTCAAGTGATCCTCCGTCATCCTCTCCACCCCCACCAGTTCTTTCCCCTCCTCCAGTCCTCCTTGCCACGTATGCCTCTCTCCTCCAACTCCTCCTCTGTGTAGCCTTCTTCAAAACTAGTAGTGCCCGGGACTAGGTCAACAACCCCCTGTTCCACCATAGTCGGCAAGTGGCCGAACACCTGCAGTGCCTCGGGCCCTGGTGTGCCACCTGACACAGGGCTCCGCTCCTCTCCACCCGCCTCAAGAAGGAGGGGCGATGGAGGTGAGCCCTCCCGAAGAGCGGCCTCAGGTGGCCACTGAAGTCCCACAATGACTGATGGGAGACTGCTGCAGAATGGTTCTTCAGCAGCTGCATCCTCAGCTGCTGGAGCCGCTCCCACCAACCTCAGGTGCCTCTCCTCCTCGATGGCTCCCAGGTCTAGAGAGATTGGTTCTGGGGTCGACACACAGGGAAACATGAGGTCCGGCAGAGGGGTCAGGCACCCCTTATCTCTTTCCATTGCCCTCCGCCTCCTTCTCGCAACAGCTACAAGCGAAGCCGATCCCTCGGTAGGCCCTCTTGGTGTCCGTCGATGCCCTGAGCCGCTACTGCACCGGAGGCGGCAAGAAGTTGCAAACCCGCCACTTCCTCTTGCTGAACAAGCTGCCTCGATTTGATACTATTAAATTATGGCATTCAGCCATCCAACTATAAACCTTAAGGTGTTAGAGTGGAGAGGGACACCACATAATATTCTTGATTTATTTTTATCATGCTCCCTCACATGCAGATTGACTTAGGCTCTATCACGTGGACAACAGCAAACATGGGGTGTGTGGCCTGGATCATAAGCATGCACTTTTGAGACCACATTAAAGTTTTTGGATTGGGCCATCCAAATCAAAATTATAGGGGTTAAGATATTGAGTGGAGAGGACTCCACTATTTAAACACATTTTATTTTGTCCCTTCCTAATGTGGGACTATTCTATCAGATACCATCTTTTGTGGGTTGCAGTCTGTTCTTTCTCCATATGGACGTCATTTATTTTCACCTCAGTTTAATTTGCTGGGTATGTATCAACTTAATCTGAATTCCTCAAATTGCTTGATGAATAACCAATCTCCACTTGAATTTCCTTGAAGTACGGAAGCACTGTCACTGTTGCCCCTCATACTGCATATAAACCCAAAATGACCGAAGAGAATCCAACACACGTGTAAGGTCCAAAAGGTATAATATGTGGATCTCATCCAGTTTATTAGACCCGGAGCCTTTAACAGCCCCCCAAAAAATGGACCCTCTCACTGATCCATACATGCTTTCAGATCATATACCGAAACTGAAAAATCACTACTATGGTTTGTGACCAAGAGTCGCCCCGCCACTGTTCTTACTCGATTGAACTGTCTCTTTCTCCTTTGTAGTCAAAACCTGGTATGCTACTTTGGGGCCTGAAGCTGGATCTTGGCACACAACTGTCTCCCCCTCTATGTAGTCATGGCATGAGGCGACAAAGGGGTTGCCCTAGCCTCAAACACCTAGGCGATGGCCTAGGTGTTATTAAGAAAATATATAATATTAAAAAATATTCAGGTATACCGTATAAAGGCCAATATATAAAGCACTCATGTAAGTAGTGGAAGATCTTCTAAGAAAGAGTGGCAGTCTTGTAAGAGAAAAAGTGCATTAAACATTATTAAAAGAGGCATTATCCTACTTTTTGAATAAATAAGAATAAAAATATAATACCACAATGAAAAATACAAGTATTTGGCATAGATAATATAGGCAAGCACCTAGTGAGTGAGGCAAACATGAGGTAAAGCAAGGCATTTTTGTCTCGCCGCGCCCTACTCCATCCACTACGCAAGCTAGGCATCGCCTTTGATCACATAGTGCCCCCCCTGAGGCAGTAAATTCATTGCTGCTGAGAAACCTCCTGAGGCAGTAAATTCCCTCTGTAACTGTTTTCACTCTTGACAAACTGTTGGATTCCCAATGTAGAACCCATCAATACTTTCTTATCTCCACTGTTTCTTTTCCTAAGTTCAATGTACCTGTGTTTCCTGACTCATCTCACTCTGAATATCAGCCTCTTCAACATGATTGTCTTCCTGTGTTCTTCTCATCACACTTGCTCTGCAACAAGTGTCTTCTTCTTGTGTTACCTCTAGCTTCTGTAGCAGGCAGTGGCCTCTTTCCATGACCAGCTACTGTCCTGTCCTACCATCATTGCTGCTGATAAACATAGTAGCTCCGCTGTAACCTCGCCCAATAATCTGACCATTTTTTCTTCAGATAGTCCTGCAGAGGTATCTTTGTTGTATTCCTTTCCTTGCACATTGGCAACAGGGCATCTCTTACCTATTCTATGTTTCTTTTATGTAAGGAAGCAATGGCATCTCAGCCACCTTTGGTGTTTGTCCATATATCTTAGACTCCATATTCTGCTGCGTTCTCCACTTCCTTTTGACTGTTTTTAGTCCCCCCACCTCTCCTTAGTTTCACTCCTCCGTTCAGAATGCCTTGCTACTTTTGATCTATCCACTGATGCAACATTCTTGAAATCTATAGAGCAGGGTTCTTTTCTAAACTACTTAGCACATCGGTATTTTTGTTTTTTGGAAAAAAAAAATCCAGGAAGACTTGTCCCTCTTCTGCTGCTCTTCATTTTTGTTATTGAATATTTCTTTCTGCAATTCAAAAATTTTGAGGGCTTATTTCAGTGTTTTATGGAATTTGTTGTAGTCTATATTTCTTTGTTTAAGCAAGATTTGCTCACACTTCTGTTTCTTCAAAATGAAACAATGGAATTATTGTGTCTAAAGCTATCAAAATACCTTTTAGTTTAGACATCTTGCAGTATAAGATACTTGTCAGCTATTTTGGCTGCCTAAAGTTTTAAAAACTGTCATTTTAGGTCCAAAGACTGAAGATGGAACTGGGAAATATACAAAAATCTCGAAAGGCGGCATCTGCTGCCTTAAGAGAGACTTTGCAGAAAGCTGCACAATTGCATTTAATGGAGAAAGAGAAGAACAAGAGCCCATCTTGTGCTATGAGAATTTCAATGAGAATCAACAAAGTAGTGTGGAGCATGCTTGCAGATGGTAAATCATTTGCTGAGGCTGAGATAATTAACATGGTGAGGAATTGAATTAGTAGAAGGCAGATTATCTTTGATATTGTTCTGATGTTAGTTCACATTAACCTCTTGTGGTTTCAGATCTGTTTGATATATTTTTCTTCGTCTTGCATTTTGGAATTGTTTGTGGTTCATTTTTGCTGCTTTTTTTATAGTTCTTTCAACTGTTCCTGCAGATCTATGATTTTGATCGTGATTATAAAGACATTGGTGTTGCTCAGTTCACAACGAAGTCCTTTTTTGTGAGAAACTGTCTGCCAAATGCTAAATCTGACATGTTGTTGTCAGCCTGGAATGCTCCTCCTGAACTGGGAAAGTAAGATGCTAATATATTCTTTTTCCTGTATTTGGGAATGTTTCCCTTTACCTTGTTTTCTTGCACTATTTTTATAGTTCACTGCCACAAATCTTCAAGTGTTTTTTTTTTCATTTTGAAAGTGGGTGGTACCACTGTTGTATTAAAATTAAAATTAAAAAGAGGGTTGTACAAGTATAGTCAATGCATTCCCCCCCCAAAAAAAACTTATACAACAAACAGCCTACACCAAGACGGTGTGGCCCACTTAACCACCCCCCACCAAAAAAAAGCAAACACAGGAGAGTTATGTGAATCTACTTTACAGAAAAGTTCTGCCCACTCTTTCACTCTTTCAAAAATAAAAGAAACCACCAGCTGAACCCCATAATTTTTGTAGAATGATTTCATCTAAAAGAAAATTAAATCAAATACAGGGCCGCAGAAACGATGTTGAATCATTGCCCTAAAGTTTCTTGATTTAATCCCGAAAACAAATGTTTTCACAATCCTGGGGCGGCATCGAATTATAGCTGTCTAAAGACATCCCGGGAATTAAACTCACAATTTTCTGATTTAATTCAGAGAAATAAACATTTTTTATGACGGCACAAGATGATATAAAATCATTGCCGTTCAAACACATACAATTTTTTGATTTAATTCAGAGAAATAAACATTTTTATGACGGCACAAGATGATATAAAATCATCGCCGTTCAAACACATAATTTTCTGATTTATTTTAGGAAATATACTAAATCATCCCTATGGCGGCATGTGATGATACAAAATCATCGCCGTTCGGTCATATAAGTCCCATGTTCCCGAGTGATGAAAACCACAAAAAAAATATGTTCTCCGACCTTTGGGGAGTATCCTTGATGCCTCGAAGGGTGGCCCCGGCAGTGCATGAAGTCCGGCAGCAAGGCGGCTGTTGAAGCCAAAAAAAAATTATTGATCAAAAAAACTAATAATGCATAAAAGAATATAAATATATAGGCCACCCCCTTTTAAGTCCTTCCCTAAAGGGTTTGGACCGGGTCCAACCCCCCATGGGGGGTTTGGACCGGATCCAACCCCCTATAGGGGTTTTTTGGTCCGGTTCCAACCCCATGTAGGGGTGCTGGTCCAGTTCCAACCCCATTAAGGGGTTTTTGGTCCAGTTCCAACCCCCTCCATGTAGGTTTAGACCGGACCAAGGTTCATGATGGCTCTCGTGATCAAATGAAGTTTTATGGAGTCTAATTTGGGTATTTTACCCTAGTTAGCAAGCAATGCAAGGAAAAGAACTCTTAATCAAGGATCATCCAAAAAGCCATTTCCTCCAATGCATCTTCCCACGCATATGCATAGCATTGATGAGCAGTGGTAGCTACCAAAACAGCCACTGTAACAACAACAATAGCTGCAATGGCAGCACAACAACGATAGCTGCAGCAGCAGCACAAACACACAGCAGCTGTATAACAGCAGCTACAATACAAAGTAGCTGTAACAGCAGCAACAACAAGATTAGCAGCAGCTAACAAGATTTGCAGCAGCAGCTAACAGGATTAGCAGCAGCAACAGCTACACAATAGCAGCAGCTAACAAGATTACCAGCAACAACATCAACACAATAGCAGCAGCAGCAGTTAAAATGATTAACAGCAGCGGCAGCTAACAAGATTAGCAGCAACACAACAAAAATAGCTGCAACAGTAGCAACAGTAACATAAGACATTGATCCCTGGCCCCTTCTTGCCCTCATTGAGGGGGTTTGGACCGGATCCATGGATTGGATCCAACCCCCACTTGGAGGGTTTGAACTGGATCCAACCCCCACTTGGGCCCTTTGGACCAGATCCAACCCATATAGGGGTTTGGACCGGATCCAACCCCATACTCTCCCAACATGGGGTTTTGGACTGGGTCACTCCCCTAATATGGGGTTTTAGACCGGATCACACTCCCCAGGTGAAGGGTTTGGACCAGATCCACCTTCAACCGCCACGGGGCTCTATAAATACCCCCCTAGTGGGAACCACACTGAGAACGCAAACAGAGCGCAGAGGACTCTTGTGCTTGTGCTTTTGGAGGGCCATCCTTCGGGAGGGTGTGTTGTGCTTGTGCTCACAGTGAGGGTATGTTATAAAATTGTCCCTCCTTGGATCCGCACACATGTTCGTGTTGTGGTTAATGTAACCTCATTGTAAATGTCTTGGGGAAAATAATATGATTCCCTGAAATAATTAGGAATCTTATAAGCACTCTTATAAGCACCCCAACTTTTACAAAAAAGGTCTGCATAGATGCCCTTGTGGTGATGTCCATTGCGCCACTCCTTGGAGAGGGATTATAAGAAATTTTTCTTCCAGGTCGATCCTCGGCATTGCGTTGATGGACGCATGAAGTTGAACCCCAACGCATGGGAGCTCGAGAAGGAGAAGCAATCTCCCCAAAGTCTTTAGCCAACGCGCCTCCGCCAAGGAGGGACTTGTGTCTCATGCCAAGATTACACAAAAACTTATGTTCAGTTGAGATATTACAAAAATATCCTTGATCTGTCCGAAATTATGGAAATACCCCTAAAATTCTTCAAAAAATTGCGGGTAAACCCCCAATTACGGGAAAAGTGCAGGCAAACTCCTCTAATTGAGAGAAAATTGCAGACAAGCTCCCAATTGAGGGAAAATTGTAGATAAACCCTCAATTAAGGGAAAATTATAGATAATCCCCAATCGAGGGAAAATCGCAAACAAATTTCCAATTGAGGGAAAATCACGGATAGACCCGCGATCGAGGAAAAATTGTGGAAATATCCTGGAAGGGTCAAAAACTACAGAAATACTCTGAAAGGGTTCAAAACTACAGAAATGGCCAAGAAGGATCCAAAATTGCAAAAATACCTCTAAAGGGTTTAGAAACTATAGAAACACCCAGAAAAGAGTCCAAAATTGCAGAGATATCCATGATGGGTCAGAAATTGTAAATATACCCAAACAAGGGTAAAGGGTTTGATCTCCATGAAACTCAAATTTAACCGTCAAATGATGGTGGAATTAAGGCCAAACATAAATCAAATGACCCGACTATGTAATCGGGATTCCATGTATCTTTGTAAAGACAAATCCAAAGGATGAAATGTTTAGTTTTCTCCTGCAAATGTGTATATCTAATGGGTGATCTCTTTGATCGAATCTGTTAGATAAAACCCCTAATATCACAGCTAATATTGTAGAGGTCAAAAAGGGTTTCTTTGACAGTTAATCGGGAGTATTCGGACTTTACACCGATGTGAATAAACATCGACTATAGTCGATGGGGAAATGTCCCGTACCCGAACCCAAATCATCTAATAAACCTTAAATTCACGGAAATAATAATACACCCACTACTTAAATAACCACGAATGTGCATTTTCTTCTTTAAGGAAGAAATATTTATTTATCTATTTATTTATTTATTTCCGTGAGTTAAACAACGGCTTGAATAAAGAACAAACAAACAAACAAAATCCTCCACCTGCCACTGCGTCCTTGGATCTTGTGGCAGAAAACACGGAGAAGGGGCTTAGAGATGACAAATCCCAACCCTTGGAACCACAGGGGGGATAGGTGGCCGCCCACTTGCTCTCCCTACCCCCCTCAGTCTGCGTGCCAGGAAGCAGCCGCCTCCCTCTCTCTGTTCTATCTAAAGGAAAAAGATAAAAGGGAGAAGAGAGAGGGGGGATGACTCCGGTTAAACTTGGGTTTTAACTGGGGGAACCCCCCCCCCCCCCGGTTGTGATCGACTTGGGCAACCGGAGGGAGGCTCCCCCAGTTTCCCCCTCCTCCTCCTCCTAGCAAAACCGAGGGAAAACCCCCCTCTCTTTTTCTTGCCAGGAGGACCGGGGGAACACCCCCCCTGTTCCTCCCCTTCCTCCCCTTTTGCCAACTGGACCAGGGGAGAGTCCCCCCCGATTTACCCTCCTCCGTCGGGCCCACTTGATAGGGGGAAAATCTCCCCGGTTGTTTTTCCTCCACTTGGCACACTTGACCTGGGGAACCCCCCCTCCCCCGGTTATCTCCTTTTGCCAGTTGGATCGGGGAAACCTCCCCCCAGCTCCTTCTCTCCCTCCAATTGCCCACTTAAACTAGGGTAAATTCCCCCCAGTTGTCTCTCCTCCCTGCCAGCCTAGACCCGGGAAAAAACCTCTAGCCCCTTCTCTTCCGCCTGGGTTCATGTAACCGGGGAAAACTCCTCCCCCATTCTCTCAATTTAATGTTAGCCGGGGGAACACCCATCTTTCAAAGTAAAATCCCAATCGGGGGATTTCACCCTTGGTCTTTTCATCTCCCCTAATGCCATAAATGTCCGATGTAACCTCCCCCGGTTTACTCACCTATAAAAGGAGCACCTAGGAGCTCATTTGAAAAAAAAAGGAGAGGAGAAGTAGAACACAAAAAAAAGACACATTAGGAGGCCAACCACAAGGGCAAGAGCACTCAACCCAAGGTGCTAAAAATCTCAAAAACGTGAAGAATACTTAGAAGATTTTGAGGACTTTGGATAAGGTCCGGTTTGCCCAGCCTCCAAGATTTGTCTGTTCGATCTAAGAAATCCCTTTTGGGAGGATATGTTGGTGTTTTTGCACTTATACCCCTACCCTGGGAATTTGTTTGTAAGTCATGAAAATTCTGTAAAAATATAAGAAAATTATGAAAGTTCATATGGAACTTGTTTTTACGTGTAGAAATTATGTACAAGTCCCTGCCTTGTGTTAAGTTGCAAAAAAGACCCTGCAAGTTTATGAAATTGTACAAATATCCAAAATTTCAGAGAAATTCTTGAAACTTCGGAAATCAAACAACAAATGTTCAGGTTTGCATAAATGTCCTCCAAATTGGGGAAAACCCCTTGTTTTGTTCAAAAGTTTGGAAAATTACAAATAAATCCCCGATTGAGGGAAAATTGCAAATAAATGCTAATTTAAGGAAAAATTACAAATAAACTCTGGCTTCAAGAAAAATTGCGAATAAACCCTAATTCATGCTCTAGGGCATGGGGGTCTTTTTTTTAGCTTCAGCCTTCATATCACACTAGATAATGTGAGGGTTAAAGAATCTCTTTGGCGATTGATCAAAGGTGTTCGGACTTATGCCGATGTAAATAAACACCAACTATGACCGATGGGGAAATGTCCAGCACCCGAACCCTAAATTGTCTGATAAACATAAAATGCGGAAACAATCATGCATATGCCAATCAATTAGCTAAAATATGTGTATATTTATTCAAAAAATAGATAAATCAAAATTAAATTTATTTTATTCGTTCGAAACACCACCCTATCCACAGCTCTAGCTTCACGTCTGAAGGTTTTTTTCTCCCTATAGTGTCCACAGGGTAGCATGAAGGATGAGTCACTACGTAATTCAGTCACCTTTAAGAGTCCACTTTCTGTGTCATTCCCCAATCAGCTAATGGGCACTCCCCTGTGTGCCAATAACACACTGAATCTTACTGGCGATCTTAGCCCAAACCTCCTACAAGTAGGAGCATCATGTGAAGAGATGATTCAAGGTCTCATCCTCTTCTCCACACAAGTGGCAGATGGTGGGTATATCCTGTAGAAAAGGAGCAAGCCGGTCACATGTCGGCAGTCTTCCATGTGAGATCCTCTAGATAAGAAGTTTTACTTTTAAGGGACTCTTTGGGACCCAAATATGTGATGCGAGGCGATGACGCACCCCTCCGTCCGAGATGAAGGTATGCATTGACTTAACTGAGAAGCATCTCTCTTATCCCACCTCCACTGGTTGACTCTGGTTGGCTTTGGAGCATAGTCAAAAAGGAAGCGAAGGAGTCCCTCTAGCTGATCAGTCTCCTCTCACCTAAGTTTCCTCTTGAAAGACGGTGTCCAAGTTCCTCCTAATAAATGAGGATCAAAGGTCAATGAAACAAATGCCAAAGGTGTTATTGAAATTGCATAGAGTTTCGGGAAAGATGCCTCTATGGTAAAGTCCCCACACCATCTATCTTTCCAGAATTGACACTTTTGATCATTGCCCAACTAAACCCATACACTAGAGTTAACGATGTCCTTGCATTCCAAAATACTTCTTTAGATGGGTGAAATATTATGTCGAGGCGTTGGTGTCATATCCCAATCCCTTGCTCTGCCATAATATCTCTGACTGATGACTTGTGTCCATAATCCCCTCTCCTCCGCTCCCAACTTCCGCAGCCACTTACACAAGAAAGCTATATTGAAATTTCTTATATTTTTTATGTCCACTCCTCCTATGTCCTTGGTTCTGCAGACTCTGTCCTAGGAGATATCGTGCCAGCCTCTATGCCTATCACCACGGCCATGCCAAAAGAATCTTATTTGAATAGACTCAAGCTTCTTTGCAATCATCTTTGGGATCTAGTAGATGGACAGAAAGTTGATAAGTTGGCTATCAAGCACTGATTTGAATAGCATCATTCTCTCCCCATAATAGAGGAGCCTCGCCTTCCATCTTGTTAGTTCGGACTAATACCTCTGCACGATAGACTGCCAATCACTACAATGCAAGACTCCTGGAGATAATAGAAGGCCCAAAGAGGAGAAAGGAAATACTCCTATTTGACAACCCAAAAAGAATGCTACTCTTTTGAACAACCTATCATCCATATTCATACCCACTAAGAGACTCTTGCTGAAATTCACATTGAGTCTACTGACTTCCTCCAGCAGTTGTGGCATCAGTCTGGCCACATAAAGTTAGGACTCGTCCTCTTCTAGAAATAAGATTGTGTCATCCGCATATTGCAAGTGGGTGATGTTGACACTACCTATCCGAATCTGGAAACCTTTGATCAGCCCTACAGCTTCACTCTCAATCACATCCTACTCAGTATGTGAGCTATCAAAGTAAATAGAAGAGGGGACATGGGGATCCCTATCGGAGCCCTTTGCCATTGTGGAAGGACGAGGTCGGCTTCCCATTAACAAGAACTACAAAAGTGGCCGACAAAATGCAAGCGTGTATCCAACCAATCCATCTTTCACCAAAGCCCATTTTCTCCAGGACATCAAATAGACATTGCTAGTTGACCTGATCATATGCTTTTTAAAAGTTTAGTTTCAGGACCACTCCTTTCTTCTTCCAAGTCTTTATGGCAAATGTGGTTGCTACCACGAAATTGTATTAAATCAAAAAAGGAGGGATGTACAAGTATGGTCGAAATGTTCCAAAAAAAACCCTTTTACAAAAATCCACAGCAAGGTGATGTGGCACCCACTATCTCCCCTCCAACAAGCGTACCCAATTTTAATAGAGTGCTATATAAATATCCTAAAAGTTATAAAGCATATATAAAATTATAAAAAAACTTGAAAAATGCTGTAAACTTGAGAAATATATCTAAAACTTACAATATATACTTGTATTTAAAACTAAATGAATATGAAAACATTTTTAAGTCAGATAATATTTTTTAAGAACTCCTTAAATATCACAAGAAAATTTATAGGGACATATTTAGAGAATATGGATAATTAATACATTTTTAATTATATATGTATACACATACATATAATCTTTTCTCATTTCTTCTTATTTTTTCAAAGGCTATTTCTTCCCTCTTTCATTTCCCACGGTGGCAACTATGATTCACACTTTTCAAATCCACTAAATCGAGTGTCTGATCAAAGATACAACCATTGACATGATTTTGATAATGAGACCAATAGTTATTATTAATACACTGCTTTACAATTCATTGTACACAAACTCATCATTGGATCACAGTCTATAGGCTCTCAACTAAGATATGCCGAGTCCCAGAACAGAATACACAGAAGTTATATAGAACCAATCCAACAATAGATCGAGAGACAGTTTCTAAGTATCGACCACCAGTAGCAACTAAGAGCCTTACCTTGAAAAGGTGTCAATATTTCTGAGATAAATAACTACCCGGTGAGCTAGATGTCCTTTATTGTATAGGGAGGCTTTTGAGAGCATATGTTACACACTTGTACATCTCTTTTTAATTTTATAAATTCAATGGTACTATCCACTTTTTTTAAGGTGGTTGGTACCACAAGATTGTATTAAAGTAAAATAGGAAGGATATACAAGTATAGTCAAAGTGCTCCCAAAAGATCTCTATGCAAAAAATTCTCCACACCAAGATGATGTGACACCCACTAACTCCCCAGGAAAACAAGAAAGGAAGAATTGTTAGAGTTCACTTTACATACAATCGAAGCCCATTCCCTCACTTCCCCCAAAATAAAAAATACAATCTTGTCTAAAACTCCAGCTTCCCTCTTGAAGATTCTACTATTCTTTCTCCCCATAGGGCCCAAAGGATGGCACAGAGAATAAGCCGCCATATGAGCCTATCACCCTTAAGAGTCCATTTCTTGTGTCATTTTCCGATCAATTGCCGCTCAGTGTCATGCAAGCTGGTGGTACCTAGGAACATACTCATAACCTATGATCAAATCTCCTCAGAGAAGGAACATCCTGTGAAGCGATTATCCAGTGTCTCCTTCTCTTCTCCACAAAGAGCACACATTGTGGGGATACTTGCTAGGATTGGACCAACCTACGACAAGTCGGCAGACGCCTGTGTGAGATCCTCCATATGAGCAGCTTCACTTTGAGGGGACTTCTAGGATACCAAATCTACGATGCAAGTCCATGCCTCATTCCTCCATCTGAAATTAGATTGTAAGCTAAGCTGACTGAAAATCTTCCTTCTTTATCCCATCTCGACCACCACCTATCAAAGTTGCTTCCTTTCATGGAAAAATCCAAGAGAAAAGAAAGAAGTTGCTCTAGTTGTTGAATCTCCTCCACCCTTAGGTTTCGTGTAAAGGATGGGGCCCAAGTTTCCCCTGACAATAGAGGCTCAAAAACTTGGGAAATTAATGCTGACTGTACGGAAGCAATCACAGAGAGCTGTGGAACGGTGTCTTCTAGTGTAGAGTCACCACCTATCTTTCCAAAATAGACACTTCTATCCACTCACCAGATAGACCCCCACACCAAGATGATGTGACACCAAAACAAAAAAAGGAAGAATTGTGAGCACACTTTACATACAACTGAAGCCCACTTCCTCACTTTCCCCAAAATAAAAGATATAATCCTGTGTGAAACTCTAGCTTCCCTCTAGTGGTACTATCCACTTTCAGGGAAAAAAATGACCACAACAAATAGGGTGGTGGAAATTGGTTCAGAAAACATTGGACCACATTGGGTTACTCAATTCTCAGAATTACTGTCATAATGATTCAAAGATGAAGTTTAGCAACCCATAAACTTCCATAACGGCGAGGTCATCGATTCATATAACTTAAAAGATACAATAATTGAAATATTTAAACAAATTTAATAGTACAATCTAACAAATTTCAAAGAGCATCAGTATGAATAAGTCTATAATAAGGGCCAGAATAGAAACTCATTGATAAAGGTCTAGTGTAAGCCTGTAAGGTCATAGTCATGAGTCAGAAAGTAAGAGAAACTATTCATAAGAGAGGGTCATCCATGAGTAGGGGCAAAAAATGTGATGTCGTGGAGCCACCATTGTGTCTATAGCAGAGTTGTGTAAATGAACCAAATTAATTCCATATTAGAAAATAAGAAACTACCAAGCTATATATGTGAGGCTCATATTCATAACTTGTGAGGAGCCTTTTGGTGACAAAACTATGAAGGTTGGCCTTCAAGCTGAAAAATTACAAAGGTTGGTTTGCATCATAATAATATGCTACTGGAGTGGGTCCCGCGTAGTATGTATGGATTGGTTCAAGCAAGGTTGGCAGTGTCGGTTTCGGACTCAGTTTCGGCCGAGTCCGAAACCGATACGAATCGGTATCGGTTTCTGTTTCGGCCGAAACCCAGTCAAAAGTATTAAAAAAATTGAAAATGGAGCTAAAAATTCATAAACAAATAGATATAAATAGATATAAAGTTAATAATCACATAAAAAGGCTTTTTAATTCATTAGACATGCATTTGATTGTAAAGAAATTAGATTAAGTGCAATAAACATGAAGTAGACATTGAAATTCAAACATTGAACATGTTAAACTAATATTCTTGAGTACATATTAAGCATAAAGTAGGTTCAAACATTACAATAAACCTAATTAGGCACAGTAAATGTTACGAAAATTAAATGATCTTTACCTAAATGAAGAGGCCCTAATATGGGTAATAACTAGAACCTTCTCCCTCATCCTCTGGCTTTTCATGTCCATACCCATAAGAAGGATGCATGTATGGTCTATATTCACTATAACCAAACAATGAGGTAGTCAAGTCCTGCATCCCTCTTTGGATCCCTCTTGGAGTGTTTGGTTGGCTTGATTGGAATTCAGTATCAGCATAAGAATCTTGAGGATGAGAAGAGGAACTGGCCGGATGTGGATGGAACTGGAATGCTGGTTCATGACCCCACTCATAAATCGCTGCCTCCTGTTGGCCACCTCCATAACCTGATGGATGCCTATATTGAGTATGTGAATCATATCCTTGCTCACCCAGACTGTATCCTCTGCCTGTGTCGCGTGGAAGGAGGAAGGACCACCAGCATCCCCACTGCCAGTAGTAGCACCTGCAGCCTCCAGTCGTCTTTTGGCCTTTGGGGATGCTTTTTCCTGTGTCGGTGTGCTTTCTTCTTGCACCCTTGACATGAATCATGTTCCCCTTGGCGTGTGCCTCAAATAAATCTGCTCCAACTGCTCAATTGTCGGGTCCTCTCGAGCAGCAGCATTTGTTCTCTCAGTTTGCCCATGCATTGATGTACTTCTTCTTAAGGATGCAGGTGGCTTGCCCATTCTAGGAGTGACTGGCCTGCTATCTGAGTCTGAGTGTCTAGCTGGCTGAAAATCATGCTGCTCCTCAGTGTCATCAACAACCCCAGGTGGGTCCCTTCTCTGGTGCGCATGAGTATCTCTGGCCCTCTTTGATTTTTTTCTGAATTCGGGATCTCTTGGCTCATCTTCATCTAGTATGCCCTCTGCCCATCTTCTATCATCATCATCAAAAACGGGCTTATCAATCTGCTCTCGTGTCTCCACCTAAGACTGTAACGGATTCTCATCATCAAATAGGGCATCCACATCAATTTCTGCACTCCCATCCTCAGCGACGCGTTTGTCCCTCAGCATTTGTCTTATCTTCATGTTCTTTATTCTCAGTCTCATATTGTAATGACAGTAAACCAATTTTTCTAACCGTTCAGCCTTTAGCCGATTGTGAATCTTGGAGTGTATAAGGCTGAACGTGCTCCAATTTCTTTCACATTGGCTTGCCGATGTTGTTTGACTGAGCACCCTAATTGCAATGAAAGCCAATGCATTACTGCCCACATCTCGGTTGTTCACCATTATCCACCAGTCAACTGTTCCACCAACCATAAACAAATGCATATAAGTTGTAGAAATATATATTCAGGTTAAGAAATCAAAAAAATAAAATATACCTGGGCTCACTCTTCCCACAGCCTATTGTAATTGGGAGTCAGCATATGTCCCAGTCCTCATTCTATAATTGTTCATCTACAAACATAAAGTAATACATTAACATAGTTACTTAAATAAATTCTATACCTGTTAGTGATAAAATCAAATAAAGGCCAACCTCTACTTCGGCCTGAAGTCTCTTTTCTGGATTACTCGATAAACGACCAATGACTTTTAAAGTCCCTTAGAGCACCTCGCCATCAACATGTGCGTCGGCATCGTACATAAATCGAGGGTTGAGGAAATAACCTGCATTTGTGTATAATTAACTAAATAAAATTTATAAAATAACATAAAGGTATTACACCAATTTTAGTACAATTAATCACTCACCAGCTGCATGCAAGTCGTGGTGTAATGTGTTGTCCCATTTCTGGTCAATAATTTTTCACCATTTTGCATAATGTCTGGGAAGGGAATCCTGCAACTCCAATTTGGCACGGTCCATGGCCTCGTACAGATAGCCCATATCATTCTTCTCATCGCCATCCACCATTCTTAGGACCTTCACGAGGGGTGTGACTACTTTCAAGTACCGTGACACCATGTCCTAGAATTTGTTGTCGTCCAAGACGTGGCAGACATCCAAATAATCCATCTGTGCATCAACATTGACCTTGTCGATGTATTCCCGTAGGGCATTGTGGTACATGAAAGCTTTCAGCTCATTCTTGTACCTGTGCAAATAAATAAAATTTGAAGCTGCATACTGTTACATATCAGTGAGGATAAAATATCAAGAATTGAGATCAATCTTATACCTGTGCAAAGACTCCAAAGAAATAAAATTGGAAGCAAATCTGGTTGGGCCTGCACGGATAATATCTCGCCCTCCACTGGCATGCCTCCCGAACATATTCAATATCCTAGGATTGCCATAGATGTACTGTGTGACTTTTTGTGCCTTGTCAATTGTCTTCTTCACATGCTTTTCCTTCCTTATGTCTTCAAGGATCAGATCCAGACAATGTGCTGCACATGGGAGCCAATATAAATGACTGCGCTTCTGCATCAATTTCTTCCCTGTAGCCTTGTAACTGGCTTCATTATCAGTCACCACATGCACAACATTCTCTTCTCTAATTTGTTCTACCATGCCATCTATCAAATGAAACAAATAATTTGCATTCTTTTCATAATCTGATGTATCAACTGATTTCACAAATACTGTACTTTCGATGCAATAGACCAAAAGTTTATCATGGACTTCTTCGTGGTACCAGTCCAACCATCACACATGATGGTGCATCCTCTCTCCACCCATATATGTTTGAAGCTTTCAACCCAATCATGGAGCTCCTCAACCTCTCCCTCAAGGTCACGCCCGTATATGTCTCGACGTGAGGGGGCCTTCAAGTCAGGGCCAGCATCTGTTATGGCATCTATCATAGGTTGGAAATATTCACTTGAAGCTGCATGTGAAGGGACACCTGCATGAAAAAATCATTTGCAGATACTTTTAAATACATGCCCTGCAACTTATGCTGATTTTTTGACCCCTCTCAATGCAGACTTGATTTTAGGTTGTGTAGTCGGGGGCCTTCTGTGGAGATAGCTGTCCATGGGACATGTTCTTTGCGTATGTGGGGCAGGATGTCGTGCAGCTGTACTCTCATAGGTCCCTGAGCCCATAGGTCCCTTCCCTTTCCTTCGAGCGGCTTGTTCACGCTCCCTTGCTTCAGTCAGCTCTGGATCAGAATCCTCAGTGCCTTCCTCATCATCATCCCTCCTAACCCTTCTGTCAGAAATCTCCTTAGTAATTTCAGCCTCATCCTCAGCCCTTTGTTGCACCCTCTCCTTTTTTCCCAGAAGGCACTGGCGCATCTCTTCTCGCACCTCTCGGGGACAGTGGTCACATTGTCTCACCTCTCCTCTTACCTCTGCCAAATGTTGCTTTCCTCTGGTAATTTCGCCATGTAGCTTCGTACCACAGTAATTGCATTTCACCTTTCTTCTCTTAGCATCAACTAAGGACAGGTGGGTCCACCCCGGATCCTCCTGCCCTTGCTGCTCCTGTGTTTGTTGACGTCTAGGCATGATGCTGCATTAAGACATTCATACACAAAGTTATAAGTACAATTAAAAACTTAACCCTTAATTAGCACTTAACCCTTAATCACCCTACAAAAAGATTAATTACGAGCATGATCCCACCCCAAATTATTCAATGAAGCTTAATTAAGCTTCAATTGAGTCTAAGTAAACCGAATTAGACAAAAGCCCCAAATTTTATGAACTAATTAACCCTTAATTATCATTTAACCCTTAATCACCCTTGCAAAAAATCAATTACCAGCATGATCCCACCCCAAAATCTTCAATGAAGTTTAATTGAGCTTCAATTGAGCCTAAGCAAATCGAATTAGACAAAAGCTCCAAATTTTATGAACTAATTAACCCTTAATTAACAATTAACCCTTAATCACCCTTGCAAAAAATCAATTACCAGCATGATCTCACCCCAAAATCTTCAATGAAGCTTAATTGAGCTTCAATTTAGTCTAAGCTAACCAATTTAGACAAAAGCTCTAATTTTTATGAATTAATTAACCCTTAATTAACAATTAACCCTTAATCACTCTTCGAATTAATTAATTACCAGCATGCTCCCGTTTCAAATTAGTCAATGAAACTTAATTGAGCTCTAATTGACTCTTACTAAACCTAATTAAAGAAAAGCCCCAAATTTAAACTTCAAATTAGGGTTTAATTAGAATTGTTAAAAGGTTAATCATGGTTTTAAATTAACCTACAACACAACATTTAACCTACAACAATTTTTTTTTCAACAACTCAACCAAAAAAACACAACATAAAAAACCCTAAATTTACCTCCGCAGTGGCAGCACAAGTCAGACGGCTCTGCTGTGGACCGGGCAGGGGCCCCTGGCGTGGCCTGAGGCTGGCCGCTGGCCGGCTCTGTCTGGCCCGGGCAAGGGCTGGCAGTGGCAGGTGGATGCGGCAGCAGCACTCAGCAGCAGCCAGCAGGAGGGCGCGCGCGCGCGGCGACACTGCCAACAAGCAGGCAGCAGCAGCGCGTCCGGTTTCGGCTCTTTCGGGAGGGTTTCGGCTGAGAAGATCGGATCGGGGGGGGGGAGTAAACTTCACGTGGGTTTCGCCCGAAACCGATACACTTATACCGTTTCGGCCATGCTACAGTGATCAAGTGGGTTTTCGTATCGGGTAAGGCCGAAACCGATACGTTTCGGCCGAAACTGCCAACAATGGGTTCAAGGACAAACCAACTGGATGCTCGTGGGCCTACAAGGGCCCTGTTATGTCCGGGAAGTAAGAGGGTATTACTTGTAGGAGAGAGCTACTCATATGTGGGGGTGAAAACACAAAAGCGTGGAATTTTCACAGCATCAAGCACTACTATGTCTGGGGACTGCGGCAGGGATGAAGTAGATTAGTTGCTTATTAAAGAAAACAAGAAAGAAGCCTATATCTGTTGCTTAGTTCATAACTTTCGAGGTACTTTTAGTGGACAGTCATGCATGCTAGACCCAAAATGAATAATATTTCACAAGATTTGCATCAGGTTGTGACATGGAAGGTTCCTCAAGGGCCTCTTCATCAATGGTGAGTCGAATGTAATAAGATGTCTGCGGACAGCCCAACACAGATGGGTCTAATAGTGTTTGAAGGGCCCACTCAACCAGCAGGTGTAGAAACCCTAGCCAAATGCATATAGCAGAGAATACCAATGGCTACTCTAGTGACTGCATGTCCGAAACATAGATACTAGAAACCTCTACCCTGCGAAGCGTGGTTCTAGATAATAGAGATGTCTAAAGGCTGTAAAGATGACTTCATAAAATGAATCACTTAAAACACTTAAAGATAGGGAAGACCCTTTGAAATAACTAAAGGCAATATCAGATACTTCAACATGGCCCTCTTGTGCAAGTGGTTGTGGAGGTTGCGGTATGGTCAGGAGGGGTTGTGGGCACAAGTGATCAGGTAGAGATACTTTGACAGGAGGAAGATTCTGGGACTTGAATCCGACGCCACTATACAGGACTTCTCCACTTTGGAGGGATATCTTCTCTTGCATGGATGTTCTTGACTCTGGCGTTCGTGTCCGACAGGGAAAAGGCGACAGGAGTCTTTTCTGGAAGGATAGGTGGTGCAGGGAGTCTTCTCTGGAGACTTTATTCCCTTGCCTCTTTGTGGTTGTTGTGGCCCCCGTGGGATTAGTGTCTTAAGCTTTTTACTCCCTCTTGTCTGGAAGGGCCTAGGGTCCGACATTTAGGAGGGACCTTACACAGGAGGAGATGGTACTGCTTGAGGACCTTCGCTCCCTCCTAATACCCCTCTACCCTCAGCCTAACTTAGAGGATGAATGGGTCTGGAGGTGGGAGAAGGACGGATCCTTCACAATTGATCTATCTCTGGAGTCATTTCCGATGAAGGTGTTCGGCACAGCCTCCATGATCAGGTGTGGAGACCAAAGAGCCCGCTGAAGGTGAAGCTTCTAGTATAGAAGATCTCACTTGGGAGACTACTGACCCGTGACAAGTTGCATCGTTTCATTCTGGACATCTAGCCGACTTGCTGTCTTTGTGGTGAGAATATCGAGATCATTGACCACTTGTTTGTAGGTTGTTCCTACTCACAAGGGATGTGGAGAAAGTTTACTAGGAGGACCGGCTATGGTATCGGCCAGCATATTGAGGTTCACCACCTGTCGGCGCATTGGGACAGGCCTTGACCCATCAGGAGTGACCGGACTATTTGGTGGCTTATCCTTCACGCCACCTTTTGGACACTGTGGGGGGAGCAGAATAATCGAATCTTCAGGAGAGAGTCCCGTGCTGAGATCACACTTGTTTCTTTTGTTTGTAACAAAGTAAGGGAATGAGATGCTATTCTTGGTGATGTGAATTTCCCTAGCCCGTCTCTTTTTGGCTGTTTGGGGGACTAGTTTGTTCCACACTACCTTTGTATGGTCTTTTGGTGTATAGGTTTTTTGGGGTGCCATTTTTCAAGAGTTTTCACAACCTATACGTGTACTTCTCTTTACATTTTAAACATTAGTGGTACTACCCACTTTCAAAAAAAAAAAAACTTTCTACTAGACCCATTAATGAGGATCCAGTCATTAAGGGACCCACTAGTGAGAATCTGGTTGTTCAATGGGGGTGTTTTGTCTTTTATCTCCTGTTTTTGTTAGTATTTGTCTTGTATACCCTTGGTTTAAGTCATTATAAGAGGGGTATTTAGGTCCTTATGTAATTATTGTGTTTAGGGTTAGGAGGAGAGGTGATGGCTATGTTCTGGAGTGCAGGAACTAGTCCTCTTTCAGTCATGTTCTTTTTAGTTCTCTCCTCTGTTCTCTCTTCTTTTCTGTGCCAATATTCTTCATATGCAATGTACTCTGTAAGTATTCATATTACTTAAAAGCCAATATATTAGTAGTCATGATATGATTTATCAAAAGGAATCTCTCAAGGATATTAAGAACGAAAGGAATCTCTCAAGGATATGTTGATTTGATTAAGGATATGTGCGACGGTGCTATTACTAGTGTTCAAACTATTGCTGGGGAGATTGGTGAATTTTCAGTTTCTATAGGTTTGCATCAAGGTTCTGCACGAAGTCTGTATCTCTTTGCCTTAATTATAGATGAAGTAACAAAACAATTGCATGAGGATATCCCTTGGTGTATGTTATTTGTAGATGATATTATTTTAATTGATGAGAATATTGATGCTTTAAATGCTAAATTAGAGCGTTGGAGACTTGCCTTGGAGTCTAAAGGTTTTAAAACTAGTAGGGACAAGTCAGACTTTATGCATTGTAATTTTAGTAATGGGAGAGTGGTACAGGAAGACATGCTTCTAATTGATGGACATAACATTCCGAAGAGTAGTAGCTTTCGATACTTAGGGTCTATCATACAAGAGAATGGGGAGATTTAAGGCAGGCTGGTTAAGATGGAGAAGCGCATCAGGAGTCCTTTGTGATCGTCGTATGCCTGTGAAACTCAAAGGGAGGTTTTATAGAACGGCTGTGAGATCTGCTTTGTTATATGGTACCGAGTGTTGGGCAGTACAAAAGGAATACATTCACAAAATGTGTGTAGTAGAGATGAGGATGTTGAGATGGATGTGTGGCAAAACTAAGAAAGACAAGATTAGAAATGAGCGCATCCGTAAGGACTTGGGGATAGCCCCAATTGATAGTAAAATGAGAGAAAATAGACTCAGGTGGTTTGGACATATGTTTCGTCGCCCTAACTCAGCGTCGGGTAAAAGATGTGACCGAATCTTAGCGGATGCTAGTAAAAGAGCTCGAGGAAGGCCTAAAATGAGATGGTGCGATGTCATTAGGAAGGACATTAGTTTCTTGGGTTTAAATATGAATATAGCAATTGATAGAAATCTTTGGCGGAACATGATTCATGTAGCCGACCCCTAATATTTGGGATAAGGCTCTGATGATGATGATGATATGATTTATCAAAACTAAGTACGCTTCTTTGGCACAATCCCTTCTAAAGGCATCAATTTACATAGAAACCAAGTAATTGATAGATAAGGGGTGAAAAAATTGAATATTTTTTGGAAGGTGACCAATGGCCACGATTTAATGAGAGAAAAGTGATTACAAGGAAAAAGGGGGGATATGCTCTACCAAGCTGATGGAGACAATCCCACACCCATAGTGGTCATATGGAACCCCCTCCCAGTTACAAAAACCCTAACCCAGTTACAGGATAAGTCTTCTCCAGTTATGCATTTTGCTTAACAGAAAAGAGTCCCCGAGAGTCCTGCCATATCTGCAGTAATGCCAATCTTTTATGAGATAAATGCAACTTTTGATCACTTCAACTGGTTGCCTGAATTCTCCTTTGAAAATTCTGTTGTTCCTTTCCTTCAAAATTACCCACAGAAAGGCTGATAAACAGATCATCCAAATCTCCTCATCTTGCTTTGGTAGATTAAGACCCCTCCATTCTAACATCAGCTTAGTGATATGATTACAAGCGGTCCAAGACGCTCCCACAAGTTTGAAGGATTGTCTCCAAACTGATTCAACAATTCCACAGGTGAGAAAAAGGCGATTGATTGTTTCCTCAAAGTTTCCACAGAAAATGCAATTTCTCAAGGTGTGCAGCTTCAAACCTTTTCAGTCTGTCACAAGTTAGGAGCCTTTGCCAAGGTATTTTCCATAAGAAAATTCTGATTTTAATAGGCAGATTTTTATCCAAGACTGTGTTGCTCCAGTTCACTCTAACTCCTCCCTGAGATAGCAATTTGGTAGCTGATGACAGAGAAAGTTTTCTTCTTCCCCCGTCTCCATTTCCTTTTGTCACTGATGTCCTGCTTGATATTCACATTGTGAAGTGCAGAGATGAGTTCAAAGAAGTCATCAACTTCCTGTTCATGAAAACTTCTGTAGAAAGTGGGGTCCCCGCGCTCCTTGGTAGTTGGTTGTTTAACTCACGGAAATAATAAATAAATATTTCTTCTTTGAAGAAGAAAATGCACATTAGTGGTTATTTAAGTAGCAGGTGTATTATTATTTTCGCGAATGAAGCTTATTAGATGATTTGGGTTCGGGTACGAGACATTTCCCCATCGACCATAGTCGATGTTTATTTACATCGACGTAAAGTCCGAATACCCTTGATTAACTTTCAAAAACACCATTTTCGACCTCTACAATATATGCTGTGATATTGAGGGTTTTATCTAACAGATTTGATTCAAGAGATCACCCATTAGAGATACACATTTGTAGGAGAAAACTAAACATTTCATTCTTTGGATTAATCTTTACAAAATATATGAAATCCTGATTACATAGTCGGGCCATTTGATTTACATTTGGCTTTCACTCCACCACCAGAACAGACTGTTGAATTTGAGTTTCATAGAAATCAAACCCCTCTTTTTTTGGATAAATTTGCAATTCTTGACCCTTTCCGGGGATATTTTTGCAATTTTGGATCTCTCCTAAGTATTTCTGCAGTTTTGATCTTTCTTGGGTTTATTTGAGGTTTTGAACGCTTTCTGGGTTATTTGCAATTGTGAATTCTTTTTTGGGTTTATTTGAGATTTTTAAACCTTTTTGGGTTTATCTACGATTATCCTTTGAGTGGGGGTTTGCTTGCAACTCCTAGAAAAATCTAGGGGTATTTATGTAGTTTGTCTAGACCAGGGGTATTTTTTTAACATCTGGACTGGACAGGGGTTTTCGTATTAATCTTGACATGAGACGCAAGTCGGCGCATTAGCCAAAGACTCTCGGGACATTGTTTCTCTTCCTTGAGCTCTCATGGATTGTGATCTAGCTTCATGTGTCCGTGAGCGCAACGTCGGGGATCGACTTATCCGGTCAAGTCGCTAGAAGAAAATTTTCTTATAATCTCTTTCCAAGGAGTGGCACAAGGGACATAACCACAAGGGCATCTATGCAGACCCCTTTTATAAAAGTTGGGGTGCTTATGAGATTCTTGATTATTTCAGAGAATCACATTGTTTTTCCCAAAACATTTGTAATGAGATTATATTAACCACAACACAAGGACATGTGTGCGGACTCAAGGAGGGACAGTTTTATAACATGTCCTCACTGCGAGCACAAGCACAAACTTTGCACTCTCCTTCTCTCCTACACTCTTCCTGCTTTCTGTTCGTCCCACTAGGGGGTATTTATGGAGTCCATGGGCGGTTACATGTTGATCTGATCCAACCATGGCCCTCCAGGCCTCTAACCGGTCCAAGTATCCCACTTTGGGGCTTTAACCAGGCCAAATACCCCATTTGAGGGTTCTAATCGGTCCAAATATGGCAAATGAGGGAGTATGGGGTCTAACTGGTCCAAATCATGGATGGCAATTTCGGCCGAAATCGAAACGTTTCGGTTTCGGACTGAAACGATCCGAAACTACCCGGCCGAAATCAAAACCGTGCAATTTGGCAAAGAAATAATAATTTATTTGGTTTCGGACCGAAACCGAAACGATTTCAGTTTCGGACCCGGTCGAAACCGACACTTCCATCTATGGTCCAAATCCCCCAATTGCGGGTTGGATCTGGTCCGCACCCCCTCAATGAGGGAAAGAAGGGGGGCAACCCCTGTAGATGACCTTTCCACTCCTCACCCAACCATAGTTTGGTGCTTAGTCTACGTGGGAATGGGATTTCTTTAAGTTTTGTGCCTCTGATGTGAGGAATTGCAGGGGACAAGAGGTTGATGGTGTAAAATTTGTTATTTTGTTGTCTCCTTTGCTGTTTAATCTGCTACAAATGCACCACTTGGTGTTGATTTTTCTTGACAAATTCTTGAGTTTTACAAAACTCTTTCTGTAGATGATCAGGGCTTGTACACATTTCCGGGATGTGTCTTGGATTTTTACATATATAAGGCTCATAAGGGCCTTTTTACAAAACCTGGAAGTTTGGGGGGGACGATATCATTTTCCCCAAAGAGATACATAAATCACATGAATCACATCGATATTGTGCTATATATGGGCCAAGAGAGGGACTTTTTTATGACATACCCTCACAGCACAAGCACAACACAACACAAGCACGATCACAACCCGAAGGATGGGCCTTCAGAAGCACAAGCACTAGACCTCTGCGCTCTCTCCTCTCTGCGTTATGTGTGTGTTCTCTCTCTTTCCCAGGGTCCCACTGGGGATATTTATAGAGTCCAGGGGCGGTTACATGTTGATCCGGTCCAACCATGGTCCTCCAAGGCTCTTAACCGGTCCAAGTACCCCACTTGGGGGCTTTAACCGGCCCAAATACCCCACTTGGGGGTTTTAATCGGACCAAATCAGCCAAATGAGGTATTTGGGGGTCGGATCTGGTCCAACCCCCCCCCCCCCCTCCATGGGGGTTGGATCCGGTGCAAACCCCCCACTTGAGGGAGTGGGGGTGGCCGACCTCTATTTTTTTATTTTTTTGTGTCATTTTTCTCTCTCTTCTTTTTCATTAATTTTTTAGCTTCAACAAATGCCCCCCGCGAGATGTCTATCAAAGCTGAAGGTGACGGCGGACGGCCTGTGCATCCTACAACCTTTTCATTCTCCCGAGTCTTGTCGACGTGACAGAGAATGCGGTAAACGGTGATGGCGTATAGTCCATGCATTTTGATAATGTGACATTTTTGCCCCCGAGTCTTGTTTATATAGCAGGGACATTGGGCTTTTGCGCCCTCATCCTTTCTCTTCCTTATCTTGACATCGTCTTGTCATGATTTGTCGGCCTTTGTGGCCGGGTTCAGAGCCACATGAGGGGAAATCTTGTCAAAGGTGTTGGTAGACAGTGTATACCCTTTGCAACTTTCTTCATTCTTCTGTGTCTTAATGGTATGGCGGGGAATATAGTTGGACTTATTCTTTTGCCCCATGAGTTTTAATGACATGGCAGGGCATATAGTTGAAAGCGGTGGCGAGCAACCTACGCACTTCAATAATATGACATTTCATCCCTAAGTCTTGATGACATAACAAGGAATGTTGCCGATGACAGACAGCCTATGTGCTTGGATAAAACGACCTCTTCACCTATGAGTTTTGATGACATAGCGGGGGAATATGCCGAACACAGTAACAATCAGCCCATGTACCTTGGCACTATCATATTTTTATCCCCGAATCTTGGTGACATGCTCGGTAATGTTTCCGAAAGAGATTGCAGACACCTCACGTCCTGCGTGAACATCTTCTGGGATATGACAATATCCTGGGAAGGAATGGAGAGTCATTGCATATTGCTCTAGTGCTTGCACTATCGTGTGATATCATTGCGAATATGTCATCAGAATTTTTGGGCTGATCACCGACGCTATCATCCCCTTAGTTTACACTGCCAATTTTGGTCGACCAACCACTTCTGGACACGGTGGTGATTTCTTTTTTAAATATTTCTCCTATGGAAGAATTTAGGATAGCGCATACCACTTCAAGTGGCATAGATCCACTCCATCAAGTTAACCCTAAGGTTGGAGTGCCCTTAGTGCATCTAAAAATTTATTTGACAATGTACACATGCTGCCGGTGGTTTCTTCTTTATTGATGATTTCTGGTTCAGTAGAGGCAATTAGTTCACCGCTATTACCGGGCGAACAGGCCCTGGAGGGGCAGGAATTCAAATAGGCTGAGTCTTTAGCTACCTGACAGGGTGTGAGAACTGACAACTTAGAACATTCCTCTTGCCAATTTTGCTTGGAAGGTTTGATCTTTCTCGTATGCTGAACGGATATTCTTCACAGGTTCTGTAGATGAGATTTTTCCCCGAGCTGTCAGATCAAGTGCATGTTTCGAAAGAGCTTCACACTTTCCTAACCTCGGAGTTGAGTGGCTGAATGTTGCATAGACGTGGCCCTTTGTGGAATCTGGGACAACTACCGTGCTTATTATCTACTTGCAGACTCTAGTCGACCAGGAGCCCCTTCCTTCCATTGAGGCTATGCAGGGTGGCCTTGCGAAGCATAGCTTAAAAAGGGAGGACCCAGGGGGGTTGAGTTCTACACTTGATGTGCATTTCTTACACTTGTATATCTCCAGCCCGAGAGCTTGTCTCAGGCTCATGACATGACTTAATGAATGAGGCAGAGTTCATTACCTTCATTGGATTTGTTTGAACACTTGTGTCGGTGGGACGCACAAGATTTGAAATTTGGAGTTTCAGGTTGGTTGACTTTTGTAGTTCAGAAAGTCTGAAATTTAGAGTTTGGAGTTTAGGGTTGGTTGACCTGGACAACTTGTAGCCAAATTTGTTTTGACTTTGTGGGGTTTGGCAGACTTGGATGGTTTGTAGCCAGAGATTTTGAATTTGTGATTGTTGGTCGTTGTGGTTCGATAGCCAAGGGTTTGGCCGACCTTTGTGATTTAGAGTCCAAAAGTTTGAAGTTTGAGTTGGCTACCATTTGTGGTTTAGAAGCCAAGAATTTGGAGTTTGGTTTTGAATTGATTGGCCTTCGTAGCCAAGACTTTTAAAAGGTTTATGAATTTTGATTTTTATAAATTTGAGTGATGTATTTGCCACGGTGGGATAAATGACATATCCGCAAGGATTGGGTAGTCAGAATTGACTGACTCTCATGATTTAGGAGTCAAGGATGGGAATTTGAGTTAGTTGACATTTGTGGTTTGTAACCAAAGATTTAGATCTTAGTTGGTTGACATTTGTGATTTTATGGCCGAGGTTAGAGATTAGGTTTGGCTGACCTTTGTGATTTGATAGCCAAAAATTGAGTTTGAATTTGGATTTTGGCTGACCTTTGTAGTTTGAAGTCAAAAATTTAGATTTAACCAACCTTCGTGGTTGTCCAAAGGTTTGGAGTTTGGTGTAGACCTACCTGTGGGGGTATATTGGTCCAAGTTGTTGTAGACCGGCCTTTACGAGGTTTATCAGTCTAAAGTTTGATGTTGGCTTGCCCCTATGAGATTTGTCGATATGAAGTTTGATGTTGGCCAACCCTTGGGGGGGGTGTTGACTTGGATTTGGTTGATGTAGTTGTTGGCTAACCCTGAGGTGTGTTAGCCGTTGATGTTATTGGCCGACTGTTGAGGTGTGATGGCCAGAGTTGTAGTAGACCGACCCTTGGGGGTGTGCTGGTCCAAGTTGTTGTAGACCGGCCTCTGAGGCATACTGGTTTGTGGCTGATGCAGATCGACCTATGGGGGTGTATTGGTTCAAGTTGTTGTAGACCGGCATCTGAGGCGTACTGATCTGTGGCTAATATAGACCGATCCATTGAGGTGTATTGGTCCGTAGTTGAGGTAGACCGACCCTTGGTGTGTATTGGTTTGGATTGTTGTCACTGGCCGACCGCCGAGGTGTAGTGGCTAGAGTTTGTTGTCGGCTGACCGTTGAGGTGTGTTAGCCGGAGTTGTTGTATCGACTGACCGTTAAGGTGTGTTAGCCGAAGGACATAGCTGGCTGACCGTTGAGGTGTGTTAGCTAGAGTTTTACGGGCCCACCGTTGGGGTGTATCAACCGGATTGTTGGAGCTGGCTGACCTGTGAGGTGTAGTAGCTAGAGATTGTTGCTGGCTGACCGTTGAGGTGTATTAGCCAGGGGTGTTGATGTAGTTGTCGGCTGACCCTGAGGTGTGTTAGCCGAGTGTTGATGTCATTAGCTAGCCGCTGAGGTGTAGTAGCCAGAAGTGTCCTGGCTGCAAGGATGGCGGTATCGGTTTCGGACTCGGTTTCGGTCGAAACCCATTGAAAAGCTTCAAAAAAAATCAAAATAAGTCTACAAAATCAGAAATAATTCAGAAAAATATGAATAATCACATAAAAATCAAAAAATTCATTAGACATGCATTTGATTGTAAAGAAATTAGATTAAGTGCAATAAACATGAAGTAGACATTGAAATTCAAACACTGAATATGTTAAACTAATATTCTTGAGTACATACTAAGCATAAAGTAGGTTCAAGCATTACAATAAACTTAATTAGGCACTGTAAATGTTAGGAAAAATTAAATGATCTTTACCTAAATGAAGAGGCACTAATATGGGTAATGACTAGAACCTTCTCCGTCATCCTCTGGCTTTTCATGTTCATACCCATAAGAAGGATGCATGTATGGTCTATATTCATTATAACCAAACAATGAGGTAGCCAAGTCCTGCATCCCTCTTTGGATCCCTCTTGGAGTGTTTGGTTGGCTTGAGCCGAATTCAGTATCAGCATAAGAATCTTGAGGATGAGAAGAGGAACTGGCCGGATGTGGATGGAACTGGAATGCTGGTTCATAACCCCACAACCCATAAATTGTTGCCTCATGTTGGCCACCTCCATAACCTGATGGATGCCTATATTGACTCTGTGACTCATGTCCTCCCTCACCCTGACTGTATCCTCTGCATGTGTCTGCATGGAAGGAGGAAGGACCACCAGCATCCCCACCGCCAATAGTAGCACCTGCAGCCTCCAGTCGCCTTTTGGCCTTTCGGGGTGCTTTTTCCTGTGCCGGTGTACTTTCTTCTTGCACCCTTGACATGAATCATGTTCCTCTTGGCGTGTGCCTCAAATAAATCTGTTTCAACTGCTCAATTGTCGGGTCCTCTCGAGCAGCAACATTTGTTCTCTCAGTTTGCCCATGCACTGATGTACTTCTTCTTAAGGATGTAGGTGCCTTGCCCATTCTAGGAGTGGCTGACCTGCTATCTGAGTCGGAGTGTCTAGCTGGCTGAAAATCATGCTGCTCCTCAGTGTCCTCAACAACCCTAGACATGTGCGCATGAGTATCTCTGGCCCTCTTTGTTTTTCTTCTGAATTCGGGATCTCTTGGCTCATCTTCATCTAGTATGCCCTCTGTCCATCTTCTATCATCATCATCAAAAACAGGCTCATCAACCTGCTCTCATGTCTCCACCCAAGACTGCAATTCTCATCATCAAATAAGGCATCCACATCAATTTCTGCGGTGGCATCCTCGGCGACGCGTTTGTCTCGCAGCTGTTGTCTCAACCTCATATTCTTTATTCTCAACCTCATATTGTAGTGACAGTACACTAATTTCTCTAACCGTTCAGCCTTTAGCCGATTGCGAACCTTCGAGTGTATAAGGTTGAACGTGCTCCAATTTCTTTCACATTGGCTTGCCGATGTTGTTTGACTGAGCACCCTAACTGCAATGAAAGCCAATGCATTGCTGCCCACATCTCGATTGTTCACCATTATCCACCAGTCAGCTGTTCCACCAACCATAAACAAATGCATATTAGTTGTAGAAATATGTATTCATCAGGTTAAGAAATTCAAAAAATAAAATATACCTGGGCTCACTATTCCCACAGCGTATTGCAATTGGGAGTCAGCATATGTCCCAGTCCTCATTCTATAATTGTTCATCTACAAACATAAAGTAATACATTAGCATAACTACTTAAATAAATTCTATACATGTTATTGATTAAATCAAATAAAGGCGAACCTCTACTTCGGCCTGAAGTCTCTTTTCTGGATTCCTCGATAAACGACTAATGACTTTTAAAGTCCCTTGAAGCATCTCGCCATCAACATGTGCATCGGCACCGTACATAAATCGAGGGTTGAGGAAATAACCTGCATTTGTGTATAATTAACTAAATAAAATTTATAAAATAACATAAAGGCTTTACCCCAATTTCAGTACAATTAATCACTCACCAGCTGCATGCAAGTCGTGGTGTAATGTGTTGTCCCATCTCTGGTCAATAATTTTCCACCATTTTGCATAATGTCTGGGAAGGGAATCCTGCAACTCCAATTTGGCACGGTCCATGGCCTCGTATAGATAGCCCATATCATTCTTTTCATCGCCATCCACCATTCTTAGGACCTTCACGAGGGGTGTGACTACTTTCAAGTACCGTGACATCCTGTCCCAGAATTTGTTGTCGTCCACGACGTGGCAGACATCCAAATAATCCATCTGTGCATCAACATTGCCCTTGTCGATGTATTCCCGCAGGACATTATGGTACATGAAAGCTTTCAGCTCATTCTTGTACCTGCGCAAATAAATGAAATTTGAAGCTGCATCAACTGTTACATATCAGTAAGGATAAAGTATCAAGAATTGAGATCAATCTTATACATGTGCAAAGACTCCAAAGAAATAAAATTGGAAGCAAATCTGGTTGGGCCTGCACGGATGATATCTCGCCCTCCACTGGCATGCGCCCTGAACATATTTAGTATCCTAGGATGGCCATAGATGTACTGTGTGACTTTTTGTGCCTTGTCAATTGTCTTCTTCACATGCTTTTCCTTCCCTATGTCTTCAAGCATCAGATCCAGACAATGTGCTGCACATGGGAGCCAATATAAATGACTACGCTTTTGCATCAATTTCTTCCCTGCAGCCTTGTAATTGGCTTCATTATCAGCCACCACCTGCACAACATTCTCCTCTCCAATTTGTTCTACCATGCCATCCATCAAATGAAACAAATAATTTGCATTCTTTTCATAATCTGATGTATCAACTGATTTCACAAATACTGTACCTTCGATGCAATAGACCAAAAAGTTTATCATGGACTTCTTCGTGGTACCAGTCCAACCATCACACATGATGGTGCATCCTCTCTCCACACATATATGCTTGAAGCTTTCAACCCAATCATGGAGCTCCTCAACCTCTCCCTCAAGGCCACGCCCGTATATGTCTCGACGTGAGGGGGCCTTCAAGCCAGTGCCAGCATCTGCTATGGCATCTATCATAGGTTGGAAATATTCACTTGAAGCTGCATGTGCAGGGACACCTGCATGAAAAAACTATTTTCAGATACTTTTAAATGCATGCCCTGTAACTTATGTTGATTTTTTGACCCCTCTCAATGCAGACTTGATTTTAGGTTGTGTAGCCTGGGGCCTTCTGTGGAGATAGTTGTCCATGGGACCTGTTCCCTGCGTATGTGGGACAGGACGTCGTGCAGCTGTACTCTCATAGGTCCCTGAACCCATGGGTCCCTTCCCTTTCCTTTGAGCGGCTTGTTCACGCTCCCTTGCTTCAGTCAGCTATGGATTAGAATCCTCAGTGCCTTCCTTGTCATTATCCCTCCTAACCCTTCTGCCAGAAATCTTCTCACCAATTTCAGCCTCATCCTCAGCCCTTTGTTGCACCCTCTCCTTTTTCCCCAGAAGGCACTGGCGCATCTCTTCTCGAACCTCTCAGGGACAGTGGTCACATTGTCTCACCTCTCCTCTTACCTCTGCCAAATGTTGCTTTCCTCTGGTAATTCCGCCATGTAGCTCCCTACCATAGTAATTGCATTTCACCTTTCTTCTCTTAGCATCAACTAAGGACAGGTGGGCCCACCCTGGATCCTCCTGCCCTTGTTGCTCCTGTGTTTGCTGACGTCTAGACATGATGTTGCATTATGATAGTCAAAGACAATCTCTTGTAAGTACGATGAAAAAAAGGCAATTCTACATGATAGACCTCCAAATTATTGAATGAAGCTTAATTGAGCTTCAATTGTGGCTAAGAAACTCGAATTAGACAAAAGTCCCAATTTTTATGAACTAATTAAGTCTTAATTACTAAGCCCTAATTACCCTTCATAAAAAAAAATCCTAGCATGATCCCACCCCAAATTCGTCAATGAAACTTAATTAACCTTCAATTGTGGCTAAGAAACTCGAATTAGACAAAAGCCCCAATTTTTATGAACTAATTAAGCCTTAATTATTAATTAAGCCCTAATTATCGTTCATAAAAATATAATCCCAGCATGATCCCACTCCAAATTCGTCAATGAAACTTAATTAACCTTCAATTGTAGTTAAGAAATTCGAATTAGACAAAAGCCCCAATTTTTATGAACTAATTAAGCCTTAATTACTAATTAAGCCCTAATTACCGTTCATAAAAATATAATCCTAGCATGATCCCACTCCAAATTCGTCAATGAAATTTAATTAACCTTCAATTGTGGCTAAGAAACTCGAATTAGACAAAAGTCCCAATTTTTATGAAGTAATTAGGGTTTCATTAGCTATTACCCTCCTTGCTCAACCCAAAATTTTGACCCATTCGTCAATAACACAACAAAACAATCAAACCCTAAATTTTGACAGTCAAACTAACCTAAACAAAACAATCAAACCCTAAATTATGACAGCCAAAATTTTACCCTCCTTGATGAATGATCCTTCAAGCTGGCCAACCCAGCTCCCTCTCCCTGGACCCTAGTCCCGCAGGTGCAGTTGGCTTCCTGTCCACCTCCAGCAGCAGTCGCAGCAGCTCGTAGCAGCCACCTCTTGCGGGCGCAACAGCAGCAGCAGCAGGCTCGCAGCGGCCACCTCCTGCGGGCGCGCGCCCGCGCAGCAGCAGCAGCAGGCCTCGATGGCGTCGGCGCAGCAGCAGCGCAGGCAGAGCCGCAGAGGGTTTCGGCTGAGGCTGCGGGTTTCGGCTGAGAACGATCGGGTGGGGGGGGGGGAACTCAAGTTCACGGGGGTTTCGCCCGAAACCGATACACTTATACCGTTTCGTTAAAGCTACAGTGATCACCCTGGTTTTCGTATCGGGTCTGGCCGAAACCGATACGTTTCGGCCGAAACGTATCGGTTTTGGCCGAAACTGCCAACAATGCCTGGCTGACCACTGAGGTGTATTAGTCTTACTGCCGGAGTTGTGTTGTATCGGCTGATCGTTGAGGTGTGTTAGCCGAAGATGTTATCACTGGCCGATCGTGGAGGTGTATTAGCCAGAGACATGCTAGCTGGCCGTTGAGGTGTATTGGCCGAAATTGATGTTGGTTGACCCTTGGGGGTGTGGTGGCCTGGGTTGGTGTTGACTGACCCCTGGGGTTATGTTGGCCAAAGTTGGTGTTGGCCAACCCTTAAGTGTGTATTGGCCTGAGTTGATGCTGGCCGACCCTTGGGGGTGTATTGGTCTGAGTTGGTGTTGGTTGACTCTTGGGGGTGTGTTGGCCTGAGTTGGTGTTGGTCGACCTTTGGGGGTGTATTGGCCTGAGTTGGTTTTGGCCGACCCTTAGAGGTGTGTTGGCCAGAGTTGGTGTTGGCTCGACCCTTGGGATGTATTGACCTGAGTTGATGTTAGCCGACCCTTGAGGGTGTATTGGCCAGAGTTGGTGTTGGCCGACCCTTGGGGTGTATTGGCCGGAATTGATGTTCGCCGACCCTCGGGGGTGTATTGGCCTGAGTTGATGATGGTCGACCCTTGGGGTGTATTGGCTTGAGTTGATGTTAGCCGACCCTTGGGGGTGTATTGGCCAGAATTGATGTTGGACGACCCTTGGGGGTGTGTTGGCCAGGGTTGATGTTGGCTGACCCTTGGGGGTGTGTTGGCCAGAGTTGGTGTTGGCCAGCCCTTGGGGGTGTGTTGGTCAGGGTTGATGTTGGCCGACCCTTAGGGGTGTATTGGCCAAGGTTGATGTTGGCCGACCCTTGGGGGTGTGTTGGCCAATTGTCGATTGACTGCTGGGGTGTGTTAGCCGAACACTATAGCAGGCCGGCTGACCGTTGGGGTGTAGTAGTCGGATTGTTGTTGTCGGTTGATCGCTGGAGTGTGTTAGCCGAAAGTTGATGTTGTTGGTTGTGGATTCTGGCAGTCATAGGGCAACCAGATGTTGTAAGTTTGCGTCGAAGTTACGATTGTGACTCTGTTGGAGTGTAGTCGCCCTTACAAGGCAAAGCCATTGAATCGGCTTGCCTATATGAACGTCTTGCTAAAGGAAGGTTTTTGTGTGTTATATTTTCCTCTCTTTTTTCGCTTTACCAACCTCACCGCCCTTTCGGGTTTTCACCAAGGCTGGCCCCCTTTAGTTTTTTCCAGTGCGCCCTTTCGAGTTTTCACACTGAGGGATTACCTATTTTTGTCTGAGGCCCCCTTTCAAGTTTTCACCTCAGCCAAGTATTTGGTTTTTTTGCCCTCGGCTATTCCTTTGATAAGCATGATTGAGTCCCCCGGGCCACCTCTATTTTAAGCCCCTCTTTCTTTCTTTTTTTCTTTAGCTACTGCCACTATTGTTGTTGTTGTTGTTGTTGTTGTTTGCTGCTGGTTACGGGTTGTTGGTTGCTTGTTGTTTGTCGCCGTAGATGCTTATTGTTGTTGGGACAGTGTGTTTGGATTTCCGTTGACCCTTCATCATAAGGATGATGTGGGGCCAATGGCTTGTAAGCATCTATGTAGTCTGAGGCGTGAGGCGAGCGAGGTGACCAGGGGGTCGCCTCACGCCTCAAAAGCCTAGGCGATGGCCAAGGCGTTTGAGGCGAGATATTATTAAAAAATTAAAATTAAAATTATATGTCAAAATATCACAAAAATATATTTTTTGAACAGTTAATATCATAAAACTGCATATACACTAAACAAGAAAAATAACTAACAAGTGCAATATTATAACAAAACAAAAATAGTTAAACAACCAAACAAGTTAATTACATAATCCCATAACACAGTGTTTCAAATCTATCTCAACTCTCAAGCCTCCTCATCATAAACCACTCATAAAAGAGGAGGAGCTATCACTTGGAAGCTCATTCTCATTCTCTGATTGTGTCCCCTCGGAGTCAACATCTCTCACATTTATGGAGTGAGATGTGGCAATACTTTTTCCCTTTCCTAGGTGACGCTTTTTGGTTCCCGCCCTTGTGCTTGGCCCTTCCTCTTCATTAACACCGGCAGCGATTTCAACATCTAGCCATGTGAGGTCCTCCCCTTCATCCACAAAATCTTCATTTTCTGGCGGATTAGCTATCCACTCATTGCAATCATCAATGTCATCCAAAGAAATATGATCATAGTCACTTTGCTGAACACGCAAATGACGAGCATGGAGACGTTGATTATATTGCACAAAAACATGATCGTTCAGCTTCTTTTGCTCCAACTTATTCCTTTTCTTTGTGTGCACCTACAAGTATATTAGTTGCAACCAATTAAACAAAAAATACTAATCTTTTATGTACTTGAATATGGAATTATTCAACTAACCTGCTCAAATGTACTCCAATTGCGCTCACAACTAGATGCACTACATGTCAAACTAAAGATCCGAATGGCTATCTTTTGAAGGTTTGGTGTGGCGGTACCAAAGTTCAACCACCAAGTAGCTACATCACAAAGAAATTATAATTCACATTTCACAATAATTCTTACTCCACGATTGTAATAAAAATTAGACAAGAAATTGAGAAAAGTATCCATACTAGGAACCATAGAAGTGCGTTGCCTAATGGCCATTTCTCTCCCAAATAGCCCTTGGGCATACTGATAAGTTGCAAGCTCCTTGAAAATTGTATCTTGGCATGAGGGTTCTGGAGCTAGCTTTTCAATGCAATCATATAGCCCTTGCTTAACTTCTTGATCATACTCAATTTGGGAATTAGAGAAATAAAGAGCTAGATTAAGATAAAGGCCAACTGCATGTAAAGGACGGTACATTTGAAAGTCCCACCGTCTATCAATGATTTCCCATATTGGACCATATTTGTCAAGCTTGTCATTTAATGCACTCTTAATAGTCTCCTTTGCACGATCCATAGCCTCATAAATGTAGCCCATCGCTGGCCTTTCTCCATCAACCAACCGTAAAATCATAACAAGGGGCTTGTATATTTGTAATGAATATGCCACACCATTCCAAAAAGAAGTCTTTAAGATTATGCCCTCTACCTTCTTCCCTTCATTTTTTTTGGCCCACCGATTATTAGTAACAAGCCAATCAGCAAATGTAAACATCCTTCTCAAGTCATCTTTGCAATTCTTTCATGGCTTCCAACCCAAAGCTGGAGAGCATGTCTCAACCCTTCAAACTTGCCTTATTTCATTAGGACTCCGTGATATTCAAGTTCTGGAAGCCTGAAGGCCTACCTGATCAACCGTACAATGTAGAACTTAAGTTGAAGGACTGATAATTCTGAAAGGACATCAAACCCATTTAGAAACTGACATTCAAATTTTGAAAGTGCACCGTACCAGGTATTCAAGTGCCACTCCATGCCTATATTAGTTCTGGGCCTCTCCACTAACTAGCTCGAGTTTTGCAATGGCAATTGAGTTCTACGTCAATGTCAATGAAAGTGCAACTAGGAAACTTAATATTAGATGGATGATGAGAATAGGTCTGAACAATAATTCACCTGATTACATCAATCTATTTTCTATTTATGTTTCCATGATTACCAGTATTTGAACTTGAATGATGGAACATGTTTATCTCCTTTAAGTGTGATGTTTTGACAAGTTAATGATACATTAACATATGCTCTTAAACATTTTGAATGCAGAGATGTAATGCTACGTGTGGATGCTAAACAAGGATCACCAAAGGATGGAAACTCCCCCCTTGAGCTTTTCCAGGTCTCCCTCATTTGATGTAGTATCTCTTTCCCTGTTCTCCTCAAGGAGATTCATAACCAACAGTTACAGTTAGAAAAAGGCCGTTACAGGAGCATTATGTTACTTGCAGACAACCAGAAACCACATTCTAAAAACTTCTAATTGATGTTGGCTTTCCATGCACTTGTCACGATCACCTTAAAGATACTTCATTTATATAATGCATATCAATGGAAGATGTTGTTAGTGCCTGCCACCTCATATTACGAAAACCTTCAATCCGTAAGACACTAAGACAGTATCCTCCAACAGGTTAGATGGTCGAAAAGAACATCATCAAAGTCATAAGATAGTGGTAAGAACTGTAATAGTTATTTAAGTTATTCTTGCATCATCATTGGATGCTGTATTTTACCCCCTTGAATGAATTGCCATTTTGGCATGATTGCACTTTCTAAGAAACTAAATTTTACCAGCAGTCTTTCTGTGTAATGTGCTACTAATGCTAATAAGTGTTTGAAAGAGAATTAGATTGTTTTGTTTCCATTTAACCATGGGAATACTTAAATAAGATGTGACTATTTGAGTAAATTTAGTGATCCTACGGACAACATCTGAGTGTTGCCTTTTGTTGTTCATTTAATTCTATTAGAATCGATATAATGCCAACTAGACTCCAATGAACAAAATCCTCATTAAACCGTAAAAATTGAGAATCAGCCTAGCATTGCCTTACGCCAAAGCAATCCTGATTTCTGTTCCCCTGGCCAGAAACCAATAAGCATCTGTTTCTTATTATTCTTAAGACCCTGATTAGCGAAATATTTTGCATTGTGCATGCCAAATAGTTGTCTGTTGCCAATATCATTTTCCAACATCTATGTGTAGGCTTCAGATTGCCAATATTGTCTTTGATGATACACTTCAGATAATTGACTAAGTTTTGTTGATTAATCTGTTAATAATTGATAATAGGTAGACATATATCCCCTGAAGATACATTTGACTGAGAGTATGTACAGAATGATGTGGGGATATTTCTTCCCAGAAGAGGAGCAGGATTCACATAGACGTCAGGTAAATTACATTATGCATTGTGTTATCAACATTTTATTTTGTGCTCCTTTATGCTTGATCTATAGCTTCATCAACACCTTCATTAACTTGCAGGAAGTCTGGAAAGTTTCTACAACAGCTGGGTCAAAACGGGCAAGGAAAAGTGCTTCTGGCACTGATGTGGTAGCATTGAGCAGTCATGCTACAAGGGAGGTTGAGTCCTCTACAAAGTCAAGTGCCACTAGCTCAGCATCAGCTGCTGCTGGTTCGAATCTACTTTCTGCACAAGGAGATATTCCCCAAGTAAGTTGTATTGGGTGCAAATGCTTTTGAAAAGCTTATGCAGACATTCAGATAGGTTGTCAACATAATATTAATCCATTTGAACTGTAGAAGTGCCTCGATCAATTACGATGGTGATTTTAGTCTTCCTCCTGAACTCAAGATACATAACTCTTACAAGAATGAGTCTTTTTCTTCTAATAGAAGCATTGAACTGTTTGTGTTTGTTATTAGAGAAAACTGTGGCTCATTGAAATTAAGAATCATATTCACTTGAGAGAATGAAAAACGCTAGCATGCCACACAGACATAGTGTAGCTTGCCACACCCTGTTCCCGCCATCTGATCTATTGATCAGATGGCAGGGAGTGGGAGTGCACCAAACATAAGTTCTGTGCTCCCAGTTCCCACCACCCTTATGATCAGGGGCGCATGCCACACTAGGTTCCCACCATCTGATATAATGATCAGCATGCCATGCTAGAACTAACCCTAAGAAAAATCAATTATATTACATAAATGAGCATTGTTGGAACTGCCAATGCATTAACATACACATCTTCTGCAGATGTCAAAGTTGCAAAACCTGAAAGCAAATATCGTTTGTGGTTCAAATCCAGAGCTTCGGAGAACATCTTCTTTTGACAGATCATTCGAAGAAACTGCCACCGAGTCTCTGCTGGACGAACTTGCTTTTCAAGTACATTCTTTAGGTGCTTCTTCAAAAAGTGGGCCCCTTGGTTCAACGTCCGAACATCAACACAATGTTAATGATGAGATTCACAAAGACAAGCCAAAAGAGTCTAAGTCAATTAAAGCTGGTCGCTTATCCCATGAAGAGAAGAAGGTTGGGAAATTGCACGAAGAAAAAAGGACCAGGGCTCGGAAGTTGATGGAATTCCACAACATCAAAATAAGCCAGGTTTGTTCAATTTGGCATGTAATTAGTGTCAAGGAAGTGTAGTAAGAGTAGCTAACCCTCGTTGTTGCATGAGAATTTTGTAGGTTGAATTGCTTGTTACATATGAAGGATCAAGGTTTGCCGTAAATGACTTAAGGTTGCTTATGGATACCTTTCACCGTGATGAATTTACTGGGACATGGAGGAGGTTGTTTTCAAGAGTCAAGAAGCACATTATATGGGGAGTTCTGAAGTCAGTTACTGGCATGCAGGCAAGTCTCTTTCATCTGACGGCTGACCACTCCCCTTGTTGTCATATGAAGATTTGGTGTTGTATAATCCAGCTTCATATTGTAGTTATACAAGGTTCTATAAGTTTGGTATGCAAGAATTTTCCTTATGTATTCTCCTTGTTCCGGCAGATGTTCCTTCAGGTTAAAGAAAGCTAGTTATTCCGACTACATTCTTGTGTCTAATGAACTAAAGACATTGTTTTAATCTTTCAATTATGATCTACTGTAATCGAATATGACTTTACTGGGTTTGATTGCTTGAAGTAGACTTCGCATCATGCTGGACAGTGAAGCGGCTCTCTACAATACAAAAATTAGGCCTTTTGGGTTGTCGATACTGTTGGCCTTTATAATATGTAGCGAAGGTTCTTGACTGTTATGGAAATTTGGCTAATCATAATTTATTTTCAATTTTGTCAAACCCTTCAAATTTTATTGCCCATCAGCATATTTTGCTATTGTTTTCTCTTCAAATTTTATTGCCCATCAGCATATTTTGCTATTGTTTTCTCAGAGCCTTGAGTAAGCATTTTTTATGCATGCCTATTGTGCAGGGTAAGAAATTCAAGCACAAGGCCCAAAGCCAAAAAGAGGAAGGCGGTGGGACTGGTGTTCCAGATGGTGATCTTAATTTCAGTGACAGTGATGGAGGTGTACCTGGAAAGTCAGATCAATTTCCTATACCATTGCTCAAGAGGCCAAGTGATGGGGCTGGTGAGGGATTTGTCACCTCAGTAAGGGGGCTTTTCAATTCACAACGTCGCAGGGCAAAGGCATTTGTATTGCGAACTATGAGAGGAGAGGCTGACACTGAATTTCATGGTGACTGGAGTGAGAGTGATGTAGAATCTCCACCATTTGCCAGACAACTGACTATAACAAAAGCTAAGAAACTCATACGGCGGCACACAAAGAAGTTCAGAACTAGAGGGCAAAAGGGTTCAGGTAATTTCTGTGCTTATCCCTAATGTGAGTTACTGAAATGTGAAACAAACCCACTGAAGGAATCCAAACCTTCTTGCATACGAAAGAAACACTTATCTGGAATATTGAAACCCTGCCTTACACCTTGGGGACTTCCGCTTTGTGCACTTTTTTGAAAAAACGGCTAGAGTTTAAGGGATGCTAAAAAAATTATGTTTTTATTTTGGGTTTTTTGCATAAAAACTATTGTTAAACAGAAATTTACAAAAAAAAATAGTTTTGTAAATGTATTAGCAGACATATCACTGTGTAAATCTAAATTATGCAAAATTGTCATATTTATTTGCAAGCATATCACTTCTTTTTGCCAAAAATTTGCCCAAAAATTCACGTTTAAATGATATTTGAATTAACCCAGTGATATACCATACATTTTTAGGAATAGTTTTTTTTACAAATTCACCTCTAAAAATGATTTTCATGCAAAAATCTCTTTTATTTTTTTATTAAACATGAAGCATCTGAGTTTCTGAAAAAGGGTTTACATGTTACCGCAATTATTAACTTGATCTGGTCTGTCAGTGTTTGACTTCCTTCGCTACCATTGTAAGCTAGTTTTTGCTCTTTCATTTGACGTTTGTATCTAACACACATCCTTCGTCGCCAGGGTCAACATCGCAGCAGCAAGACTCACTTCCATCGTCTCCCAGGGAGACCACACCCTTTGAAAGCGATTCATCAAGTGGATCCCCATATGAAGATTTCCATGAATAGATTGGTATTCCTTGTCTCTGATCCATTTGTGGTGTACCCGTGGTGTGTTGCCGCAGAGGCTTAATGTGGCAGGACACACCTTTGGCGCGGATGTTGTTGCAGTCTGTGACCTGTAAAGCTGTCAAGATGGGATCTTTATTCATTACATCGGCTACCTCTGAAGGTGGAGGAATGCTGTGGAGCAATCTTCAATAAACCACATGGGGTCGTTCCAGACAAACGGCAGAAGTGGTCTGCGTTCGATCAGTACATGCGGAAATCTCCTTGCTGATGGGCCCAAGTAACCTGTGCGGAGCCTTGGCATACATGTGTATCACCATGTGCTCTGTAAATTTTTTGTCTAGCAGTTGCGCCGTCTCCTTTGATGGGAGGAACAATGGAATCAAAGCAATTCCACATTTTTGTAAGCCCACATTATATATAGTAAAGGAATAAAAGCAATGTTCTTTCTTGTTGCTTGTCTATCTAACACCCTTCTTTCTAACCTTTTCGAAGTGCAGAGCATGATTCTCTGGTGATATGGCAACAAGCTGGACATGGAGAACTTTGTTTAGTGAGAATTTGTACTTTTTTTTCATGAACATTATTGTTAAATGAGAATTTACAACAAAATTATTCCTGAAAATATATCAATAGGCATTATATAAATCAGAATTGTCTAAAAATGTCATATTTATTCACAGACTTCATTTTTTGTCAAGAAATTAAATAAATCACGTTTAAATGACATTTATACACTATTTAAACTAACGGAATGATTTTTTTAAAAATTCACTTCTAACGATAGTACTTGTAAAAAACACTCCTAGTGTCACCGGCCATTAGTATTATGTTAAAATCTCTTGAATCCTAGTGTCACCGGCCATTAGTATTATGTTAAAATCTCTTAAATTTGGTTAACTTTTAACTAAATTTAAAAAAAAATGAAAATGCCCCTAACCACACCGGAACTGTCTCTCTCTCTCTCTGTATGCCTTTTTATGCCTTCATCTCTCTTCCCCTCTTTCTTTTGCACAATGTGTCCGGGAAAAATAACATTTTTTACAGATATATTTTTATCCGAAAATTTAATTTTATGGATAACAACAAAATATTCTTTGCATATTGAATAGAAGCTAACTGACAATGTATTAATAAATATGAGAAAATTTTCAAAACATATGTTAAAATAGGAAAAATAATTCTGCAATTATATGAGGGTCACTTGTTCAATTATCTCTAGCTGAGTTGGCTAATCAAAAGAAAAATGTAAAAGGCCAGATCCAAACCTTACTGCTACTGCAAAAATGCGAAGGTAAATGGAGTGGCAGGCAACCCAACAAATTTAAACTCTTTGTTGTCTACAATCTAAAGGGCGGGCGAACAACCATCAGCAATGTGGCATTTCCTCTCTTTTTTTTTCTTTTACTTTCTTCTTCTTACAAGGACGTGTTGCCTCAACTTAGATCGATCTGGGGTTAGCTTAGGTGGAGAAAAATAAAATGCGTCCGGTCCTCCACGATGGAAAACGTGAATCACATTTCTAAGTGTTCCCTCTACGACCTGGCTTCCGTCGAGAGAAACCCAGAACCGCCTAGAAATCTCGAGTTGCTTGCCGGGCTTGCTTGCTGCCACATGGATGAGCACAGATCTGTCAAATGCGCATCAGAATCTTGTTTGGAATTGGATAGGGGCAATTGTCCCGTACTGATTAAATAGGTTGTGATTTTGGTGCTTATGACTCGGGATGGATATATGTATCTCAATATTACGATTTTGAAGGGGAGTTGTGATTCATGTGATAATGATCCTGGGCACGTGTATCTCAACATCATGACGTGAGGGGGAGTTGTGGTTCACGTGCTATAACGACTTTAGGCCTGTGTATCTCAAAATCATGATTTTGTGGATAACTTCTCTTATCATCTCCACTCAATTAATGTCCTGAGTAATAATCCCGTATTGATTAAATGAATTGTAATTATTGTGCTCATGACCCTGAGTCTGTGTATCTCATCTAGAGATTATGCCGAAATATTTCAATAAATCTTTAGATCAACCTTATGTATCATGTGCATGCAGAAAGTTTTTTTTAAAAAATAAATTAAATTAAATTAAACTAAACTTTGTGGTCCTCGAGCAAACGAGACATGGGAGTCCAGGGACACGGGTGACGAGTTTGCACGCGGTTTGATTTGGTGGCACGTCCACGTCTCGCGGGCACATCGGATTGGCCCGTTTTGGTGCCCGCATTCCCTTCCCGATTCGGATCTTCCCACCAGATCCGGAGATGGTGGTGCATTATATATATATATATATGTGATGTGAGTGCCGTTTGGGGGGCCCATTTTACTCCCTTACTTTTTCTCCCATTTTCACAGGCACCGGGTGTATAACAGTAAGCATTACTCTTTTTTTAAGTTCACGTACCCATCCTCCCTCGCTCTAAATTGTTGCAAAACTCCTACTCTAAATGAAACAAAAAACGCCGAGGGAATTCAAACATCCTACACCCATTCAAACGCTCAAACAAAATCCCACAAGAAACAAGCACCGGAGGATTCAGCACTCTCAAAGAGACATCCCATTTGGGAACTACGGAACCATCGCTGGTCCGCTCACGAGAGGTGGATCGATCAGGGACGTGAAAAACACGTCTGTTGATGTCGAGGGAACACGTGGGTGATCGAGCAGTTGCTTGCTTGAGCCGGCGGGTCAACCTTCGTCCGTGTTGAATTGCTGGTTTGAGAGTTGCGATAGACGTTCTAAAAAAAAAATAAAAAAATTACTCGAGATTTGTTTTTATCTAGAGAGAGAGATTTTAAAAGAGTAGGATTCCATCCCAAAAAATAGGGAAACATCGACCAAACAGGTTTGAGTGGGTAGATTATTTTTAATTTTTATTTTGAGAGAAAAGAAAAGAGATGAAAAGCTGCAACAAAATAAGTTCACAGAAGAAAAAAAAAGAAAGGCAAGAGTTATTGGCTGTCAGAAGTCAACATGGGCTTACAGCAGGTGGAGCCCCAAGAGGATGGGCATCACGCTTCAGGGCCCACCATGACTGGAGGCCCATAAATCTGCACCGTGGAAAGGGTCAGATGGCAACAGTGTCGATAGCTAAGAAGACAATCCTCACCATGTACACATTGATAGCCACCATGATTGACGTTCGATCAACTCGCAGTGCACTAAAGGCATGAATACTCGCACTTGGTTCTGTGGTATCTTAAACAGGCCTGATTACATCTTGTACTCATCTCTCTCTCTTCATATGATTAATTATATGTCTACAATAGCTAGATAGAAGAAGAAAATTAGGATTGGATTTCGGGGTCCACGAGGCCCACCGTCCAATGTTCATGCTTTTGGCTTTCGATCGGCATCCATCTCATTCGAATGCATGTAGATCATGATTTCTGTTTCAAGTAGGAGATCTTAATTGCATCTTTGTTTATTCACCCAAGGTTATGTCTAACATATAGAAAAATACCGCCCAACGGTTATTAGCCGCTATTACGAAGAGAAAGGTGCAAGGACTACGTCACAATCCGATCTCAATAATGGGAATCATTCGAGAATTGTCTCTGACCTCCCATCACGAAGCAGTTTGACCGAGGGTATATAACTGAAAATGAAGAGGTAAGATCTCGCATCTGACAGTAGACCGTATGATCCGGTGGAAATGAGTCCACCGAATAGGTCTTGCTAATCATCTCCGGTAGAAATCTGCGTAGAAAGGGCAAAGGTTAGGGGAGTTGGGATTGAGATCTTGGGGGAAACCCTCCAATACCCAAGTCAATGTGAGCAAGAGCTGAATATAGGGAAAATAAGGGGAAAACGGGGGGCACGGAATTGCTCTACACCAGTTGAGGGGGTTGGATCTCTCGTACCTTTGTGGGAAGAATCCCTGATATTAAATAGTAGCGAACTCTCTTAGTGAATCCGCAGATACTACAGAGGGATCATTGAGTGGGAGGAGTTATGTCCTCCGGTACGCATTCTTACCATTGAAGGACTCTTGCGTTTCCCTTAGCCCTTCCGACTTCTCCACTCTCTTGTGCTCGCGAGAGATTTACCTTCAGTTGCACGGGATAAATGTCCGTCTTAGATAGACTTTCCCTGATCGAAGAGGCGGGCCTACCGCGGGTCTTTCCTCCTTTAAGTGAAGGTTATCCCTTTCAAGGGGTCAAAATTGCCAGGTTTTACTCTTATCTCGGACTTAGCCGAGGGAGTTATCTTGATAGCCTTCCGTTGGCTTGGGTTGGTGGTGCATTGGGATTTCTCCTGACCTTAGGAGGAATCCTTTGCATGATCGACCGTGTCTAGGCTATATGGCAAGTTTTGGGCCCTTGACCCTGGGGCTCCTCGTAAGTGGGCCTAACCTGCAGAGGTGGGTTGTCACTTGACTTTTGGGCCGAAAAGTAATGGGTCGCGAGAAGCAATGGGCCTTTCACGGCCCATAATTAATTAGAGAGAATAGTTAAGTAGTGGGATCGAGTCGAATCCACAGCGAGGTTTAGATTTTAGAGTTGAAGATTTTAAGTTTTTAAATTAAAATAGAGAGAGAATAGAGTTGAAACTAGTGGTTCTAAATTTAAAATTGATCGAAATAACACTGACAATTAAAGAGAGAATGAGCGACAAAATGCTATCAAAAATCATCACGGTCACCAAACTTGAAAGAAAGAGAAATTAAATGAGGGAAATAATCAAAACAACACTTGCACTTGCACAAAATGTAAAAGACGATTTTACATAAAATTCAGTGAAGAGGGTTAAACAAAAGATGAGTAATGTTGCGAAAGAACGAGAAATGAAGTACGAAACAAATAACTTGTGAGAGAAAGAAGCACAAGATTACAACAAATAACAAGGATGCCTGCACCCTTCGCTTCCTCCTCACACAGAGCAACACCCAAAAAAAAACCACACAAGAACAAAAAGGGCCACTTCCCAAACCATCTTATGCCTCTCAGGATCCCCAAATGAACTATGAAAATAACTGAAAAACAACATTCCAAAAAAACTCCCCCAACTCCCCTCGCAGGCCCATTTATAGGCTAAAACATCCCACATAGCATCGATTCCTTAGGCTCACCGTTAGAATAGGGGTGACTGCATCCTCCGGGGGAATGATAAGTCGGTGGCCACATCCACCGACCATATCAAATCGTTAAGTCTCCCTCGAGTCAACTTTTGCTGCTTCCAACCTCGCCTCACCGTGGAAATCCAAACATTCTCCACCTGCGTGAGAGCCCCATGTGCTGTCATGTATTCCTGCGTCAGGGCCCCGAGTGACCCGCCCTCCAAGTCAACCTTTTCTGCTGCCGTCGTCTTTTGTGCGACCATGGGGAACCTGTGTGACCCTGGGAAAACTGTGTGACCATGGGAAAACCTGCCTCCTTTTTGCATTTCCACGCCAGCGGCCAGCCAACGCCAAGCCACTCTTCCGGCGCCAGCTTTCCCTGCACAAACGCGAACACGGAGCCAGCTCATCGCCCAGCCATGCACAGATGCACACGACGTTCATAGCGTTGAAGCCCCGCAGAGCCAGCTTCCTTCGACGTCACCATCACGAACAACGTCGCCGTGTCCTCTGTTTCATGCGAAGCTCACCGCCGGACGTCGACCCAGCCCAGCCGGTCGCCGCCGTCTTCTTCCGGTAGCCATCCTCGCGAGTTGCCGGGAAGGAGGAAGATGGAGCACTGTTTACAAAAAAAATGTGAAAAATTTATAGTTAAGCACCTCAAGTAAATTAATCTATATTATATATTATAAGAGAATATAACGGTTTTTTTACGCCGGTTCGATGACAATGTTTAACTTTTAAATTTGGTTCCGATTTGATTCTCGATTCTCTCGACCGGACTCTGCTGCGCCCACTATCTAGGCGAGAGATTACTCCCCCGGCAACGCAAGTGTTTGTAACCATGAAACCCCCCAGGCAACGCACACTCTCAGTTAACAAATCAGCACCACCTTCTCACCTCTCCTTCATCCCCGTCAGTACATCCACCTTCCTCAACTTCACCATCGCCTCCCCAAACTTTCTTGCCCACAATTCCCGATTGACTGCCATTTGCTTCACCACACTGCTGGTGCGGGCGTTCCCCATGAGCTCCTCGTCCGACTCCAACATCCCCTTCCCGTTGATCAGGTCGACGTAGTACGTGTTGTCCAGGCTCAACGGCAAGATAGGGCTGAACGGCACTCGCTGCTAGCCGAACGCCGTAGCGAAGAAGCTCCCCTGCTCCGGGACTGATCGTTGTCCAAAGGATGAGAGGAGGAGGATCGGATGGAGGTCTCAGAGGAAGGGGAAAAGAGAAGCGATCAATCTGGCTGGAGAGGGAGAAGGTAAAGTGTATGTTTCAGCAAGAAGGAGGAGAGTGCCGGACATGAACATGGATGTCATTGCGGTCTGCGAGTAGTGAAGCGACCAAGGGAAAAAAAATTGACGCGGCTTCATCTGGGTTAACCCACCTCGCGAGGTGGGTTACGAAACCCAATGCACATCCTCCACATATGCTCACGGGGTCGTAGGCGCCATTACGCTTAAGGCTTTCACATCCAATATGAGCTTCTCAAGGCTTGTACGCGAGGACCCACCCTCTCCCCTGCACTCCCTCGCCACCTCCGCCATGGCAGCAGCGACCCTCCTGATCCCCTCACCGGTCTCCCCTTCCATCACTTCTCTCACCATCCTCTCAACGGTGGAAGGAGTGCTAGTATTAGTGTGCTACATGCCAATTTAGGGTCGGGTAGGCCCAATAGATGTACGATCTTGTTCATTATTAATGATGTGATATTTGAGCGTAAATATGTGAATGTATATTACTTTACGATGTCCCTAGGATATGTGGTTGTAAAGTCAACTCGAGATGGGATCTCGATCATGAGACTAACTTCACATGGACACATACCTTAAACTGTTCCTGGTTGGAGGATAATCACTCGAGGACTTTGATTACCTAGTAAACCAGTACACATGATGTATGGGTGAGCAGTCTCATGGTCACTGGTGCGGGGCACCGATACATATGTGTAGGTGTATGTCTTTGGAGGAAGTACACTGAACTGATCCGCTATTGGATCTTTAGATGATTGATTATACCTAATGTCAACTGAAGATCCAATTATCTCAATAGCATCGTTAGTCCTTTGACCTGAGACATTGATCGGATCTTACACGAGGACTGGAATGGTTTAATTACTTGGCTAAGTGACTTTAACCATAAGTCATGAATTACATAGTCATTAACCATTTTAGGATACGTGTGAAGATCAACAATGGTCAAGAGGGGATCGCTCACTGTCGGGTATAAATCAGACAGTTAATGGGTCATGACACTGACGCTCCATTAAATCCCTGGCCAGGGTCGTGTAAGTTCGTTTGGAACGGACATCATACACTTTAAGGAGGTCATGGTCAAACGGCACGATCATGGGGTTTGACATTTACCATACCCTCGATCGAACCAGACTCATAGAAGAAGCGAGGGATTATAGCGATGCGGTAACTGTGGACTTACAGGTACCAGACATGCTGGTTTGAACCCGACGTCCTCTAGGATCACACGGATTTGCTTGACCCAACGTGATCGAAGGTTCGGAATAAATTAAACTATTATTCGACTCTAGTAGAAGGGAATAATAAGTTTAATTTACTTCTAATTGGGAATTAGAAGTTAATGGGTCTTAAACTAGAGTGACTATAGGCCTAGAAGATCACACACAATGGATTCTCGGGTGACTGAGTATTATTGTACAAATGTATATATTGAATCTCTTAAAGTCTTTTTGGAAAAGAATTTAAGAAGGGATTAATATATATGTACAATAATAGAAGGGATACATATACAATATCGATCCTTAGAGGCTCTTTTAGAAAAGGCCAAAATACTATATATATATATATGTATCCTACGTGAAAACCTCTTCCTTTCTTTAAGCCAAGCATTACAGAAAGAAAGGAGAGGTTTTCTCTCCTCCCCCTTCCTCTCTCTTGCTCTCTCTCTCTCCCTAGAAGCTCTCTCTCTCTCTCTCTCTTAAAGGGAAAACTTAGGGAAGATCGTGTTGGGAGGATATCGTCACTGCGTAAGGATCCGTGTGGATCAGCTCTAGAGGCCGTACATCTGTGCGGCTCGACGTTCGTGAAAATCTGCATCGGGCACTGCGGACAGCGTCGTTCCGCGCAAGGTAAAGATCTACAACCCGCAGTTAGGGGTTGAGTTATTATTGCATCGATTAGAGCACGGTTCTAGAATTCCACAAAGCCCAGGTTCGGGTAAATAAATTTTTTTTATCCACTGCATTGTCCAAACCGGGCTGACCGAATCCTTACAAGGAGGGCACCATCGGTGCTGACGAGGAGAAGCGGGGCAGCCACGTTGGGGGCTTGGTCTTCTGGTTTGCTCCCAGAGGATGAACACGTCAAGCTCAAAGATGTGTAAAGGTGCTCCTCTCCCAGCTTTGCATCCTTGTTCGATGAATGCTCATTTGAGCCATAGGGGCTACTAGAAGGTGTTTTCAATCATGAGCCATAGTATAGATTTCAATACTTTTCTCAGTTTGTCTTAATTTAAATTTCATCTTTTTCTCCATAAATTTATGCTTCTACTTCATCACGAGCAAAGAGGTCTCTGTAATATTAGGAGTTCGTCGCCGATGTCGATCCTCCTCCGTGGGTGCGGATAGGATGGGAGGGAGGCGACGAGAAAGACATCGACCGATGTGGTTAGGTTTCTATTCCCTTGTGTCTTCCTCATGGCCTCACGATCGAGATTCATTGTGTGAAGTTTCCTTTTCTTCCCCGTCTCTTCCCCGAAATATCAAGGCCATTTACGTCTCTGACCCTGATTTTCTCTTCCCCAAACCCCTTCAAGTAGAAGCCCTACAAGGAGCGACTCTACCCTTCCCTACTCTCTACTCCATTTTCTTCCTTCCCTACCCTCTACTCCGTTTCCTTCTCCATGTTTTAAATATTTCCCAAACTCCGATTTCCTCCTAGGGCAGGGGCAAGTACAGCAAAGTGTTCGAAGTGGTCCACTCCACGAGCAACAAGTGGTGCATCATTAAGATCCTCAAGCCAGTATTTTTTGAACTTAAGAGTAGTTAGTATTTAAATTATTCAAAACTTTATGGTATTTGTACTCTGTTTGCAAACAATTTCAAAATATTTTAAGTTTCTAAAAAGAATATGTTGTTTTTTCATTATTGTTTCACATGTTTTTCGTTATTTTTTCTCCGTTGAGATGGCCAATTTCTTCATAGAGTCCTATGCATCTCCTATCTCCGAGGAAATTCATGCATTATAAAACCTCATCCCATCAAAATATCATGAATACAATTGTTTTTTGGTTTTGTTGGAGCCCAAATTTTTTTGAAAGAAAACAAAAATGGGGGATCCACCCTCATACGGGCCACCAGAACCAAGCAAGCTCTCGCAAGAGCCAACCAGGTTCGGGAAAGGCTTCCACGGGAGCCCACTCAGATCGGACAGGCCCGGTGGGGATTATTCGGGCCAGATGGCCTCCCGCATGAGGCCTATCTGGTCCTGACAAGGCCTCCGTGCTGGTCGAACTGGGAGTTGTTGGCACCCAAAATATGATCGTCGGCGACCAAGCCATAAGGACGAATGTCCCGGCCCGCTGAAGCACGGAAGCCGATAAAGGTCAACATATGGAAGATTTCTCAAGCTGCCAGAGCCTCGAATCACCCCGTATGGACACGGGGACTTCACCTCAGGAGAGCCGAGATAAACTCACAACCAACCGACAGTGCGATCAAGCCTGCCCAATGAACCGGCATCGACTCTGTCGTGCCGCATACACTACACCCGTTGTCCGATCGAGGACAACGGTCTACCCAGTGGCTTCCCGCCTTAAGAAAGGCTCTCCTGAAGATGAAGGAGTCCCCCTGGTTCCCCGAGACGGAGGACCGAAAGCTCTGACGGCAGAAGATCGCGATCACCCGGCACGGGTACAGCTTCCCGCCAAGACGGGCCCGTTAGTGGCCAAATGATCGCCCAGCTCAGGCGGAACTATCCCTGGTGTTACACCACCCCCTAAGGAGCTTTGGGCACGAGCCAGACCGATCCAGCAGCACGAATCATAGAGCCAAAGACCGTGTCAGTGGAAAGCCCGTATGATCAAATCAAAGCTATCTGGAGTCTCGGGAATGGCCGTACGTCAACCTGGGAGCTTCGACAAGACATCTCGTCGAAGTTTCGAGGAGCATTGGCAAGATAAATGTTCACGGTGACCCCCAGAATCATCCACGGACTCATCGACTGGCTCGAAGCGCACGAGGAGCATTAGCCCGGCGCGCCCCTCACTTGATGCCCTTTATCCCGGCGCGCTGAACCCCATCCAGGGCCTGGCTATTCCGGCGCGCAAAGACCCATGAAGCCCTTCCCGGTGCGTAGTTCTTCACGCCGTATGAGGCTTGGGGCTCGATCATGTATATATACAGATGGCTATTCGAAGAAGAAGAAGAAGAGGAGGATAGAAAGAAAGAAAAGGAGATAAGAGAGTTTTTTTTCCGAGAGAAGTTTTCGAGAGAGAGAGAGAGAGCTTTCTTGGAAGAGAGGAGTTTCTGTCCGAGCGTCCTTCGACGGCCGTCTTCCTCTATTCTGGGTGAAGTCCTCCGGAGCCGAAGAAGGAGAAGCGGGCCGATACTCTGTTTTGAGAACAGGTGGGCGCCGGCGTCTATCTCTCTCCGCTTTTCATGAATTTTCCTCTTTCAGGGTTTCTGTCTACCAACTGTAACCAAGAGAGGGGAGGGATGGCAATGATATGAGCCGACCCCTCCCCTCCTCTGCGACTTCTTCTCTTTACTGTATTTTTCCTCTGCAAACGATGAACGGCAACCGAGCAATGATGCCGGCGCTGGACTCTTAACGTGTAAACGATGGCCCATTCCCGTTTCTGGGATGGCAATGTGTATATGAATGTTTGGACCAGCAGGTCGAATGAATGATTTGAAACTTCTGTCTCCTTCTCTATCTACATCGATGTGTATGTTTAAGGTCTTCCACGTGTTTCTCCGATTCTGGTTTCCCCGAAGCCCCGATCATGCCCCGAAGCACCGTGGGCTACAGAAACACCCCTCCCCGGGGTTTTTTCCTTTCGACCGTGCTCGTGTCTGATTTAAGGGCCTCCGCATCCCCTCCGTGGACAGAGCTATGCTTCTGCGTATGCTTCTTTCCACCGTGCTGTCGAGGGTCTAACTCCCATTGACTCTTCCCTTCCTGTCGCCCTGTGGCTCGCGAGGTGGGAGTCGTTCTTGGGATTGCAAGATGCATCGACTTAACATTGCGCCGTAACTGTTCGAGCATATGCCTCTATGTTTGGCTCGTCTCGCCTGTGCATTGACTACCCCCTTCTGCATCATAGTCATGTGAACCGTTCCGAGATTCTTTTATTTCGTTTCAATCACCCGGGGAGGGGGGCATTCCCCAATACTTCACACAGTTGCTGGGCGATCGAGAACTCTACCCCTCGATGGTAGATGTTTCCCCAAGGCCATAGCAGATAGCAACAAGGTTCTTAGCCTAACAGGCTTAGCCCCGACAATCTGAGACCCAATCGAGGCCAAGAGATGTATCCTCCTCGTAGGCCAGCCCTCGGAGCTTCACCCTCTTGGTGGTCGGTTCCTCCATAGGATGTGCCCTAAGCTGTGGGTTGTCCACCCCTCGCAGGCTAGTCCTCGGGGTGCTGCTCCCATCATCGGCGGCTTCGTCCCTCTGTCTCTTCACCCACGGAGTCTAGGTGTTCCTCGCAGGCTAGTCCTCGGGGTATCCTATCCGATGGGATTTTGCTAGATGCCTCTGTGCAGACCGGCGATTTAGGGGCTTACTCCACGAGTGAGTATGACCCCGATTCTCCCCTGCAACTCTTCATGTTCAGGGGAGATGCTGTCAAATTTTGGACAGACTCAGCATAACTAAAGCTATAATGAGATGCTCGTTCTGGACTCAATCAACTCAATGCTCGAGTGGGAACCTCGCACTGACTCATTGCATCGTTTCCAGAGGGTCCTGGACTTCAATCAAACAAACAGTTGGTCTAAACAACTCTAAAATGCTCAATGGAAGCTTAATAAACTTAAAAGGTTCGAAAATGCTCAAAAAAATAAGCTAAAACGGCGTGGTCTTAGCCAGCGCGCCTTAATACGGCGCGGGCCCCCACCGCGCCGTATTAACATGTGACTCACGATTTTCCTATTTTTCTTGGGCCCATTCCCGGCGCGCCTTTGACCGGCGCGCCCCATTCCCTGCGCGCCGTTTTAGCTGGTTATAAGGCCGCGCCGGATTAACGATTCACCTACGCTTTACCACGCTGGATTAACCCCTTTTACCTACGCTTTACCGCGCCGTGGAAGCTATCTCTCGCGCCGTTTCACGTCTTTATGTAGTTTTAATCTCTCGTTCGCTCTCAGGGCAATCCTGGCCTCCCATGGTCAATATTGACTACCCTAATCGGCGGTAGATTAAGTAAGGCAAGGGCTGTTCATGCTCCGAATAACCTCTTTACCATGTTGACTATCATGTGTGTGAACACTTTCCTTTCGTCATCACCCTTGTGCTATCGTTTCCCTCTCTTCTGACGGGGATCAATGAATGTGATTAAGCATTGTTTACTGTCATAATTCTGTTTCCATGCTCAGTATAGTTATCATCATCATGCCTGCATGCTTGCATAGACCCTCGGGTATATCAAATGGCGCTGACAGAAGGTCGAGTTACCCCCGATCGGAAGTTTTCGCTATGCGCGATGGTGGTCTTCGGACCTACGTCCTCCGCCACGTACCCAAGGTCTCTAATTTAATGAATCATGTCTCCCCTTGCATGATAAATAAATCGCATGTGATCTTGTCGTGCTCATAACGTTGTATCCTTTATTCCGGCGTCGACAGCTCACTATCTCGGCAATTAATCAAAGGTGTTCCCTCCTCGTGGGGGATGTAATTAACGCCATAACCTTTGTGGTATGGCGGACTGTCGGTCCCGACCGAACCTCACTTTCGCCCGACACGAGTCAGAATGAGCGCATAATAAACTCGTCACTCACGTGACTGGCACGCCCGCGCCGTCAATCAGTCAGTTAATTACCAGTTAGTTAATCGGTTGATCGACACGTGAAATAATAAATAAGCTAAAAAAGACACGCAAACATGAGCCCACCCGCAGAGTCCTATCCCAGCCCATGGCCTCCCAAGGGGGCCAATCCGGTCCGGATAGGCCTCCACGGCCTGTCAAGATTGGGGGCCCTACCCGTGGATCTCCCAAGGGAGTCTATCCAGCCGAGGTAATCCTCAAAAAGACTTGTTCGATCCGATTAAACCTATTTGACCTATAAATACCCCCCCGGGGGTCCTCATTTGGGGGAGACAGATCCAAGCGCATAAAAGTGGGAGGAGAAGAAGCAATCTCCTAATCTTTTGTGTCTTGTGTGCCTCTACTAAGAATGATGTGTCTTGTGTTATTTTTGAAGCCCAAGAAGGATGTGTTGCATACTTGCATATGTGCCCTTGGGTTTGCATAGATGCCCATGCCCTTGCGATTATGTCTCTTTTGATTTCTTAAGTAATTCTCTTGGGGGGAAATATTATAATTTTCTAAAATAATCAAAAATTACATAAAAATCCATGTTCAATTCAAATATTATAAAAATATCCCTAGTCTGTTCAAAATTATAGAAAAACTTTTGTTCAGTCTAGAAATTATCAATATTCCCCTAGTCTCTCTGAAAATTACCAAAACATCCATGTTATATCTAAAAATTACCTAGATACCCCTGTTCACTCCAGAAATTATCAAAATGTCCATGGTGTGTCTAGAAATTATTAAAACACCCCATTTAATTCCAAAATTATCAAAATACCCTTGTCTAGATTCATGCCTTCTTCATGACACAGTGGAGCAAGACCATGCATTTCCCTGAAGCAGTGTGTGCTCTCCTAAGTTCGACTTAAGAGTCACCATATAAATCTATGTGCCTTTCCATGGTCAAGAACTATTATATCCGAAAAACCCAAAAAGGAGATGAAATTACAAATAAACTCAAGAAAATCAAGAAATGACAAATAAGCCCAGGGAAATCCTAAAACGGCAAATAACTCTTGAAAAGTAGATAAATGACAGATAAGTCAAAGGAAATCTTAAAACTACACATAAACCCTAGAAGGCAAAGAAATGACATATAATCCCAAGAAAATTCAGAAAATGCAAATATGCCCTGGACAGTCAAAAAATGATAGGAATGTCAAGAAATTACAAATACACCTTGGAGTATTAAGAAATGTCAACAATACCTAGAAATGTCAAGAAATGATAGAAATATCCTCAAAAGTCAAGAAATAACAGAAACGTCCATGTAAGTCAGAAAATTGCACAAATACCCAAAGAAGTCAACAAATGACATAAATGCTCAGAAATGTCTTGGAAAGTCAAGAAATGACAGAATCGTCTAGATAAGTCAAAAAATTACACAAATACCCTAAGAAGTCAACAAATGAGGACAATAATACCCAGAAATGTCAAGAAATGACAAAAATGTCTTGGAAATTCAACAAGTGACGGAAACATCCAGGTAAGTCAAAAAGTTACAAAATATCTTGAGAATTCAACAAATGATAAAAATATCCAGTAATATCTTGAAAAGTCAAGAAATGACATAAATGTCCAGATAAGTTAAAAGATTACACAAATATCTTGGGAAGTCAACAAATGACATTAATGCCTTAAAATGTCAAGAAATGACATAAACATCCCAAACAGTCATAAAATGACATAGATGTCTAGGGAAATCAAGAAATTATAGATATACCCTGAAGGTCAATAAATGACAGATAAATCCAAGGGAACCAATAAATTATAAAAATCCCTTGGGAAGTCAAGGAATGGCAGAGAAGCCCAAAAAAGTCAAGAAATGACTAAAATACCTAAAAAAATCAAGAAATGGCATAGATGTCCATGGAAAGTCAAGAAATGAGATGAGTCCAGGAGAACCAAAAAACTAAAGAAACACCCAGAAAGGGTTAGAAACTGCATAAATACCCAAAGGTTAAAAATTGTAGAAATACCCAGAAATGATCAGAAACTGTAAAAATACCCAAGGGTCAGAAATAACAAAAATATCTAAAAGGGTTAAAAATTGTAAAAATACCCAGAAAGAGTTGAGAATTGGAGAAAAACCCAAGAGTCAAAGATTACAAAAACACCCAAAAAGGTTAAGAAAATGTAGAAATACCTAGAAAAGACCAAAAACTACATAAATACCCAAAAAGATCATAAATTACAAACATAGCTAGGATGGGTCAAAAATTACATAAATATCCAAATAGGGTCCGATCTCGATGAAATTCAAATCTAAAGGTCAACCACGAGCAAATTCAACGGTCTGATCATGGCTAGGATCAAATTCAGCCGTCCGATTGAGGACAAAAACAAATTCAACAGTCCGCACGTGACTAGAATCAAATTCGACTGTTGGATTATAGATTGAAGCCAATTCAATGGTCTAATTGTCGACAGAAGCAAATACAGAGTTCCAAGCGTAATCAGAAGCTCATCCAACAGTTGAAATGTGATCGGATGTAAATTTGAAGATCCCATTACATAATAGGAACCATATGTAAAGGTCTCACAAGGCCGATTGTAATCCACATTACATATATTTGAGAAATGAAAGTCTTCAAATTTCCTGTAAGAGTCTCTAATGAAGGATCATCAAGATCATATTCATTAGATAAAACCCACGATATCACAACGGATATTGTAAAGGTCAAAAAGACATCTTTGTCAGTTAATCAAGGGTATTCGGATTTTTTGTCAATATAAGTAAACACTGATTGAGATCGGTGGAGAAATATCCAGTACCCAAACCCTAAATCGTTTGATAAATCAAATCCACAGAACTAATAATACGCGTGCTATTTAAATAGTTATAAATGTGCATTTATGTTCATCAAATGAACATTCTTAAATTTTTCTGTGTTAAACAGTTAGGTAAGGTTTTTAACTCATCGGGTTGATGATATGTATGCATTCTAAAATTAAGAGTGTATGTTTTCTCTTTTTAATATTTTCTTGCAATCTATGCAACAAAATATATGGAAAATATACAGCGGAGGAAAGGGTTTGAAAATTAGTGAATGAGAAAGTTTATCATTTTATGTTGTATTTTAGACCACAAATTTTGAAAGTCGTTAAGGTTATCACGTATGTAAGATTTATTACCTTTAGGATTATACTGTGTAATTAAGTGTTGGAAAGTCTATCGGCCTACTTTCTCTCTATGTTTCGGATCCCTCGCGCAGTGGCTGCAAACTTTAGAGCATTCAATGCAGATTTTTTGGCAGGTGGTGCTGAAAAAGTGAGAGGGTGGCATGATGTCAATTGGGGCCGAGTCTGCCAAGCCAAAAGAACTGGAGGTATCAGATTCAAAGATTCGAAACTCTTTAATCTGGCTGTTCTAACTAAATGGCTATGGAAGATTGTGACTGCAGTGAGTGGTCTTTGGCTTCAGCTCTTGAAGGATAAATATTATCTTACAGGCCGAACTTAGGACATAATGCCTGCACAAGCTTACTTAATGTCTCTAGTCTGGAAGGGTATTGTGCAAGCGGTAGATATTGCACAGGCTTCCGTGCACATTAAGATTGGGAATGGACAGTTGTGTCTCTTAAGACTCTTCTAGGTAGATAGATGGTGTGATGGAAGGGCACTAGCGAGCAAGTTCCCCAAACTCTTTCCCATTGCTTCTAACAAGAGGATGCTGGTGAAGTCAACATATGATTCGAGGAATGGGTGGTGACCAATATTCAAGAGGATGTTGAAGGATGACGAGATTGTGGAAGTGGCTAACCTCTTGTCCTTCAAGGCATCTCTGTTAATGATCAGTGGGTTTGGAGATGGAACTCCTCGGGAGTGTTCACAGTTCGATCAGCCTACTCCTTTGTTGTTGATGGGGGTGCCAGACACCCTCTGTACCATCAAGTTTGGGGACCGGCCAGCCCCCCTAAGGTTAAGGTTCTCATGTGAAGGATCTTGCTTGGCCGCCTACCTACTAGGGTTAGATTGGCCAGGTTTATGGAGGGTGTGATGTCCCGAGTTTTTCGGATCCATCCTTTTGGGCTCCGGATCTGGGTTCTCGGAGCGTCCGGCTCCGTTGTGTCTAGAATTTCATTTCGGACATTTTCCGTGTTCGGATCGGTGCGATCCGGAGTCGTTTCAGAGGCCCGGAGTGCGTCCGCGGCTTTTCCGCGCGTGTTTTCCGATTTCCGCGTGTGTGTTTTGAGAATTGCTTCGGAACCCCGTAGCGGGTGAACCGGGTCGTTCACCTAGGCGAGAGTGGTACCGTTGCGATCGGTGCGTCCCGAGGATCGAGAATATGTATTTTTCTATTTTTCGGTATTTTTGGTATTTTTCAGATTTTCTATTTATAGCCTTTTTCATTTTCTTTTGCTTCTCCTTTTCTTCTTTCTTCCTCTTCTTTCTTCCTCCCGTGAGCGCAACGGTCTCTTTCCCCCCTCTCTTACCCGTTGGACCTCGCGGCGCCCCTTCCTCCTCTGGCGACGGGTGGCGGAGGACGGCAACGGCGCGGTGACGACGGCGGCGGCAAGAGGATCGCGGCGGTGCCCTCTTTGTGGCGCGTGGGTGGAGTTCGTGTTCGAGCTAGATTTGTAGATCGGCGACTTCCCGGCGGATTTAGAGCTTCTTTGAGGTAGGGGGACGGATCCTTGACCTCTTTACAGCATTCCTCGTGATTTCTAGGCCGTGGAGAGGCCGAGAGGGGCTTGATTCATGCCGGGAGGGTTATTCTCATGCTTGGGGTTTGAGCGCCGGATCCATCATTTTCGGAGTTTTTTTGATTGATTTGGGGCTCTAGATGCATGCTAGGACGTCTGGGGGTGATTCCCCGTTGTTTTCCCTTCACCGGGGGTGGTGAATGGGCGTGGTTTTGCGATTTCCAGACGTACTTCGCGAACCGGGCTCGGCCCATTGTCGCGCTATAGTCCAGTGGCGCGTTCATCGGACGGGATGACCACTCTGGCGGTTCGGAACGCGCCAGGACCGGGTGGCACGATCTCATGATCGCGCTATCCAAGACTAGCGCGTTCAGGTGTGAACGCGCTAGCCTTGGGCAGCGCGATCTGGCAGATCGCGCTAGCCTATGCTAGCGCGTTCTTCAGAGTCGCGCTAGGGATGCCTAGCGCGACCTTCCCCCTCCCCCGAACAGTGTTTCTTTGGGTAGTTTAGCCTCCGGTTGGGTGAGTTTTGGATCCGGTTGTGGCGTGTGGCCCGAGGGTTGCCGTGGGCACCCAGTGAGAGCCACATGGGCGCCCGGGGGTCCCCGGAGAATCAGTTACCTTGGTAGGGGTGCCGCGTGACTTGAGGGACGGTCGGACCTCGTGGGTGTCCCCGGCTTCCACACCTACCATCTTGGTTACCGAGAGTCTGTGTTAGTGAATGGTCGGTGGTTTCTATGAGTCGAGTCTCACCTCCGATGACACGTCCACTAGTCGGAGCCTTCTTACGGCACGCGGTGTTGACCCACCCGGGAGTGGTGGAGCGGCTGACCCGAGAGAGACGGTGAGTAGGATGGTTACCGTAGGGCCCCCACATACGGCCGAGTCCGGGCTTAGGGGGAATTACCAGCTAGAGGATAGGCCTAGGGCGTATGGTCTGAGTGTGCACACGGGGCTGAGGGTTCGGACCCGCGCTGACGAGCGCAACCTCAGCTAGTCCTTGTTTGTGGTACTGGTTACTGTGTGTGTTTGAGTCTCGGGGCACTATAGCTAGACACTTGTGACGCGGTATAAGACGTCAGGGAACGCATCCGGTCGTTCTTCTAGTGGGTGGTGCTCCTGTCTGCTGGCAGGTTCGGACTCGAGTTTTGTCGGATTGAGGTTCGGATATACGGTGTGGTTGTTAGACAGCTTTTCCATTTATTTATTGCTGCTTGTCGTTCCTGCCGTATTTCTGCTAGGTAGGGTTACCTCCCGTGGTTGCTTGCGCCTTGCTGTCATTTTCTCGTCGTGCGGTGGGGGTCCGGGGGATCCCTACTGGGCCAATGAAATGAGGCTCACCCCTGCTTTTCAGGTGAGGCGAGGTCGTCGGGAGGCACGGCCGAGTTTCAGCGTGATCCTTCTAGTCTGGGTTAGTCGCCAGTCTGCCAGAGCCGGGGGATGCCCCGTGTAGTTGTACGCCGGGGGATGCCCCGTGTAGTTGTACTTTTCCTTCTGTTGACTATACTTGACTTGGACATGAGACTCAGTGGAGCTTGTAGCAGTTTATTTATTTATATTATGCTGTGCATTTTATTTTAGATTATTGTGCTATCTCTGTAGTTGCTTCAGCTTCTCTTGTACTCCCACACCATCCCTTTTTACCCTTTCGAGTCTTCGGGCTCGTGGGTTGGCGGGCTGAGATTCGAGACGCGCCGGTTCCTTTCCAGTACTCGGATCCCGGGTCGTCACAGTTGGTATCAGAGCCAGGTTGTGGAGGTACATCAGAACTTGAAACGATTGCAGTGGTCCAAAGGTCCATGAATGTCCTGTACAGTTGGCGACTGGCATAGGGCTCCGCGTGTTTTTGTTAACATCGTTGATTATTTTGTTAACAGGTGTTATGGCGCCCAGGAGAGCGACTCGTTCCCAGTAGGGAGAGTCGGGTGGGGGCCAGGAAGTGCAGAGCAGAGCAGAGCTCCCAGCAGATGCAGCTGAGGGGGCGAGAGTTCCCGGACCAAAGGAGTTCTTCCGGGGCATGTACTAGTATGTTATTCAGCAGCAGCAGCATCAGCAGCCGCCGCAGCAGCAGCAGGGCGGCGATGCTGGTGAGGGCTCATCCTCTCGGGGTAACCGCGCGTTGAGAGATTTTTTGCAGTATCAGCCGTCTACTTTCAGCGGGCAGCCGGATTCAGAGGTGGCCAGAGAGTGGTTAGATGACATGAAGCGAGTGTTTAGTTCCATGGAGTGCCGTGTGGAGGAGAGGGTGGTGTTGGCTACGTATCGATTGCAGGGGCCAGCCCGGACGTGGTGGACGTCAGAGTGGGGAGCAGTGTTTCAGTCCCGTCCCCTTCGGCAGATCTCATGGCAGGAGTTCGTCCCGGCTTTCGAGCGTGCTTTTTGTCCGTCTTTTCTCAGGTCACAGAAGCTGCGTGAGTTTTTGGACCTGGTCCAGGGTGACATGACTGTGGTGCAGTACAGGTCCAGGTTCGTTGAGTTGGGCCGTTATGCACCGCATATTGTGGCCGACGAGATGGTGCGGACCGATCAGTTTATTGGGGGTCTGAGGTTGGAGCTGAGGCATCCTTTGCTTGCGTCAGGGTTGACCAGTGTGGATGCGGCTTGTAGAGCAGCATCGGCATTAGAGAGAGACATGCAGAAGGTTCACGGTCAGGGCAGTGCGGGCCAGATGCAGATGAGTTTCGGTCAGCCAGCGGCCGTACAGCAGCAGAGTTCTGTCCAGATTTCAGCAGGTGGTTCAGGGACATCCCCGCCCGGGGTGTCGGCAGCAGATTTATCATCTCTAGGATCGAAGCTCAAGAAGTTGCTCAAGGAAGCTGGTTTTGTCAGGAGGCGCCGTGGTCGCGGAGATCAGGCGCAGCAGTCGGTGGGTAGTGTTCAGCAGCCTACCCAGTTCCAGCGTCAGGGTTCAGTGAGTGGTTCTCATGGCGGGTGTCCTCGGTGCGGCGATTCTCACCCAGGCAGGCAGTGCACGGCGCCCGTGATTTGCTTTAGGTGTGACCAGCCAGGGCATATGGCGCGTGACTGTCCGCAGAGACCGCGTCAGCCGCACGACTTTCAGCAGCAGCAGTAGTTCCAGCCCCAGCAGATGTCGTCGCAGCCGCATCAGTACCAGCAGCAGGGTCAGTATCCTCAGTTGACTCGGTCAGCTACCACAGGGAGGCAGAGAGCCCGAGGCAGAGTTACCCACATTACCAGAGCAGAGGCTGAGGCGTCCCAGTTGGTGGAAGGTACTATTCTGATTCTTGGTTGCGCGGCTCGAGTTTTGTTCGATTCCGGTGCATCTCATTCGTTTATTTCGGAGGAGTTTGCTCAGAGTACCGAGGAGTCGGCGACTGAGGTGTCCTGTGATCTGGCAGTAGAGTTGCCTACCGGTGACTTCATGCTCACCCCGTACTTCTTCGAGAAGGTGCCTGTGTGGGTGGATGGGCGGAACTTACCGGCCAGGCTTTATGCGTTGCCACTTCAGGACTTTGATGTGATTTTGGGCATGGATTGGCTTGAGGCCCATCATGCCTTGGTGGATTGCGGCTCGAAGAGGGTCTACTTCCGGCAGCTTCGTGGACCCACCTTTTATTTCCAAGGTATCCGGTCTTCTGTAGATCTCTTTTAAAAATCCACTTTAATATAATAAGAATAAGCAATAATCAATAATGTGGAGAAAAACATGCACGAGGTGCTAAAGGGGAATTTGTGATCGCCAGAGACGCGAACGCCTCAAAAGATAATCAATAACAAATAGGGAGGATGATCGCGAAAAATACCTCAAAGTGCGGGGGATGTGAGTACTCCTTTTCTCTTCAAGATCGGCCGGCCGACGAAGAGAGTTCTTCACTTGGTTACCCTTGCAAAAAGACACACAACAATAATAAAAGGAATTAGAAATAATGTGTGTGTAGCATCAATTCAATAAAAATATGTATGAGCATGATATCATATAAAAGAACACACCTTTTAAGGGTATTGCCCTTAAACCCCTATGCAAAAGGGATGGGAGATGTATGATGAATGCAAAATAGAATAAGGGGAAGAGTGCAAGAGTTGCACTAAAGGGGAGCCTCAATGTGGTTGAGAATAATAAAAAAAAATGAAGGGAGATGTGCATGCATGCATATGATGAAAATAGAAACAAAAGGAATGCAAAATAAAAGAAGAGGAAGAGGTGGCCTGTGCTTTGGCTTAAATGCTAAAGGGGGGGAGGAAGCTCTGTCGTAGGAAGATGAGCATGGGCTTCTCCTTTTGCCAACAGCATGCAGCACCTGCGATAGAAGAAAGGAAAAGAGAAGAAATAAAAAAAGAAGGAAGAAGAACGGGGGGAACCGAAGGAAGGGGGATCGAGTGTCCAACCTATTAACAGAGGCGAGAGCCTCTATTAATAAGATAGAAAAGGTGATAAGGAGGGAAGAGTCTAAGGGGGGAAAGGATTGGAACGGGCAAGAGCCCAAATAGGGGAGGAGTCTAACGAAGTAAGGACTCTCTGGGGAAAGGGCTGCGAAGCCAGAAGATGAAACACGCCCTAGGTCAGGGCGTCAATTGATGAATTGACGACCTACCAGAGGGCGTTTCTTTAAAACACGCCCTGCACAAGGGCGTTTCTCAAAAACCAAATTTTAGAAATAAAAACTCCCCATATTTGAAAAATGTAAAACACGCCTCAATCAAAGCCACGTTTAAAAAACACGCCCCTGAGAAGGGCGTTAATTTCAAGAGCTCAAATGGGGAAGTCGGTCAAACCAAAAGAATTGACGCCCTGAGGAGAGGTCGTCCTTTCTTTAAGAAACGCCCTAGGTTAAGTCATGTTTTTAAGAAAAAACGCCCTTACCCAAGTCGTGAATTTTAGAAATTTCATAAAATAGATAAAATGGGGGAGAAGTAGATAAAATGGGAGAAAACGCCCTAGACAAGGTCGTGTTTCAAAAACACGCCCCTGATGAGGGCGTGAATTAAGAAAATAGAGATAAATACCCAGAAAATCCAAAAAAATAGGAAAAAGGAGGAAATAAGGGAAAAATAGGAGAAATTCAAGAAGAGTGGAAAAAACCACTCAAACAAGCTAATTTGAGGGTCAAATGAGGCATCACAGTGCGATATGAAATATACTCAAAATAATGTCAATTTTGGCGTGTCTACATCTTCCTCCTCCTGTTTCCTTATTTCGGCTATTAGGGCTTGTAGACTGCTTGACACGGGTTGTCAAGGCTTTCTCGCTTCTGTGGTTTTGGTCGATCGGCAGTGTCCGGACGCAGAGGACATCCCTGTTGTGTGCGAGTTTTCTGATGTTTTTCCCGAGGAGTTGCCAGGGTTGCCACCGCAGCGAGAGATTGACTTCGTGATTGAGGTGGTACCTGGTACGGTGCCTATGTCGAAGGCCCCTTACCGGATGGCGCCGGCGGAGTTGAGAGAGCTGAGGGCGCAGTTACATGAGTTGCTGGCCAAGGGGTACATTCGTCCTAGCTTCTCCCCTTGGGGTGCGCCGGTGTTGTTTGTGAAGAATAAGGATGGTAGTTTGAGGCTGTGTATCGACTACCGGCAGTTGAACCAGGCGACTGTTAAGAACAAGTATCCGTTGCCTCGGATTGATGACTTGTTTGATCAGCTTCAGTCGGCCTGGGTGTTTTCACGGATTGATTTGAGATCGGGGTATCACCAGCTGCGGATTCGAGAGTCGGATGTGGAGAAGACGGCGTTTCGCTCGAGGTATGGGCATTATGAGTTCTTGGTGATGCCTTTTGGGCTCACCAATGCCCCTGCGGCATTTATGGATTTGATGCATAGGGTGTTCCGTCCATATCTAGACCAGTTCGTGGTCGTGTTTGTGGACGATATCCTTGTGTATTCGCGGTCTGCAGAGGAGCATGTGCATCATTTGAGAGTGGTGTTGCAGACCCTTCGTGATCATCAGTTGTATGCCAAACTCAGCAAGTGTGAGTTTTGGCTCCGTGAGGTGCACTTTTTAGGGCACGTGATTTCTGGTGATGGTGTTTCCGTGGACCCGACTAAGGTCGAGGCTGTGGTGCAGTGGCCGAGGCCGAGTTCTGTCACGGAGATCCGGAGCTTCTTGGGGCTCGCAGGCTATTATCGGAGGTTCATCCAGCATTTTTCTTGTATTGCGGTCCCGATGACCAGGCTTACGCGGAAGGATGTACCGTTCGTCTGGACGGAGGAGTGTGAGCAGAGCTTCATGGAGTTGAAGAGATTGCTCACGACTGCTCCGGTATTGGTGTTGCCTTCGGGATCGGGAGGCTTTGTGGTGTGTACAGATGCTTCCAGGGTAGGTTTGGGTGCTGTGCTGATGCAGCACGGTGGAGTTGTGGCGTATGCATCTCGGCAGTTGAAGCCACATGAGGAGAACTACCCTACTCATGATCTTGAGTTGGCAGCGGTGATTTTCGCGCTGAAGTTATGGAGGTATTATCTGTATGGTGAGAAGTTCGAGATGTTCACTGACCATCAGAGTTTGAGATATGTGTTTACCCAGAAGGATCTTAACCTCAGGCAGAGGAGATGGATGAAGTATATGAAGGATTATGATTTTACTCTGTCGTATCAGCCTGGCAGGATGAATGTCGTGGCTGATGCCTTGAGCAGGAAAGTGGTGGTCAGTCAGATGTTGTTGAGGAAGTGGAGGTTATGGGAGCAGGTTCCGGCCATGACTTTTAGGCTCAAAATTCCTCATGATCAGGGTTCGGCTGTTCTTGCGAGCTTGACTGTCACGCCAGCTATTCGTCGTCAGGTGACTGAGGCTCAGCATGCGGACCCCGAGCTACCCCAGATTTTGTCATTGGCCGAGGTGGAGTTTGGTGAGGATGGAGCCGTGAGGTTCCGAGGTAAGTTGTACGTCCTAGCCGAGGAGCAAACGAGACGCGCGGTGTTGCGAGAGGCTCATGGGAGCCGGTATGCCGTGCATCCCGGATCGGCGAAGATGTACCAGAACCTGAGGAGGCAATTTTGGTGGCCTGGTATGAAGAGAGATGTTGCGGAGTTCGTGGCCAGGTGCCTGATCTGTCAGTAGGTGAAGGCTGAGCACCAGCGACCCCTACACTTCAGCCCTTGGATATTCCTGCATGGAAGTGGGACCACGTAACCACTGATTTCATGGTGGGATTGCCGAGGACATCCAGTGGGCAGGATAGTATATGGGTGCTGGTGGATAGACTGACTAAGACGGCGCGGTTGCTGCTGGTCAAGGTCAGTTGGAGCGTGCATCGTTTGGCTCGTTTGTATATGGAGCGGATCGTTCCATTGCATGGAGTTCCCATCTCCATTGTGTCTGATCGTGATCCTCACTTTACTTCTGGGTTTTGGAGGAGCTTCCAGAAGGCTCTAGGCACCGAATTGGCATTTAGCTCGGCGTATCATCCTCAGTCGGACGGTCAGTCTGAGAGGACCATCCAGACTTTGGAGGACATGTTGAGGTCGTGTTGCCTGGAATGGCAAAGGAGTTGGATCCACCACTTACCGTTAGTGGAGTTTGCCTACAACAATGGCTATCATTCGAGCATTGGTATGGCACCGTACGAGGCGTTGTATGGGCGACCTTGTCGGACTCCGCTTGATTGGTTCGAGGTGGGAGAGCGTGTCCTGACGGGACCGGATTTGGTGCAGCAGTGCACCGAGGTGGTGCATCTGATCCGGCAGAAGATGTTGGCTGCGCAGAGCCGGCAGAAGAGCTATGCCGATCGGAGGAGGAGCGCCCTCAGTTTTGCTGTAGGTGATCGGGTGTTTTTGCGCGTTTCTCCCATGAAGGGTGTGATGCGCTTCGGCAGGCGTGGGAAGCTGAGTCCCCGCTACATTGGTCCTTTCTTCATTGTCGAGCGTATCGGTGAGGTTGCCTATCGGTTGCAGTTACCCCCGGAGCTATCTTCTGTACATTATGTGTTTCACGTGTCTATGCTTCGGAGGTATATGCCCGATGATTCCCATGTTCTGGAAGATGCCGTTTGGCCTGAAGTGACCCCAGACTTGTCCCTTCCAGAGTACCATGTCCGTATTGAGGATCGGCGTGAGCAACGCCTGCGGAACAAGGTTATTCCTCTGGTTAAGGTGATCTGGCAGCGTCACTCTGGTGGTGAGGCATCGTGGGAGCGTGAGGATGAGATGCGGCAGCTGTATCCTTATTTATTCGGGTGAGTCTTCTCCCCTGTCCCTGTGCCCTGTCCTTAATTTCGAGGACGAAATTCATTTAAGGGGGGAGGGCTGTGTGTCCCGAGTTTTTCGGATCCTTCTTTTTGGGCCCCGGATCTGGGTTCTCGGAGCGTCCGGCTCCGTTGTGTCTGGAATTTCATTTCGGACATTTTCCATGTTCGGATCGGTGCGATCCGGAGTCGTTTCAGAGGCCCGGAGTGCGTCCGCGGCTTTTCCGCGCGTATTTTCCGATTTCCGCGTGTGTGTTTCGAGAATTGCTTCGGAACCCCGTAGCGGGTGAACCGGGTCGTTCACCTAGGCGAGAGTGATTTTGTTGCGATCGGTGCGTTCCGAGGATCGAGAATATTTATTTTTCTATTTTTCGGTATTTTTGGCATTTTCCAGATTTTCTATTTATAGCCTTTTTCTTTTTCTTTTTCTTCTCCTTTTCTTCTTTCTTCCTCTTCTTTCTTCCTCCCGTGAGCGCAACGGTCTCTTTCCCCCCTCTCTTACCCGTTGGACCTCGCGGCGCCCCTTCCTCCTCCGGCGACGGGTGGCGAACGACGGCGACGGCGCGGTGACGACGGCGGCGGCAAGAGGATCGCGGCGGTGCCCTCTTTGTGGCGCGTGGGTGGAGTTCGTGTTCGAGCTAGATTTGTAGATCGGCGACTTCCCGACGGATTTAGAGCTTCTTTGAGGTAGGGGGATGGATCCTTGACCTCTTTACAGCATTCCTCGTGATTTCTAGGCCGTGGAGAGGCCGAGAGGGGCTTGATTCATGCCGGGAGGGTTATTCTCATGCTTGGGGTTTGAGCGCTGGATCCATCATTTTCGGAGTTTTTTTGATCGATTTGGGGCTCTAGATGCATGCTAGGACGTCTGGGGGTGATTCCCCGTTGTTTTCCCTTCACCGGGGGTGGTGAATGGGCGTGGTTTTGCGATTTCTGGACGTACTTCGCGAACCGGGCTCGGCCCGTTGTCGCGCTATAGTCCAGTGGCGCGTTCATCGGACTGGATGACCACTCTGGCGGTTCGAAACGTGCCAGGACCGGGTGGCACGATCTCATGATCGCGCTAGCCTTGGGCAGCACGATCTGGTAGATCGCGCTAGCCTATGCTAGCGCGTTCTTCAGAGTCGCGCTAGGGATGCCTAGCGCGACCTTCCCCCTCCCCCGAACAGTGTTTCTTTGGGTAGTTTAGCCTCTGGTTGGGTGAGTTTTGGATCCGGTTGTGGCATGTGGCCTGAGGGTTGCCGTGGGCACCCAGTTAGAGCCACATGGGCGCCCGGTGGTCCCCGGAGAATCAGTTACCTTGGTAGGGGTGCCGCGTGACTTGAGGGACGGTCGGACCTCGTGCGTGTCCCCGGCTTCCGCACCTACCATCTTGGTTACCGAGAGTCTGTGTTAGTGAATGGTCGGTGGTTTCTGTGAGTCGAGTCTCACCTCCGGTGACACGTTGTGGACACCAAAAAATTACACACCCAGATATCCTGCTCGGCCTAGCATCAACAACGGCACCGAGTGAGGAAGCCCCGAAGGGGCTGGTCATCCGGACTCTCCAAATATGCACACTACCGTGAAGCCGTCTCCGGAGTCACGACAGTGAAGAGAAATCAACCACCAAGATCCCCCACAATCCATGGGCCTCGAAGAAAATTAAATGGGCCACAACTCATGCTCACAATGGGCTCAGAACTGCCCCTTTTGGGCCTTCAACGGCACGCCCTTTGGCCCTTCAGCGGTACGCCCCTGGGCCTTTCAGCGGCACACCCTATGTGCCTTCAGCGGCACGCCCCATGTGCCTTCAACAGCACGCCCCATGTGCCTTCAACGGCACTCTATTTTAAGCCTTCAACGGCACACTATTTCGGGCCTTCAACGGCACACTATTTTAAGCCTTCAACGGCACACTATTTCGGGCCTTCAACGGCACACTATTTCGGGCCTTCAACGGCACACTATTTTAAGCCTTCAACGGCACACTATCTCAGGCCTTCAACGGCACGCTATTTCAAGCCTTCAACGGCACACCATTTCAAGCCTTCAGCGGCACACTTCTTGAGCCCGCCAGCGGCACAGCGTGAAGGCATTTCAACGGAACGACGTGACGCCCATGCCCTACGTATCCTTGGCGCGCAGTGAGCTGCCTGAGGTGTCAACCAGAGGTTGGGCCACGCAGGCTACTCCCCTGACATCCAGGATGGGGGAAGTCAATCCCCATCATTACCAGCCGCTTCCTGCCTCCGACTGCCGTGCTCGAGGGCTCCCGCTGCTGGGAGTATAAAACCACTCCCATTCCGACGAAGAAGGAGAGAAGAGGCCCATACACAGAGGACCGGCACACAGAGAAGAGACCCACAGACAGAGAAGAACAGACACAGAGCCACCTACGAGAAGAAAGAAAAGAGAGAGGAAAAGGGAGAGGGCTCCGGCGTGGAGTCTTCCGACGACCACCAGGCAAGGAAAAGAGAGTAAGAGAGAGAGAGAGAGCTGGATGTAATAGGAGAAGGTGGGGGAAAGAGCAGTGGACGGTCGTCCCTGCTTCGATCCCCAACACTTCCTCTTCTTTTGTTCCTTTTTCTCCCTCTCCGTTCTTTTGTTCTTTAGTTTTCTTTCTTGCCTGTAGCCTTAGCTCGGGCATGCTTTGTAATGCATACGGACGGCTACGGCCCTTTGTTCCCCATGAATGAAGATCGTCCTCCTCAGTGGGTTTCCTCTTTGTCTCCGTGTTTTGGGCCACAGTGCGTTTGATCGTCTTTCCTTTCACTTTCCGGTGTTTGTGTACATCCCTCATGCCGACGGTTTCCTTCGGATGTGGCATCATCTTGAATGGTTTGAGGTCGTGAACCTCCTCCTGTAAAGCCCAGTGCCTTCATCTGTGCCTGCCCCCCCTTCTCCAGTACACCCTGTCCAGTCTTAGAGGTCTTCGGCTCGTTGTTTTCCCCGTGTTTTCCGAGGTTTTATTAAGGTGTTGCCGCCCTCGGGCGCCCACCTCCAGTTGTCGGGTTCCGCCACTCCATGTGGGCGCGTTCCCTTTATCTCCCTTACGCTCGGGTCAAGGGGAGATGCTGCCGAATTTTTGTTAGAAAATAACAAGACGTTAAAAGGCAAAAAGGATGCAACAAACAAATGGAATAATAAATACACATTAAAAGATAACAAAAGTAACAAATAAATAGAGCAACAACAGATTGCAAGAAGAAGGAGAAAAGATTTGTATAAAACTACGCAAAAATCAAAGAAAAGAAGAAAAGAAAAGCCTTAAAAATAAGTAACAGAGGAGTGGGCCTTCATCGGCATGTCTATCCCAGCCTTCGCCGGTACGCCCTCCACCCTCGTTGGCCGGTACACCTCTAACCTTCCTTCAGCGGTACGCTCTAACAACCCTTCAACGACACACCTTCTCGGCCCTTCAGCGGCACACTCCTCTCACCCTCCGAAGTGGAACACAATGTATAGACTTGGCAGATTGATGCGCGAACACAACAACAAGCAATGTATAGACTTTGAGCTGTAGTCAATAAACAATGTATAGACTTTGAGCTATACAGACTTTGAGCTGGCCAATGTATAGACTTGAGCTGGCCAATGTAGAGATTTTGAGCTGGCCAATGTACATACTTTGAGCTGGCCAACGTATAGACTTTGAGCTGTACAGACTTTGAGCTGGCCAATGTATAGACTTTGAGCTGTATAGACTTTGAGCTGGCCAATGTATAGACTTTGAGCTGTACAGACTTTGAGCTGGCCAATGTACAGACTTTGAGCTGGCCAACGTATAGACTTTGAGCTGTACAGACTTTGAGCTGGCCAATGTATAGACTTTGAGCTGTACAGACTTTGAGCTGGCCATTGTATAGACTTTGAGCTGTACAGACTTTGAGCTGGCCAATGTACAGACTTTGAGCTGGCCAATGTATAGACTTTGAGCTTGCCAATGCAGCCAATGGACAACGTACAGACTTTGAGCTGGCCAATGTATAGACTTTGAGCTGCAGCCAATGGACAACGTACAGACTTTGAGCTGGCCAATGTATAGACTTTGAGCTGGCCAATGTATAGACTTTGAGCTGCAGCCAACGGACAACGTACAGACTTTGAGCTAGCCAATGTATAGACTTTGAGCTGCAGCCAATGGACAACGTACAGACTTTGAGCTGGCCAATGTATAGACTTTGAGCTGCAGCCAATGGACAATGTATAGACTTTGAGCTGGCCAATGTATAGACTTTGAGCTGCAGCCAATAGACAATGTGTAGACTTTGACCAGCCAATGTATAGACTTTGAGCTGATGAATGCAGCCAATGTATAGGCTTTGGGCTGACGAATGTACAGACTTTGCGTTGCGGTGACCAGCCAATGTGCTCCTTCACCGGTACACTATCTGTGGGCTTCCCCGGCACACTCTCTTGGCGCTTCTCCAGTGCGCCCTTGGGACACCATGCGCCACCCTTCCCCTCCTTCGCCGGTACAGTCTGATGGGAATCGACGCCGAGCATTAACTTTTATTTTTACATTTGAGTCCTTTTATTTACTTTTATATCCTTGGGAAAGTATATGTACAATTGTAAGGCTTTGTAAGCTAATGTGTCATTCCCTAGGATTGTGTGGATTTTTATGCAAATGTGTAGTAGGTCCAGGGTTTGCCGGCCCGGTCGACCCGCCCGACCCGGTCTCGGCTTGGGTCGGGTCGGGTCGGTCCCGTCTCGGTCCGACTCGATCCGTCCCGCTCCAAAACACCACTTTATATATATATAATATATATAAAATAATATAATAAAATAGAAAAGGACACATTATATATAAAATATAATATAATATAATATTAAAATAATGGGCCGACCCGGTGGCGACCCACGGCCCGGCCGACCCGGTCCCGGCCTGGGTCGGGTCGGGTCGTGCGAGTCGGTGCGAGACGCACCGGGTCGGCAAACCCTGAGTAGGTCCAGTTAGGAGGCCCCCTCCCCTTCCCCATTGGTCCACCTCATCCATGTGGGGCTGGTCAACCATCCTAGGTGGCCATCTAGAAGGTTTGAATGCTAATTGACCACATGGGAGATAAAGGGGTTAAAATTTCAAAGGTTGGCCACCTACCTTACCTACCTAGTCAAAGGAGTGCTCCATTCATATGTAATTTATTTTTTTTGAGTTTTGACCACATGGGGGAAGAAAATAACTTATTTCCCACGAAATTCCCAGCCCCCCACCCCTTGCCATTTTCTATATAAGCCTATGTATAGTTGTGGACATCAAAAATTGCATACCCTGATGTCCCACTCAGCCCATTATCAACAGCGGCTCGAGTGAATAAGCCCCGGGAGAAACTGTCGCAAAGCCGCCTCCGGGAGTCACGACAGTGAAGAGAAACCAAGCACAAAGAGTCCCACAATCCCTGGGCCTCGAAGAAAATTAAATGTGCCACAGCTCGTGCTAACAACCGGCTCAGAAACACACCCCCTTTGGGGTTCAGCGGCACACCCCATTTTGGGGTTCAGCGGCACACCCCTTTAGGTGTTCAGCGGCACGCCCTTTTGGGTGTTCAGCGGCACACCCCATTTTTGGGGTTCAGCGGCACACCCCATTTTGGGGTTCGGCGGCACACCCCTTTGGGTGTTCAGCGGCACGCCCTTTTGGGTGTTCAGCGGCACGCCATTTTGGGGTTCAGCGGCACACCCCTTTGGGTGTTCAGCGGCACGCCCTCGGGGCTGTTCAGCGGCATGCCCTCGGGGCTGTTCAGCGGCACGCCCTCAAGGGTGTTCAGCGGCACGCCCTCAGGGCTGTTCAGCGGCACGGCTGTTTTGTGCTCCCAGCGGTACGCCCTTTTGGCTCCCCCACGGCACGCCTTTTCAGCTCGCCAGCGGCACAGCGTTGAAGCTTTTCAACGGCAAGACGACGTGAAGCCCATGCCCTATGCATCCTTGGCGCGCAGTGAGCTCTATGAGGTGTCAACCATGGGTTGGGCCACGCAGGCTACCCCACTGACAGCCAGGACAGGAGCAGGTCAAACCCATCATCACAGCCGGCTTCCCGCCTTCGACGGTCGTGCTTGAAGTCGTCGGTGGCTGGGAGTATAAAAGCCTCCTGTTAAAACACAAAAAAAGGGGGGGAGAACGGCCAGAGACGAACAGAGAGAGGAGAAGAGGTTCCAACAGTAGAGGGCACACACAGGAGAAAGGGGAGAAGAAAGAAGAGAAGAAGAGGCCCTCCCGGCCTGTGTTCCGTCCGACGGCCACCGGGAAGAAACAAGAGTAAGAGAGAGAGAGCTTGTTGTATTGGGGGAAAGGGTTGGGGATAGTGGCCAATGTCTTAGGCCCGGATGTTTTCGTCTCTCTTGTATCCCATTCCTCCTGGGGGTTCTTTGTCCTTCTCCCTTTTGTCCATGGCCCCATCTGGGGGTTTGCTTTTGCAATATATATGTAGGGCCACGCCCTCTTGATTCTCATGAATGCAAACCATCCTCTCCGAGTTTCTCCTCGTTTTTTTTTCTTTTGATGTTTTATGCTAGGCCTTGCGGGCTTTTGACGGACTATCCGTTCCTCCCTCCGTCTCCCCATCCCTCCGGCATCCTTAGGGTCCTCCACGTCAATGTAGGTCCCCCTCTGCTAACCTTGGCTCCGCGAGCTCCTCATTCCCTTCCATGGCCATCTACCATGTCCCCGGGCTTGAGGAGAAGGGGAGGTACCCTTACTTTCTTCCTGATCACCCAGTAACTAATAGGCCACTTCCGGCCTTGAAACCCCCCGTCTCTTCCTCCTCTTTTCCTGAACCGTCGTCAAGTCTCCCAACCCATACATGCAGCCCCTTTCAAGCCCCCCAGCGGTGCACCTTTCCGGCCTTTGGCCGGCACACCTTTCCAGCCCTCAGCGGCACGCCTCATTGGCCTTGGCCTTCAGCGGTACGCCCACCCTTGGCCTTCAGCGGCACGCCCATTGGTCTTAGCCTTCAACGACACACCCTGTTCAGCCCTCAGCGGCACACCTCCCTGTTCGGCCCTCAGCGGCACACCCCCTGTTCAGCCCTTAGCGGCACACCCTTCAGTCCCTCAGCAGCTTATTCCTTGTCCAGTCCCAGTCCAGGCCCCTTAGATGTCTTCAGTCTGTCGTTCTCCTTCGTGTTTTCCGAGGCTCTGTAAAGGTGTTGCCCCCCCCCCCCCGGGGGGGGCCCACCTCCAGTTGTCGGGTTCCGCCACATCAGGTGGGCGCGTTCCCTGTATCTCCCTTACGCCCTGGGTCAAGGGGAGATGCTGCCGAATTTTTGTGAGAAACTAATAAACAATTAAAAGAGGCAAAAGGAGGCAACAAACAAGCAAGATAACTGACGAAACCTTCCAACTCATCAAACCACTGCCGGCATCACGGCGAGAACTGAGCCGAGCCAACTAACTACCCGACAGCCCGAACGTCCGACCCGTAAGAAAGAAGATCGAACGGAACAAAGAGAACGAACAAAGGGAGGAATTTTGTATAAAACCATATGAACGTTAAGATAAGAAGAAAAGAAAAGCCTTAAATCAAATAATCGAAAACTGATCAAACCTCCACCATCACGCCCTGATTGGCCCTTCAACGGTGCACTCTAGTCAGCCTCCAGCGTCATGATCACCTCACCCTTTCACCGGTACGCCTCCCCTGGCCATCACCGTTGCAGCTTTCAGCGGCACACTCCTTGTTGCCTCCCAGCGGTACGCCCCCCGTTTCCCTTTGCCGGCACACTCTCCTGCTTTCAGCGGCACACTCCTTTCAACCCAGCGGTACACCCCTATTACCTTCCCCGGCACACTCCTCTCAGTCTCCAGCGGCACACACCCCCCCTTGTTACCTCCAGCGGTACGCCCTTATTGGCCTCAGCGGTACGCCCCTTTAAGCTCCAGCGGCACGCCCCTCGTTGCCTCCCAGCGGTACGCCCCTCCGTTTCCCAGCGGCACACTCCTGCCTCCAGCGGTGCACTCCTATTTCTCCTTCCCCGGTACACCACATACACACACAGATATATCATGATAAGGGCCTTAACAACAACAAATGAATTAATAAAATTACGCTAATCGAAGGACCCCGAATGTGCAACATTAATAATGATAAAAGAGGTGGGAGGGGTAATAAAAAATAGTAAAGAAAATAATGATAGCAGTAACAACATTGATGAATAAAAGAAGAGAAATCATCCTGGACAAAGGCACAAAAAAGGGGTAGTAAATGGCAAATCAGAAATCAGAACATATAACTAAGAAGACCCCAAATAAAAGACGCTAGGGCCCACACTGCAGCCCCATCTCTCCCCGTGACCCGGGGCAAAAGGAACAATAATGCCGCCCTCTCAGGCCGGGCTCGGATCTTGGGAGTCATCCCGACATGGTCCGGTCCCGACCTAGTCTCGGGCCGACATCTCAATCAGACCGGGTTTGTTCCTCGTTCCGGACGCCCTCCGAGTCATCACAAAAATTGCCGGGTGCTCGGCAGAAATTTGAACTGATTCGTCCCGACTTTTCTCGCCGCGTTCCCATCACGGACCCGTGTCCGAACATGAAAGGTCCACGTGTGACCGACACGACCAGCGGTTTGTGGTCTGAATACCACCCTCAGCGTGATCTATTCCCTATCTCTCTCGCACAACTAGTATTATTCTTTTCGGCCGCGGGGCCCCTAGTTTCGGCAATTAATCAAGGGTATTCCCTCGTATGGGGGATGTAAATGACGTCGTGACCTTCATGGCGCGACGGGATTCGGTCCCGACACGAACCACACAATCGTCTGACGAAGTCAGATGCGAGCGCACCATGGGCTATTCGGAGCCCAAATAAATTGTCACTTCTGTGACTGGCACGCCCACGCACCCAATAGACGAAGCCACAATATCCAAGCGAATTTTAGTGCGTCCACAACTCTGGCACGCCCGGTGGGACCGATCCACCCTTCATCTCTTTGCCGAAATTAGGGGCCCCGCGGCCCCCTTCTTGTAATACTAATTATGCTACTTTCTTAAATGAAGAAAAAAAGAGAAAGGCATCATGGAGCCGACAATGGCTGTTCTCTGCAGCCCCGAGGTTGTGAAGAATCATGTGCGAGGCGGCTACCTGGCGGTGCCCCTCACTTTCGGGAGCTTCCCTCCCACCGTGGGCTTCCCCAACTTCTTGGGGGTGGCCTTCGTTGACATCCTCGACGCACGAGCGCCCGAGGAGCCTCAAACCAACGCTCCCGCTCCGAGAGCCGTCGAAGCTGCCGCCGGCCGAGCGGTGGCCGAAGGCAACAATAGCGTCCCCACAACGACGCTCAGCTGCAACGTGCACCACGTGCACCAGACCACCGGCCCGTTCCACCAAGGGTCGGCATCCCACCGAAGGAGGCTCCGGAGAGGCAACACCGACGCCGGCTCAGGGCGTCGCCTGTCCAACTCCAGAAAGTCCATGACGGTTGGGGCCCTCCGAGTCCGCCTAGACGGCCAGAGGTCCCAGGTGACGCCAGACCGCGTCGTCCCGACCGTCCCAGTCCGCAACTCCTTTCAAGGCCTGGAGAAATTGAAAGGGAAGATGACGCCCGCTGTTGTGGCCACCCCACCAAAGATTGCACCGGCTCACAGGCTGGCCAAACTGAAACAAGTCTGAGTACCCAAGGAGACCCAGCCCGCTGCACCCGCCCAGGCAGGGCCCGGCACTGTCCGCCCGAAGAAGGCCCGAAGAGATGACAGGGTCGAGGTGATGACCCCAACTCCTCGACCAGCACCCGTCACCCCAGTGCCGCCTGAGAATGCTCACCGCCGTCGCCGGGGGCGCCGACACAACGCCGCCCGCCCGGCACTCAGGGCCTACTCTCCTTCTGCTGCTGTCGTCGACTCGCAACCACAGGCCGCTCTCCCTGACCAGGAGTGGGAAGGGATCGAGCAGGCCATGAGAAACTACCTCCGAGGCCCGGGTAGCACCCCCGCTGGCCGCCGGAGACTACTGGGGGCAATGGCCTCCGCCTCCCAGGAAGAAAGACAGGGACCTGCACCTTGTATGGAATCGAGGACCCGCCCGGAGGAGCCGCGCCAGTCCCCTGTGCGGGAGGAAGCGCCGCCCCGACGGTCGGTCTTCGACAGGCTGACATTCCCGGGAGGACCGTCCCGGAGGGCGTCAAGAAGAAACAAGAATAGGAAATGGCTGACATTCACCTGCAACATGGCAGGAGTCCATGGTCGGTATGGGGCCTTACCCGCCGACCCGGAAGAATTGGCCAGAATAGCTGCCAGGCCGGGACCCCTTACCAGAAGAAGGAGAGCGGCAGGCGGCGCGACACCTGGGGAGCCCCTCACGGCCCTCACGGCCAATGTAGTCACCACCGGCGACACGAGTGGCGGACCCTCGACATCATCCGAGGACGCCCCGGCCGAAGAGACGGGGGGCATGCCCAGCCTCCCCACAGCTGACCCAGCAATGCTGCTCATGATGCAACGATTCCAGCAGGAAATCAAATCACTTAAAAAGCAGTTGAATGAGCGAAACACACCACCCCCAATGTCCTGGCAGACCGAGGTCACACCCGAGGTACCCAGGGACAGGGGGCAGTCTCCCGAGGCAGCTCTCCCAGCAACCCTCAATCCTCTCGGGGGCGCGCCCCCGCAGCAAGCACATTGCGCAGCAGTCACCCCGCCACAGGCTCTGCTTTCACAAGGGTCCCCCATGGCCCCCCGAGCGACCGTGGTAGCCACCCCGAGCGCGCAGCCCGCTCATTTCTACCCGAGCCCAGTCGACCCGGCGGCAGTCAGTCGGTTAATGCTCGAGCAGATGATAGATATGAAATTGGCCGAGAGGGGCGATGGGGGTCAGACGCCTTTCGACGTCTACCGGGTACCCTACCCGGTTCATTACGCTGCCAAGAAGCTGCCGGCTGGCGTCACCAAGCCGCCGAAATTTGAAAAGTTCAACGGGCAAGGATCTCCCAGAGAGCATATTGCCTATTACGTGAACGTCATGGGAGACCTGGCTGCTGATGAGGCCTACCTCCTGAAGTTCTTCGGCTCAACACTCACCGGGCTTGCCTTTGAATGGTACTCCGGCTTGCCGCCCGGGTCGGTGGCCGATTGGCCCGACATGCAGAAGAAGTTCAAGGAAAGATTCTACGTTGCCGAGAGAGAAGTCACCATGGCTGAACTCTACGCCACAAGGCAGAAGAATGATGAGTCGGCTCTCGACTACATTAAGAGGTGGAGGAACCTCAGCATGAGGTGCAAACGCCCCCCGCATCAGGAGGACGCAGTGCAGATCTGCAAGCAAAACTTAAAGAAAGAAATCCTAGAAAGAATGATCGGCACTGAGGTCAAGACATTTGACCGTCTGAACAATGTGGTAGCGGAGATCGAGGCATTCTTGGCCCGATACTCCTCCACCCCAGCCATGTCAAGCCAGAGGGCCAGGCAGGCGGAGAAGAAGCCGGCTCCCCCGGAGGTGCATGCACAAGACTTCCAGGCTTTTGAAAAACAGAAGGAGAAAGCCAAGGGAGCGGCTAACCCTCCGCCGCCCAGAACCACAGAGCGGCGGGAAGGCCCCTCGCTAAGGGAGAAGATGAGAAACAAGCTATATTCCTTCTCTCGAGACAAATCCAAGCTCCTGTTTGAGTGGGCAACTAGCTACAATAAGATTACACTGCCCGAGCCGAAGAGGCCGGGCGACTTGAAGAAGAAGGATGACCCGCGCTTCTGCATGTACCATCGGGTGCTCGGGCATACTATTGAAGACTGCTACGTCTTCAAGGACGTTATTGAGTCCTTGATCAGGGACGGGGAGCTCGACATGGGGGAGCATAAAGTGGACCCCCCGCAGCCACACGAGCTGCCCAGCATAGCCTCCTCCGTCAATATGATCTCATTATATCAGGAGTTGCCAGAAGAATGGGCGGAAGCCTGTGCCCGTGCCACTTATGAGACCTTCATCATGGCCCCAGCTCAAGACCAAGAAGGGTGGCAGACTATACCCAGAATAACCAGAAAGGCGCGCGCCTCTCGACCTACCCCAGGAATTCACTCGAGGGTAGCAGCGCCCCTGCCTGCACCGCCCCCGGTAAACCCTGTTTGCCACGACACGGCCCCCCGGCTGGTCATAAGGCGGCCCACTCACAACAAGAAGAGCTCTGCCCCGCTGCGGATGTACAAGCCCGGCGGTTGAAAAACTCTAGGCTATTATCGACGGGCTGGAAGATTATGAGCAGCCCAAAATCCAGCCCGTCGAGCTAAAACAATATGTCCCCTGGGAGCAGTTCGAGTCACTCGAGCTGGCTCCAGGAACAGAAGCTGACGCAGACGAAGAGCCCCCCCTGTCGGGTGAACCTATTCGAGAGCAGCCGTCCGCTGCAGCGGGCAAGAAGAAGAAGAAGAGAAGACCCAGGGGCAAGAAGAAGAAGGAGGTCGTCTTCGCCTGCAACACCCTCTCGGCGTTGTTCGATACCTCTCTCTCCCTGGAAGAGAAAGAAGAAGAGCCACCCCATGAGCCGGCGGAAGTGAGTCAAGCTGAAGCATCCACCTCCCAGCACGCCACCAGGTCAGGGAGGAAGTGGGGGCGCTCTCCTCAGGGCAGCCTCAACATCATGCTCAGGGGGGAACAACCATACCAGACTCCCGAGCCCAAGGTCCGAGGCACCGAGATCCCTCCTCCATCAGGCCTCTACCCCGGAGGCACCAAGAGTCAAGGCGCCCCGTCGTTCGCCGAGTTCCTGTCAGCTCGAGCAGGAAGGCGGGCGCACCCCCAGGGGCCCACTGTGACCAGTAAAGCAAGCATTCCCCAAGCTCTGCCAGCTGCAACTCCTGCCCAGCCAGAGGAAGGATTCAGCGGCACCCCAAACCTCGCCGAATTCATGCGAACAGCGGAGGAGGCCCAACAGGCCCCGCCTGCTCAACGGGCTATAACAGATCCCGCAAAGGAGGCGTCCCCTAATCCGGCGCCCCAATCCCAGGATGAGGGCAGGCGCAGCAAGCCCGAAGAGATGAAACTGCTCAAGGTGCGGGCGGCCGAGCGAATAGTCAGACACCTCAAGAAGATCCCGACCCGGTTCACGGTGTGGGAGATGCTGTCCTTGAATGAAGAAACACGGCAAGCCATCATCGCCGCACTCCAGACGCCAGCACACCTTGAAGCCTGTTTGGCAGAATTATCACCTGAAGTAGCGGTGGCTTTCACAGAAGATGACATGCTTCTACCGACTTGCAGCCATAACAGGCCCCTCTACATGAAAGGGCAGCTGAACGGCCAGCCTATCAACAGGGTCTTGATCGACCCAGGGGCAGCAGTGAATATACTCCCGTACCGGGTATACCAGAAGCACTACTTTGACGTACACCTGGTCGAAGTTAAAAATGTCAAGATTGCCGGCTTTAACCAGAAATGTGAGGTTCCCATGGGGGTCGCAGAGTTCGACTTGACCTTTGACGACTTTACCTCCAAAGTCCAGTTCCACGTCATCAACTCCAGCACGTCCTACAAGGCGTTGCTCGGCCGGCCTTGGCTACACCAAAATAGGGTGGTGCCCTCCACCTTGCATCAGTGTATCAAGTACCCCTGCGAGGGAAAGGAAGTCAGAATCTTCGCCGACCTCCACCCGTTTGAGGTGTTTGAGTGTCACTTGTCAGATGCTAATCTGTACCTGACAAAGGCGAAGCAAGCTCCTCAAGCGGCCCGAGACAAGGGAAAGAAGAAAATGGAATCGGGAGGCTGGTTTCCTCCGCCGCCCCCAGGCTATGTGGCTCCCCCACATGTACCATGTATTGCACAAGAGGAAGGGGTATTTAGGGCAGCCCCTCTCGCCATCTACCCCACACCGGGGGCACCCTGCCTCGAAGACCTGCTAGAAGATGTCAGGGTCCCGCCAGGGATCGTCAAGCCGATAGCGAAAATTGAATGCCAAGCGGCTGAGCAATTGAGAACCTTCGAGGTGCCTAACCCCGAGGGGCCGTCCACTATCTTCTATGTGGCCGGGGAGAAGCCGGTCAGGGAAGACGACGACTGCCGGTTCCCTGACGAGTTGCATGACCCGCACGTCCCCATTACGGGACTTCCCCACATGACTGACCGGGCAGCCAGAATGGTCAGAAAGCAGAAGATTCCTCCCTACCAGCCCTCCAGCCGGAGGGAAATGTTTGAAAGAATGTGGAACCCACCAAACCTGGATCGACGGTTGCTGAAAATCACCAAGCACCCCGGTCTGGGCTTTTCACTAGAAGATTACTACGAGACTGATGTCATATCGGTCTCAACATGGCCCGGCGACGACCCCGCAGAAGCCACAGATTCGCGGGAAGCCTGTCAAGATGCATATCCTGCGCCCCCAATGCAGGAGGCACAAGACGAGGAGATCTTCCTTTGGAAACCTCCCCGCCGCCGTTGCACAGAGAAGACCCCCTCCTTCCCCGAAGTGTCGACCTCGAAGGGGCACACCGGCGAAACACCTTCGCCCCGGCCGGCCGGCGAAGCAAGGAGCAGCAGCATGGGCCATGCTCCGAATTCCCCTCGATACGACCCCGTCATGTACGCCTTGTACCACAGGCAGCAACGGGAGATCGAGATGCTGAAGAGGCGGCTAGCCGAGTTAACCTCGCTAGTCGCCGACCTGATCCAGGGCTCCCTCCCCCCATGGGGTGGCCGGATGCCTCGGCCCCGAGGCGCCAGTCCTAGCACCCCCGCTTTGTCAAGGCAGGAAATGAGAGACATGGCAAGCTCGCTGACCGAGCGGCCGACCAGGCAAGGGCTGACACTCCAAGAGAAGCTACAGAAGCCTTATTCCTTTCCGAGAGAGAAGACCCGGGACATCTTCGACTGGGCATGCCACTACGGCAAAGTCTCCCTTCCACGGTCCAAGAGGCCGCAAGACACCCGAAGAAGCGGGGACCCGCTATTTTGCCCTTACCACCAGGTGCTGGGCCACGCCATTAAAGACTGCTATGTCTTCAAAGACATTGCCCAAGACCTCATTGACAGGGACGAGCTCAGGATGGGGGATTATGTGATAGCCCCGCCACGCCCCCATGTAGTGGACAGCCCCAGAGCGGGAGCCTACACCGTGTCCATCAACTACCAGGCCCCTGAAGATGCGGCTGCCCCGGCTCCCGTCCAAGCTATCTATGATGAATACACAGAAGAGCCTGAGATGGACCTACGCCCCTCTGAGCCAGCGGGCCTCGCACACCCGGCGGCCACGGCCCAGGAGGAGAGCGAGGTGAATGCAGCCTCCATGCCCAGTCATGATGAACAAGAAGAGGGAGATGGCATTCTCGAACCCGAGGACCATGAAGACCAAGACTTCGTCGATTTGTCGCCAGCCCCGCCGGAAATTGAAAATGGCGGCCAGGCCACAGTCGACGAATTGGTTGAAATCAACCTTGGCACAGAAGACAATCCCAGGCCGACTTTTCTGAGTGCTCTCATGCCTCTACAGGAGAGAGAACAATACACAAAGTTGCTGCAAGAATTCCGGGATTACTTTGCCTGGAACTATAAAGAAATGCCCGGACTGAGCCCCGAGGTGACTCAACACATCCTGTCCATTGATCCCAAAGTGGAACCCGAGGCGCATGAGGCCGGAGTTAACCAGCCAGATCTACAAAGAGGTTGACAAGCTCATAAACGTCGGCTTCGTGGCGGAGAATCAATACACCACATGGCTGGCCAATATTGTACCGGTGAAAAAGAAGAACGGACAGATCAGGATTTGCGTGGATTTCCGCGACCTGAATAAAGCCTGCCCAAAAGATGACTTCCCGGTGCCTATCACTGAAGTGATGATCGATGCAACTACTGGCCACGAGGCCTTGTCCTTTATGGATGGGTCGTCCGGCTATAACCAAATCTGGATAGCCGACCACGACCGGATTCACACCGCCTTTAGGTCACCTAAAGGGATATTTCACTACAAGAGGATGCCCTTCGGCCTCAAGAATGCTGGTGCCACATATCAGCGGGCGATGACCAAGATCTTCGACGAGCTGCTATACAGCAAGGTCGAATGCTACATCGACGACCTGGTCGTCAAGACTAAAAAGAGGGATGAGCATCTGAATGACCTCAGGGTCGTCTTCCAAAGGCTCCGCCTATACGGGCTGAAAATGAATCCCATGAAGTGCGCCTTTGGCGTGTCCAGTGGAAAGTTCCTCGGCTTTATCGTCCGACACCGAGGGATCGAGATCGACCCCTTTAAGATAAAAGCTATCCAGGAGCTGCCCCCTCCGAAGAATCTGGGAGAGCTGAGATCCCTACAGGGGCGTCTAGCTTACATCCGCAGGTTCATTTCCAACCTGTCGGGGCGCTGCCAGCCATTCCACAAACTAATGATGAAGAATGCACCTTTCAGCTGGGGTCATGAATGCCAGCACGCGTTTGACCAGTTAAAGGAGTATCTGGAGACCCCGCCTGTCCTGGGGGCACCTGTCAAAGGCAGACCGCTGATTCTATACATAGCGGCCACCGAATACTCACTGGGGGCAATGCTCGCCCAAAATAATGATGAGGGAAAAGAGCAGGCTCTCTACTACCTCAGTCGAAGATTGGTGGGTGCAGAAGCTAAGTACACCCCGATCGAAAAGATCTGCCTTGCCCTGGTCTTTGCAGTCAAGAAGATGAGGCACTATATGCTGTCCCATGAAGTCAGCTTGATATCCAGGGCCGACCCCATTAAGCACATCCTTTTTCAGCCCGTCCCAAAGGGGCGCCTTGGCAAGTGGACCGTGCTGCTCATGGAGTTCGATATCACCTACGTGCCGCAAAGGGCCGTTAAGGGACAAGCCGTCGCGGATTTCTTCGCAGCACATCCCGTGCCCGAAGACTCCCCGTTGGCCACCGAGCTACCTGAAGATGAAACACTAGAGGTAGACCAAATACAACAAGCCATCTGGCAGCTTTACTTTGATGGAGCCTCAAGGACAGAAGCGACCCCGTCCGGGCGCACCAAGGTACGAGCCGGAGCGGGCATCGTCCTCAAGTCGCCGGACGGAGAGGTGATGCACACTTCCTGCTGCATCAGCAAACCCTGCACCAATAATGAAGCAGAGTATGAAGCCCTGATCATCGGCCTCCAGGTCACCCTCCAAATGGAGATCAAAATGCTCCAGGTGTTCGGCGATTCGCTGCTGGTCGTCAAGCAAGTCCAGGGGCAGTTTGATGTCCGAAAACCTGAGCTGCTCCCGTATCACACTAAAGCAAAAGGGCTCATGGAGCGGTTCTACCTCCTCGAGATAGGCCATGTCGCCAGAGGGGAGAACGCACAAGCCGACGCATTGGCAAAATTGGCAAGCTCACTGGCGGTGCCCCCAGATGGATATCTCCATATCCAAGTAATAAACCAACGCCAGATGCCCAGCATGATAGAAGAAGAGCCGGAAGAGAAGGACCTACAGGTCGCTACAGCAGAAGCCGTCAGCCTGCCTGACTGGAGGGACCCCCTAATGCAGTGGTTCAGGCACCAGCAACTACCCGACCGAAGAGAAGAAAAGATCAAGCTGGTCAAAACCAAGGACTCCTATGAGCTCCGAAGCGGAATATTATTCCGGATCGTGGCCGATGCCAAACGGAAGCTACTCCTCCGATGCTTGTCCATTGAAGAAGCTTGGAGGGTTATGAAGGAGGTCCATGCCGGCATAGCTGGCGCACACCAGGCGGGGCCGAAAATGAAAATTGAAATCAAGAAACTTGGCTATTATTGGCCTGCAATGTTCAACGACTGTTGCGAGTATGCTAAGTCGTGTCAGAGATGTCAGGAGCATGCCACCATTCCCAGAAGACCTCCTGCACCACTACACCCAACGGTGCCCAGTTGGCCGTTCGCCCAATGGGGAACGGACGTCGTGGGCCCCTTGCCCGCGTCTTCCACAGGTTGCAAATACATTCTGGCGGCGACCGACTACTTCTCCCGCTGGGCCGAGGCCGTCGCCTTACGGGAGGTCACCGGAGAAATCGTGGCCAGGTTTTTCCTCCGCAACATCATACTCCGGTTCGGCGTGCCCGACCGAGTTGTATCAGACAATGGCAGCCACATTCGCAACCAGAAAGTCTACCGACTAGCAGAAAAATACAAAATTGATTGGAGAACCTCAACTCCTTACAATCCACAAGCTAATGGGCTGGCCGAAGCTTTCAATAAGACACTCTGCACTCTCCTGGCCAAGACTGTTAGCCCTAACAAAAGGGACTGGGAAGGAAGAATGTATGAAGCACTTTGGGCGTACCGAACCGTATACAAGACCCCAACGGGCTGCTCGCCCTTCTCTCTCGTATATGGCTCGGAAGCAATCATCCCCGTCGAACTCGAGATACCGTCCCTCAGGGTCGCCATTCAGCATGGGCTTGTCCCCGAAGGGCAGACCAACACCGAGCGAAGGCTCGATGAACTCTCCAGTCTGGAAGGAAAGCGGCTTCAAGCCCAACAGAATATCCAGGTCTATCAGGCCCGGATTGCACGCGCCTTTGACAAGCTCGTCAGGGAACGCGAATTCAAGAAGGGTGACCTTGTCATGGTCAAGAGAAGAGATCTCATGGCGGCCAACCCCAAAGGTAAGCTAAACGAGAACTGGCTCGGACCCTACGTAGTCCAGAAAGTCTACGAAGGCGGAGCCTATGTAATTGTCAACCACCGCGGGGAGGTTCAATTCCCGCCTCTTAATGGAAGGCACTTGAGGCTGTACCACGCCCTAGCGCCCCCATTCAGGTAATAATATTACTCTTCGCCCCATTTTTGGGGCGGATTTGCGTGATTAATGTCCGAATGATTCGGCCACCAGCCGGGTTCCCGAAAAAGGGAAGAAAGGAATAGAAAGAGAAAGAAAGAAGAAGCAAAAAAGGAGAGAAAGACAAAAAAAAGAAGAAGCAAAAAATGGAAAGAGGAAGAGAGAAGAAAGACAAAAAAAGAAGAAGCAAAAAATGGAAAGAGGAAGAGAGAAGAAAGACAAAAAAAGAAGAAGCAAAAATGGAAAGAGAAAGAAAGAAGAAGCAAAAAAGAGAGAAAGACAAAAAAAAAAAAAGAAGCAAAAAAATGGAAAGAGGAAGAGAGAAGAAAGACAAAAAAAGAAGAAGCAAAAATGGAAAGAGAAAGAAGGAAGAAGCAAAAAAAAGAAGAAAAAAAAAAGAGAAAAAAAAAGAGAAGCCAGAAAGGGGGAACGCCCCCCATTTCCAGTCATCGCTCCGCATCAGCGGGGGTACCAAAATTGATTTAAAAAGAAAGAAACAGACTCTTCTCTCCGTCCTTCCCGGGCGGTGAGTACCCCTTTGGCTCGGACCTCGCGTCCGGGTCATTGACTAAACAGACTCTTCTCTCCGTCCTTCCCGGGCGGTGAGTACCCCTTTGGCTCGGACCTCGCGTCCGGGTCATTGACTAAACAAACTCTTCTCTCCGTCCTTCCCGGGCGGTGAGTACCCCTTTGGCTCGGACCTCGCGTCTGGGTCATTGACTAGACAAACTCTTCTCTCCGTCCTTCCCGGGCGGTGAGTACCCCTTTGGCTCGGACCTCGCGTCCGGGTCATTGACTAGACAAACTCTTCTCTCCGTCCTTCCCGGGCGGTGAGTACCCCTTTGGCTCGGACCTCACGTCCGGGTCATTGACTAGACGAACTCTTCTCTCCATCCTCCCCGGGGGGCGAGCACCCCTTTGGATCAGACCTCCCGTCTAAGTCACTGACTAAACAGACCTTTCTATCCGCCACCTCTGAATGGCAAAAGGGGTCTCTGGCCAAGTACCCCTCACTCGAGACCAGCACGCGCTTCCAATATTGCGGCAAAACCAGGGAGTTGCCCGTTCGGTATGGTGGAGTGGTCCCCTCGTCCTCCCCCTGGGAAGGCGAGCACTCTCCTGTACCCTGACACGGGTCCCTGCCTGGTCCTTCCAAAGTGAATCCCCGCAAAGACTCATACCCTGCCAATGGGCCCCTACACGAAAAGGGGGGAAAGATACAAGAGCGAGGGAAGAGGAAGGAGAAAACAATATGCACGGAAGAGAAAGAGGGGTGGGAACGCTCCCTCCGGGATAAATGCATACAACAGGAACACGTGAAATCATAAATGCTTTGCTCTATTCAAAAGAGGATTAACTACATCTGCTGCGGGGCATACCCCTGTGTTACATTCAAAAAAGGGGAGAAATCAAGGGATGCGACGCTCAGTCGATGTCCCTGAAGATGTCCTCGAGGGGGAGGATCCCGACGTAAGGGAAGTTCGTCATGTCGCGCAGCCGGCCCCTCAATCCCTCAAGACGGGCGAGCTCCGCTTCGACGGACATCGTTTCAACGTCGGCAACGGCAAGAGCTTCCCTCTCCTCTGCCACCGCCCTCTCCGCCTCGGCGAGGCCAAGTTTAGCCGCAGCGAGATAGCCCTCTAGCTCCTCGATCCGGCTCCTGAAAGAACGAACGTTGCCTTCGCCTTCCTCTAAGGCCTTTCCGTGGCGTTCTCTACCATAGCGTCGGGCCTTTAGGATCCGCAGATATTCGTCTGCCTGAGCATCTAGAGCGGCGCGCTCATCAGGAGCTTGAGACTCCAGGAATTCACGGCGCTTGACGTACTTCAATAATAGCAAGACCCGCCGTGACCATTCCCCCAGCGGACAGCCAAGCACTTGCAGCGCCCCCGTTAATTGCGTCACGATGCTATGCACCTCCCGATACGACAGAGAAGCATCGGTGAGAAGCATCGTCCGTAAAGTGATCAGCATCTGACGGACTGGCGCTTCTGAGGACGTGTGACTAACTGAGGGCACGACCGGAGGGGTAAATTCCACGGTGCTGTCCACCTCTGCCCACAGGTCGGTATCTGCCGCCACTGAAGATGAAGGAAGGGCGAGGGTCAAGTCGCCCGGCCGGCGTAGCTCGACGAGAGACTCTTGGCCGACCATTGCCTGGGGAAAGGAAAAGACCATTGCCGAAGCCTCCGGTGCCCCCATCGTTTGGAGGTCACCTGCCCCCTCTGCCTCCGTCTGGCCCGACTCTGCCACTCCTCCAAGGGGCAGGGGTGCAGGGGCCGTTACCTCGGCTAGAGGAGGAGCTTCGAGTAAGGCCAGGCCCGAAGCCGCCACCCATGAACTCCTCGCTCGCGGCTGAGATCCCTCCAGATGCGCACGGAGCCCCGCAAATATCTGCTGCAAGAGCGGGTCCTCCATCTGAGCCGGGAGTTTTGGGAAGGGCGGAAGCGAAACCACCAACTGGGGTAAACGTCCCGCTTCCACGAGCGCAGCCAGGCTCTCTCTCTCCAAGCCCAAGACTGGAGCCGGCCCCTCCACCGCTATCGGGCCAATGCTCGGTCTCCGCTTGGCCACTGCCTTCCGGATACGACCAGGCGCCTTCCCCGATATCGGCATCGCCTGACCATGGGAATGGGAATCAGCTATTCGCCATCTAAAATAAACCATGCAAAAGGGAGACCGTGGAGCCCACGTACTCACCTCGGCCGCTGGGATGATGCTACCTTCAGGCGCGATCTCCCCCTCCGCCAGAGGCTCGCCCGCCACTCTGGTAGTACCGGAGGGCTCCGCGGGCATTTCCCCTCGAAGGGCGGCGAGTAAAAGAGCCAATTTGCCCATGACGGCATCGACCCCTGTTGGGCGGTCGATCAGCGCAGCCGGGGCAGCCTCCTCTGCGACCTCAAGTTCGGCCGGTTCTTGAAAATCCTAAAAAAAAGGGGGGGGGGAATAAAGTTGTCAGTCAATCACAAAAAGGGAAGGGAGAGCCGGCCTAAACAAGCTCACACTCACGGCGGTCTTCCCCACAAGGCTCGGGGAGCCAGCAAGCAAGGGGGCCCCGAAGACCGGCTCGGGCGGCTCCGATGCCCCGGACACGCCCTCGTCAGGAGCTGCTTCGTCGGAAGAGTGTAGACACGCCAAAATTGACGTTACTATGAGTACCTCTCATATTACCTTGTAATGCCCCAATTTGACCCTCAAATTAGTTCTATTTGAGTGGTTTTTCTCACTTTTCTTGGATTTCTCCCTTTTTTCACACTTTTCTTATTTTTTTCCTATTTTTCCCTATTTTTCTGGTTTTTTCTGGTTTTTTTGGGATTTTTCCCTTATTTTTCAGAAATTAACGACTTGATCTGGGGGCGTCTTTTAAATAACGACTTATACATAGGCATTTCTTAAAAAATTCACGACGTACATGAGGGCGTGTTTTCAAATTGATTATTTTATTATTATTTTTTTAACCCCTTTGAGAGGTGATTTGGTGGCCTTCCGGGTGTCAGAAAAATTCACAAAAATAGTCGTTGGAATCAGTGAGACGAGATGCACCTTCACCTAAAAAATGGGAAAATAATATTGAGAAATGAAAAATGGCCCTATTTTGAATATTTTAAATTAACGTCTTTTGTTAGGGCGTGTTTTAATTAACGCCTTTGAATCAGACGTGTTTCACAATTTTTCAAATAAATTCCAAAATTTGATTTTTGAATTAACGCCCTGATCTAAGACGTGTTTTTAAGAAACGCCCTCTGGGCCAGTCGTCAATTCAACAATTGACGCCCTGAACCAAGTCGTGTTTCACTTTTGTGCTCCGAACGAACGCAGCCTTTCCCAGAGAGACTCCTGCTTCGTTTGGGCTCTTGCCTAGCTTAATCCTCCCCTATTTTGAGCTCTTGCCCGTTCTTATCTCTTCCTCCTTTGGACTCTTCCCTCCTTATCTCCTCTTCTATCCTTAATAGAACTTCGGTAGCTCTGTTAAGGGGTTATTCTTATTCTTCTGCTTCTTCTTCCGTTCTTCGGCTTCGGTGTTGTTTTTTTTTCTTTTTTTTTCCTTTTTCTTGTTCTTCTTCTGCCGTCTTCTTCTTCTATCTTTTTTCTTCTGTTTTCTTCTTCCCCTCCTCTCTTCTTTCTCTTCTGTTTTCTTCTTCACAGGTGCTGCTGCTGCGGTTGGCTCAGGAGAAGCTGCACGAATCCATCTTCATCCTATTTGAAGCTTCCTCCCCCTTGAACATCAAAGTCAACGCACAGGCTCCTCCTCTCTTTTTTTATTTCTTTTGTTTATTGCTTTGTTTTGTGCATGCATGCCCATCTCCTATTGATTTTCATTATTCTCAACCACGTTGAGTATCTCCCCATAGTGCATACTTGCACTCTTTCCTCTTGTTTTATTTTGCATAACATTCATACATTCCCATACCCTTTTTTGCATAGGGGTTTAAGGGCCAACCACCCACAAGGTGTGTCTTAATCCTATGATATTTCATGCTCATCTATTCAAGAATTTGATGCTACACCCACCTTGTTTCTAATTCAATTCTTTTGGTGGTATTTGTTTATTTTGCAAGGGTAATAAAAGCAAGAACTCTCTTCATCGGCCGGCCAATTTGAAGAGAAAGGAAGCACTCACATCCCCTGCATATTTGAGGTATTTTGCGATCATCTCCCCATATCAATCTCCTCTTTGAGACCCTCGCGTCTCTGGCGATCACACACACTCCCCTTAGCACCTCGTGCTCTTTCATTTCATTATTATTTATTCATATTCTTAATATTTTCCTTAAGTGGATTTTAAATCAAATCTACAAATTGGCGATCACGGTGGGACACTTTTCGTTTTTCATTTGATTACCCCTTTCCCCTTGGCACCCTCGCGTGCCCTTTCCTATTGGTACCCACGGTACCCCTCCTTTGTGCCCCTCGGGCACCCTCCATTGTTTTCTTGTCCCACTTGTGATTTGTCAGTTGATAGATTTCTTTTTGAAATCTCACTTTATCCAAAAAAATAAAATTTGATGAGCATGATTATGTTTTGATATTCATATTTGTTGATTGACTGTGATTGACTCTGTGAGTGTTTCTCTGCTACTGCTGGCCGTGAAGAGTTTCTGGAATAAGGCAATTAACGCCTCTGACAGAGGCGCGTTTTTTGTTAACGCCCTAGCATAGGGCGCCTTTTCCCTGTTTAACGCCTTCTATCAGGACGCGTTTTTATTATATTTGGTGATCTGTTGAATTCACGCCCTTCCCCAGGGCGTTTCTTTCTTGATTAGCGCCTCACACCAAGGCACTGTTTCATGATTTGACGCCCTTGGTCAAGGGCGTCCTTTTATTTGTAACGCCTCACCACGGGGCGTTTCTTGACTTGGTTGGCATCTCCTCACAGTGTTTCACGCCCTGCCCCAGGGCATCTTTTCCATTGGTAGCGCCCTGCCCCAGGGCGTCTTTTGATTTATAGCGCCCTGCCCCAGGGCGTCTTATTCCTGTGTTTTCACCGAACTCCTTTGTTTATCACTGTATCATATTTCTGCTTATATCTTGCATTCATTCATTCATTCTGCATTGGTTTGAGAGGCCTTATCTCTTTATACTAGGAGCCACACACCCCCTTGGTGAAGGAACGACCCTCCATTGAGCATTCCGTCTCTTTGGATTGGAAATTCCTAAACCAAGCCTCCATAAGTCCCCGCACCCGTGGATTCCCTCACGGACGCCGGGCAGGTTGTACCCTTTTGGAGTCCCGATATAGTTGGCCTAACACGTGGTGAGTGAGAGTTCCTAGTTGGCATTGAAGTGAATCATATTGAAACTAGGACTCTCCTTGTGTGAATCTTTCCAAACTTTATTAAAATTCATTAATTCACCAAGGATTAAACAAATCAAAATCACGGTAATCATTCCAACTTGTGTGCTTATTTGCATAATTATTGAGAATTTTGATTATATAATGGCTTACCATGATAGAAACATGTTCAATTCAATTCATGAGGATGCACAACCTAGCACTTCATATCCTCAATTTCAACATGTTAATCAGCATTCTCACCATTCTTTCAAGGGACCACGTCCTTATTCTCATGGTCATGCCCGACCCATGGGCAGTGTCCATTCTTATGATCCCCCTCCTCCAACTCAATTTCGAGCCACTACTCCCTCGGGATCCTCTCGTCCCAATGATGAGAAAGTCTCCCAGATCATTCATGCGTTAGATCATCTTACCCCTCAACAGATCCAAGCCCTTAAGGCTGCCGTTGAGGGTACATCTCAAGCATCTCTCCCTCCTTCCAATTCTATTCGGGTGGCCCATCACCCACTTCCCTCTTCTATTCACACTCGGGTGGCCCATCACCCACTTCCTTCTTCCACTCATATTTCTAATCGGGTAGCCCATTACCCATCTCCTTCTATTCATGCTTCCCCTCGGGTGGCCCATCACACACCTCCTTCTATTCCTCCTCCACCGCGGCCCCGAGGCCCATTTATTCCTTGTAATCCGGCCCATCCGGGTTCTTCCATGGGCCGGCCCATTGATTCCCTTCCACGGCCTTTTTATACGGCCCTTCCTCCTTCAAGGCTCTGCCAACCTTCTGTTGCTCAAGTCACACCCCTCCAACAATTTCTGCTCGATAAGATTACTTTGATGGAGGAACAAATAAAGAGGGTCATGGCTCCTCCTACTCCAGTCAATCCTCTCCATGCCGCTTTAGACGAAATTACAAAGATGGAGAATGAATGGAAAGACAGGATGGATGATTATGACTTCGGCATTCCAAGCGAGGAAGAGCCGGCAATTGAAGAATCTGAGGCAGCGTACAATGATGATGAAGCTCCGCAGGCACCCCTTCCGAGTTTCCTTAATTTCCCGCTCCCTCCACTTTCATTCGATGAACCTCCTGCTCAGGATGAAACCATCCCCGATCCAATCCCTATTTATGAGACTAATTGGTGTTACGATGATGGGTCGGTACTTCAATCACCCACACTGGCACATTGTAAGTCTCCTCCTATCCTTGACACCGCATACATTACACTGCTCGCCCCGTCCGGCATTTTCTACGCACCAAACCTTCACCCATTAACCCTCCACCAACTACACCTCCACCCACTATACCATCAACCTTCACACCATTAGCCACCGCTGAGCCTTCCATTATAAAACCTCCACCTATTAAGTCAGTAACCTCCACATCGGCCTACACCGACCCTACCACTGAACCTCCTCCAATTGACCTCCCATTACCACCATCCCTAAAAATCACCTTACCTACCCCACTATTTAACCCTCCACCTTTACCTATGGCTAATCCTGAGCAGGACCCACCACTTTTTGCACCCGAGCCAATCCCGACCGCTTGCAAGCAAAGGGAGAAACTCGATGTGTTTGAACCTCCGCCTCCACTTACGCCAACACTTTCCATTATACCTCCACCACTCACAAAGCCTTCCGCCTCCGCTTCACCTCCTTTTACTACTCGGAATGGGAGTGCTTCTGCAAGTATTTGTGCCGAAGGTGATCAAGAGCCGGGCAAGACAGATGTGGCCACGGTTATGCGATTCAAGATTCAAGAAGTCATTACCGGATGCCAATCCGAATTATTGTGCCGAGCATGGTCGCAGAGGCCAAGTCACCGCCATTGCTCAGGGAAGAATGCCAAGAATTGATGCCATCCAAGGATCAGGCAGGGCACCCTTTGTTCCCTCTTCCAAATCTTGATTCCATTCCTCCATACAAGGGGCGAATGCCCAATTTCTTCAACACTTCCTATACACCACAATTAATGGGCATGGCAATGCTTCATGTTCCAATTTTCCAACTCCCTCACACCATTACTTTGCACTCTCCAAGGGAGTTGTCATTCACCATTGAAGCCTCGGCAGGGGCTATTTCTCATACACTTTCACTGCCGTGGAGGGGCAGTTATCTTGATGCCAAAAGGCCTTCCATTATTTCATCCATATTCTTGTCTATCACGTTTTCTTCATGGGCCACTCCCAGGGGAAAGAGGAGGATTTCACCCTCTCACCCTTCACATTCCTCATCTTCTTTGCATTTCATTGCGTTCATGCATTCACTGCATTCATCACGTCCATTCTATTGCATTCATATGCATTTGCACCTCCTGCTTCCCGGGTTTCCAAACCCGTATCTTCCCCGCCTTCCGGTACCTCCGGATATTCCGCATTTCTCATCCTGTTCATCTTCATCTTTTTGTCCACTCTCCCTGGGACATTACGTCCCTTTTCCTGTTATCTCCCTGGAACCTCCAGGAATTTTATCCCTCTTCTTTGGGCATCTCGCCCTTTCTGATTCTATTCCTCCGGAACCTCCGGATCCTTCTCTTGTCCTTTCAAGGCATCGCGCCCCTTTCTATTTGCTTCCTCCGGAACCTCCGGATCTTTCACCCCTCTCTTTGTCCTTTGGGCATCGTGCCCCTCTCCATTTGCTACCTCCGGAACCTCCGGACCTTCCCCTCGGGCATCGCGTCCCTTTCCACCTCATTTCTCCGGAACCTCCGGACTTTCTTGGGCATCGCGCCCCTGCTCATTTGCTACCTCCGGAACCTCCGGATTTTCCTCCTGATCCTCCTTCATTCCTTTCTCTTGGGTATCGCACCCCTTTCTATATCCTTCCTCCGGAACCTCCGGATTCTCCGTCTTATTCTCTCTATCATCTCCCAAGGCATCGCGACCCTCCTGATTTCATTCCTCCGGAACCTCCGGACCTTCTATATTTCTTTCGATTCATCTTCTTGCTCCTCCGGAACCTCCGGATTCTCATTCCCTTCCTGATTTTATTCCTCCGGAACCTCCGAATTCTCCCTCCGATTCTCTTTACCTCTCCCCCGGGCATCGCGCCCTTTTCCACCTTATTCTTCCGGAACCTCCGGACCTTTTCCCAGGGCATCGCGCCCCTTTCCACCTTATTCTTCCGGAACCTCCGGACTTTCTCCCAGGGCATCGCGCCCCTTTCCACCTTATTCTTCCGGAACCTCCGGACTTTCTCCCAGGGCATCGCGCCCCTTTCCACTTTATTCCTCCGGAACCTCCGGATTTTCCCTTTGGGCACGACGCCCCTCTCCACCTTCTTTATTTGCTTCCTCCGGAACCTCCGGACTTTTCTCTCGGGCACGACGCCCCTTTCCACCTTCTCCTTTCTGATTTCATTCCTCCGGAACCTCCGGATTTTTCTCTCCCTGGGCATCGCGCCCCTTTCCATCCTCTTCCTCCGGAACCTCCGGACCTTCCATCTTTCTTCCGATTCATCTTTCTGCTCCTCCGGGATATCACATCCTTCATTTTCTTCCTCCTTTTTCATTATATTTTTCTTTATTTCTTCCCAGGACATCGCGTCCCTTCTTTCGTTATCCCTCCGGAGCCTCCGGATTCCTCCTATCATGATTCTCCTCCTCTGCCTCCGGACCCTCCGGATCCACCTCTTTCCATCTACCAATTTCTTCTTCTGATTCCTCCTAATTCTGGGTCTGACCCAACTTCTTCCACATCCACTGCCTTGGGCATCTGCCCTTTCTCCCATTGCTTCCGAGGCTTTAGTCCTCACCCCTCTTCTTGATTTTCCGCTTCTTCTGTAGACTGTTCCATGTGATCAGGGTCTCCGCGCCTTAGTGAGGGAGTTCTAGCCCTCGCCTCTTTTCCTTTTCTCCTTATTCGTCTGAGTCTGGTTTGAGCACCACTCATTCTTGTTAAGCCACTCCCAAAATCTTTTGCTTCCAATCCTTTTGACTGCCAAAGAGGACAAATCCCACGATGATCAAGATCGCTTCTCGCGGCAGCTGCTTCTACAAAGGTCGCAAGGTAACATATTGGCGTAAGTATGCATTTTAATGATATCATTTTCTCATTACTTCACGCATGATTTTCAAAATCAAGTGCTTCTTAACGAGATTAAGAGTGGTGTTTTAAACCTTTATCTTAGGCTTTTGTTTAATTAAATCACTCTCAAAAGAGTCTTTAGGCTTGCTATGCAGCACCTTTGGTTAATAAGAACCCCGCGCTGGGAATTCGACATTCTCTCCCCGCTTGTTAAGAGCAACCCTTAGCTGGGCATTTCACACACTTCACGGCGTCCTTAGCCGGCTTCTTTGGTTAAACACCGTTGCTACCTTGGCCATGCCATGAGTATATCTGAAAGTCTTTTCTCTTCTCTACTCGGCCGCGTGCAGGGGCAAGAGGTTGACGGATGAGATGACTAACCTAGGTAATCCCCAATACGAGAGGAGTCTCAAATAGGGGCAGTCTTGACCCAAAATCAATATGAGTTTTCATATGAGCTTTCATGATATACATCTCGCCAAAAGGGCTATTATGAAAATCAAATCAAAATTTCAATAAATTCAAAATTATGAATTATGGCATGACAAGAGTGGCAAAGTCCCCGCAGGGAAAACCCTGGTCGTATGCATGTCAAGGGTCTAAAAATCAAAGGCGCAAAGCCCCGGCACAACAGACTACCTCTTTGAGGGGAAGCACCTTGGAAGGAATTCAAGTCTTGATATCTCCCATCCTGCGTAAAGTTTATCTCCAATTATTCTTCTCTTCTCCCTCCAAGACCGAATGTTTCTCGGGTATGGCCTTGGTAGGGGCGCCGTTGATCAAAGGCGGTCGGTTATAGGGCGCCACCTTACAATGCACGCCCAGCTTTGGACAGTTTTAAGCAAAAAGGGAAGGAACGAGGACCCCTAGCCAGTGGTTTAAAACACCCTTTGGTGCTGCTTTAGCAATGTCTAACCAAAATCAAACAAAAAATTGAATATTTCTTGTCCAAAATCCATAAAAATTTGAATACCTTTCTCAAAACTTCACAAAAATTTGCATATTGATCAAAACTCATAAAAATTTGAATATCTTTCTCAAAACTTCACAAAAATTTGCATATTCCAAAACTCCATAAAAATTTGCATATTTCCAAAATCCAAAAAGTTGCATTGTATTTTCTGATGGAGTTTTGCAGGAACAGCTTTGCAGAGACCAAAAGCACGGGATGGGTCCTCTCTCTACTTATTGCTATCAATCTATTGATTCTTCCCAATATTCTCATGACATGCCACCCTGGGGCATCATCTCCCTATATCATTCTGATTATCATATCTCATGATTATTCATCTCCAAATCTTTCAATCAACTCCTGCTCGTTTCATCTGATTACTCCGCCGATGGACATTATCAGATCCTGATTATTTAACTCCAAAACTTGGTTAGCCAGATTGTCATCCTCATGACAAACAACAAATAATGACGATTTGCAATACCATGATTTGACTTATGCTATTCATGCCATATACATGCTATGATTGATGCTTTGATGATTGTTATGCTTAAATGCCTCATTCATTGTTTGTTATCTTTTATATCTTGGCTAATGAATTTTTGAGCGCAGGATAAGAAGCTCTTGGTCCGCCGACTGGGCATCATCATCAAAGTCCCACGGTGCCCGCACCTCATCTCTCAGTTCCCCCATACTTATTGCTTCACCATCTCCCTGTATGCATTCTACTTATGTTACATATGTTACTAGATTACATCAAGGACCTTGTGACTTTGATAAATCTGGAATTTGAGTTCCCCTTCATCAAAAACGATGACGATTCCAGAGGCATCTTAGTCATACGGATAGGCCGTTGAGCCGTCCAAGACTGGGGACGATGGTTCCCTCTTTGCGAGTTGGTGCGCGGATAAACGGGCTTCGACTTAGTATCAGCTCGCAGAATTGGTTTCTTGACCCAGTCTGGGCAGTTTAACAATATTATCCTTGATTATATTATATTTTCATTCGTTATTTTTCCTTTTTAACCCAGCATGCATCCATGTAGGACTTTGAAACAATTGTTGAAAAATCATTTTGATAAGCTGATTTTGAGAGTTGAATTGATCTTAATCTTTTCCAGATATGAGATATTCCATGCCGAATTGTGTCCTCAGTTCGTTTTGTTACTGTTTTGGGTCTTTTCTCGAAAGCTCCTTGTTTGGATTTTTATCATCTTATTTTAATCCTTTCCTTTGATCCACCTTGGCTGCAGCACGTCCACTGGCTGGTAACCGCTCCCCAATGGTGAAATCTACAGGTTTGTGACCTGAGGTACTTCCACCGCGCTGGAAGTTGATCATTCTCCCTCGTGCCCTCGTGCACATCTCCCCTTTTATCCAAACATTCTTGATTTCGTTGGATTTCCCGAGATTTGCTTCATCTCGTACTTCTGATTTCAATTCTCATCAAGTGATGTTGATTGCGTGTCTCATCACACCTTGACATCTACTTTTCAGTTTGCTCTGCTCCCTTGCAAAGCAGACGCCAAGGCGGGGCAGCTGTAGACACGCCAAAATTGACGTTACTATGAGTACCTCTCATATTGCCTTGTAATGCCCCAATTTGACCCTCAAATTAGTTCTATTTGAGTGGTTTTTCTCACTTTTCTTGGATTTCTCCCTTTTTTCACCCTTTTCTTATTTTTTCCTATTTTTCCCTATTTTTCTGGTTTTTTCTGGTTTTTTTGGGATTTTTCCCTTATTTTTCGGAAATTAACGACTTGATCTGGGGGCGTCTTTTAAATAACGACTTATACATGGGCGTTTCTTAAAAAATTCACGACGTACATGAGGGCGTGTTTTCAAATTGATTATTTTATTATTATTTTTTTAACCCCTTTGAGAGTTGATTTGGTGGCCTTCCGGGTGTCAGAAAAATTCACAAAAATAGTCGTTGGAATCAGTGAGATGAGATGCACCTTCACCTAAAAAATGGGAAAATAATATTGAGAAATGAAAAATGGCCCTATTTTGAATATTTTAAATTAACGTCTTTTGTTAGGGCGTGTTTTAATTAACGCCTTTGAATCAGACGTGTTTCACAATTTTTCAAATAAATTCTAAAATTTGATTTTTGAATTAACGCCCTGATCTAAGGCGTGTTTTTAAGAAACGCCCTCTGGGCCAGTCGTCAATTCAACAATTGACGCCCTGAACCAAGTCGTGTTTCACTTTTGTGCTCCGAACGAACGCAGCCTTTCCCAGAGAGACTCCTGCTTCGTTTGGGCTCTTGCCTAGCTTAATCCTCCCCTATTTTGAGCTCTTGCCCGTTCTTATCTCTTCCTCCTTTGGACTCTTCCCTCCTTATCTCCTCTTCTATCCTTAATAGAACTTCGGTAGCTCTGTTAAGGGGTTATTCTTATTCTTCTGCTGCTTCTTCCGTTCTTCGGCTTCGGTGTTATTTTTTTTTCTTTTTTTTTCGTTTTTCTTGTTCTTCTTCTGCCGTCTTCTTCTTCTATCTTTTTTCTTCTGTTTTCTTCTTCCCCTCCTCTCTTCTTTCTCTTCTGTTTTCTTCTTCACAGGTGCTGCTGCTGCGGTTGGCTCAGGAGAAGCTGCACGAATCCATCTTCATCCTATTTGAAGCTTCCTCCCCCTTGAACATCAAAGCCAACGCACAGGCTCCTCCTCTCTTTTTTTATTTCTTTTGTTTATTGCTTTGTTTTGTGCATGCATGCCCATCTCCTATTGATTTTCATTATTCTCAACCACGTTGAGTATCTCCCCATAGTGCATACTTGCACTCTTTCCTCTTGTTTTATTTTGCATAACATTCATACATTCCCATACCCTTTTTTGCATAGGGGTTTAAGGGCCAACCACCCACAAGGTGTGTCTTAATCCTATGATATTTCATGCTCATCTATTCAAGAATTTGATGCTACACCCACCTTGTTTCTAATTCAATTCTTTTGGTGGTATTTGTTTATTTTGCAAGGGTAATAAAAGCAAGAACTCTCTTCATCGGCCGGCCGATTTGAAGAGAAAGGAAGCACTCACATCCCCCGCATATTTGAGGTATTTTGCGATCATCTCCCCATATCAATCTCCTCTTTGAGACCCTCGCGTCTCTGGCGATCACACACACTCCCCTTAGCACCTCGTGCTCTTTCATTTCATTATTATTTATTCATATTCTTAATATTTTCCTTAAGTGGATTTTAAATCAAATCTACAAAGAGTAGTTGTAATCTACCTCTTCCCCAGGCGGAGACTCGACCGCCGTCGGCTCGGCCTGGGCCGGCAGAGGAGCTTCCTCCTCAGAGTCTCTGTCCAGCACGTCCTCCCTCGGGCTAGGCGAGGCTTGTACTCCGATCTTCTTCCTCCTCACATATGTCAGCGTCATCGGGAGGTCGAGATCAGGCCACAATGACTTGGTGGCCGCCGCGGCAACGCCTGTCATGCAAAGGAAGATAAGCCATGCTGAATCTACTGGCCCCCAGGACAAAAAAAAAGGGAGTTAACCGTATAGTCGAAAATATTTACCCCCTTCAGTTCCTGCGACACGAGATGACCCACGGGCTTCCTCAACAGGCAAACCCTTCCCGGGAGTCCCAGCCGTGCCCTCGCCCGGGAGCAACACGGGCGCCGTTTCCTCCGTGCTGCCCGCGAGATAGAAGCGCATCGTCGCCATGCGTGAATCCGAGGCCAACTCGGGAGGCCGGTCGACCGCGGACGACACGGGCGGCCGATGAATCTCACCAGCTTCGCGGCTCGGTTCGGTCTGCGTGGCTTCGAATTCCTCGAAGGACAAGACAGGGGCCACCGGCGAGGCTGCCGTCGGAGCCGGGGATGCCTCGGTCCGCTGCCTTTTTACCGTCTTTTGCCTGGCCACCTTGGCAGCAGCCAGTGCCTTCTTAACAGGCGACTGTGCCCGGGGCCTTCCCGTTGCCGGCGGCAAGGGAGCCGGAGCCGCCGCCGGGGTCGACTCTGCCGGGACCGCAACTTCACCCATGTCAGGCGAGGGCACGGGCTCTCCCATAGAAGCTGAGACAAAAGAAGTATCCAGGTGTCAAGACTCCACTCCAAAATAAAAGGGGGGGGGAGATTCAAGAGACGCGCTAATGATCGGGAACACTGACCGGCAGGTTGACCTAGCTCGGGACGGGCAGCTTCGAATTCCTCGAAAGACAGGACTAGTGGCGCCAGAGGAACAGCCGTCGAAGCCTTAGCCGTTTCTGTCTTCCTCCGCTTTGTATCCCGCTGCTTAGCCGCCTTGGCGGCGTCCACCGCCTTCTTCACAGGCGATTTAGCCCGGGGCCTCTTCGTAGCCTTAGGCAAAGGAGCCGTGGTCGGGGCCAGCGGCGCGGCTTCAAAATACGCAGGCTTCTTCACCAGCCGGAGGAGATTCCGGTACGTGGCCATCTGCGTGCTGTCGGGATGATCTGCAAAGAAAAGAGGGGAAAGAACGAACATGCATATACCATTAGTACCTAGCTCACCGCGAAAGCCGCAGCGCTGAGGGACAAAACCGAAGAGCAAGAGGGAACTGAATACCATGAGGGCCAGTGTACAGCCGCAGCGTGATCGGCCAGTAGCTCAGGGATATCTCCTTGTCCCGACATGCCGCCTCCCGGACTAGCCAACAAACGTCCTCAATAGTTTGACACCGGTCCGTGAGGTTGGCCAGATCCGCATGCTTCTTGGAAGAAAGGTGACAGAAAAGATTGAAGTGGTCCATGCCCCACCCATCAGCATAATAATAAGGGATGTGCAGGCGCTTGCCCAGGATGGAGGCCGTCACATCTTCAATCCTCATCCCATTCACCCGGAGGAGGATATATAGCCACGTGGTATCCTTGTAATTCTCGGGCTTCCTCTCCTCCCGCCTCACGAACGTGCGATACGGGCAGGCCAAGTCTCTCTCCGGACGCCAGCTCTTGGCGGGAGTCCCCTCTTCCTCTATGGGGAATGGATAATTGATGAGGTCCAGACGGTCACTTCCTACCCGGCACAGATCCCTCAGCGTCTTCTGATAGCTGTCCTTCGCCACTGGAGGCAGCTCCACTTTCGGCGTCGGCCTCCTATCCCGGGCTTCCCGACGAGCCATCATATATGTCGCCACCTCCTTCTCTTGCCTGTTCTTGAGCCGAAGAAGATGATCTGGCTCAATGTCAAGTACTGGCACCGGTTGCCGGCTAAGGAATCTCCTTTCGGCGCCATCCCAACAATCGGTCTTGTGCAACCGATAGAAAGCCGTCCGGGCATTCCACCACTTTATATAGTCTTCGGTCATTCGGGACACGCGACCCGGGGCTGGCACCCTGAAGGAGGCAGAGTCCGCCCGGTGGAAGAAGTCCCACCAGCTTCTAGCGTGCTCGGCGACCGCACTTCCCCGGACGTTCCGCGAAGGCAAGCCGAATTGCGCATGATAAGCAGGAATATGCTGGTCATACCCGAAGTTGCGGCCAAATCGGAAGGGGTAATACGGCTCCAGCAGTACGTTGTCTCCCTTCCGGAACACCAACACGCTCGGGCGGATAGCCAGCGCCCAATCCCTCAGCTCGGGCTCCAGCAACGGGCGCACCATGTTTTCCTGGCTGATAGGGTGGACATACCTCTCCACCTGGTCATCCTTGCATTCCCTCTTATTATTCACGAGGGGGCTTGAATGTGCGGCCAGCGTCCAGAAATGAATGGTACCGGCTGCATCCCGGGGAACCGTGGTCAACCGGCCCCGAATATCATACATCCGCATGGAAGTGGAAGCCGGCTCTGCACTCGCGAACTCCAGCATCCTCGGCACCAGCCCCCAATCCTGAAGGACTCGCGGGGCGAACTCCGGAAACAGTGAACAAACCCACGCGTTGAAAAAATGCAGTGGGCACACGTACCGGGCCTGCCTCGGGAACTGGTGCGTGCTGATGTCTCCCAGGGCCTTATAAATCAAACAGAGCGCCACCGGGCACAGAGAAAGTTTGACACCCCACGCCATCTGGCACGCCGGGTAGATGGCATCTGGCCGGATCACGGTCTCGTCCCCGTACGGCATGGCAAATGAACACAGCCAGTACGTCAGATAGGCGACACAGTGAGTTTGTGGGTCGACCCCCATCGGATTGGCCCCGCTCCAACGTCCCCTGGAGGGGATCTTCACATCATGCTTGGGCTTCGCACGTTTCTTGCGAGCAACAGCGGTGCCAACGCAAGGAAAATCTTCATACTGCTTCAGCCCATCATAGAAATATTCCAGCCATACCGCCATACGCACCCGTTTCCTATCCCCACGGGCGGGCTGCTTCCCCTTGTGCGACAGCTGGTACAGCTCCCGGTACGCCTTCATCAGGTACCGGTATGAATACCCCAGAGAATAATAGCCGTCCCCGTTAGTCTCGTCTTTGATCAAGTCCGGGAGACATACTTCTTCATAAGGCTCCCCGTCAATGGGCAAGCCGCTCAGCTGGCTTAGGCTCCACAAATCAAGTGAAGTCTCTCCCTCTGTCGTGTAGAAGGTATTGGTCTCCGCACTAAATACTTCTATGATACCGCAATAGAGACCCTTGGAGATGGGATAACCATACCGGGAAGCGTACACGCTGTGATAGATGCCAACTCGGACCAGCAACGGGGCGTAGTTGAACAGTACATATTCCGTGAACTCCACCGCCCCTTCTCGGAAGCTGTGGGCGTCTTGAAGCTTCAGCTCCCCGAACCAGCCCAGTGATAGTTCGTACTTGAACCTGATGGCCAAACAGTCCAATATGAACGGCTCCTCCCTATAACCCCATTTCAGGGGAGCCAAGAATAAACCAAATCGGGGCGACTCGCCATGCACCTTCCCCGCAGACATGTCCCACCTTGCTGGCGTGAACTGAGGGGCTCGCACCAATTTATCTTCAGCCGGCAGCACCCCTTCGATCCCCAGGACCGGCTTCCATTCCCGGGCTTCTCCCACCAGATACATCGGAATGCTCCTGGGGACGCTGTACAGCAGACTGTCTCGGGCATGCAGGATCGCCCGCTCGGCCGCCTTTATGACGCGATAATCTCGCCCCTCTCGAGAGCGCAAATGCTTCAGAAATCGAATGAGGTGCCTATCCTTCGAGAAATCCTTCCTATATTCCCCGGTGGCCCGATCGAATGTGAAGCCGCTTTCAACCCTGACAAGTCTGCGGACGTCCATGCTTTCACGGTCAGACCCCGATGACTCAGCCAAGGCGGCTATCTCCCCATGTTCACGGTCCAGGTCTTCCACATTGAGCCATGTGACTGCCGGCACGGGACCCCGCGGGATGAGGTCGGCACCAACAGCAACAGCAGGGGCGGAAGATCCACTTGGGGCAGCCATTTGTCTGCAAAGACGCACAAGCAGGAGATCAGAATAGGCCACAGGCAAAGGGAAATGAAAAACTGCAAAGGGGCTTTACTACAAATAAAATAAATAAGGCATTGCCAATTTCTGACGAAATTTTGGCAGAGTTTCCCCTAGGCCAGAGGCGTAAGGGAAAAACACGGGTGCGCGTCCACAAGGAGTGACGGCCCCAACAAAGCATGGTGGGCCCCGAGAGGCAACACCAGAAGTCCGCCGGTCGAAGGAGTCATCTTCCTTAGCTAAAAATCCCCCCATATATTGCCTAAAGCCCTCACCGGTGCACCCCCTGGGTGCTTCCCCGGCACACCCTGGTGCCCTCCTTCGCCGGCACAGCCCTGCTAAGGCTTCGCCGGTACACCCGCCAGCGTGCTTCCCCGGCACACCCTGGTGCCCTCCTTCGCCGGCACAGCCCTGCTAAGGCTTCGCCGGTACACCCGCCAGCGTGCTTCCCCGGCACGCCCCCGGGGCAGTCCTTCGCCGGCACAACCCCCCCCCCCGGAGGCCTTCACCGGTACACTGCCTAAGCCCGCTCCCCGGTACGCCTCGGAGTGGCCCCCGCCGGCACACCCTGTGGCAGCTTCCCCGGCACCCCCTAACAACGGCTTCCCCGGTGCACCCAGGGCGGACTGCTTTCGCCGGCACACCTCTCCCAGAGTTTTCCCCGGTACACCCACTGCCTAGTGCCTTCCCCGGCACGCCCAGATAGCCTTCACTGGCACGGTTCCCTCGAAGCTTCCCCGGCACGCCAGCTGAATCAGCCGCTCCCCGGTACGCCCATGGAGCCCTTCGCCGGCACAGTCCTTCAAGCTTCCCCGGCACGCCCTCGGAGCACTTCCCCGGCACACTTCCACTGGTCACTCCCGACACCCTCCACGGCGCGCCCCGATGGCCTCTCCCCGGCGCACCCTCACGCCCGCTCACCGGTGGTCGCCCACGACGCCGGAGATGAAGGAGAAGAAGGGAGAGGAAGAGAGCAAAAGGAAGAACGGAGAAGGAGAAGAAGAAGAGAGGGGGCCTTAGGGTTCCACTGCCCCGATCACGGCGAAAAGAAGGGGAAGGAAAGAGAAGTAAAAAAAAAAGAGGGGAAGGACGGAGAGGGGGAAGACGAAAGAAGAGAAAGGGAGAGGGGGCTCCACTGGGGTGCCCTCACCACGGCAACGGCGATGACGGCGCTCGCGGTGGCGTCCGCTGTCGGAGGAAGAAGAAGGCAAGAGAGAAGGGGAGCGTTTCGTATGCTGAAGAGAGAGAAGAGGGAGGGGGAGTTTGAACGGGGGTGGTTCGAATGAACCGCCCCCGCCCCTTTTATACGGCAAAAAAAGAGAAGGGAAATAAAAAAAAAGGGGGGGACACAAAAAGGAGAAAAGAAGAAAAAGAAGAGGAAAATAAAAAATAATAAAAAAGGGAGAGGGGAGGGGAAGAACGAATAAAAAAAAGGAAAGAAAAGAAAAGGAAAAAGAGGGGGAAGATAAACAAAAAAGGAGGGATAAAAAAAGAGAGAGGAGAATAAAAGAAAAAAAAGAGAGGGAGAATAAAAGAAGAAAAAGGGGAATAAAAAAAGGGGGCGGAAGCAAAAGAACTTTACCAAATAAATATGAATATATATATATATATATGTATATAAATGCACACACATATATACATCCACTTATATATATACTTATGTATACATAAATGAGGCACAAAAAAAATAATAATAAGATCCTTCTGAGGGAACGTTCCCTCCTCACAACCCTATACGGACGGGCGTCCGCACAAGCAAAGACACCTTTACCCTTGCAACTCTATCCCTGTAACTTTACCTCACAGTGGCACCACTACCCTACAACCGAACAAGACCGTCCCTGGCATATAGGCATGTGCTTCAGCCACCTTCCGTCACATAAAGTCGCCATCACGGGCCTTACGCCCGGATCGGTAGAATCTCTATCCTTGCGCTGACATTAGTCCCTTGCCAACGAATAAGTCCCTCTCTGGTGCAAGGCCTCGGGCCCTAGCCACCCGCTCCGCACAATATTGCCATTACGGACCGTACGTCCGAATCGGCACGGATTCTCCCGTTGCGCTGGTATTTTCTTCTTGCCAACGAATAAGCCTTACCTTCCGGCGCAAGGCTTCGTGCCCTAACCGACATATATATATCACTCGTTTGTTAAAAAAAGGAAGGGAAAGAAAAGAAAATGGGGTTAAAAATAGAGATATCCCGCCGGACTTGCCCCTACACGGGGACAAGGGCAAAAATGGCAACAACCCGGCTGTGGCGAAAACCCGAAAGGGCGCCACAGGCAAAATTGGGTACCCCGCCACGTGAAAACCCGAAAGGGCGCGTGGGCAAAAGCAAGAGGGGGCCGGTACCGGCGAAAACCCGAAAGGGCGCTTGTATCGATAATGTGGTACAAAAAAAAAAGAAGAAGAGAAAAGAGAAAAAGAAAAAAAAAGAGAAAGAAAAGACAAGAAGAGATCAACAAACCAGGTCAGTTCCCGGTATCCTGCCGGCACTGACGAAGAGACTAAGAGACAAAGAGACTAAGAGACCAACAAAGCATGTCAGCTCCCGACTTTCCGTCGGCACTGACGAAGAGACAAAGAGACAACAAACCAGGCCAGCTCCCGACACCCTGTCGGCACTGGCGAAGAGACCAAGAGATCAACAAACCAAGTCAGTTCCCGACATCCTGTCGGCACTGACGAGAGACAAAGAGACAACACACCAGGTCAGCTTCCGACCCCCCCTGTCGGCACTGGCGAAGAAACCAAAAGACCAACAAAGCATGTCAGTTCCCGACATCCCGTCGGCACTGGCAAAGAGACCAAGAGATCAACAAACCAGGTCAGTTCCCGGCATCCTGTCGGCACTGACGAAGAGACGAAGAGACCAATATGCTACTTCAGTTCCCGACGCCCCGTCGGCACTGATGAAGAGACCAACATACTACTTCAGTTCTCGACGCCCCGTCGGCACTGATGAAGAGACCAATATGCTGCTTCAGTTCCCGACACCCCGCCGGCACTGATGAAGAGTCCAACAACAAATTGCTTCAGTTCCCGACACCCCGTCGGCACTGATGAAGAGACAAAAAGACAAAGTGCTTCAGTTCCCGACACCCCGTCGGCACTGATGAAGAGACGAAGAGACCAATATGCTGCTTCAATTCCCGGCACCCCGTCGGCACTGACAAAGAAACCAACAAACAACAAACGAGGTCGGCTCTCGACACCCCGTCGGCACCGACGAAGAGAAAAGAAACAAGTACACCCACGGGCACCGCTCGGCTCATCCTTCGCCCGCGCTACCCATGGGTGGGGGGCATTTGTGGACATCGAAAATTGCATACCCTGATGTCCCACTCGGCCCATTATCAACAGCGGCTCGAGTGAATAAGCCCCGGGAGAAACTGTCGCAAAGCCGCCTCCGGGAGTCACGACAGTGAAGAGAAACCAAGCACAAAGAGTCCCACAATCCCTGGGCCTCGAAGAAAATTAAATGTGCCACAGCTCGTGCTAACAACCGGCTCAGAAACACACCCCCTTTGGGGTTCAGCGGCACACCCCATTTTGGGGTTCAGCGGCACGCCCTTTTGGGTGTTCAGCGGCACACCCCATTTTTGGGGTTCAGCGGCACACCCCATTTTGGGGTTCGGCGGCACACCCCTTTGGGTGTTCAGCGGCACGCCCTTTTGGGTGTTCAGCGGCACACCCCATTTTTGGGGTTCAGCGGCACACCCATTTTGGGGTTCAGCGGCACACCCCTTTGGGTGTTCAGCGGCACGCCCTCGGGGCTGTTCAGCGGCACGCCCTCGGGGCTGTTCAGCAGCACGCCCTCAAGGGTGTTCAGCGGCACGCCCTCAGGGTTGTTCAGCGGCACGGCTGTTTTGTGCTCCCAGCGGTACGCCCTTTTGGCTCCCCCACGGCACGCCTTTTCAGCTCGCCAGCGGCACAGCGTTGAAGCTTTTCAACGGCAAGACGACGTGAAGCCCATGCCCTATGCATCCTTGGCGCGCAGTGAGCTCTATGAGGTGTCAACCATGGGTTGGGCCACGCAGGCTACCCCACTGACAGCCAGGACAGGAGCAGGTCAAACCCATCATCACAGCCGGCTTCCCGCCTTCGACGGTCGTGCTCGAAGTCGTCGGTGGCTGGGAGTATAAAAGCCTCCTGTTAAAACACAAAAAAAAGGGGGGGAGAACGGCCAGAGACGAATAGAGAGAGGAGAAGAGGTTCCAACAGTAGAGGGCACACACAGGAGAAAGAGGAGAAGAAAGAAGAGAAGAAGAGGCCCTCCCGGCCTGTGCTCCGTCCGACGGCCACCGGGAAGAAACAAGAGTAAGAGAGAGAGAGCTTGTTGTATTGGGGGAAAGGGTTGGGGATAGTGGCCAATGTCTTAGGCCCGGATGTTTTCGTCTCTCTTGTATCCCATTCCTCCTGGGGGTTCTTTGTCCTTCTCCCTTTTGTCCATGGCCCCATCTGGGGGTTTGCTTTTGCAATATATATGTAGGGCCACGCCCTCTTGATTCTCATGAATGCAAACCATCCTCTCCGAGTTTCTCCTCGTTTTTTTTTTCTTTTGATGTTTTATGCTAGGCCTTGCGGGCTTTTGACGGACTATCCGTTCCTCCCTCCGTCTCCCCATCCCTCCGGCATCCTTAGGGTCCTCCACGTCAATGTAGGTCCCCCTCTGCTAACCTTGGCTCCGCGAGCTCCTCATTCCCTTCCATGGCCATCTACCATGTCCCCGGGCTTGAGGAGAAGGGGAGGTACCCTTACTTTCTTCCTGATCACCCAGTAACTAATAGGCCACTTCCGGCCTTGAAACCCCCCGTCTCTTCCTCCTCTTTTCCTGAACCGTCGTCAAGTCTCCCAGCCCATACATGCAGCCCCTTTCAAGCCCCCCAGCGGTGCACCTTTCCGGCCTTTGGCCGGCACACCTTTCCAGCCCTCAGCGGCACGCCTCATTGGCCTTGGCCTTCAGCGGTACGCCCACCCTTGGCCTTCAGCGGCACGCCCATTGGTCTTAGCCTTCAACGGCACACCCTGTTCAGCCCTCAGCGGCACACCTCCCTGTTCGGCCCTCAGCGGCACACCCCCTGTTCAGCCCTTAGCGGCACACCCTTCAGTCCCTCAGCAGCTTATTCCTTGTCCAGTCCCAGTCCAGGCCCCTTAGATGTCTTCGGTCTGTCGTTCTCCTTCGTGTTTTCCGAGGCTCTGTAAAGGTGTTGCCCCCCCCCCCCCCCCCGGGGGGGGCCCACCTCCAGTTGTCGGGTTCCGCCACATCAGGTGGGCGCGTTCCCTGTATCTCCCTTACGCCCTGGGTCAAGGGGAGATGCTGCCGAATTTTTGTGAGAAACTAATAAACAATTAAAAGAGGCAAAAGGAGGCAACAAACAAGCAAGATAACTGACGAAACCTTCCAACTCATCAAACCACTGCCGGCATCACGGCGAGAACTGAGCCGAGCCAACTAACTACCCGGCAGCCCGAACGTCCGACCCGTAAGAAAGAAGATCGAACGGAACAAAGAGAACGAACAAAGGGAGGAATTTTGTATAAAACCATATGAACGTTAAGATAAGAAGAAAAGAAAAGCCTTAAATCAAATAATCGAAAACTGATCAAACCTCCACCATCACGCCCTGATTGGCCCTTCAACGGTGCACTCTAGTCAGCCTCCAGCGTCATGATCACCTCACCCTTTCACCGGTACGCCTCCCCTGGCCATCACCGTTGCAGCTTTCAGCGGCACACTCCTTGTTGCCTCCCAGCGGTACGCCCCCCGTTTCCCTTTGCCGGCACACTCTCCTGCTTTCAGCGGCACACTCCTTTCAACCCAGCGGTACACCCCTATTACCTTCCCCGGCACACTCCTCTCAGTCTCCAGCGGCACACACCCCCCCTTGTTACCTCCAGCGGTACGCCCTTATTGGCCTCAGCGGTACGCCCCTTTAAGCTCCAGCGGCACGCCCCTCGTTGCCTCCCAGCGGTACGCCCCTCCGTTTCCCAGCGGCACACTCCTGCCTCCAGCGGTGCACTCCTATTTCTCCTTCCCCGGTACACCACATACACACACAGATATATCATGATAAGGGCCTTAACAACAACAAATGAATTAATAAAATTACGCTAATCGAAGGACCCCGAATGTGCAACATTAATAATGATAAAAGAGGTGGGAGGGGTAATAAAAAATAGTAAAGAAAATAATGATAGCAGTAACAACATTGATGAATAAAAGAAGAGAAATCATCCTGGACAAAGGCACAAAAAAGGGGTAGTAAATGGCAAATCAGAAATCAGAACATATAACTAAGAAGACCCCAAATAAAAGACGCTAGGGCCCACACTGCAGCCCCATCTCTCCCCGTGACCCGGGGCAAAAGGAACAATAATGCCGCCCTCTCAGGCCGGGCTCGGATCTTGGGAGTCATCCCGACATGGTCCGGTCCCGACCTAGTCTCGGGCCGACATCTCAATCAGACCGGGTTTGTTCCTCGTTCCGGACGCCCTCCGAGTCATCACAAAAATTGCCGGGTGCTCGGCAGAAATTTGAACTGATTCGTCCCGCTTTTCTCGCCGCGTTCCCATCACGGACCCGTGTCCGAACATGAAAGGTCCACGTGTGACCGACACGACCAGCGGTTTGTGGTCTGAATACCACCCTCAGCGTGATCTATTCCCTATCTCTCTCGCACAACTAGTATTATTCTTTTCGGCCGCGGGGCCCCTAGTTTCGGCAATTAATCAAGGGTATTCCCTCGTATGGGGGATGTAAATGACGTCGTGACCTTCATGGCGCGACGGGATTCGGTCCCGACACGAACCACACAATCGTCTGACGAAGTCAGATGCGAGCGCACCATGGGCTATTCGGAGCCCAAATAAATTGTCACTTCTGTGACTGGCACGCCCACGCACCCAATAGACGAAGCCACAATATCCAAGCGAATTTTAGTGCGTCCACAGATGACTGATTATATCATGGCACGGCGTACTCTTTCGGTGTGCCATGTCATATGTCGAGCCGTCTTTGAGGACATATACAACCGCTGTAGCCTAGGCACAGGAGGGAAGTATCGCAATGTCTTGTAAGGTACATTTTTTTACTTTGAATTGTCCCCTCTCTTAGGTTTGAATCTGTCATAGTGACAAATAGAACATGATATCTTATTGTGGACACCAAAGAATTGCACACCCAAATATCACGCCCGGCCTCGCGTCAACAACGGCGCCGAGTGAAGAAGCCCCGGAGAGACTGATCGCCCGGGCTCCCCAAATATGCATACTGCTGTGAAGCCGTCTCCGGAGTCACGACATTGAAGAGAAACCAATCATAAAGGGCCCCACAATCCGTGGGCCTCGAAGAAAGCCAAATAGGCCATGACTCGTGTCCATAACGGGTTCAGAACGGGCTCAGAAACACGCCCAGTTTAGCCCTCAGCAGCACACCCTGGGGTGCTCAGCGGCACGCCCCTTGGGCTATTCAGCGGCACACCCCTGCGGCTGCTCAACGGCACACCCCCTTTGGGGTCCCAGCGGCACGGCCCAGGGACTTCAACGGCACACCCCCTTGGGGGGGCTTCAGCGGCACGCCCATCCGGGGCCCCAGCGGCACGCCCATTTGGGGCTCCAGCGACACGCCCATTTGGGGCTCCAGCGGCACGCCCATTTGGGGCTCCAGCGGCACGCCCATTTGGGGCTCCAGCGGCACGCCTTTTTGGCTCTCCTGCGGTACGCTTGTTCAGCCCGCCAGCGGCACAGCGTGAGGCATTTTCAACGGCCGAGCGACGTGGTGCCCATGCCCTACGCATCTTCGGCGCGCAGTGGCCGATCCGAGGTGTCGACCAATGACTGGGCCACGCAGGCTAGCCCCCAGACACCCAGGACGGAAGAGTCAAACTTGATCATCATGCCGGAGCTGCTTCCCGCCTTCGACGGTCGTGCTCAAAGCTCCGGCGGCAGGGAGTATAAAACCACTCCCGCTTCAAGAAGAAAAGGGGGAGACAGAGACACACCCACAGAGAAAAAAAGAAGAGACAAGAGGAGAAGAGAGAAGAGAAGAAGAGGCGTTCCGGTGTGAGCTTCCTCCGACGGCTACCGGGAAGAAGAGAGAGGAAGAGAGGAGGAGGGTTTGAATGTAACAGGAGGGTGGACGATCGCCCCCCCCTCCAGCTCCGATCCCTTTCCTTCCGTAGTTTTCCTTGCTTTCCTCTTCCCTTTCTTTTGCTTTTGGGTTTTCTTTCTTGTCCGTAGCCTTGGCTCGGGCATGTTTGTCAATGTATATGCAGGGCCTCGACCCCTTTGCTTCCCATGAATGAAAAATCACCCTTCTTGGGTCTTTCCTGCTATCTATGTCGGTTTATTCCCGCCTTCATGCACTGTGTTACTCTTTTCATCTTTTTCCTCCGGTGTTCTTTTGAAGTCTTCGTGGCGATGTGATTCCCCCCCTATGAGTTTTGGACCCATGGGTTCTTCACTCCCTTCCATGGCCATCTATTGTGCCCACCGGCTTGAGGAGAGAGGGAGACCCTTGCTCTCTCTCTCCGAACACCTTGTAACCAGTAGCCTACCCCCGGCCTTGAATTCCCCTTCTTTCCCTGATAGCCTGCAAGTCTCCCAGCCCACACACTTAGCTCTTTTAATCCTCCAGCGATACATCTTTCCGGCTCTTGGCCGGCACACCTCTTCAGCCCCCCACCGGTACGCCCGATTGGCCCTTGGCCGGTACACCCGATTGGCCCTCAGCGGCACACCCTTTTTGGCCCCTCAGCGGCACACCCTTCTAGCCCTCAGCGGCACATCCGATTGGCCCTCAGCGGCACATCCTTCTGGCCCTCAGCGGCACACCCTTCTAGCCCTCAGCGGCACACTTCTTGGCCCTGCCTCGAGCCCTTTCCTTCGCGTTTTTCCGAGGCTCCATAAAGGTGTTGTTGCCTCCGGGCGCCCACCTCCAGTTGTCGGGTTCCGCCACTCCATGTGGGCGCGTTCCCTTTATCTCCCTTACGACCCGAGTCAAGGGGAGATGCTGCCGAATTTTTGTGAGAAAACAACAAAATATTAAAAGAGGCAAAAGGAAGCAACAAACGAGCAGAATAATCAGTGGAATCTTTCGACTGATCGAGCTACTGTCGGTACCATGACGAGAGGACTGATTAACAACCCGGTTGCCCGAACGTCCGATCTGCGAGAAGAGGCCGAACAGAACAAAGCGAAGGAGAAGTTTATATCAAACTACATGAAAGTTAAGATAAGAAGAAAAGAAAAGCCTTAAAACGAATAACAAAAGAATGTACTTTCACCAGTCTGCCTGTCCCAACCTCCACCGGCACACTCTCCACCAGCCTCCAGCGGCACACTCCAATCAGACCTTCAACGGCACGCCTTGGCTAAGCCCCCCCCCCAACGGCACACTCCCTACCAACCCTCAGCGGTACACCCCTCTAGCCCGTTCCTTCTTCAGCGGCACACCTACTCCAACCCTCAGCGGTACAACCCCTGACGCCCCCAGCGGTACACCCCTTGACCCTCAGCGGTACAACCCTTTTGGCCCTCAGCGGCACACTCCCTGGTGCCCTCAGCGGTACACTCTCCTGGCTCCCCAGCGGCACACTCCCTTGACCCAGCAGTACACTAGAAATAATGATAATAATAGAGATAATAAGCTAAAATAAAACATAGTAAATAAATAAACAGTGACACAAAGCTCAAATAATGATAATAACAACAAATTCAAAAGAAAATAGAGAAATAATAGCAAACAATAATGTTAAATAACAATAATAAATGATAATAAATTCAAAAAGGTGAATAAATAAATAAGAATGATAAAGAAATAAGCAATAATAATAATAAGGTTAAAAGAAATAATAATAACGATAAATGGACAAATAAATGATAACCGAAATAAATAAATAATAATAACAAACCTAACAAAAAATGACAAGCAAATGAATGATAATAAAACGAACAAAAATAATAACAAACCTAATAATAACAATAGTAAATGAATAAATCACAAAAAAAATGAATAAATAGTAATAAAGAATTCACTCAAAGATATATATATAAATTAACAAATGGTAATGATAACATTTCTTAAATAATAATAAAACAATGGGATCCGCTTCGCAGCCCCGTCTCTCCCGTGACCCGGTGCCAAAGGAACAACAATACCGCCCTTGCGAGTTGGGCCTGAGTCTAGGGAATTATCCCGAAATGGCCATGGCCTGACCTCGCCTCGGGCTGACATTCCGATTAAACCGGACTCATTTCTCCGGCCGGATCCCTTCCGAGCCGCTACTAAAATTGCCGCACGTTCGGCAGACATTTGAACGGATTCATCTCGGTTCCCGCCGCGTTCTTATTACGGACCTACGTCCAAACATGAAAAGGCCCGTGAGTGACCTGCATAGCCGGTGGCTCCTACCCCGATATGGTTGTGAGCCGGCATTGCTCCGGGCCAATAGCTCATCAATTCCGACCCGTTCCTATCGGGATTCGTTCCCGCCCTTTCATCGAAATTGCCGTAAACTCGGCATACATTTGTACGGGGTTGTTCCTGCCCGCGTCGCACTTTCAATATGGGCCCTTGCCCAAACATGAAAAGGTCGGCAAGTGACCGACGGAATCCGAATTAGAACGAGACGGCTCTCGCCACCCCCGGACTCCTTCCATGGGAATATCAATAAGACCTCCGTGGGCCATACTCAGACCTCGGGCCTGTCCCGATCATGGTCATCGTCTGGCTCATATCCTCGGTCTACAACCCGCTCCTTTTGAACACGTTTTCGGTTCTGGAGTCTAGTCCCGGGACTCTCCCCCGTTGCCCTCCGACACCGAAAATATTAATGATGCCCGCGTAAGCCCCGTTCGGACCACGGGAGGCGCCCCCAATATGGTCCTGACTCGATCTCGTACCGGGCCAATAGTTTCGCTGGTTTCCAGCTACAATAACTGAGATTCAACCGAATGTTTTCAGTGTCTCAGAATAATAAACTTGTCATATCCCGGCATGTATATGTTCCAGGTCCTCCTGCGATGATTACAATATTCTTAAGCCGGACTCTCGTCTGAATATTAAATGGTCTCCCGAATGACCGACATGTTTCGAACGCCCGCTTCTCCGGACACAGGGCTTTTCAGCCGATTCAAGGGATATTCCTCGTCGCCCCTTAGCACCGGAAATACTAATGCCGCTCATGCAAGTCTTGTTTCGACCGCGGGGGGCCCACCACAGTATGGTCGTAGCTTGCTCTTGCACCGGGCTAACAGATTTACCGGTTTCCGACCGCTCTAACCGAGGTTTAGCCGAATGTTTTCCATTCTTCTGAACAATAAATTGCCATATCCTGGTATACATATGCTCCAGTCTTCCCGCGACGATCGCGCTTTTCCCGAGCCGGACATTCGTCCGAACATTAAATGGTCAGCACATGACCGACATGACCGCGAACACTTTCTTCTCACCCTCATACGGGGACTTTGATACCTCCTAATAGACTTTTCATGTAATTAATTTCTTGGCCATGAGGCCCTGAATCTCGGTGATTAATCAAGGGTGTTCCCTCGTACGAGGGATGTAAATGACGTCGTGACCTTTATGGCGCGGCGGGTTTTGGGTCCCGACATGAACCACACAATCGTCTGACGAAGTCAGATCGAGCGCACCACGGGCTCTTTGGAGCCCGAATAAATTGTCACTTCGGTGACTGGCACGCCCACGCACTTAATATACGAACTACCTGAACAAGTGAATTTTAGTGCCTCCACACTTATCTGCATCGTCTTTGCAATATAACATACAGTGATTCGGGTATGCATCTATTTTCACATATCCAAGCCTTAGCTCATTGACCATTTTTTTTGCACGGTAAAAAGTTTATGGCAACTTCTCGTCTCGAGGCAACATACTCTTGATCAAGAGGAGGAGACGGTCAAAATAAGTCTCACTGATGTGAAATTTAGATTTCAAGTTCAACAACTATGACACTGCAGACAACCGAGTGTGCTTTTCACAACCATCTCACAGCGGTTCATCAGCATCCCTAAGTACTTCATAAAATCTTCCGACTGTGTTATTCGGCGCTTCTTTCATGTATGCATGTTCCTCATGAACATTAAAACTAGGACCAGCAGCATCTACAACCATATCAATGTACCCACTTGTGCCTGCAATATTGTCGGGCTCATACGTCTAGAATTCCTCTCCATGACACGTCTAATTCATATAACCATCCAAGAACCCTTTGTTGTACAAATGATGTTGCATATCCAATAGTGAACGCCACCTCAAGTTTCTACAACTTGAACAAGGGCATCGAATGTGACCGTCATGATCTATTGCTGTATTTGGATTCTCCAATATAAATTGAATGAAACTCTCAACTCCATGCTTAAAGTCATCCGACACCACCTGGTCAACTATTCTACGATACATCTATGAAAGATCTGTCAACATTTTGCCTGCACCCAAGTAATATTAATACATAAATAACTTTGAAATCATTACTCCTCAAAATTTGACCCGACCCTTTCTCACATCATTCGTCGTAGACCATTTGTAGTTGGAAGAGGACTATTATTTAGAATATCACTTTTTAACCCATCCATGAAGGTTTGATCGCACAATCACTTACTATATGTGTTGCATGATTTGCTGAAAATTTCGGCAGCATCTCCCCACACTTCTCTGATATACCAAAAATATTTATTGATTTTGAAGTTTTCTTAAACACTTACAAGTAAGTGGTTAAGAAAACACTCAAAATCAATAAAGGTATATCATAGAAGAGTGAGGAGACACAACCAAAATTCTCAACAAACCATACAAACATATACAGTAAATGGCTGCCTAAGTGCGATCAAACATTCACGGACTACCCAAACGGGACAATTCAATACTTTGAGGTAGATATAAGCATTCTCATAAAAAATGAGAACTTATACATCAATCCCAAAGTCTTGAACGGGAAGGTTCATTGACACGGGTTTAACACGCTCTCCTGAGGTGCGTGTAATGTTAGGTCGCACCCACGCATCTCAGCTCACAGGAAATACCCCATGTATTTATATAACATAAAATTAAATAGCATCTCACTTATCATTATTGATGGGAATCAACACCGGACACTAACATTTTTATTTTACATTTGTGTCCTTTTGTTTGTATTTATACCCTTGGTTAATTGAGTTTTCAATTGTAAGGCATTATAAGCCAAAGGGTTAGTCTTTAAAGTCTTTGGGTTTCTATGTAATATGCCAGTGGATCCAGCAGGGTCCCCCAGCCTCTTTCCCATTGGTCCACCTAGGTCCTAGGGCCCATGTGGGACTGGTTCAAAGTCCAAGATTGGACTTGGACCAAGGGGGGACAAAAAAATGAAAATTTCAAAATTGATGGCCCTTAAGTCAAGGGGGAGCCCCCCTTTAATGTATTATATTTCATGTTGTATTTTTTTTTAATTTGGTCATTTGACCACATGTGTAACGACCCGAGATCTGAACACCGGGAAGGCCCGATAACCCGAATCTCGAACCGCCACCCACGAGCCCGAAGTCTCGGAAGGGTTAAAAAGATGGCGTAGAGATACACAAGAATCTAAAATAATTGCAGAGCTACGCAGATTAAGCAGAAAGTAATTAATGACATTAATTAAACTACATGCTCTACAATAATAATAGCAGTCTAAAATATAACAGTAGTCCACAACTAGTACAGTCCAAAGAGAAAAGTACAACTACACGGGACATACCCCGGCCTGGCAACTGGCAACTAACCCTGGGCACCTGAACCACGTGGAGCCTTTGAAGCGCTCCCCTGAAGCCGCGTCTCACCTGAAACACGGAAAACACACATGGAATGAGCCTCAAAATAAAAGGCTCAGCAGGGATCATCTGGTCCCCACCTCACAAATCGAGAAACTGCGCGAAAAGTAACTACAAGCTACTACGACGGCTAGTACCGAACACACAGCATGAAAATCGAGACAACTCGTCAAAAGCCAAAGAGTAGCTACCACACAAACACAGGAGTACTAACCCACTAGAAGTAAGGCCGGATGCGTCCACTGACGACTTAAACCGCGCCTCGGGTGCCCCCCCTCGACCCCTGGTGGAACAGAGACACCATACTAGTAACCATAGAACAAGTGACTAGATGGGGTCGCACTCGTCAGCTCGGGTCCAACCCCCCCCCCCCCCAACTACGTGTGCACACACAGACCGTGCGTCCCTGGTATGGCCCTCTGACTGGTTTTCCCCTCAGCCGGACTCTGGCTGGTAGACATGGGGCCCGATGGAAACTAGTCCAAAATCGTCTCTCTGGGGTAGCCTCTCCACCACTCCCTGGTGGGACCACTCGCGTGTCGGAAGGCTACGTCTAGTGGAGGGTCATTGAAGGAGTAGACTCTCTAGTCATCGAAAAATAGCGTCTAAATCAGATAGAGTACAAGCATCGCTCCTCGTACCAACACCGACTCACGGTGACATAAGCCGAGAACACCAACTCCCGGGATCCCACGACACCCTCACGTGTGGTCCCCACATGATGCCCAGCATCAGTCAAACCACGGGTCAGCACACGGATCAAGATCCACTCACCCGGGACTCGAATCGGTAAAACATAACTCCGGTCGGACATGAACCTCTGGCGGTCCACCTTTCGGTCGCCACAGAAGCTAGCGGTCCAGAATTGGGCCGCCACAGGGACTGTAGCGGTCCAACTATAGGCCGCCACACCCTAGGTTGCGAAAGAACTAGGGTCCTACCTAGGTCCGCCACAGGGATGAGGTGGGCGTACCCTCGGTCGCCACAACCCAAAAGGTTTCCAACGGTCAAAATGCCTCGAGGGCCACCCTGGCCGACTGGGCTTAGCGGTCGAACCTTCGACTGCCACCTGGACTCTTGCGGCTCATCGTGAGGCCGCCACGCCCAACCCACATATGAGAAGACTGAAACGGTCGAACAAGGACTGCCAGAGGGCTGTGGCGGTCACTGGAAGGACCGCCACACTTCCAAAAAACCAAGAACGGCGGGAAAATCCCAAATTCACCATTCCACGCCCCATTCACCCCCGGGTGAAGGGGAAACAAAAGGGAAACTTGTTCCCATGCCCCTAGTGCACCTTTTGATGCCCACAAACCACGAAATCATGCATCGAAATGCTAGATCGGGCGATCACACCCCAAAACATGGTTTTCCCTTCCCAGCTCAAAATAGCCCACTCTCCACCTCACCTCGGCCTATAAATCATGGGGAAGGAAGACATGGATCTAGGGACCGTCACCCTGCCTCAAAGTCATCCGAAACGCGGCTGATCGTCGCCGATCCACGAAGAAAGCTTTTAGAACCCTCGAACCTTCACGAAATCCCACGAGCCACACGCCGCCACGATCGCCTCGCCGTCGCCGTCGCCGCCACGCCGTCGCCTCACCGCCGTCTGCAGTCGGAGAGGGGCGCTGTCGTGGTCACGCTGGAGGAAGAGAGAGGGAGGAAGGGGGCGCGGTCGCTCACGGGAGAGAAGGAAGAGGAAGAAAGAGAAAGGGAAAGAAAATTTGAATTTTTAAAAAAATATACCGCCGCGATCGCTGGAACACGTTGATCGATGTGGTACCATTCCTGAGTAGGTGAACGACTCGGTTTGCCCGATACGGGGTTTCGTAGGTCCTGTCAGGGAAAAACATAGGAAATCGTGAAACATGTTCCGGGACCTCCGAAACTGATCCGAAACGCACGGATCCGAACCCGAAAGGTCCGGGATATTACAGCCCTCCTCCCTTAAACAAATTTTGTCCTTCGAAATTTAAAATGAAACACAGGGGAAGAAGAGAAAAGGGAAACTCACTCGAACATGTAAGGGAACTGCTGACGCATCTCGTCCTCTTGCTCCCAAGAAGTCTCACCACCAGAGTGCCGCTGCCACACCACCTTTACCAGAGGGATAACCTTGTTCCGTAGGTGCTGCTCTCGCCGATCCTCAATACGGATAGGAAACTCCGGTAGAGACAGATCGGGAGTCACCTCGGGCCAAACCGAATCCTCCAACACATGAGAAACATCGGGCATATACTTCCTCAACATCGAGACATGGAACACATCATGCACCGCTGCAAACTCAGGAGGTAGCTGTAATCGATAAGCAACCTCGCCAATGCGCTCTACGATGAGGAAAGGACCAACATAGTGGGGACTTAGCTTCCCACGCTATCCAAATCGCATCACTCCCTTCATGGGAGAAACTCTCAAAAATACTCGGTCACCAACCGCGAAACTAAGTGGCTACCTTCTCCGATCAGCATAACTCTTCTACCGACTCTGCGCCGCCAACATGTTCTGACGGACCAGATGCACTACATCAATGCACTGCTGCACAAGCTTTGGTCCCGTCACAACACGCTCACCAATCTCAGACCAATCAAGTGGAGTCTGACACGGTCGCCCGTACAACGCCTCATAAGGAGCCATCCCAATACTCGAATGATAGCCGTTGTTGTAGGTAAACTCCACCAATGGCAGATGGTGAATACAACTCCCTTGCCATTCCAGGCAACAAGATCTCAGCATGTCCTCTAACATCTAAATGGTCCTCTCTGACTGACCATCTGACTGAGGATGATATGCTAAGCTAAATGCTAAATCCGTGCCAAGAGCTCGCTGGAAACTCCTCCAAAATTCAGAAGTGAAATGCGGATCTCGATCTGACACAATGGAAATGGGAATCCCATGCAAAGGCATGATCCGCTCCATATAAAGACGAGCCAACTTGGACACACTCTAGCTGACTTTGATCGGTAACAACCGAGCAACTTTTGTCAGCCTATCCACTAGCAACCAAATACTATCCTGCCTGCTCGAGGTCCTCGGCAATCCCACCATAAAATCCAGTGTCACGTGGTCCTATTTCCACACGGGAATCTTCAGGGGCTGGAGCGCACCTCTTGGTCACTGATGCTCCGCCTTCACCTGCTGACAGGTCAGGCATCTGGCCACATATTCGGCAATATCTCTATACCAGAACTGCCTCTTCAAGTTTCGATACATCTTCGTCGCACCCGGGTGCACAGTGTACCGACTCCCATGAGCTTCCAGTAACACCGCACGCCTCACCTGCTCCTCGACTGGGACGTACAGCCTACCACAGAATCTCACAGCTCCATCCTCGCTGAAGCCCACATCAGTCAAATCCAAAATCCTGGACAACTCAGGGTCTGCACGCTGAGCATCTGTCACCTGACGACGAATCGCTGGTGTGACAGTCATGCTCGCAAGGATAGCTGACCCCGACTCTTGGGGAATCTTAAGCCTAAATGTCACGGCTGGCACCTGTTCTTAGAGCCTCCACTTCCTCATCATCATGCCACTGACCACAACCTTTCTGCTCAAGACATCGGCAATGACATTCATCCTACTTGGCTGATAAGACAGGGTGAAGTCATAATCCTTAATACACTCCATCCATCGCCTCTGCCTGAGGTTAAGGTCCTTCTGAGTCAACACATACCTCAAACTCTGATGGTCTATGAACACCTCAAACTTCTCGCCGTACAGATAATGTCTCTAAATCTTCAATGCAAAGATCACAGTCGCCAACTCAAGGTCATGGGTAGGGTAGTTCTCCTCATGTGGCTTCAACTGCCGTGACACATACGCCACAACTCTACCATGCTGCATCAACACAGTACCCAAACCGTCCCCAGAAGCATCTGTACATAATACGAAACCTCCTGATCCAAAAGGCAATACTAGCACCGGTGCCGATGTGGGCAACCTCTTCAGCTCCATAAAGCTCTGCTCACACTCAACAGTCTAGACAAATGGCACATCCTTCCGCGTAAGCCCGGTCATCGGGGCTACAATACGAGCAAAATCCTGGATGAATCTCCTATAATAGCCTGCAAGCCCCAACAAACTCCGAATCTCCGTCACGGACCTTGGCCTTGGCCACTGCATCACTGCCTCGACCTTGGCTGGATCCACGGAAATACCATCACTAGAAATCACGTGCCCCAAAAAGTGCACCTCGTGAAGCCAAAACTCGCACTTGCTGAGCTTAGCATACAACTGGTGATCTCGCAAAGTCTGTAACACGACCCTCAAATGATGAGCATGCTGCTCTACAGACTGCAAATATACAAGGATGTTGTCCATAAACACGACGACGAACTGATCCAAGTAGGGACGGAACACTCTCTACATCAAATCCATGAATGCTACGGGGGCATTGGTGAGCCCAAACGACACCACCAGAAACTCATAGTGCCCATATCTCAAGCTGAACACCGTTTTCTCCACATCAGACTCTCGAATCTACAACTGATAATAACTGGACTGCAAATCAATCTGTGAGAACACTCGAGCAAACTGAAGCTGGTCAAACAAATCATCAATCCGTGGCAACGGATACTTGTTCTTAACGGTCACCTCATTCAGCTACCGGTAGTCAATGCATAAAATTAGACTACCATCCTTCTTCTTCACAAACAACACTGGTGCACCCCAAGGGGAAAAACTAGGATGAATGTACCCCTTGACGAGCAACTCTTGCAATTGCACGCTCTACTCTCACAACTCAACAGGAGCCATACGGTAAGGAGCCTTCGACAAAGGTCCCGTACCAAGCACAATCTCGATCATAAAATTAATCTCCCACTGGGGAGACAATCCAGGTAGGTCCTCGGGAAAAACATAGGGAAACTCACACACCATCGGAATGTCCTCCACATCTGGCTCCGACTGGTCTACCATGACCACAGAAGGGAGAAAACCCTGACAACCCGCATCAAGCAAATGACGAGCCCTAATAGCCGAAATAAGAAAGCGGGAAGAGGAAGACCTAATACCTTGGAAATCGAAGGTGGGTCCACGAAGTCGCCAAAAATAAACCCTCTTCGAGCTACAATCCAACAAAGCATGATGTGCCTCGAGCCAATCCATGCCCAAAATCACATCAAAATCCTAAAGTGGCAACACATAAAGCCTGGCCGGAAAACTCCGCCTTTCAACCCACACAGGAACCTCATCGAAACAATATAGAGTGATCATAAAATCACCAGAAGGTAACTCCACTGTCAAATCACAAGACAACTGGGTCACCGACTCCTTAATACTCAGCGTGAAATCCTTCGAAATAAACGAATGAGACGCACCGGAATCAAACAAAACTTGAGCCACACAACCCAAAATCTGAACGGTACCTTCCACGGACTGTGATGCCACTGCCTCTGCCCTGGTCATGTGTGTAATCTGGCCTCGAGATCTCTGCTTGCCTCCCACACTCGTTGACATGGGTAGTGGCGGATACTGCCCCTGCTGTTGTGGCCTCTGCTGCTGGGGGTACTGCTGTTGAAGGTACTGTTGTTGCTGCGGCCTCTGGGGACAGTCACACGCCATGTGCCCTGGCTGGTCACACCTGAAACAAATCACCGGCGCCGTGCGCTACCTGCCTGGATGCAACTCGCTACATCGGGGACACAACCCCCGCGATCCACCCACTGATCCCTCACGCTGAAAAGGAATCGGCTGTTGTACACTGCCCAAAGACGCCTGTCTCCGATCCTTGTGCTTCTTACGGAAACTCTTCTTGAGAAACTTCTTGACCTTGGAGCCAAAAGACGCAGATCCTGCCATAGACATCGCTGGAGCCGACGCTCCCGAACTACCCATAGCATGCTGGAAAGTACTCTACTGCTGGGTAGCCGTGTGCTGACTACGGCCTGACTGGGACTGCCCCTGGCCTCCCTGTCCTCGGACCTTCTGCATGTCCAGCTCCAAAGATGCCGCCACACGAGATGCTGTCTCCAAATCAGTAGCAGCGTTCGCCATCAGAAGGTGCCTCAGCTCCTGCCTCAAACCCTGGACGAACTGCTCGGTCTTCACTCCCTCATGCTCCATGATATGGGGAGTATAGCGGCCTAACTCCATAAACCGAGCCCTGTACTGCAACACTGACATGTCGCCCTGAACCAACTCCAAGAACTGACGCATCTTCTGCGTACCAACATAGGATGGACAGTAAGTACACTCGAAGACTGTAATAAAGTCCTTCCACACGATCTCCTGAAGTGGACGAGACTGAAAGGATGGCTTCCACTCTGAAGACCACCAATCCCATGCCATACCCTGCAACTGGTTACATGCCAACATCACCATGTACTCCTCAGCACAGCGCATGGAACTGAACACTCTCTCCATCTCATCAAGTCATATCCTGGACACATTGGGATCTTGCTGGCCATCGTAATAGGGTGGGTGAAACTGCAGGAAGTCCCTCACAGCACGATTGGGTCCACCCCTGGACGATGAACCCTCGCCAGCATCACCACCAAACTGTTGAGACATGAACTGAAACATGCTCCGAAAGAAATCCTCGACTCCCGGAACTCTCGCTGCATCCCCAGCCTGGGTGGTAACTGGTGGCACTCTGCTCTGCTCCTCCTGCTCCTCTGTCGACTGTCCCTGCTGAGAGCGAGTCCTCCGCCTCGGCGCCATACTCGCCTACTGCAAAAAGACAGAAGACACGAGAAACTGCGAAATCAATAAAACACATGATGCCCTAAGCCAGTGCCGACTGTACATCATCATTGTGGACTAGTGGACCACTGCAACTATTTACGATCCTCATATAAATTCACACCCGTGGTCTGATACCAGCTGTAACGACACGGTGTTCAGATCTCGAGTCGTTACAACATGGGGGGTTAATTATCCCATCCCTTTTTTATCCCTCCCTAACCCTAGATCTAGGGGTAGTTTTGGTCTTTTATACATTTCTATAAATCCCTTGTATTTTCATTTTGATAGAATTAATGAGAAGAAATTTTAGAAATTGTTCCAAGAGCCCAAGGGCGCCCCTCTCTCTCTCCCACCCCCTTGCAGATGGATTTCTGTGAAATTCTTGAGGTGTGAAGCCTCCTCCCCTCCCCCTCTCCGAGTGTGAAGCTCTGCACCGTCGCCGCCATCGAGTCGCCGTCACACCGCCACCGCCGCCACGTCGGAATTCTATCCACATCAGGACAAAAGGTTGAAGCCCGATTTTTATCTCTACATCAAGAGATCTGATCGAGGTGCAATTTTGAGTGTTTGTTGTTCTTATTATCCCCAGTCTTCATTTTAAATTTTGTGCCAAGCAGAGGTCATTTGTTTTTTTCCCGTAATTTTAGTTCCACCCCTGACAGTCTGCCAGTTTGAAGATCTACAGGATAAGAGTATGTTCTCTATTTTTCCCACTGCCTTATACATCTCCAAACAAATCCCAAAAATTCATGCGTGTTTCTCACTTTCCTACCTTCCACCCATAATTTTTCTAGGGTCTAGATATATCATCTTCCTATCGGTCAAAATTCATTTTCAAGGAAAATTCAGTCTATCCTGTGTGTCTGTCAGTCCGAGCCAGCAGAAACCTTTGAGGAACAGTCATTTTAATTTTTAATCCATTGACTTGATGGATCTGAAAAAACTATATGTTGTATCCCTCTGAGTCCTCTATCTATCGGTACCAAGTTTGTGTCGATCCGACATTGGATCTAGCCGCAACAAATCTTTTTGTGAAGGCGCGCAGAGTAGATCCGAACCCAGTCAGCACAATCAGTCCGGGAATTAATTCCTCAGAAAATACGCCGGCGCACACTCGGTCACCGCCACTCCCGGGGATCGATCAGCAACCTTCCAGCAGCGCCCCAGCAAGCCACAACAGTAGGGAGACGCTCGAGTACCGCCATCACAGCAGCAGGACCCACATGTTGTCCCACAGGCCCCGCAGAACCGTTCCGAGCAGCAGCCCATCTTCGGCCCGAGAACCGTCCAAATTACTGCCCGTCAACCCGAGTTCGTTACTCACGGGTCCCACATTGTTGCCCTTTACCTCCCTGCGTGGAGTGGGCCTTAAAATCATTTCTGTAATTATTGTGAATATTTGTACACCGGGAGTACGAGCTTCGGCCGGGATCATCTTCCCCACGCCCGGATCGTAGAGGTAAACTCGCCTCCCTCTTTATCGCATTTGCTCAATTCATATATTTTTGAATGCCACTGCTAGAGTGATAGGATAACTAGCTTGATATATTTTTATAACCACTGCGAGAGAGAGCGAGCGTGACCCGTCCTGTGACTCAATCCGAGAGCACGCGGAAAATCCAATACCCGAGCCTCAATGCCGATTTCTCAACCGCGTAGATCCTGCATTTCCCTCGCTTAGGGACGTCCGCGAGCTAGAGTCCCAGGTTCACTGTCCGTCCCGCATCAATTATGCATATATCAAATTAAATAACATCCAATTTATAAAAATATTCAAATGAAGAACATGAAAGCAAAATAATCCACATTTTTGAGTCAGATCAATATCAAATTTATATTAAAATCAGATTTAAAAATGCATTTATATGCAATTAAAATCCACAATGTTTAAAATCACAAGTAAAAATTTTAGAGTATTTACCTTTTACTATAAGTCGACTGTTACAAATGGAACTTATATTCTAGAAATAACAGTCAAAAATCAGACTTGGGTTCGGGTTCGGGTTCGGAGGGTGGGCGAGCATGCTCAACTTCATACGACAAGTGGATACTTTCGGTCTGTTCACCAAGTGCTACTATTGCCCCCCTCGCAAGACCTAGCGGTCTCATTTTCCCATCTCCAGGTTGCAAGTCTGGCTATACTGAATGTGCATGTTGTGTGAGAAGGGGATGGGTCTTCAGGCTTGTATTTAGATTCTTCCCATTTGGAGAAGCATGTAGTTGATATTTGCTGGCTTCCTGTTGCATATCCTAGCTACCTTATTGGTCTCTTATATACTAAAACACACCATTAAACCCTTCATGTCATTTTTAAGTAGTTCTTAAAAGTTTTATATCTAGTTTGATCATGAGAGGTCCCCCACTAAGAGCTAGCGTGCAATCGCGCATTCAAGTGTCAAAAATAAGTCATATGTATGCTTCTAGAAGTGGTTTTGACGTGAAGGAGAGCCAAGGACTATTAACGAAGTTTCCATTTTTGTGCATGGTTGCTACTACAAGATCATATTTGAGTATGGAATGGAGATCTTCTATGTCTCCACTTTTCTATATCCTCTTGTAGAAAATATAGATATAGTAGGCATATGCGTACTGATTGTGCAAGTGATTTGTTCTTCTAGGAAAATGGGTCATCGTCGGGCTTGTTTGGGGAAAATTCATAAAAAAATTGATTTGTTCTTCTAGGACCCCTTTGATAACAAGGCAGGGTAGACGTATTCGACCCCTTGGGCGCTATCTGACCTCGATTAACATGACTCTTTTGTGAGAAGTGCACACATGGATTCACACTTTCTCTCTTATCGATCTATTCATTATTTGCACTTATCCTATTCAAATATCAAAGTGGCCTTAATCGAACAAAATTTATAATAAACATAACCATGTTGTAACCAAAAGCTAAACAATAGTTTAAGAAATTGTAGATTATAATCATTAATAAATATAAAAAGTAAAGTTATAATAAATATACATATGTTTAACCGCCACAAGTTAACCAAAGAACTACGTACAAAGTCGCATATATTGAATTTGAAACTTCAAGTACATGTCTATATGCAAAGTAGCTATATGGTCAGTACTGATGGGCATTCGATCTTCATATATCCTATAAGATTTTATTTTTTTAATTTGGACAAATTTGTAGCCCATCCTTGAGACTGAATTTGTCAATTTGGATTTTATGTGCGACTGCTAGGAAAAGAGGCTATGTTCACAACCTGTTGAATCAGTCAATCTGATGATTTACACAATTTTTTACAATTTTTTATCTAGATATATACAAGTCCCAAAGGTACAGTTAAATAAAAAAAAAGTACAAAGTCTTGGGACATACCCCGACTGGCAGAATCAAGACGAAAATTGAAGCCGTAACTTCTATACAAGAGCGCCTCTGCCAGGGCCAAAATACAGTCACCCGCCTCAGCCATGCCGTGGTCGCCTCGCGGCTGACTGCTGCACAGACTCCTCCGAGGCCTACCTTAACATGCTATCTTGTCACTAACGCCTACGCCCTACACTATGCTAAGCCGCCTGCCGATGCCTCCTCCTATTCCGTCGGTGAGGGCCACAGATAGGGGAAGAGGATGCGATTGGCTCCTCCTAAACCATCTGAGGGAGACCCTACTGGAATTGCAACGCCCGACCATGCTCCTGGGCGCGCAGCAGCTCTACCTCTAAAATCACTGCGTCCGGAACGCTACCTCCACGTCGGTGGCCCTGGATACCATGAGGGTCCGACGAATCTCTTGCGTCAGTCCAGCAATGAAATGTTGAGTCAAAAATCGCGGATCCGCCATGGCCGGCAGTGCATAACGGCTCAAATCCCTGAACCTTGCCCAATACAGGGCAACTGGCAGGGCTCCCTGAGTCAATGCCAGAAATTGGGTGGACAAATTGAAAATATCTGCTACTCTTAGTGCACCGGGGACCGCATCTATCGGAGGGGGCAGTGCTCCACACTGCACGTCCAGGGCCCCTGCGGCCAACTCGATCCGGGACCGCGCCTCCCCCCTTTCCGTCATCGCAGATACTAGCAGCCAATGAACACAACACTAAAATATAACTGAAGTTTAAAAAATGATAAACATGTTTATCACCCAATGAACCGAAGAAAATATGAATTCCATTCAACTTCGCCACACTTTGTAAACATTGGCTGTGTGTACTGATATGTTCAACCCAAGCATATCTTTCTACTTCATGCGCCTAGTTACTCAATGACTATTTGGAACTTTGGAACATTCAAATATTTTCCAGCTCAGTTTTCAATATTCGGCTGGTGTCTGAAACGCTACCAGTACAAACACTGTGCATGTCAGATTGCCTATTTAATGAAAGAAATCAAATAGCTAGCTACTAGCAGACCATGGAGACTGTGTAAGCAGTAGTCACTAACATATACTGTAATGCCCCGGACTTTTTCGGATATTTTTCGGATCTCGATCCGTGGGTTTCGGATCGCTTTTCGCGGGTTGCGGATCCTGTCTGATTGAGCTTCAGACTATTTTTATTGGATTGTCGGACCCATTGGTGGAGTGCCCGTGAGTTTCCTTGGGTCTGTGGTGTTGTCAGGAGCACGTCGGTATTTTTTTGGATTTTTCGGAGCGCCTGTGTGGGTCCCGGGTTGCGTTGTGGGTTTTACGCGTGTTTTCCGTCTGTCGAACCTTCGGAACCCCGTGTAGGGTGAACCGTTGCGTTCTCCGACTACGGGGCATTACCACTGCATTGTTCTCCTCTTGAGGATCGCGGAGGTAATTTTTCGTATTTTTTTGAATTTTTGGAATTTTTGAGTTTTTCTATATATTAACACTTTCTCTCTCCCCTCTCATTTCTCTCCCTTTTCCCTCTCTCTTCTCTCACGTTCCCTCCTCTCCCCCTCTCACTCCGGGCAGCCGACGGAGGCGGCGAGGGCGGGGCAGCATGGCTCGTGGGGCGTGGAGCGACGGGCTCGGGACGAGGATCGCGATGGGGGAGGAGGTTCATGGGATCGCGAGCCGACGGAGCTTTAAACGGTGTTTTCTTCGTGGATCGGCGTCCACGGGGCGTCGAATCTTCGGTGGAGGTAGGGAGATGGACCCTCAACTCGTGCACTTCCTTTCCCGCGAGTTTTGTAGGCCGTGGCAAGCCGAGCTAGTTTATTTTCGCATTTTGGGCTAAATGCATGTTTTTGGGGTGTGATCCGGATCTCCCGTTATACGACGTTTTTGGTCGACCTAGGGGTTTAGATGCATGTCTAGGGGCTTGGGGAAGGTTCCCTCTTTTGTTTCCACATCACCCGGGGGTGATCGGGGCGTGGAATGGATTTCTTCACATTTTCTGCCATTTTCGGGCGCAGACTGAGAACGCTCTAGCCAAGGTGGGCGCATTCTTGGAAGTCACGTCGCCCCGATAGAGTCCATTCATCGGAGAAGATGAACAGTAAGGCAGTTCTTGTCGCGCTATAGGTGGGTAGCACGTTCATCTTATCGCGCTATAGGGGCATAGCGCGTTCATGCTTGTCGCGCTACAGGTTGCCAGCGCGTTCTGGCCTATCACGCTATATGTTTATAGCACGTTCTTCTTTATCGCGTGACAGGGATATAGCGTGTTCTGACTAAACGGGCTATATGAGGGTAGCATGATCTTGAGGGTGACCAGCCGGGCTGCCCAGGGCGGGTAGTCTACGACTGATCGTGCCTCCCTTGATCGTGTGTGTCTCGGACACCCCGTGGAGTTCTGTGACCATGTCTTTGGGTGTCCGAGGGTTCTGTTTACCTAGATTAGCGTGCCCATAGGCATGTGTGTTCCAGGCTTTGTGTTACGCTTAATCGAGTCACCGTGTATCAGTGTGCGTGCGGTGGGGTCTCCCCCGCATGTCGTGAGTTTTCTCTGGAAGATGATTCCCGAGTTGGCCATGTCTTTGGCCTTGGACTGCGAGTCCAGTCATTCAGCCTGGGGCTGGAGACTTCCCACTTTCCCTGGGTTGGGAATCAGCGTGGCAGCCTGTGAGCCACCTTGGGAATCACGCTTCTGTGTTTTCCGCGTGCGCCACATGTGTGGCCTCGAATTGTGAGTCCAGCTGCCCAGCCTGGGGCTGGAAGACTTCTTAGTTCCCTTCCCGAATGGATGATCTTGGCAGCTCGTGAACTATCTCGGTATTCATGCTACCGTGATTTTAGACCTAGAGATTAGGCTAGATTGACGGCCTTCTGCTGTTGCGTGCGATGGTCTTGACCCCGAGTCTCGTGACTCAAGGATCATTGGGTTTAGTGGGTCTGGAGAACTGTCCAAAGTCTAGTGCCTCGATGCCGCATGGTTCTTCTCGACTTTCACGCATGGTGCACCCGTGTTTCTCAGAGTTTCTCTTCGGAGAGTGGTCACATCATGGACTCCCCATTAGTCGTAGCCTTCCGACACGCGAGTGGTCCCACCAGGGAGTGGTGGCGAGGCTATCCCGAGAGATGATTTTTAGACTGGTTTCCGTTGGGCCCCACGTCTTGCAGCTAGAGTCCGGCTGAGGGGAAAATCAGTCAGAGGGCCAGACCTAGGATGCATGGTCTGTGTGTGCACACGTGGTTGGGGGAGGTTGGACCCGCGCTGACGAGCGCGACCCCAGCTAGTCACTTGTTCTGTGGTTACTAGTACGGTGTCCCCGTTCCACCAGGGGTCGAGGGGGACACCTGAGGTGCGGACAAAGATGTCAGTGGACGCTTCCGGCCTTGCTTCTGGTGGGCAGGTACTCCTGTCACGTGACATGTGACTCTCCTATTTTCGGGTTCCATTTCCCATCTATGAGACGTGGTTTTCTGGACCGGCTGGTGTTTCCGAGTTAGTGGCCAGGGTGCTAGTAGCTTTACCGAGGTTGCGTCTTGTAGGTGCGGTGTCCGCGACCGAGTGGTTGGGGTTGCACCTTGGATAGCGTGTCCAGGTTGGCCGTGTCCTGGGAGACAGGCCTCTACGGTGGCGTTGCCATGGATTTTTACTTTGGTAAGTGGTACTAGTGTAGTTCGTAGCCCCCGACCGTGAGATCGGGGTGTATTTTTCTGGTACAGTAGGAGTAGCTGTAGTGCCGAGTTTTGACAGGCCACCGGTTTACTGTTCTTACTGTAGTCGTAGCTTTCCTTTCCGCTACCGCCGTTGGTTCCGGTTGGGGTTCCGCGGGACCCCTGCTGAGTCTCTGTTTGGAGACTCATCCCTGCTTTTTAGGTGTGGCGGTTCTTCCTCGATGTTTGAGGGTATAGTGTTACAGAGGTTCTTAGTCTCCAGCTTAAGGTTCGAGGGTGTAGTGTTGTAGTGCTGCGTTTGAGGTGTCTGCAGCAAGGCCAGGTGGCTGGCGAGGATTGTTCATGGCTAAGTGGCCATGAGCGTGCTCCGAGGGAGCTGTTGTCGAGTCTGGCCACTCTAGCTTGAGGTCTATCCAGACCCTGAGGTGATGCGGGACGGACAACAAACTCGACTCCGAGTGATATACAATCCTTGGACTCTAAACAAGCTCGCGATCGTTCCTAAGCGAGGGAAGCGCCGGACGTGCGTGGTTGAGAAACCGACAGTGAGCTAGGGTGGTCGGCTCTCTCTCGTGCTCGGATCGGGTGGCGGGACGGGTCTCGCTCTATCGCTCGCAGCGGTGAATAACAACAAATAGCGATCTAATTACCCTATCATGCTCTCTAGCAGCGGCATATGAAATATATACGAAATAAAGCAAAATGTCAAGTAAAGGAGCGAACACGATGCCTCCACGCGCCGAGCGTGGGGAAGACAATCCCGGCCGAACTTGTACTCCCGGAACAGTAACTAATTAAATTACAGCAATGAATATTACTTCCCACTCCACGCAGAGAGGTAAAGGGATACATGGTGGGACTCGGGAGTAGCGGGTTCGGGTTGACGAGCAGCGTTTTGTGTAGCTTCGGAGGCACGCGTACTCACGAACGTGGGGCCCACGTGCTGGTCGGTGGGGCCGAGTGGGCCCGGAGTGGCACCGCTGTGACACTGGCTCGTGGAGAGGCACTCCCTGGGACGGCGGCACGCTGGTTCACCTTGCGGAAGGTGAGTCGGCTCCAGTCTTCACTTGTTGACCTTGCTGTCCACAGATCTGAAGTTCTATTTTTACAGCGCGCGACCCAACAAGATCAGCTTCTGCGATCAATCTCGACGTCCGATCGATGCAAAATTGGTGCCGTTGGAAAGCTGACTTGAAGTGCTTCGATCTATGGCCAGAGAAAGAATTTTGACTATCCTGGATATGGGCTTGGTCGAATTTATAAGTTGCTGGTTGGCAGAACCATATCTGGCATGACAGAACTGAGTTTTCCTGAGAGTCGGCAGTCACCACAACTCAAACTTCGGATATGGGTGTTGAGTTCTTAATGAAAGTTGTAGAGGGAAAAGAGAGGAAGACGGGGATAGTTTTTGTGTGAATTATGGTGGAGATTTGGCTTGGAAAATTGATTTTCTAACACTGGGTGGTCGGATCTGGACAGTAGCAGACAGAACAGATTTGGGATTTGACAGAGATTTTAAGAAAATGTAAACGTGATCTATAAATCTCCAAAACATTCATGGAAGAGGGCTTGGGTGAACAGAATCCCTAATAAAAATTATAGCTCGTTCAGAAATTGGGAAGGTGGATTCATGGACGAACTACCAGGTTGCTGTGATAGAAGACAGAACACATGCAGATCTGGAAAGCTGGGGAACTTAAATGAAAAAGAAAATTGGATGATGTTCTAATTTCGAGGGAGGAGGTGTGGGTGCCAGAGGACGGGCAATAGGTCCCGGGGGGCGGGCAATGGGTGCTGGTGGTTGGGATGTAGGTAGCTCCCGTGGCGGGGGAAGACGTGGCCTGGGAGCGAAGTGCTCCTTACTGTTGACACCCATTTTATACTGATAATTCGAACCGTTTCTCTTACTCCCATTAGTCGATGCCTCGAGTTGTTCATCATTCACTGGGCCATTTTGTGGCATGACTCGGGCTCGTTTTATGGGTCGTCTCCCTCCGTGGTGCAATTCGTGGTGATTCGGGGCTTAATGGGCCTTGGCTTTGGTCAATTGAACGTATTTTACGAGAATCAAGTGCCTAAGGGCATGAACGGCTTCACATCAGCCGTTCAGAAGGTGGACGGTTGAATATGGACCGTTCATATATTTTGGCTAATTTCTGAGGATTTTTTGAATATCCACCGACAGGCTTTTGTGCGGTGTGATTAGAACCATTCAATATCATGAACGGGCCTATTCCAACCGCCTATATCTCAGAGTCCTACGCGCGCCCACTTTCTCAGAAAATTATCCAAATGATTCGAATTATCACCGACAAAGGTAAACGGTCGTATTTGTACTGCCCTAAACTAAAACGGTCTCAATACAACTGTTCATATGTTCAGAGTCCAACGGCGAACATTTCGGCCAGTTCGAGAGATAGTTGGGATAATTTTCTGATTATTCGAGTTTCCACCGACAGGATGGACGGTCCGAATAAGACCGCCCATCCCGTGTGCGGTCTATCGTAAGACCGTTCAAGCCGTCGGCTGCTGATTTTCAACCAATTTTATCCCATTTATCTCATGGTTTTATCCTCAACTTATTTTGACGATTTCTCTGCGGATAATCAACCATTTTTGATGCCGTTTCGTGTGGATGGAAGATTATGATATTATCTACGAATTATCTTTTGTGAGTTCGACCCGAGAATATCTAAAAACCCCGACTTCGAGGCTGGCTTTGTAGGCTCTATAAATAGACCCTAGTGGCCGGACGTCGAAAGGGGGGGAAGATTTTGATCGACGGTGAAGCCCTGCCGCATTTTTGAGCGACCTAGCACCAAGGAGGGAGGCTCTCTACGTCCGCTCGAGCCTCCGGTCAAGGGAGTAGCCCAGTCTTTGTAGTCTTTCGTTCCGTAGCTTTGCCGTTTTTCTACATTACATGCATTGTTTCTCATTCGCGTACCCCCTCCTTCTCATTATCATGCACACAACCATCCCATTTTTTGTCACCCTAGGGGTTTAAAACCCCCCAGGTATTCCCCTTTTCATTTGTTCATGCTTAATTATTCTCGTTTGAATACATACTACATTGTTTAGGTCTAATCTGGGTGTTTCTTCTGTGTCTCTAAATTGTTTCGCAGGTCAGCATCTAATCAGCACGAGGCCCATCCCCTCTGGCCGGCCGGAGAGGGTGGAGGTCGAACCCTTTTCAGCTTGTTGAGTGAAGGTACTGAGCGGCTATCCTCCGGCCGTTCAACGTTACGCGCGGTGCATCACTGACCGTTCTTCCCTGGAGCGCGGTCCCTCTAGCGCCGTCCATCTCACTGCAGCAGTTCCTCCCGCGTCCCTCGCAGCGCCCTGGAGCGGTCTATCGTAAGACCGCTCAACATAAGGCGGTCCTAAGAGAGCCGTTCATTCCTCAGCGCTGCACTAAGGCGAGTGTCTCCCATTTTCCAAGGTACGGCGCGCCTATCGCGTACGGCATCTTGGTGGCGATCACGGTACTTTGCTTCATTCCCTATATTCTCTTCTTTCTCTCACTTGTCTCATGCACTTGACGCACTTTTGACCCTTAGTGAAGGGGAGAGAGGAGAGAAATTTATATCTACACCCCTTTTGTGGCGATCACGGTGGGACGCCTAATGCCCATCGTGCTTTTGAGTTGCTGACCCTTCTTAGTCGTTGTCAAGGTTTCCTTCTTGGAGTGATTTATAGGTCGGATGCGGTTCCTGTCCTCTGGCGCACACGCGGTTCGTCCAGGGCCGTCTACCAATACGCACGGTTGATACTCCACCGCTCATATACTCTGCCATCAGGTTTATCTACCCCGGCCTTTCCTGTTGCAGACGGCTCCCTGGACGCCGTCCATCCGTTTGAGCGGCTTTCACACAGCCGTCCCGCGCTCAGGCACAGGTACGCTGTACTTTTTGGGTGGCAGATACACGGCTGTGAGGCGGCGGTTCAAGTACATGAGCGGTTGACTATCGGCCGTCTGTCTGGTATTTCCCTTGCCTTCCTCCCATCAACTACGGTTGGATATTAACCGCCTGTGTACTTAGAGCGGTCAGAGGAGGACCGCACATCTCCTGTCGCAGTGCATTTATTTCATCTTGCTTAGTTTTTTTCGGCTGATATATATATTGCTCCTGGTGCTGTTCATTGGCTCCCCCCTGCCATCTTATTACCATTGCATTACCATGTTTTTACTACTCATGTGTATACTCGCTCATTGATTGATAGATGCTAGGCTAGTTTGTGCATGCACTCCGGTGCGCATAGGAGCATCGACATCTTCCCATGTTAGTTGCATTCCTACCGAGGTAGGGTTTCCTCTCGTCTCCATATTCCTTGGAGCCGACTAGGGACCTTGCTGAGGACCTCCGTAAGCCCCCGTGAGCCGTGGATTCCCACACGGACGCCGGGCAGGTTGTACCGTATCCACCCCAGTCTAGGGTTGCATTCACGAGTGAGGGGTCCCGACAGGGTCACACAGTTCCTCGTTTCTCATCCCAATCAGGCACCTAGTGGTCGAGAGAATTGATATTTTCATTAATCCACTAAGGTTCAAACCCAAAGATATAAGGAACTGACAAGCATCATTTTAAGAACTTGATTGCATTACTGAGTGATTCTGCTCTCATCTCGCTCCATTGTATGCTTATTATTTGATTGGTAGATTTGATTGATTTAGTGTTGCTTGTTCTAGTAGTAAGTGTCTTGGTGTATGTGGGGCTGCCTTCTGCCCCCACGGTCATCTCCTAGGGTGGACTCTTATTTCCATTCCTATTCCAACCCCTTGTTCGATTCTTCTTCTGCCATGTCGTCGTATGACTTCTCTCAGGCCCACGAGGATTCCCTTCCTCGTGGTCTCCTTGAGGACCCACCTAGGGTCACCCACTTGCAAGGGGGAGAGGGGACGGCCCCTTCACTCCCGACCTCTCTGGGCGAGGGTCCCCGACCCTCTTTTTCAAACCCGCCCAGTCAAAATTCAGCCAGCATGATCCTCAATATGATGGCCCAGTTGGACCCCACCCAACTCCATCTCATCAGACAAGCTTTGCAAGGGGGCGATGCCCCGGCCTCAGTTCCGGCTCATGCCATGGCCAGTGTCGCCACTTCATCTCCTGTGGTCGGGACCACCTCTGTGGCTCCCATTGACCTTACTCCGGTCCGCCCTCAGAACCTTCGCTATCCCAATATAGAAATGGGCCAGGCGTCCACATCGGTCCATCAGCAACTGGATAAAGGGAAATCCCCGATCCCCTCTGTTCCTTATCTTGAGTCGTACCCTACAATTTCTCCATCGCCTCAGGCCCTCATGGCCCCGGTAGACTTCGCTAGGTCACAGTCAGGGGCGGCCCAGGTGGCTCATACGGATATGGACCCTTCCTCAGCCCATTATCCCTCTTACGGGCCGCCTCCTTCGTCAGTTTATCCTTTGGTCGCCTATCCAGGTGCTGCTCCTCTTGCTCCTTCCCCTCCTTCCCGGGAACGGGAAATTCTTGACAACTGGGCTGCTATGCAGCAACAAATTGATCTCCTCCACAAGCGGGTCGGCCCGCAATCTCTTGCCGATGTCCCTATCCCTAACTTCAGGGACCTACGTCTTCCTTCCCAGTCGGAGCTCCCCGTGTACCGCAAATACGATGGGAACGGCAACCCATTCATCCATGTCCGGGAGTTCTTGTACGAGTCTGCGCAGTTCTAGCAAGATGATCGTTTGATGGCCTATTTGTTCCGTCGGTCTCTGGAGGGGGTCGCATTGGAATGGTTCTACACCTTGCCTATGGAGGAGGCTGAGAATTTCAAGACCGTCAAGGAGAGGTTTATACAGAGGTTTCAGGATCGGGTCGGACCCGAGTACTCTTTCACTGACCTGGTGGCGGAGAGGATGAAGCCGGAGGAAGACTTCGCAACCTATGCGGACCGCTGGAGACAGATGGCCTCACGGGTGCCCGGGCAGATTCCGGAAGAGGAAAAAGTGAAGTTGTTGATTTCCAATGCTACGCCAACTTTTAGAAACATTCTGGCAATGAATGACATTTCAAACATGCACCAACTATACAGCAGAGCTAGGTTTATTCAGACCCAATTCAAAGATTCCCCCATCCATTCTTTATTCGAGGCTCGGAAACCCAAAGCCACCAAGAAAACCCAAGGCCCCGTCACTGAGGGGGTACAAATTAACGAGCAAGTCCAGGCCGTGCAGTTCCCCCAACAAGCTGCTCCACCCTGCTTCACACCGCCTCAGCGTAACCCCCAGTTCGCCGCTCCGCCAGTTCCCCAGCCTGCCTTCCAAGTCCCGCAATACCCTCAACAGGCACCTCCGCCACCTCAACAGCCTCAGCGGCCCCCACAGTACAATAGTGTTCCTCCACCCCCCACCTACGGCTCTGCTCGACCAGCTCCAACAAGGGCTCATTACCCCCCTCTTCCGGAGACCTTTCCAGATATTTTCTCTGCTCTAATGTATACTGGTGACCTCCAGTTGCCTCCTGAACGCCCGAACTGGAATCCGGCTGCCGACCAGTCCCGATATTATATATTCCATCGGCAACCCGGGCACACGATAGAGCGATGCTATCAGTTCAGAGACCTGGTGTATGATTTGCATGAGGGCCAGAGAATTGATTGGGCCCAGATGCGCTAGCTAATTGAGGATATCAAGCAGAGACAGAGACAGGCCAGGTCGCAAAAGGCGGCGCCCCAGCAGCAACAGCCCCAGCAGCAACCGCAACCTCAACCGCAGCAGCAAGACCTTGGGATCCATCAAAATCCCATGCCAATGCATCAGCCTGCTCCTCCGTAACAACAGCAACCGCCGGCACCGGCTCCAGCACAAGTGAATTTGGTCCAGCGCCCAGCCCCCAATGCTGGATGGACGTTTGATGATGAGACCCCCGCCCATCTCTTGGCCTTACACCACCACTACTCTCCCACACCTGCCATCCCCTCCATCCTTAGATCCGCCGCTACACCGCCCGTCACTTCCCCCGTGTCGCCTCTTAGGCCCGCTACCTTCCCCTCTACTCCGTCCGTCCTTTCACCACCACCCGCCATGCCTCCCATCATTTCCCCTAAGCTTGACCCTTCACCCATTTCCCCTCCACCAGGGCCCATTAAACCCACTTCAGTCATCCGCACCCCCATCTCCGCGCCATTCACCTGCCCCACCAGCCCAAGCGGGGGTCCAGTCCAAGCCGGGCAAGCATCGCAATGCGCCCTTCGGAGCGGGCATCCTTTCCAAAGAATTTTTCCTTCCCCAGGTGCATCTGCACCAAACCCTACAGTTTCCTCCCCTACAGTTGAACCAGAAGAGGTGGACCCGGTGCCGGGCACAAGATATGACTTATTACAGCACTTAGACCGGCTGCCGGCTAAAATCTCAGTGTTAGAACTAATCAAGAGGTCGCCGCTCCACCAAGACGCCCTGAAGATCTTCCTACATAAAGTTATGGTGAGCGAAGATGTGGCAGTGGATAGCCTGCCCGCGGTCTTGGCCACGATCACCAAGGGGCCCTCTATTGCATTTGCTGAGTCAGAGCTAGCTCCTCCTGAAGCACGGCAGATGCCGTTATGTATTACCATCTCTCTAAACAAAACGACCGTGGAATCTGCCCTTGTGGACACAGGGGCATCGATAAATGTCTGCCCATTGAGTACCCTTCGTGCTTGTAATATATCAGAGGACATGCTCAAGCCGACGCCAACCACGATAGCCGCATATGATAACTCCAGACGTGCTTGTCACGGGGTGGTAACTGTGTAGGCCGAGCTAGGGCCATTAGTGATGGATGTAGAATTTTATGTGTTAGACATAGACCCAATGTTCAAAGCCATTCTGGGTCGTCCATGGTTGAATAGTTTGAACGCCGTCCCCTCGACCGCCCACCAGTGTCTGAAGTTCCCATTCCAAGGGCGAGTGGTCAAAGTGAAAAGTGTTTCCACAGTTCAAACCGTTGACGCCATAGCAGCCAAGATTCTGCCCACACTGTGGCCGAGTAACAGACATGTTCTATCTGTCATGGACTTAAACTACTCGTGGGCATATGCGTCGCACAAGCCCACCGCTGCACCAATCAATGTGAAGGTTAAGCCCAAGATGAGAGACTCCAAAGGGTGGCACCTAATTCTAAAATTGGGCTATCAGCCAGGCCGAGGACTCGGCGCACAACTGCAGGGCAGAACCAACCCCGTTCCCAAGGGAAGGAAGATGGGCCGCCGGGGCCTCGGCTACCATGAATCCTCCATGTCAATGCTTGGGGACTCTGGGCCGTTGACCTGGGATTACCGGCAACATTTTGTGAAGGGTCCATTGCAGCCCGGCACCTTGAAGACCTTGCCATCCAGCCTTGAAGAAAAGATAGATGAAGCTTGTGCTGTTGCCGATCCGCCACCACCACCGCAAGAGCTAGCCGGTGACTTGGAAGACTTTGCTAATTGCCTTACAAGGATGTTTCGTGAAAAAGAGGGTGACCCAAAGAAGAAGGAGACGCAACTGGTAAGGCGCCCTCCGATGCCATTGGCCCGCTAGGGGCTCCGGAAGACGGGGAGCTCCGCCACTACTTATTCTATGTCCCCATCTCGTCTCGCTTCCTGGTTTCAACGGTTGGATTCTGTTCCCCGTTCCCCTCCACTCCTGGTCGACCCGTACTTTGCGGAGAGACCTGAAATTCTATTCGTTCCATGTGCTTGCGGGCGCTGCCCGCCCATTGATCTATCAACCCTATTCACTCCTCCTCCTCCAGGAGCTCAGCTCCATGAAATGTGGTTTAAGTCTTCTGACCCTTTCTTTGACTGCATCTTCCCAGAATTGTTCCCCATGCAGCTTCCTCCTCCTCCGCCTTCTTCTTCCTGTTGTGTGATCACCTCCGGCCTCCAAAAAAAAAACGCCAATTTCAAAACGGAGGTCTCCATGGAAGATTACGCTATGTTCTGCTCAGATCCCCAGGGGCGCGAGACCCCTGTTTCTTTTCCGGTAAATTTCTTCTCCCCTAGATTAGATGTACAGTGTACAGAGTCTTCTAGGATGGTCGAGTCAGTCAGGATAAAGTCTAGTTTGAGTTTTGTTAGCCCATCCACGTCTGCGGCACCGGCCGTAACGCGTCCTCCCAGAACCATCCCCGATAGGTTTCTACAAGATTTGGCTGGGAGATGTCATGCTCTGTTGAAGTGTCCAGAATTTGTGGAGACCGCAATTATCCTGGAAGAGGATGAGGGAATTGGTGAGGTATGGAGCAAGGATGGACTAGGAGTATATGAAATTGTGAATGAGAAAGACCCAGCTGATGATGAGGAAGATGAAATGGATGACACTGCCGACCTATATGCTCAAGGCTTGAAGAAGTTCGACGAGCCTTCCGTAGCAGTGGATGAATCCACTAAAGAAATTAACCTCGGAACAGTAGAGGACCCCAGGCCCATACTTATTTCCGCCAATCTCCCTTCTCCAGTCGAAGAGAAACTTGTCAAAGTCTTGAGGGACTACAGCGATTCTTTCGCCTGGTCCTACGAAGACATGCCGGGCCTTGACCCCGCATTGGTCGAACATAGGCTGATTCTCAAACCAGGGGCAACGCCCGTTAAACAGAAGGCAAGGAGAATTCACCCGCAGATGGCCTTGAGGATTAAGGAAGAAGTCGATAAATTGCATAAGGCCCGGTTCATTAGAGTGGTGATGTACCCGCAATGGGTGGCAAATATAGTCCCGGTGATGAAGAAGGATGGTAAAATTCGAATCTGTATTGACTTCAGGGACTTAAACAAGGCATGTCCGAAAGATGATTTTCCACTTCCTCACATCGACGTCTTGGTCGATAATACAGCTGGGTACGAAGCCCTCTCCTTCATGGACGGCTACTCGGGGTATAACCAAATTCTTTTGGCTCCGGAGGATCAAGAAAAGACCTCGTTCACCACACCTTGGGGCACATACTGCTACGTCGTTATGCCATTTGGGTTGAAAAATGCAGGTGCCACCTATCAAAGAGCGATGATGGCTATCTTCCACGATATGATGCACGTTTATTTAGAAGCTTATGTGGATGATGTTTTAGTCAAATCGAGGTCACAAGAAGAGCACCCCTCCATTCTAGCCAAGGTATTGCAAAGGGCTAGGGAATACAAGTTAAAGATGAATCCAAAGAAATGTGTGTTCGGAGTTGCATCAGGAAAATTGCTCGGGTTTATAGTTAGTAAACGGGGGATTCAGATCGATCCGAACAAGGCAAAGGCCGTCATGGAAATGCCACCGCCGAAGAACGTCACTGAGCTTCAAGGTTTGATCGGGCGTTTGCAATTTATCAGGAGATTCATATCTCAGCATTCGCAAAGATGCCGCCCGTTTTATGAATTGTAAAAGGCAGGCGCGAAATTTGAATGGAATGAACAATGTCAAAAGGCCTATGAGGAACTCAAGGTTTACCTCTCTAATCCCCCAGTTCTACAACCACCCGTCCCCGGGAAACCCCTGATCCTGTTCATTTCTATAATTGAGGATTCCCTAGGAGCTGTTTTGGCACAAGTAGACGATGAAGGAAGAGAAAGGGCGTCGTACTATCTCTCAAGGTTATTTAATCCCGCTGAATCCAAGTACACTGCTATGGAGAAGACCTGTGCAACACTAGTGTGGGTAGCGCAGAAGCTTAAACACTATTTTCTTGCCCACGAGGTTAGGCTCATCTCTAGAATGGACCCCATTCGTTATCTGTTGGAAAAGCCGGTCCTTTCTAATCGGCTAGCTCGCTGGCAAAGTTTTCTCTCCCAGTTCGACATCACCTTCATCGTGCAGAAAGCAATCAAGGGATATGCTATTGCCGAGCACCTGGCTCATTCTCCTATCCCTCGCACTGATTCCATACAGGATGAATTCCCCGATGAACACCTGGCGGTGATCACTCATCTTCCTTTTTGGTCCCTTCACTTCGATGGTGCCCTTAATTCCCAAGGCAGCGGAGTCGGCGCCGTTCTCCTTACTCCAGAAGGGGTAACCATCCCCGTGGCATATCAACTCTCATTCCCCGCCACCAACAATATTGCCGAGTATGAGGCTCTCCTTGCCGGTCTGAAGCACGCCTACATCTTGGGCGCGCGATACCTAAACATCATAGGAGACTCCCAGCTGGTGCTGCGTCAAGTTTTGTCAACCTACCACACCCGCTATCCTAAGCTCAAACCCTACCAGGATCTGGTCACGCTCTTGGCCAGGCAATTCAGGAAACTCGTCTATATTCACACTCCTCGCTCTCAGAATATCTTGGCCGACGCCCTTGCGTCGCTCGCCTCTTCTCTATCACTCCCCCTAAGTCGCGCCACTGAGACCATTGTGGTCCAAAGGCTACACGTTCCTTCCCTGCAGGATCCCTGGTTCAACAATCTTAGGATGTCCGTAGAGAAGAAAATAGAAAGGGAGGAAATAAAAGAGGTTTCATTAACTGAGCTCGAGGAGATCATTGAAGAGGAAGAATTGTCGTGGTTTTATGAGATCGAGCAATACTGCAAGGATGGTACATTTCCGGAAACGGCCAACGCTGAGCAGCGAAAAGCCATTAGAAGAGTCGCTGCCAGATACACGATCATCGCCGGTGAATTGTACAGGCGGGCCCTGAATGGAGTTCTAATGAGGTGCCTAGATGACGAAGAAGCTTGGAAAGTCGTGGAAGCAGCCCACTCCAGCGAGTGTGGAGGGCATGTGAACGGACAGGCCTTAGCAAAGAAGATTCTTAGGCAGGGCTATTACTGGCCAACCCTAGAAGAAGATTGCTCTACTTATGTCCGTAGGTGTCTTCAATGCCAAATCCATGCCGACAAAATCCATGCCCCGGCCTCTTCTCTTCATCCGGTTACGGCTCCCTGGCCATTTTCTATGTGGGCCTTTGACATCATCGGGCCCCTCGGTGATCCGAACTCTGCTGTTAAACAGAAATCCTTCATTCTGACAGCTACAGAATACTTCACTAAGTGGGCCGAAGCTGAAGCTTATGCAGAAATCAAAGCCACCACAGTGTGCCGCTTCATCATGAAGAACATTATCTCGCGGTTCGGAGTACCAAGCAGCATCGTCACCGACAACGGGCCTCAATTCATCTCACAAGAACTCCAGGACCTCTGTAAGAAATTCAATATAGTTTTGCATCATTCATCACCATACTACCCCCAAGGTAATGGCCAAGCTGAGGCCACGAATAAGACTCTTCTCAAAATTATCAAGAAAACATGCGAATCACATAAATTTGCTGATTGGGCCGACAAATTGATAGAAGCTCTATGGGCCTACCGCACCTCCGTCCGCACTCCCACAGGGCAGACTCCCTTTGCCCTCACCTATGGAATGAAAGCGGTGCTCCCGTATGAAATTCTAATCCCTTCCCTAAGGGTGCAGCTGGATAAGGAACTTAATCTCGACGAACATCGAGAGGCGTTGCTAGTCCAACTGGAACTCTTAGACGAGAAGAGGTTGAATGCGGCCAATCATGTTTCAGTATATCAAAAGTGTGTCTCGCGATATTTTCAAAAGAAGGTCATTGAAAGGAAATTTCAAGTGGGTAATATGGTTTTAAAACGCAAATTCGTCAGGTCAGCAGGCCCCAGGTCTAAGTTGCAACCCAACTGGAAAGGGCCCTTCGTAATCAAGGAAGCTTATCCAGGCAATGCGTATCGTCTAATTAACTCAGAGGGGGAGGAATTGTCAAACCCGTGGAATGGGCTGTATTTAAAGCGTTTTCATCCATAAAAATAGAAACCAGTGAACGGCTCGATGGCAGGGCATACCCCACCGAATTACGAAAGGAGGACCCAGGTCCAACATCTCACACACTACACGACCCCGTGGTGCGGTATTGTCTCATGCTACCCGACACCGTTTCTCCTTTGGCCATGCTCGGGGAAGGTGGAAATCCTTGTATTTCCTCTCTCTCGGTTGAAGATAGGGGCAAATGGTGAATAAGGGGGCGAGAACTGACCCAGATTCCCCGTTAAAAAAGGTCTCAAATAGGGGCAATCCGTTAAGACCTCACTCCGCAAAAGAAAAAAGAAGAGGAAAGCAAAAAAAAAAGAAAAAGAAAAAAGGAGAAAAGAACAGGGGCAAAATCAAAAGATAAAGCCGAAAGTACACAGCCCAAAGGATGCAACTAGGCATGGCAAGAGTGGCAGTACAGTTTCCCCGCGGGACGTTATGAGCCCGGTCGCATGCGTGCCTAGAGTGGGTGAAGGTTCGATAACGGATACAGAGCCCCGGCGTAACAGACCAGATTCCTTAAAAAGTGGGGGTGTCCTGGAAAAGAACTCAAGCCCTAAAAACCTCTACACCTATCGTCGACTTCTCTACTCAATCTTTTTTACTTTCCCAAGGAATGAATCCCACCCCGGGTATGGCCTCAGCAGAGGCACCATCAAGCAGAGTTGACTCCGATCACGGGCGGTCCCCCTTCCTGCACGCGCTGAGCCTTGGAATTCCGTAGCAAGACGAGAAGGTCCCTGTTATTGAGACCCGAGCTGGCTTCAAAACCCAAAAAAATTGAATATTTCAAAACCCAAAAAAATTGAATATTTCAAAACCCAAAAAAAAAAATCGAATATTTCAAACCCAAAAAAAAATCAAATATGTCAAACCCAAAAAAAAATCGAATATTTCAAAACCCAAAAAATCAAATGTTTCAAAACTCAAAAAATCAAATATTTCAAAACCCAAAAAAATCAAATATTTCAAACCCAAAAAATCAAATATTTCAAAACCCAAAAAAAAATCAAATAGTTCAAAATCCAACTAAAATCAAATATTCCAAGAATGAAACCAAAAACTTACATGTTTCCCTCTTGCATTCATCTGCATTTCTCGCACTTTGATATTTGCCTATTTAATAAGGCTCACCCCCCTTGACCAAAAGTCAAGAAAGGGTCATCTCCTGACGTACTGCAGGCAAGGGGCTGAGCCTAAAATAGATTTAATCTGTTTCATGTTTGCATGTGTGCAGGGGCAGGTTGGAAGGGCAGTTGGCTCGGACCACATGAATATTCAATCCTCGCGTTGGCCTATGCAATCACATCACCTCATAATCAAATTACAAAGCTCAAAAAAATCAATCTCATCAAATCTTATTCATGTCATATATCAAGCTGTCCGAATGTAAAATCCCATCCCATATCATCATAAAAATAAAAGAAAATCACTCAGTCCGCCGCTGGGCATCCCCGCGAGGACGTATCTCTCTCAACTCCCTAAGATAAGCCTGTCTAGTCTCTGGAGCCTCCTCGACCTCTGCTGGTAGGGTACGCACCCTACTCACCTCCCACATAATCAGCGCACTCCTGACCGCCTGCTCGTCCTCCTCTGTCCCGATCCTACGTGCCTGTAGCATGGGAAGGTGGGGTAGCATAGGTAGCACCGTCCGGGGTAGTCCAATCTGCAGGTAGCATCTGTGTGGGCTGTACATCGCTAAGGTAGTGTCGCTCACGAGCCTCAAGTCCAAGCCAGCTCTCCTCGGTAGCCTGATGGTGGAATCATGGAGGAAGTCCGGGCGCATCACGAACCTATCCAGGGGTAGCCTGTTGATGTACGGACGCCACTCGTCCCTGGTCTTCAGCTCAGCCGTCCTGCACTCAACCTGTGGAGAAAACCTGAAGGCACCCCCTATGAAGTAAAGGGGATGGCTCCCAAAGATCCGGCTGACTGAAGTAATGTCCTCCCTCAGGGTAAACTTCATCCTAACTCCCATCCAGCACTCCAATAGGATCATTGAACCAAAGAGAGGACCTCCTAAGGCTGCTGAAGTAAGACCCTCGTACAGGTAAGCTAAGACAGCCTGAGAGATGGAAAAACCCTGCCAAAGGCCGCTGATGGTGCTGAGTAAAGGAGTCTCTAGGACATGGTCGGCTGAAGGGAAAAGGATGGCCCCGCATAGGCAGATGGACGCAGCTTTGGCTATGGCTTCAACCCACCCGCACTTATTCCGGCAATGCTCCACTACCCACTGGCTCAGAGGAAGGAGGTAGATGTGGCGAGGGCCTATAAAGGTACGAACATCCCCGCTATCAGGTATGAACCCCCCTAGGATGAGTTTTGGGTCTATAGGGGCAACGGTATGGCATATCAAGTCTTCCTCCCCCACCTTGGACCTAGGGAGCCCGAAGTATGTCTCTACCTCCTCTAGCAAGATAGTGGCCTCGAAAGATGGGAAGAGAAAAGTGTGAGTCTGAGGGTGCCAAATCTCCATCAGAGCAGAGATACTATGCCAGTCTAAAGAAAGTTTGGGGTAATTCTAACCTAGTACTAAGAGGGAGTGTAGGTGCCAGGATTTGAGAAGATGAGTCACCCCGAGGGGCAATGCACGGACCATGGGAGCCACCCACTTTAAACTAGAAAAGCGTCTCGGGCCGGGAAGAAGCTGAAAAGAAGGAGAAAGCAAGGGGTGTAAAGAGATATAAGAGGAAATCGAAAGATGGATTCTAAGCATATTCTGATCAAACTTACCTCTCTCATAGGGGTGGCGCTGAGATGTCGAGGAATCAAGCTTAGCCGTTGAATCGCTTCCCGCTCCTTTCTAGCCGGCCGCGGTCCTTCAAACAACGCGCCCTCCACAGGACTTCCATCATAAGCCCTCTTCATGTTGAGATGATGAGAATCAAAGGTTTTTGGCTTCAGGAAAGGGAGGATGAGTGAGCTGACGGTTCAAGCCTCCCTACTACTTATAGGGTTCATTAGGGAGCCTAAACATCTTAGGATTAGGCCTAGATAAGCCTAGGACGGGTTTAGATAGGGTTCTGATAGGTACAAAGCGCCTTGCCCTCGGGCTGGGGACTCTCCAGGAGTCCCCTTTCGGGCAAATAGGATGTTGGATTGGACGGTCTTACGATAGACCGTCCATACCGTATACGGCCCATCATCAACCGTTCTTCTCTCCAAGGAAGCCCGAGCCCGGTGACTCGTGCGGCCCGAAATCCGCCGTTCCACCATTCATACGGTTTACATGGAACTGTCCCAATAAATTTAAGCAGCCCTTAGAGAACCGCTCTTATCTGCGAACGGCTAGGGGAGAACCGTTCATGTGCTCTGCCCCCCAATTAACCTGCTCACTCATGTCTCAATCATTTAGCGCTCTCATCTCACTCAAGTCGGCGTGTGCGTCACTCATCGCACTCAAGTCGGCGTGTGTGTCTCTCATCTCACTCAAGTCGGCGTGTGTGTCACTCATCGCACTCAAGTCGGCGTGAGCGCTCTCATCGCACTCAAGTCGGCATGTGCGTCACTCATCTCACTCAAGTCGGCGTGAGCGCTCTCATCGCACTCAAGTCGGCGTGCGCGTCACTCTCATCTCACTCAAGTCGGCGTGTGCGTCACTCATCTCACTCAAGTCGGCGTGTGCGTCGCTCATCTCTCTCAGGCTAAGCGCGCTCCTCAAACTCATTTTGCCCACTCATACATACATTCATCCACAAAACAAATGAAAAACAAAGGCATGCATATCACTAATCATGTCACATCATGTATAAAGACGGGCCCAGTACAACCAGTCAAGCAGCTCCCTCTCCCTGGCCCCCGTCGCTGTCTCCACCGCCCTCATGCCTCTTTAGGGGAGGCATCGCTAAGGTCGCCTCATCACGCCGTCGCCGGCGCCGCTCCTCCTCCTCGTTCCTCCGATGGCCGGAGGAACCAGTAAAATAACTCCTCACGGAGCCGTGGGTGCCGTGGCTGCCACTCGCAGTCCCCCTGCTGCGCTCCCGACTCGCCTCCTTCAGACCCTCCACCTTGCCCTCCAACCGGGCAACCTGTAGACGGGCCTGCTCTGCCTCACTCCTATAACGCTCTGCCTCTGCCCGGTAACGGTCCGCCTCGGTAGCACCGGCTCGTAGTCGCTCTAGCTCGGCCCGGAGGAGTGCCGTCTCCACTGCGTCTGCCGGTCGGCTCCACGCAGCCTCTTCTCGCACCCGGGCTACCTCCTCCAGAGCTGCCACCCGGCCCCGCTCCAGCTCCGCCTGGAGGCGGGTCAACTCGGACGTCTGCATCCACATATCACTATTAGTTGGTCACATTTCATACATTTCATAAGCATAAATAAGCAGGAGGAAGTATAGAGATTTGTGTACCCTCTCCACGAGTGCCACCTTGGCCGCTTTGGCCCACTCTACCATCCGAGTAAAGTCCGCATCCCGATCGGCTCGGTCTGCTGGGGTCTGGACGGAGGAGGAAGAAGGAGCGTCTGGTCCCGCCCTCTGAACACCCTCGGCGCGCTGCATCCAAATACTCCAGGTCAGTTATAGGCATAAGCATAATCATATAGAACTGCATAATTTAAAAAGTCTAAGGTTTAGGAAACTCACCAGTAGGGCCAGGGCCTGTCGAGCCTCGTCTCTCTCCCGGATGGTGGAGTGCAGGAGTCCCTGCAACTCTGCCACCCGTCCTGCAGGGTCAACCTACATGTAAAAGTCTTTGTTAGTGCATCATATAAGAATCATAAGCATGATAGACAAGGTTTAAGTTTAGAAGTCGTACCGGTCGGTGGGCGCCTCGGAACACCTGGTCCCGGTAGTGCCGTGCGTACGCAGTGTAGTACGCGCTGTCGCTCTCTGCCCGGGCGGTCACCACTCGCCCTCGTGCAGCCCAATCGGCAACCTGCTCGGCGTTCCTCGCTGTCCAGTCATACGCCTCGCGGAGTCCCCGGGTCGTCCTCGACACCCGTTCCCCCGCCTTCTCGGGCGCAGGGAACTCAACAGCCGGCTGGGGGACCCCGATGGTCCTCATCACCAACCTAAAGTGCAGTGGCTCCACCACATTCATGCAGTGAAGCCACACGTCCCGGCCAGAGAAGGCCAAGGCCTCGGTCACCCACGGCTGGCCCTCCGGGCTCTCCTCTGCGTAAGGAGTCCACCGTACCTGTAAGGAATAGGAAACTACATCAGCATCATTATAATCATGGAAGAATAGCATGCATTTAAAGAGTCTGAGTCTAGAAGCGTACCGAGGCGTACGGTAGAGTGTCCAGGTCATCCTGCAGCTCCCAGACCTGCCTCCTCAAGGCCATCATTTCCCGGGGTGCTGTCCACCTCCGCGCGATCGGTAGGAGCCCAGGGCGGGTCTCCTCACCTCTCCCCAACCCGCGTAGGCGCACGTAGGCCCACACCTGTACCACAAGTCGTGTCAGCATTTAGTAAGCATATAGAATTGCATAATTAAGACTAGAGAAGAGAGTCGCACCTGGAGTAAGGGGGAGAAGCCCCCAAGCATCGTCCGACGCGCCGTCGAACTAAGGGTGTCGAAGAGGAAGGCGAGGACCGCCGCTCCCCAAGCATAGTCACCTACATGCTCGAGCTCCTGGAGGAAAGGGAGGAAGCGACAGCTCATCACTTCGGCCCGAGTGGAGAAGAGAAGCCGCCCGAACATCAGCATCAGGAACCGTCTCAGCACTCTATCCGCCTCAGGTCCCGGCACCGCTGCGACCCTCGGTCTCGCCAGCCCCACGAGCCACTCCAAGTGCTCCTCTGGTCGCTCGCCCACTGCAACACCAGCTCGTCGAAGACCCAGGCTGTCCTGGAGAGCAGCCCGGGGAAGGAGGGTCGACTGCCTCTCGGGGCGCCGCAGCTGTAGGCCGAGCAGCTCCCGAGCCATCCCCCGGTAGTCAGGAAAAGTAGTCCCGCTGACCGGCGACCCGTGCACGCGTAGGCCAGTAAGCCTGGCCACGTCCTCCAATGTAGGGACCATGTGCCCCCACGGGAATAAGAATGTCCGACTCACTGGATCCCAGCGGTCGTGCAGGGCATAGAGCAGAGCTGCGTCAAAGCGACACACCTCGATACTCAGGAAGGGGGCGAACCCCATGGCAGTCAACCGCTCCCTCTGGAAGTCTGACAGTGCGAGGTACACTGCCCGAACCTGCAGCCAGGAGGTACGGGTCCTACGTTTCCCCTGCATTCACCCATCTCATTTACATTATTCGTTTAGTTTCTCATTTGTCTCATATAAATAAAATGCTCAAGGTCCAATCATTGATTTGAAGAACGGTTACTCACGAACCGCTCTATATGTGAGCGGCCTTCCTCAAACCGTTCTGTTTCTCAGGTCCCCCCGTTTGAACGGGCTATCCCTAGCCGTTTCTATCTTGGACGGATTACCCGGAACCGTCTGTTTGCCCGTCTTCCTAAGGAGTAACGGCCCACCTTTGGCCGTATTGTTTTGGTGACGGTCCTGGAAGGACCATATTGTTTTGCGTGGTTACATGATTGGACGGACCTATTTGGTCCGTCTACCTTTTGAACGGTGATAACCTCGCCGTATTGGGGTTTTGGTGCCCCGTTGGCTGTGTGAGTGTGAACGGCGCTCCCTGCACCGTGTTTATTTGAGGCGGCCCTTTGGGGACCGCATTGTTTTGCCGTACGATTTCTGTTAAACCGTTTTATTGTCGCCATCCCCGACGACGGTGAAGGCCCCCCGGCCGGCTGGGAGACCTCCGTGGTCCCTAAACCGACCCCCCTAGGCCTAAACCCCTAAAACTAGCATGCATGGAACAAAATGAAAAGAAATGGGAGGAAAGGTGGGGGGAACCTACCTCGGGATCGCGGGGTTTCTGGGCCGCCCCCGCGGGCGATGGTCCTCCGGCCACCTCCTCCTCACCGGTGAGGGCTTCTTCGTCAGCAGCGACGATGGCAAGCTCTTCCATGGTCACCCCAGGTGTTTCTCCTTCTTCCTCCGGCGGTGGCGGTTGCTCCGGCGGCGACGAGCCCTCACCGGCGGACGACGGTCTGGCCGCCTGGTGCTTCGTCCGGGTCATCAAATGGGCTGGAGGAAGGTTGAGAGAGGGAGGGAGGTTGAGAAGAGAGAGTGAGAGAGGGAGAGTGAGGGCGTTTTTGCCCCTTCGTTCCTTCCACCGTCGGTTACGGTGGAGGGAAACGAGGGGGTTCCTTTTTTTTTCGAGGTTGCAGAGAAGAACGGTCTATCGTTAGACCGTTCATTGTGTGAACGGTTCATATATAACCGTATGTATCTCTTGACCGTTAATTTCAAAGTCGGTTGGAATTCTATGCTCGAGCGGTTCTCTTGGAACCGTTCTTATTATAAACGGTGTAGTACCAGCCGTTCGTCACTGGCAACCGGCCCTGTATGATTTGTTCGAAGGTCAGGTAAGAACGGCTAACATAGAGCTGTTTGGAATATTGCACGGTTGAGATGAGGCCGTATATCTGGTTGGTCTATTTTGAATATTGAATATTTTCTTTGGAAATACATATCTTAACCATCTTATGCAGCATCAGTTCAGTCTGTCTCGCCATTTCGCCTGCACAGGTAAGTCAGGTATGGTCTTCTATCCCTGAATCCCTTATTGCATTAGTATATGGTATTATATTATACTATTTCAAGAGCCGACAGGTTTCTTATGTGTCCCAGGATCTGATGTTCCCCTTCAACAAAAACAATGATGATCCAGGCTCATATACCTAACCTTCGGATAAGCCGTTAAGTTGGGATATCACGAGGAGGACGGTTCTATCCGCACGCTGTGGTTGCGGACGGTATCTTGACTCTGATATTCCCAGCTTAATAATACTACTCTCGAATATTTTATATTTTAATCTTTCTTTGCATTCGTTTTAACGATTTCTTTTATTTTTAGCCCAGCATGCATCATGCGCATCCTTTTGAGCTTTCACGCCCCATAGTCTGCTTAAGAAATGACCCGTCGAGTGATGGTCAGCTGTGCGTCCCAATGCTTGAGTAAGGTGAACTAATTCCATTCCGAATTCGAAGGTTTTTTTTGGTCAGTTCGTTGGGGTCGGTTGACTGAAAGATCCCCATCTGGAGCTTTAGCATCTTTTTTTTCTTTTGTGGCCCCCTCATTGGACCGCGGGATTGTGTCCCCCATGAGGTTGGTCTTGTCGGTTGATTTCATTTAGTTTAGTCCCTCCAGATTGGCGTCGCCTTTTGGTCAATTACTCCTAAACGTTCGGTCCAGGATTTTCCAAAAGATTCTCACCGCTTGTTGGTAGAAACGGGCGTCGCTTTACCTTAACGCCCGCTTTTTCGGTCCACTCCGCTGCATTTCCGCTCCACCTCCATGTTCCATATCACCTCCGCTTCACCTCCGCTCGCTCCCCTGCAAAGAGGGCGTTAAGGAGGGGCATCTGTTAACACCCGTTTTATACCGATAATTCGAACCGTTTCTCTTACTCCCATTAGTCGATGCCTCGAGTTGTTCATCATTCACTGGGCCATTTTGTGGCATGACTCGGGCTCGTTTTATGGGTCGTCTCCCTCCTTGGTGCAATTCGTGGTGATTCGGGGCTTAATGGGCCTTGGCTTTGGTCAATTGAACGTATTTTACGAGAATCAAGTGCCTAAGGGCATGAACGGCTTCACATCAGCCGTTCAGAAGGTGGACGGTTGAATATGGACCGTTCATATATTTTGGCTAATTTCTGAGGATTTTCTGAATATCCACCGACAGGCTTTTGTGCGGTGTGATTAGAACCGTTCAATATCATGAATGGGCCTATTCCAACCGCCTATATCTCAAAGTCCTACGCGCGCCCACTTTCTCAGAAAATTATCCAAATGATTCGAATTATCACCGACAGAGGTAAACGGTCGTATTTGTGCCGCCCTAAACTAAAACGGTCTCAATACAACCGTTCATATGTTCAGAGTCCAACGGCGAACATTTCGGCCAGTTCGAGAGATAGTTGGGATAATTTTCTGATTATTCGAGTTTCCACCGACAGGATGGACGGTCCGAATAAGACCGCCCATCCCGTGTGCGGTCTATCGTAAGACCGTTCAAGCCGTCGGCTGCTGATTTTCAACCAATTTTATCCCATTTATCTCATGGTTTTATCCTCAACTTATTTTGACGATTTCTCTGTGGATAATCAACCATTTTCGATGACGTTTCGTGTGGATGGAAGATTATGATATTATCTACGAATTATCTTTTGTGAGTTCGACCCGAGAATATCTAAAAACCCCGACTTCGAGGCTGGCTTTCTAGGCTCTATAAATAGACCCTAGTGGCCGGACGTCGAAAGGGGGGGAAGATTTTGGTCGACGGCGAAGCCCTGCCGCATTTTTGAGCGACCTAGCACCAAGGAGGGAGGCTCTCTACGTCCGCTCGAGCCTCCGGTCAAGGGAGTAGCCCAGTCTTTGTAGTCTTTCGTTCCGTAGCTTTGCCGTTTTCCTACATTACATGCATTGTTTCTCATTCGCGTACCCCCTCCTTCTCATTATCATGCACACAACCATCCCATTTTTTGTCACCCTAGGGGTTTAAAACCCCCCAGGTATTCCCCTTTTCATTTGTTCTTGCTTAATTATTCTCATTTGAATACATACTACATTGTTTAGGTCTAATCTGGGTGTTTCTTCTGTGTCTCTAAATTGTTTCGTAGGTCAGCATCTAATCAGCACGAGGCCCATCCCCTCTGGCCGGCCGGAGAGGGTGGAGGTCGAACCCTTTTCAGCTTGCTGAGTGAAGGTACTGAGCGGCTATCCTTCGGCCGTTCAACGTTACGCGCGGTGCATCACTGACCGTTCTTCCCTGGAGCGCAGTCCCTCTAGCGCCGTCCATCTCACTGCAGCAGTTCCTCCCGCGTCCCTCGCAGCGCCCTGGGGCCGTCTATCGTAAGACCGCTCAACATAAGGCGGTCCTAAGAGAGCCGTTCATTCCACAGCGCTGTACTAAGGCGAGTGTCTCCCATTTTCCAAGGTACGGCGCGCCTATCGCGTACGGCATCTTGGTGGCGATCACGGTACTTTGCTTCATTCCCTATATTCTCTTCTTTCTCTCACTTGTCTCATGCACTTGACGCACTTTTGACCCTTAGTGAAGGGGAGAGAGGAGAGAAATTTATATCTACACTTACGGGCGGGCTCTTGAGGTCGAGCCATGGGGGCCCTCGGGTATGGACCTAAAGAGCTACGGGGCTCGGCACTACGGAGAGGGACGGGGCCCAACCATTGGGTAGACTCGAACTCTCCCTCGAACTGGTCCAGTTCGAGAGCAACCTGGTATGCATCCTCCAACTTATCCACCTTACGGCGAAAAAGCTCATACTGTAGGTGTGGTCGTAAACCATGTCGAAATCGGGAAATGGTCAGCGAGCTCTCCTCCGTGGCATCACATCGTAGAAAGTATTCATCAAACTCGATGATGTAATCGGAGATGGACCAATCTCATTGGGTGAGACTCTGCCACCTGTCTATGAGACGCTGGCGGTAAGTGGCAGGGAGGTACTTCTTCCGAAGTTTGGACCTCATCTCTTCCCACGTCTCTACCTGGGGTTCCTGACTGTGAAACAGTAGGTTTTCCATGTTCCTCCAAAAAGTTTGTGCCTGCCCTAGCAGTTTCATTTTGGTGAACTTTATCTTCCGATTGTCCGACATCTCGAACCACTCAAAATATCGATCCAAGCCGAACTCCCAATCAAGATAGACTTTTGGGTCTAAGGACCCGTCAAAAGTGGGAGGGTCTACATGGACGGTCCTAAGGGTTCGCTTGTCCTCATCCAACTCACGGTTCCGTCATTAAACACGACAATCATGACGATATCCCCCATTTTCGTTCTCGGACTCATAGTCATGCGCCTCGAGGATTTGACGCCTCCTAACATCTATCCCTTGAACCTTTGGAGCAGCAGGTTGCTGAACCGGTTTCTGTTGACCATATGTAGGTGGGGGAGGTGCCTCGACTGGGGCTCTCGGGGGTGCTTCGGCTGGGGCTCTCTCTAATGTGGCAACTCTCCTGACCAGGCCCTGAACGGACTGGTCCGACCCTTCGGCCCTATCCTCTAAGGCCTTCATCCTCTCTTCTAAGCGTGTGCCTAGACCATCCACTCCCGCACTCAACCCTTCCATCCGATCTACCCGTGTAGTCAACACATCCATGCGTGTACTCAACCCTTTCATTTCTCCCATAATGGCTTTGAACATTGCGGCCACTTCATCGGGACTATGGACTCGGGATTCGGCCATGGGTGGTCATGGTGGTGAGTACTATGTATCTCTACGAGTGGGCATGCAAATGACGACTAGGACAAGACACTCCCTAGACTCAAGACCCTTAGACTTAACCCAACTTCCAGTACGTGGCGGAGTTGTGGGATCCGAAGATCCTGTCTCGCAAGTGTGCGGCCTTCCCGATAGGCGTAACCTACCGTTCAGACAACACCTTTTGATATACCGGGTTATCGGGATGAAATGCACACCTAGGACAAAACCCTAGACTTAGACCGTGCTATGAAGACTACCCTAGACTCGACTTGCTCTGATACCATATTGATGCAGGACGAACAGCGAACTCGACTCCGAGGTGATATGCAATCCTTGGACTCTAAATAAGTCCGCGATCATCCCTAAGCGAGGGAAGCGTCGGACGTGCGCGGTTGAGAAACCGGCAATGAGCTAGGGTGGTCGGCTCTCTCTCGTGCCCGGATCGGGTCACGGGACGGGTCTCGCTCTCTCGCTCGCAGTGGTGAATAACAATAAATAGCGAGCTAATTAACCTATCATGCTCTCTAGCAACGGCATATGAAAGATATACGAAATAAAGCAAAATACTGAGTAAAGGAGCGAACACGATACCTCCACGCGCCGGGCGTGGGGAAGACGATCCCGGCCGAACTTGTACTCCGGGAACAGTAACTAATTAAATAACAGTAATGAATATTACTGCCCACTCCACGCAGGGAGGTAAAGGGCTACACGGTGGGGCCCGGGAGTAGCGGGTTCAGGTTGACGGGCAGCGTTTTGTGTAGCTTCGGCGGCACGCGTACTCACGAACGTGGGGCCCATGTGCTGGTTGGTGGGGCCGAGTGGGCTCAGAGTGGCACTGCTGTGACACTGACCCATGGAAAGGCGCTCCTTGGGACGGTGACATGCTGGTTCGCCTTGCGGAAGGCGAGTCGGCTCCGGTCTTCACTTGTTGACCTTGCTATCCACGGATCTGAAGTTCTATTTTTACAGCACGCGACCCAGCGAGATCAGCTGCTGCGATCAATCCCGACGTCAGATCGACGCAAAATTGGTGCCGTTGGAAAGATGACTTGAAGTACTTCGATAGATGGCCAGAGAAAGAATTTTGACTATCCTGGATCTGGCCTTGGTCGAATTTATAAGTTTCTGGTTTGTAGAACCAGATCGGGCAGGATAGAACTGAGTTTTCCTGAGAGTTGGCGTTGACCACGACTCAAACTTCGGATCTGGGTGTTAAGTTCTTCATGAAAGTTGTAGAGGGGAAAGAGAGGAAGACGGGGATATTTTTTGTGTGAATTATGGTGGACGTTTATTTGGGAACATAGATTTTCTAAGACTGGGTGGTTGGATCTAGACAGTGGCAGACAGAACAGATTTGAGTTGATAGCGATTTTAAGAAAATGTAAACGTGATCTATAAATCACCAAAAAATTCATGGAAGAGTGCTTTGGTGGACATAATCCCCAATAAAAAGTATAGCTCGTGCAGACATGGGGAAGGAGGATTCAAGGATGAACTATCAGGTTGTTGTGATAGAAGACAGAACACAGGCAGATCTGGAAAGCTGGGGCACTTAAATGAAAAGGAAAATTGGATGATGTTCTAATTTCGAGGGAAATTTACTGGAGGTGGGGAATCATGTGGGGAACCGACCCTGAAAATCTCAGCTCCAAAATATTTGGGAGTTGGGAGCTAAAAATCTCAGAGTAAGCCTCTATCCAGCAGAACAGCACCCTGGACAGCACTTCGAAAGGATGCTCGCGATGGCTCGTCGGCGGCACGAACGGCGGCGGCGGCGGCAGAGATAGAACTCAGAGGGGCAAAGGAAGAAGTAGGATTAGGCTTCACACCCTGGAGGGCTGGAGGAAGAAGAAGAACAGTAAGGGGGAAGACGAGGCACACCTTGCTCTCTTGGGCAATTTCCAAAATTTTCTTTCATTAACTTCTATCAAATGGAAAATACAAGCCTTAAATATAGAAATACAAATGACCACTCCTACCCTTAGATCTAGGGTTTGGGAGGGACATTAAGGGAATGAGAGAATTAATTCTCCCATGCGTTTTGGACCCAAATAAAATAAAAAAACAAACCTATTAATATATACTAAATAGGGGGCGGCCGCTTGACCTTAAGCTTCCAACTTTGACATTTTGTCCACCTTGTCCCCCCCCTTGGTCCAAGCCTTCTAGAAGCCCACCTTGGACCTTTGACCGGCCCCACATGGACCCCAAGATGGCAGTTGGACCAATGAGGAAGGAGATGGGGGCCCCTTGCTGGTCCTACTAGACTTTTACACAAAAACCCAAAGATCCTTAGGGAATGACAAATTTGTTTATAAAGCCTTACAATTGTAAACATGTTTTCCCAAGGATATAAATGCAAACTAAAGGACATAAATGCAAATAAAAATACTAGTGTCTGGAGTTGATTCCCATCAATTCTCTCCGGGTGGGAAGAACTCGACCCCGTCGAGTAAGGGGTGCGGCTGCTGGAGTAGCTCCGGTGAATCCGTCACCGTACCAAGTAGCGTGGGCACGCTCTACTCCAAGTAATCGTCACCTGCTCATTCCGTATATACTCGATATGCACAAGCTGCTGTGGGAACGAGGCTAGTGGTGGACACTCCGGGGTGGGGTCACTCTCAAAGAGGAGGAGGAGGCTCGAAGACTCACTAGGAATCACCGCTGGGTCCCTGTAGGTGACTAGATCCGGGATATGGATGTAGAGCTGATCCCATACTCCGGTAAGGCTACAACGCACGCAATAGAGCCGACTTGCCTCACACACGCAAGGGACTGGCATCTACGTACTTGCTCAAGACACATGCAGACTCATCATGCACTAACAAATGTATACATAGACTCCTAACAAACCACACAAAGAAACCACACAAACAAATCACACAAAGAAGAAGACAAACTCATGAAGGACCCTAGACTTAATGCGATGACATCACCCCACTAGGTGGTCATCATCCGAGTGCTGCACCCTGGGTTTCGGTGGGGTCTTCCGGGTCTATCTCATAGAACTCATCAGCTAGTGCCGGATTGGCCTCATAGCTGACAGACACAATCCCATAAGGTGGGTCTTCTCCAACCCTCTTGTCCCCTAGGGCTAGTGAGGTATGAGAGGGGCATTGGTTGGCAAAGCGGCTAAACCCCTGACAGTGATAACACTACATTCGAGACCTACTACTCTCTCCGATGAGTGGTCCCTTACCCTTATCCTCCCGACGGACAGGGGGTGTAGTGGGTGTAGGTAACAAGGGAGGAGGTGTGGGTGCCAGAGGACGGGCAATAGGTCCCGGAGGGTGGGCAATGGGTGCCGGTGGTTGGGATGTAGGTAGCTCCCGTGGCGGGGGAAGACGTGGCCTGGGAGCAAAGTGCTCCTTACGGGCGGGCTCTTGAGGTCGAGCCATGGGGGCCCTCGGGTATGGACCTAAAGAGCTACGGGGCTCGGCACTACGGAGAGGGACGGGGCCCAACCGTTGGGTAGACTCGAACTCTCCCTCGAACTGCTCCATCTCGAGAGTAACCTGGTATGCATCCTCCAACTTATCCACCTTACAGCTAAAAAGCTCATACTGTAGGTGTGGTCATAAACCACGCCGAAATCGGGAAACGGTCAGCGAGCTCTCCTCCGTGGCATCACATCGCAGAAAGTATTCATCAAACTCAATGATGTAATCGAATATAGACCGATCTCCTTGGGTGAGACTCTGCCACCTGTCTATGAGACGCTGGCGGTAAGTGGAAGGGAGGTACTTCTTCCTAAGTTTGGACCTCATCTCTTACCACGTCTCTACCTGGGGTTCTTGACGGTGAAACAGTAGGTTTTCCATGTTCCTCCGAAAAGTTTGTGCCTGCCCTAACAGTTTCATTTTGGCGAACTTTATCTTCCGATTGTCCGACATCTCGAACCACTCAAAATATCGATCCATGCCGGCCTCCCAATCAAGATAGACTTTTGGGTCTAAGGACCCGTCAAAAGTGGGAGGGTCTACATGGACGGTCCTAAGGGTTCGCTCGTCCTCATCCAACTCACGGTTACGTCATTGAACACAACAGTCACGACCATATCCCCCATTTTCATTCTCGGACTCATAGTCATGCGCCTCGAGGATTTGACGTCTCCTAACATCTATCCCTTGAACCCTTGGAGCAGCAGGTTGCTGAACCGGTTCCTGTTGACCATGTGTAGGTGGGGGAGGTGCCTCGACTGGGGCACTCGGGGGTGCCTCGGCTGGGGCTCTCTCTAATGTGGCAACTCTCCCGACCAGGCCCTGAACGGACTGGTCCGACCCTTCGGCCCTATCCTCTAAGGCCTTCATCCTCTTTTCTAGGCGTGTGCCTAGACCATCCACTCGCGTACTCAACCCTTCCATCCGATCTACCCGTGTAGTCAACACATCCATGCGTGTACTCAACCCTTTCATTTCTCCCATAATGGCTTTGAACATTGCGGCCATGATGCGGGACCGACTGACTCGCTAGCTAGCCTAGGACGCTAAAGAACGCGACCAGCACGCGCACGTGACAAGGCAAGCCGGTGTGACCGACTAACGTGAACTCCCTCCGGGTGGAGGCGTCTCTCAACATAACTCCGAACCACGGCCGTCCCAAGGAGGGAGGCGCGACGGGATCACAACGGGCGAGAAGCCGCTGGACGACATGGGAGTCTAGTCCGAGCTCGGTGCTCGATTAGGGCCAAGGGAGGTGGGCGCTCTCGTCACTCAACCAGCAGTGATAAATACAGTCTAGCTAGGCCCTACACTCACTCGCGCGGCACATTCAATCGCATACGGAATAAGCAAGTAATAAAGGAGGGAGCGAGACACGTACCTCCACGCCTAGGCGTGGGGAAGGAACCCCGGCCGAGTCCAACCACCCCGATACACGTGGATAGACGGATACAAATACAAACACGGCCCACTCCTCGCAGGGAGGTAAAAGGCTACAATCACAAAGTCCATGGGGCGGCCGGTGCACGGGCTGACGGGCAGCAGCCGGTGATGAGAATGACGCCGGAAGCCGACCCTCGCACGATCGCTCGTCCCTGTAGTGGGTGGTGAGGTGGTCCACGTCACCACGAGACGCTGTAGGGATGTCGAGCCGGAAGGGGAATCCACGGGCTGCTGCTACGGCGCCGAAGGAAGTCGACCCGGCGAACGGCTGCTGACTGGTCGCAGTGACAGCCGGCGGAGCTGATGCTGGTACGTGGACGTCCGGACAGCGTTTGGGGCGGCGTCTTCTCTGGTGGATGGCTGACAGGGGCGGTCAACAAAGGACAGCCGCGGCCGAAGGGGTCCCGTGGGAGATCTGGGTGCAGAGAGCGCTGTAAACCGGGAGAAACAGTCTGCCTACGGAGTGGTCAGACCGGTGACCTTGGATGGGGCGACAAGGGCGCAGGGTTACAGAAAGAGTTCTGACCCGAGATGTTTACTGGAGGTGTGGTGGGATGTGAGGAGTCGAGCCACCAACTTGCAGGTCGATCCGTGGACGGGAGAGGGTACCTCCTTTGGAGGCCCGTTGCTGGCAGTCCCGCTCGGGTACTGTAGCGCAGGATTGCGCACTAAAAGTGTTCTTGAAGACAACTTTCAGCCCCGATGGAGTTTTGAGGCGAGACCAATTAGGTTGGATTCGTAACTGGGAGGGGAACAAATGTTAAGAAGGGAAGGGGATCAGAAAACAACGGGAAGGTGGCGTAAATGGGCGGACAAAAGGGCTCTGGTTCAGGCGAGACTGTCAGGGTGACAGCCAGCGCACCAAAAGTAGGTATGAAGGGAACTTTCGCTGTGGGTGGAGTTTTGAGACGAAACCGGTGGGGTTGGAACGGTGACAGGAAGGGGTACAAAAGTCGTGAAGACCTTTGAGAGAGACGCCGCCGGGAAGTAGACGCACCAGACCGAACTTTGGACACCCGATCTGCTGTCAGCACAGGGACGCCCGGGGAAGAGGATGAAGATCCCGCGTGCGCCGTCGCTTCACCGAACTCGTCGCCGTGAATGTTGGAAGAAGGTTGCTGGCGTTGGGATCCTTGGAGGAGATCTCCTACCCCTGGGCGTCTCACCCAAGGACTGGAGAGGGGGTGAGGGCGTCGCACCCTCAAGGAGGAGGAAGAGGAAGGGATCGCCCCTTTCAAGATGGTGGCTGCGCACAAGGCTTTTCAAACTTAATTCTTCATTGATTGATTTCCAAAAGAGAAAATACAACATATTATATGTGGGAGGGGAAACCCTAATTAGTTTCCTAAAATAAAAATACAAAAAGAGCCTATTTAAATTTGAAATCCTACACAATAGGGGAGGGGGCGCACTTGCCTCCTAAAAGAAAGGAGGGAAGGTGGGGGGCGCACCTCCCATGAGGTGGGAAGGGTGGGTGCGCCCTCCTCCTTCTCCAACCCTAATGGATCCCCAGATAACAGGCCTGGGTAGTGGAGCAAGGAGGAAAAGGCCCAGTATGGGCTTTCTCCTAGGCGCCCAGCCCAAATGGGCTTGAAGAGTGAACCAAGGTGGCCCATTAACCTCCCTAGCCTCTAGCAAGCCTACAAAACACAAATAAAACCTAATTGGCCTCAAAAAAGGTCCATGACTGAAAGAAAATTGTCCACACACGGACTAAACCAAGGCCCAACATGGCCCAAAGCATAAAATAAGTGATGATAGCTCCGCTAATCTGTCAACTGGTCGCCGAGCCAAAGGGATGCCGGCGAGATCCGTGTACTCCGTCGTAAAGTGTGACGCGTGTCCTCACCAATTCTCCCCGGGTGGGAAGAACTCGACCCCGTCGAGTAAGGGTCACGGTCGCTCAGGTAACGCTCCAGCAAGTCCGGATCAATCCGCTCCAGCTCTCCCCGCGTGATCCAGGTGTCGTCTGTCTCAGGGCGCCCTCTCCAACGCACTAGGAAGCGCTGGTAGGCCCCGCTCCTGGTGGTGGTCACCTGCTCATCCAGTATACAATCGATGTGCTCGCGTCTCTGTAATGGGGCTGGAGGAGGTGGACTCTCAGAAGGTGTATCGCTCACAACAGGAAGGGGAGGCCCAAGAAGCTCACTGGGAATCACTGCTGGATCCCGATAGGCCACCAGATCAGAGACGTTGAACGTCGAACTGATCCCATAATCATCTGGCAGCTCAATCTCATATGCGTTAGACCCAATCCGCCTCAGAACTCGGAAGGGTCCGGCACCGCGGTCCTGGAGTTTCTTTACGGCCCCCGAAAGGAACCGTTCAGGTCTGACCCTGATCATGACATACTCTCCCTCGCGGAACTCACGGGTGTGTCGATGCGCATCAGCTAATTCCATATAACGTGCGTTGCTGGCCTCGAGGTGGTGATGATGCAGACTCCGAATAAGATATGTAGACTCATACCTATGTGAATGCAGAGGTGGTCCTGGACATCCAAACATGGACCTAGCATGCTTATGACTCCTATATGATTGGACAACACGGGGAGGTCCTGGACAACCAAAGTTGTATCTATCATGCATGTGTGTCCTACCAAGTGTGCTAGACTTTGGGGGACCAATATGAATAGACTCACTCACCATGTAACCCCTATATGATTGTGGACGGGATGATGCATGAAAGAGAGATAAAGGAGTGAAAGGAGAGTGATAATGGACCATCTGGGGCTCCCTCCTAGCCAAACTCTGGGGTGTGGGTCCATGCATGGAAGGAGAGTGATAATGGACCTCCTCGTCACAAGGGGTGAGGAAATATGGATCGGGAGGTTTAATAGGAAAAGGATCAAAAGGGTCAAAGAAATGGAGACTTTTCCTAACATGCCCCTTCACTATACTTGCCCATGTCGGATATTCGCCAAGGTGCAAATGGTCACCTTTAGGCACTATGAATGATGGGGCAAGGGAACCATAAGGGCCAGGGAGACAAGGTTCCTCCCTCGGCGTAGTAATGCCATAAGATGGGGGAAAGGCAACCTCATCGAGTATGGGAAAGAATAGAAGGACCTCGGAAGTGATAGGACCTATGGTGTACACCGAGGTAATAGACCCCAAAGCTGGGAGTAGGAAGCTATGACTATAGGGTTGGTCAGACCCTAAGGCCAACATGTATGTCAACTCCCACTGACAATCCAAACTCTTAAGAAACTCCCTCACATTCTCTATAAAGCTGAAGGACCGAAAAGTGGTGTGAAAGGAGTTAAGGGGTATGACTGGGAGAGTTGGCTCCATGGAGGGGTAGTAGGTGATCGAGACATCTAGATGTGGACCCTCCCTTAACCAGCTAGCTAAAAACTCCCCAATGACAAGCTCACCCTTGAGAGGTAGTAATGGCTCGAGATGTGGGTCGAAGGATGAAGCATCTACCCCCAGTGAGGGAACGGGGTCCTCTATATACTGGATGGGATCTTGGTCCTCTATCGACTCATCCAAATACTCCGCCTCAAGACCCGGATCAGCCTCATAACCGACGGATATGAGCTTACTATAAGGGGTTACGCGGGTCAGGTATCGATCAAAGGAAGCTTGGAAGTCAGCCTTCACGGATGGCATATCGGACCTCAGGTCTCGGGGAGCGGCCAAGGTGGTGGCGGGTAGTGGACAAGCCCTCGGAGGGTGGGTAGAGACAGTAGGTTGCTGAAGCTGAGGGGCAGAGGCTGTAGCCGTGGATCGAGGGTGATAGTCCCTCGGATGGGAATAGTGAGGTCTAGAGGTAAAGGAATCCTGACGAGCCGACTCCTGTGGACGGGCCACGGGTCCCCGAGGGTATGGTCTAGGGGTAGCTCGAGAATACGACCCACGAGAGTATGTGGGTGTGGGGTGCTGGACCGGAGCAAACTCGAGCTCAAACTGCTCCCGTCCACGGATCGACCTGCAAGTTGGTGGCTCGACTCCTCACATCCCACCACACCTCCAGTAAACATCTCGGGTCAGAACTCTTTCTGTAACCCTGCGCCCTTGTCGCCCCATCCAAGGTCACCGGTCTGACCACTCCGTAGGCAGACTGTTTCTCCCGGTTTACAGCGCTCTCTGCACCCAGATCTCCCACGGGACCCCTTCGGCCGCGGCTGGATGCGGGACCGACTGACTCGCTAGCTAGCCTAGGACGCTAAAGAACGCGACCAGCACGCGCACGTGACAAGGCAAGCCGGTGTGACCGACTAACGTGAACTCCCTCCGGGTGGAGGCGTCTCTCAACATAACTCCGAACCACGGCCGTCCCAAGGAGGGAGGCGCGACGGGATCACAACGGGCGAGAAGCCGCTGGACGACATGGGAGTCTAGTCCGAGCTCGGTGCTCGATTAGGGCCAAGGGAGGTGGGCGCTCTCGTCACTCAACCAGCAGTGATAAATACAGTCTAGCTAGGCCCTACACTCACTCGCGCGGCACATTCAATCGCATACGGAATAAGCAAGTAATAAAGGAGGGAGCGAGACACGTACCTCCACGCCTAGGCGTGGGGAAGGAACCCCGGCCGAGTCCAACCACCCCGATACACGTGGATAGACGGATACAAATACAAACACGGCCCACTCCTCGCAGGGAGGTAAAAGGCTACAATCACAAAGTCCATGGGGCGGCCGGTGCACGGGCTGACGGGCAGCAGCCGGTGATGAGAATGACGCCGGAAGCCGACCCTCGCACGATCGCTCGTCCCTGTAGTGGGTGGTGAGGTGGTCCACGTCACCACGAGACGCTGTAGGGATGTCGAGCCGGAAGGGGAATCCACGGGCTGCTGCTACGGCGCCGAAGGAAGTCGACCCGGCGAACGGCTGCTGACTGGTCGCAGTGACAGCCGGCGGAGCTGATGCTGGTACGTGGACGTCCGGACAGCGTTTGGGGCGGCGTCTTCTCTGGTGGATGGCTGACAGGGGCGGTCAACAAAGGACAGCCGCGGCCGAAGGGGTCCCGTGGGAGATCTGGGTGCAGAGAGCGCTGTAAACCGGGAGAAACAGTCTGCCTACGGAGTGGTCAGACCGGTGACCTTGGATGGGGCGACAAGGGCGCAGGGTTACAGAAAGAGTTCTGACCCGAGATGTTTACTGGAGGTGTGGTGGGATGTGAGGAGTCGAGCCACCAACTTGCAGGTCGATCCGTGGACGGGAGAGGGTACCTCCTTTGGAGGCCCGTTGCTGGCAGTCCCGCTCGGGTACTGTAGCGCAGGATTGCGCACTAAAAGTGTTCTTGAAGACAACTTTCAGCCCCGATGGAGTTTTGAGGCGAGACCAATTAGGTTGGATTCGTAACTGGGAGGGGAACAAATGTTAAGAAGGGAAGGGGATCAGAAAACAACGGGAAGGTGGCGTAAATGGGCGGACAAAAGGGCTCTGGTTCAGGCGAGACTGTCAGGGTGACAGCCAGCGCACCAAAAGTAGGTATGAAGGGAACTTTCGCTGTGGGTGGAGTTTTGAGACGAAACCGGTGGGGTTGGAACGGTGACAGGAAGGGGTACAAAAGTTGTGAAGACCTTTGAGAGAGACGCCGCCGGGAAGTAGACGCACCAGACCGAACTTTGGACACCCGATCTGCTGTCAGCACAGGGACGCCCGGGGAAGAGGATGAAGATCCCGCGTGCGCCGTCGCTTCACCGAACTCGTCGCCGTGAATGTTGGAAGAAGGTTGCTGGCGTTGGGATCCTTGGAGGAGATCTCCTACCCCTGGGCGTCTCACCCAAGGACTGGAGAGGGGGTGAGGGCGTCGCACCCTCAAGGAGGAGGAAGAGGAAGGGATCGCCCCTTTCAAGATGGTGGCTGCGCACAAGGCTTTTCAAACTTAATTCTTCATTGATTGATTTCCAAAAGAGAAAATACAACATATTGATGGGGGACGGGGACCGACACGGACTAAGAGTCACAAAGACTCTAACTGGGCCAGCAATAGTACGCACAAGGGTCGCCAAATGGCTGACCACCGTGATATCCCACAGATGGAGGGACGTCTCTCAACAGACACTCCGACCGCGGCCGTCCCAATGAGGGAGGCGCACGTGCCTAGGCGTGTAGTCAAACCCCAAAGACTAGGGGAATCGAGTCCTAACTCGATGCTTGATTAGTGCTAGGGAAGGATGCTCTCACTCACAATCCGCAGTGATGATAACAAATAGCTAGGCGCCTACTCTCTCTCACGCGGCATAGTCAAAAGCATACTAAAAGAGCAAGCAACAGGAGAGGAGTCGGAACGCGTACCTCCACGCCAAGGCGTGGGAAAGGAACCCCGGCCGTGGACCAACAACCCGATACACTGAAGACCAATAAAATACAACCCAATAACGGCCCACTCCTCGCAGGGAGGTAACAGGCTACAAACAAAGCATTCGGGTTGCCGGGCACGGGTTGACGGGCCGCACTCGGTGACGGCACGATGCTGCAGAATCGGTATCGCGCGCGCCTGGACGAAGATGGGTCCCACGGACTGAGGCGACGTCCGAATGAGGTGCCGTCAGGGAGGACGTGTCACTGACTGCTGCAGGTACGCTCCGGTCAGAGGGGACGCGCTGGTTCCGCCGGTGGTGGCCGTGGGCGCTGCTGCAACTCAGGTCTGGTTCTGGGGTCGCAGAACAGCGCACGCCGACGGTAAAATCCGGAAAACGGCCTTCTGGTATCCGAACAGGTCCAGGCCGGTTGGAGGTGGAAGCTGACTGGTAGAAGTCGTCCTCGGTCAAACGGCGCGGGCAGATGACGCCGGTACTAGTCGCAGGAGCCGCTGGAAGTTGGTGTTGATTCGCTGGCCGGACTGTGCAGGCCCGCCGGCGCAAGCCCACTAGAACGACTGCCACGGACGGTGACGATGTCGAAACGCGACGCCGTCGGCGGCGTTGGAAAGCTGACTCGGAGATCCACGAACCCTGAAGAAACCAGGGTAAAAGGCGCAGCGTGGAGGCCTGGGGAAAATTCGCAAGAAGGGCCTCCCTGCTGGGCGAGCAGAGAAGGGGGTGCTGGCGCAGGTCGACGGAGAAAATCGGTACGGGCGGTGCCGACCTCCGATTGACGCGAAACCAGCGCCAACGCGAAGCTGATCCGCCAACGTATCTCCAGAAAATAGGAGGGAGCCAAACTCGTCCAAGAGAGGGGGCGAGATCTGCTGCAAGTCGGTGTAGAAATCTGATCTTCCGCACACGAACCGTAGACGAAGAAGAAGAGGGTAAAGGGGAACCCCGGAGTCCACCGGGGGCTGAGGCGTCGCACCTCGCCGATCTCCCGTCGCAGGAGAAGAGAGAAAGAGAGAGGGGGGCGCAGCCACCTTCAAGCACAATCTTCAAAATTCATTCATTCATTAATTCTCACAAAAGGAAATTACATGCCTTATATATCGGGGGAGGGGAATTAGGGTTTCACCCAGCCAAGGGAGGAGGGGTGCGACCAGGACCTTCCCCATTCAAGGGGGGGGGGCGGCCAAGCCTCCTCCAATCAAGGAGGGATCAAGGGGAGGGGGGCGCCCAAAGAAGAAAGGTGAGGGAGGTGGAATGGGAAAGGGGTGTGCCCAAAAAGGAAAGAAGAGGAGGCAAGGTGGGGAAGGTGGCGCAGCCACCTTGGATGGGGAAGGGGGAATGCGCCCCAAACCCTAACCCTAATCCAAACACTATGGGCCAAGGCCAAGCCCAATAGTAAAAGAAAAAAAAAGGACCCATTATCCCTACACATAGTCTGATAGCAATAAAACTAGATAACATGTCCACGCAGGGACTAATCCAAGGCCCACATGGCCTGAGCAAGCAGAGAAGATAGCTAGAAGATGCCGCCATCGCCGAGCCACAAGGAAGTAGCGGTGTGCCGGGTGCTCCGTCGAGGATAGCGCCGTGTGTCCTCACCAATTCTCCCCGGGTGGGAAGAACTCGACCCCGTCGAGTAAGGGTCACGATCGCTGAGGTACCGCTCCAGCTCTCCGCGTGTAATCTAGGTGTTGTCCGACTCGGGGCGCCCTCTCCAACGCACTAGGAAGCGTTGGTAGGCTCCGCTCCTGGTAGTAGTCACCTGCTCATCCAGTATGCAATCTATATGCTCGCGTTTTTGTAGTGGGGCTGGAGGAGGTGGACTCTCAGTAGGTGTATCACTCACAACAGGAGGGTCAGGCCCAAATAACTCGCTGGGTATCACCGCGGGATCCTGATAAGCTACCAGATCAGAGACATTGAATGTCGAACTGATCCCGTAGTCGTCTGGAAGCTCGATCTCATACGCGTTCGACCCAATACGCCTCAACACTCTGAATGGTCCTGCACCGCGATCCTGGAGTTTCTTGACGGCTCCCGAAGGAAACCGCTCCGGTCTAACCCGGACCAGGACGTACTCTCCCTCGCGGAACCCACGTGTGCGTCTGTGCACGTCGGCTAACTCCTTGTAACGAGTGTTGCTGGCCTCGAGATGGTGATGATGATGTAGACTCCGAACTAGCTGAGTGGATCGATGCCTGTATGAATGCAATGGTGGTCCTGGACATCCAAAAACGGACCTAGCATGGCTATGACACCTACTTGACTGAGCAACATAGGGAGGACCTGGGCAACCAAAGTTGTATCTATCGTGCATGGGTGCCCTACAGAATGTGGTAGACTCATGGGGACTAGATTGCCCAAACTCTCTCATGACATCCCCTATATGAGACCAACCCCTAAATGACCCTGAAGATGCATGAGACGAAGACCGATGATCCTTTCCTACCAAGCTCTGAGGTGTGAATGTAGGCTGGGTGAGACGTTGGCGAGCATGGGTGGAAGGGGTGTGATAAAGGACCTCCTCGATAAGGTGGGGGGGGGAAGAATACGAATCGGGAGGCTCACTAGGGAGGGGATCGAAAGGGTCAAAGAAATGATACCCCCTCCCGACAGGTCCCTTCACAATACTTGCCCAAGTGTGACATTCACCCTGGTGCAGATAGCCACCCTCAGGCAAAAGGATGGATGGGGCAAGGGGCTCACATGAAAGGTAAGGGAGGCACTGTTCCTTCCTCAAGATCGTATTGCCATAAGAGGGGACGCAATCGAGTTCATCCAGGACGGGAAAGAATAAAAGAACCTCAGAGGTGATATGACCTATGGTGTAAACCGAGGTAATGGAGCCCAAGGCAGGGAATATAAAGCTATGACTATAAGGTTGGTCTGACCCTAAGGCCAACATGTAGGTCAACTCCCATTGGCAATCCAAGCTCCTAAGAAACTCCCTCACATCTTCTATAAACCTGAAGGACTGAAAAGTTGTGTGAAAGGAGTTAATGGGGACAATAGGAAGGGCTGGCTCTAAGGGTGGGTAGTAAGGAATCAAGACATCCAGATGAGGACTCTTCCTTAACCAGCTATCTAGAGGCTCTCCAATGACAAGTTCACCCTCGAGAGACAAGGATGGCTCCAGATGAGGGGCAAAAGCATTGTCCTCAAGTGAGGAAAATGAGTCCTCTATGAAGTGGGTGGGGCCTTGGCTCTCTATCAAGGGTGCTAGGCTGAAAGTGTCAGCCCCAACCTCCATAGGTATAGGCACGACTAGAAGCTCCATAGGCTCACTCCTTAACTCCTCAACGTCAGCTAGGTACTCCTCAACCAACTCCTGTCCTGCCTCATAAGTCACTGGAATAAACCCAGGTGGGGCCCCCTCCGAATGTGTGTCCTCCAAGATAGGGGAATGTGAAGGACGTCGGTCAGAGAACCGAGCATTCCCACTATAGGGGGTCACAGGGGTGGACTCCGGGGGTGGTGGTAGGCGTGAGCTCGGAGGCGGAGCGGACTGTGGGCTAGAGGGCCACAGTGAGTTAAGATAAGCATCCCTCCTATCCAACCGATCCGAAATCATTTGCACAAGCTGGGCAATGGTGTGGGTTGGAGTAGGAAGATCATGATGGACTTTCCCGTAGTCATTTGGTTTGGGCTTGGGTCTAGGCTCTTCTATGTGTGGGGCTCGTTGCCTCCGACTAGGACCCACTTGTTCGTATGTAATTGGGTGGGGTCGGTTGGAGGTGATCGATTGGGGAACATAGACCCTCCTAAGCTCTTTCTTCATACCCCACCACGACTCGATGGGATTTTGCCCCCTAATGTCTCTCAAACTCTCAATGTGTCTCCACTTATCCGTGGCTTTGTGCAAAAGCCTCTCCTTAGCAAAAGAGACTTGCATGGCTCCGGACATGGGATAGCAATCAAAATATCTATCCATGGCGGCTTCCCAAGTGTGGTATACGCACGGGTCATGGGAGCCGTCAAATGTTGGGGCTGTGGGCCTTAAGAATGGGATAGGGTGGTTCCCATGCCCCTGAGAGATATGCCACAAATCAGCTGGGCTAAACAATTGAGAATCCATGGGACTCTTTGAGGGGTTCCTATGGGATGGACATGCGGGGCAACTATGGGGATTAGACACGACCCTTTTGAAGTGGAAATGCGAAGGGCAGAATGGACTCAAATGTGCCCTAGACAACCTAAAGATGCAAATGACCTAAGACCCCAATTTGTTAGAACAAACTGGTTCCCTAAGCTCTGATACCACTTTGATGGGGAACGGGGACCGACACGGACTAAGAGTCACAAAGACTCTAACTGGGCCAGCAATAGTACGCACAAGGGTCGCCAAATGGCTGACCACCGTGATATCCCACAGATGGAGGGACGTCTCTCAACAGACACTCCGACCGCGGCCGTCCCAATGAGGGAGGCGCACGTGCCTAGGCGTGTAGTCAAACCCCAAAGACTAGGGGAATCGAGTCCTAACTCGATGCTTGATTAGTGCTAGGGAAGGATGCTCTCACTCACAATCCGCAGTGATGATAACAAATAGCTAGGCGCCTACTCTCTCTCACGCGGCATAGTCAAAAGCATACTAAAAGAGCAAGCAACAGGAGAGGAGTCGGAACGCGTACCTCCACGCCAAGGCGTGGGAAAGGAACCCCGGCCGTGGACCAACAACCCGATACACTGAAGACCAATAAAATACAACCCAATAACGGCCCACTCCTCGCAGGGAGGTAACAGGCTACAAACAAAGCATTCGGGTTGCCGGGCACGGGTTGACGGGCCGCACTCGGTGACGGCACGATGCTGCAGAATCGGTATCGCGCGCGCCTGGACGAAGATGGGTCCCACGGACTGAGGCGACGTCCGAATGAGGTGCCGTCAGGGAGGACGTGTCACTGACTGCTGCAGGTACGCTCCGGTCAGAGGGGACGCGCTGGTTCCGCCGGTGGTGGCCGTGGGCGCTGCTGCAACTCAGGTCTGGTTCTGGGGTCGCAGAACAGCGCACGCCGACGGTAAAATCCGGAAAACGGCCTTCTGGTATCCGAACAGGTCCAGGCCGGTTGGAGGTGGAAGCTGACTGGTAGAAGTCGTCCTCGGTCAAACGGCGCGGGCAGATGACGCCGGTACTAGTCGCAGGAGCCGCTGGAAGTTGGTGTTGATTCGCTGGCCGGACTGTGCAGGCCCGCCGGCGCAAGCCCACTAGAACGACTGCCACGGACGGTGACGACGTCGAAACGCGACGCCGTCGGCGGCGTCGGACAGCTGACTCGGAGATCTACGAACCCTGAAGAAACCAGGGTAAAAGGCGCAGCGTGGAGGCCTGGGGAAAATTCGCAAGAAGGGCCTCCCTGCTGGGCGAGCAGAGAAGGGGGTGCTGGCGCAGGTCGACGGAGAAAATCGGTACGGGCGGTGCCGACCTCCGATTGACGCGAAACCAGCGCCAACGCGAAGCTGATCCGCCAACGTATCTCCAGAAAATAGGAGGGAGCCAAACTCGTCCAAGAGAGGGGGCGAGATCTGCTGCAAGTCGGTGTAGAAATCTGATCTTCCGCACACGAACCGTAGACGAAGAAGAAGAGGGTAAAGGGGAACCCCGGAGTCCACCGGGGGCTGAGGCGTCGCACCTCGCCGATCTCCCGTCGCAGGAGAAGAGAGAAAGAGAGAGGGGGGCGCAGCCACCTTCAAGCACAATCTTCAAAATTCATTCATTCATTAATTCTCACAAAAGGAAATTACATGCCTTATATATCGGGGGAGGGGAATTAGGGTTTCACCCAGCCAAGGGAGGAGGGGTGCGACCAGGACCTTCCCCATTCAAGGGGGGGGGGGCGGCCAAGCCTCCTCCAATCAAGGAGGGATCAAGGGGAGGGGGGCGCCCAAAGAAGAAAGGTGAGGGAGGTGGAATGGGAAAGGGGTGTGCCCAAAAAGGAAAGAAGAGGAGGCAAGGTGGGGAAGGTGGCGCAGCCACCTTGGATGGGGAAGGGGGAATGCGCCCCAAACCCTAACCCTAATCCAAACACTATGGGCCAAGGCCAAGCCCAATAGTAAAAGAAAAAAAAAAGGACCCATTATCCCTACACATAGTCTGATAGCAATAAAACTAGATAACATGTCCACGCAGGGACTAATCCAAGGCCCACATGGCCTGAGCAAGCAGAGAAGATAGCTAGAAGATGCCGCCATCGCCGAGCCACAAGGAAGTAGCGGTGTGCCGGGTGCTCCGTCGAGGATAGCGCCGTGTGTCCTCACCACATATTATATGTGGGAGGGGAAACCCTAATTAGTTTCCTAAAATAAAAATACAAAAAGAGCCTATTTAAATTTGAAATCCTACACAATAGGGGAGGGGGCGCACTTGCCTCCTAAAAGAAAGGAGGGAAGGTGGGGGGCGCACCTCCCATGAGGTGGGAAGGGTGGGTGCGCCCTCCTCCTTCTCCAACCCTAATGGATCCCCAGATAACAGGCCTGGGTAGTGGAGCAAGGAGGAAAAGGCCCAGTATGGGCTTTCTCCTAGGCGCCCAGCCCAAATGGGCTTGAAGAGTGAACCAAGGTGGCCCATTAACCTCCCTAGCCTCTAGCAAGCCTACAAAACACAAATAAAACCTAATTGGCCTCAAAAAAGGTCCATGACTGAAAGAAAATTGTCCACACACGGACTAAACCAAGGCCCAACATGGCCCAAAGCATAAAATAAGTGATGATAGCTCCGCTAATCTGTCAACTGGTCGCCGAGCCAAAGGGATGCCGGCGAGATCCGTGTACTCCGTCGTAAAGTGTGACGCGTGTCCTCACCAGGCCACTTCATCGGGACTATGGACTCGGGATTCGGCCATGGGTGGTCGTGGTGGTGAGTACTGTGTATCTCTACGAGTGGGCATGCAAATGACGACTAGGACAAGACACTCCCTAGACTCAAGACCCTTAGACTTAACCCAACTTCCAGTACGTGGCGGAGTTGTTGGATCCGAAGATCCTCTCTCGCAAGTGTGCGGCCTTCCCGATAGGCGTAACCTACCGTTCGGACAACACCTTTTGATATACCGGGTTATCGGGATGAAATGCACACCCAGGACAACACCCTAGACTTAGACCGTGCTATGAAGACTACCTTAGACTCGACTTGCTCTGATACCATATTGATGCAGGACGGACAGCGAACTCGACTCCGAGGTGATATGCAATCCTTGGACTCTAAACAAGCTCGCGATCATCCCTAAGCGAGGGAAGCGTCGGACGTGTGCGGTTGAGAAACCGGTAATGAGCTAGGGTGGTCGGCTCTCTCTCGTGCCCTGATCGGGTCACGGGACGGGTCTCGCTCTCTCGCTCACAACGGTGAATAACAATAAATAGCGAGCTAATTAACCTATCATGCACTCTAGCAGCGGCATATGAAAGATATACGAAATAAAGCAAAATGCCGAGTAAAGGAGCGAACACGATACCTCCATGCGTCGGGCGTGGGGAAGATGATCCCGGCCGAACTTGTACTCCCGGAACAGTAACTAATTAAATTACAGTAATGAATATTACTGCCCACTCTACGCAGGGAGGTAAAGGGCTACACAGTGGGAGTCGGGAGTAGCGGGTTCAGGTTGACGGGCAGCGTTTTGTGTAGCTTCGGCGGCACGCGTACTCACGAACGTGGGGCCCACGTGCTGGTCGGTGGGGCCAAGTGGGCCCAGAGTGGCACCGCTATGACACTGGCTCCTGGAGAGGCACTCCCTAGGACGGCGGCACGCTGGTTTGCCTTGCGGAAGGCGAGTCGGCTCCGGTCTTCACTTGTTGACCTTGCTGTCCACAGATCTGAAGTTCTATTTATACAGCGCGCGACCCGGCGAGATCAGCTTCTGCGATCAATCCCGATGTCCGATCGATGCGAAATTGGTGCCGTTGGAAAGCTGACTTGAAGTACTTCGATCTATGGCGAGAGAAAGAATTTTGACTATCCTGGATCTGGCCTTGGTCGAATTTATAAGTTGCTGGTTGGAAGAACCAGATCTGGCAGGACAGAATTTAGTTTTCCTGAGAGTCAGAATTGACCACAACTCAAACTTCGGATCTGGGTGTTGAGTTCTTAATGAAAGTTGTAGAGGGGAAAGATAGGAAGACGGGGATAGTTTTTGTGTGAATTATGGTGGAGGTTTGGCTGGGAAAATTGATTTTCTAACACTGGGTGGTCGGATCTGGACAGTAGCAGATAGAATAGATTTGGGATTTGACAGAGATTTTAAGAAAATGTAAACGTGATCTATAAATCTCCAAAACATTCATGGAAGAGGGGTTGGGTGGACAGAATCCCCCATAAAAATTATAGCTCATTCAGACATGGGGAAGGTGGATTCAAGGATGAACTACATGGTTGCTGTGACAGAAGACAGAACACAGGCAGATCTGGAAAGCTGGGGCACTTAAATGTAAAAGAAAATTGGATGATGTTCTAATTTCGAGGAAAATTTACTGGAGGTAGGAAATCACGTGGGGAACCGACCCTGAAAATATCAGCTCCAAAAGATTTGGGAGTTGTGAGCTAAAAATCTCGGAGTAAGCCTCTATCTAGTAGAACAGCACCCTAGACAGCACTTCGGAAGGATGCTCGCAGTGGCTCGGCGGCGGCACGAACGGCGGCGGCAGAGATAGAACTCAGAGGGGCAGAGGAAGAAGTAGGATTGGGCTTCACACCCTGGAGGGTTGGAGGAAGAAGAAGAACAGTAAGGGGGAAGAGGGGGCACACCTTGCTCTCTTGGGTAATTTCCAAAATTTTCTTTCATTAACTTCTATCAAATGGAAAATACAAGCCTTAAATATGGAAATACAAATGACCACTCCTACCCTTAGATCTAGGGTTTGGGAGGGAACATTAAGGGAATGAGATAATTAATTCTCCCATGCATTTTGGACCCTAATAAAATAAAAAAACAAACCTATTAATATATACTAAATGGGGGCACCCCCTTGACCTTAAGCTTCCAACTTTGACATTTTGTCCACCTTGTCCCCCCCTGGTCCAAGCCTTCTAGAAGCCCACCTTTGACCTTTGACCGGCCTTACATGGACCCCAAGATGTCACTTGGACCAATGAGGAAGGAGATGGGGGCCCCTTACTAGTCCTACTGGACTTTTACACAAAAACCCAAAGGTCCTTACGGAATGACAAATTGGCTTATAAAGCCTTACAATTGCAAACATGTTTTCCCAAGGATATAAATGCAAACTAAAGGACATAAATGTAAATAAAAATACTAGTGTCTGGAGCTGATTCCCATCAGTTTGGCCACTCCAACTTGAGGTCTATCCAGCCCCTGAGGTGTTCTGGTCATGGTTTAAGGTGACAGAGCGGGTGCTCTGATTGAGAAGTGTGCTCGGTGAGCAGCGGATCTTCTCGGTGAGCTGCTGTTAGGTCGAGCCTGATGTCCTTGTTGTGCTCTGTGGCATCAGAAATGATGTGTCGGTCCCGATTATTTTTACAGATTTCGAGGCAGGATTGGGCTATGGTGTCCCAGTAAGTTCTTGCTCCTGTGCTCTTGTGTGCGAATGGGTTGTGTTCGCCTTGGATTTGGTTGAGATGAGAAGGTTCTACAGTGATTTTGAAACACGAGGATGAGCATCGGCAGTTATCGGTTATGGCTCGTGTTGTGGCTCTCGGTGTGGTGTGTTGCAGTTCGAGAAATTACAGTGGTGGTGCATCGAGAGATGTTGTGATCGTGGTTCGACGTGACACTCGTCGAGTGTGTCGGAGGCACTGACCTGATGGAAGCGATGGTTTTCTCGTGCGGGAAGGTGCTGTTTCTAGCATGCGTAAGGTTCAAGGTCAGGTCGAGCGCGGATATTTTCCGTTGGTTGGAGGTGTGGTTGGTTTCTCCTTTGGTTGGAGAGATTGTGTTTTGGCTAAGGTTCGTCGTCTTGCATTGTGTGTTCGGATTGGTTGGCCTCTGTGTGCCATGGAGTCCGTGCGAGACCTGTTCCCTATTTTGGCAAGGTGGTTGCCTGTGGGAAGTCGTGCCTGATTCCCTTACTGTGTGAGGGTGCTGGCGCTAATCCGGAAGGACGAGTGCTGGTTGGGCGGTGTTCGCATTCTTGGCTGGTGCTGGAACTTTCTGATGCGTGATAGATCGGAGCCTACGGAGTTGTAGAGATTGCCAGATTTGGGAGTGAATCTGTGCTTGGGGTTCGAGGTAATGGAGCTTTCCTCACCCTGTTTCCTGAGGGTGACCAGCCGAGTTGTGGATTGTTGGGATGGCGAGTCCCGAGTTGCGGTGTTGGCTGTGCGCGTGTGGATCAGAGTGCGCAGTGGAAGTGTGGTGGGCCCATAACCCACAGGTTCAGGATCGTAGCGTTGGTTACTACGGGCGGATCCCTGAGATTGCGTTGAGCAACGGAGGATTGGTTCCTCGGTGTGAGACGTGTTGTTGCCATGTCGTTGCTCAAGGTATTATGGTTCTTGGCACTGGCAGGATGGAGTGTTGGGAAAAAATGTTGGCAAGTGTGCCGCATGAGTACCATGTTCCTGTGATGGAAGCCGTGTCAGGCGTCGGTGTTAGACCCGGAGGGGGTTGTTGAGGATGTCGCATGACGGTGGTCGAGGACGTGTTGGTCAGAGTTGGTGGCCTAGTGCCCGACTTATGTTGCCAGTCGTGTCCTCGGATGAGATCATTTTTGGAGAAGTGATCTCTGGCAGACTTTGGGTCCCAGTTGGTGGCTGTGAGTGTTGGTGAGCCTAACCGTGTGATCTACCACGGTAGCATTTGTTGGTTATATAGTCGTGTCAGATTGTGACGGTGAGATATATAATCGACTGGGGACCCAGGGTGCATTGGTTGCAGCGTTGGTGACCAGGTTGCTGTGATTTTGGGTGGCATTTTTCTACCCTAGAGACGTGTGCCATGAATTCTTCCGGTGGTGTCCCGTGGCTCTATGGTGAGGGCGGAATCGGGATTGGCAGGTGTCCACTTGGATTAATTGAGATGAAGGTTTCAATGAGACAAGACGGAAGAGTGACGCCTGTGGGCGGAGGCCTTTCAGTGAGATTGGCGTCGGAATGGTGGTCCGTGATGGGACGTTGGTGTCGCAATGGTTATCCCTGGTTTGGTGACCAGCATGGGATGGTTCCCCTGTAAGTCTGAGTCGAGTGAGGTGATGACTGAAGACACCAGGATCTTGTCATTTAGTTTCATCGTGCTCCCCGAGAGGGTCGAGTTGGTGGGATGATCGAGTTCATATGCGATGTCCGAGAGGAGTTTAGCTCGTGATGTGGTAATTGTTTGTGTGTGAGTCGACGGATGGCCTGTTGTGAGTTGGATCGTGCCCGTTGGGCCGGTGAAGGTTTCCCGTTGACGAGCAGTTGGTGACCGGTGTGTGGTCTTTCACAGACAAAAGATGCTGTTGTGAGCTGATGGAGGCTCTGTATTGGTTGTTCCCTTGAGAAGGGTGTGCGACATGTCAGCTGGCTGTGAAGCTGATGAGCGATTTTTCTGCCGACCATGGGATGGATCGGTAGCTGTTTCTCGTGACGAGGACTACGTTTCCTCGGCAAGCGAGATGGTGGCAGCGGTGCCATGTTTGGTTCTCGCGTTGTAACTGAGGTGATACCAGACTTGTGCTTTTCTGTTGTGCCTCCTCTAATGGCCGGTGTGTGTGCGGCATGTGGATCAAGGTGTCGTTCGTGATGTTAGTCTGGCTGTGTCCCTCAGGATCGGTGCTTTCGTGAGAATCGAGGTTTTCCGTGCTACGGCTCTGACAGCGTTATCAGTTGGTTAAGGTGTTCTTCCCATATTTCTTGATGCTAGTCCTGAATTTCGAGGACAAAATTCCTTTAAGGGGGGAGGGTTGTAATGCCCCAGACTTTTTCGGATATTTTTCGGATCTGGATCCGTGGGTTTTGGATCGCTTTTCGCGGGTTGTGGATCCTGTCCGATTGAGCTTCAAACTATTTTTATTGGATTGTCGGACCCATTGGTGGTGTGCTCGTGAGTTTCCTTGGGTCTGTGGTGTTGTGAGAAGCATGCCGGTATTTTTCTGGATTTTTCGGAGCGCATGTGTGGGTCCAGGGTTGCATTGTGGGTTTTACGCGTGTTTTTCGTCTGTTGAACCTTCGGAACCCCGTGTAGGGTGAACCGTTACATTCTCTGACTCTGGGACGTTACCACTGCGTTGTGCTCCTCCTGAGAATCACGGAGGTAATTTTTCGTATTTTTCTAAATTTCTTAAAATTTTGAGTTTTTCTATATATTAACACTTTCTCTCTCCCCTCTCATTTCTCTCCCTTTTCCCTCTCTCTTCTCTCACGTTCCCTCCTCTCCCCCTCTCACTCCGGGCGGCCGATGGAGGCGGCGAGGCCGGGGCGGCGTGGCTCATGGGGCGTGGAGCGACGGGCTCGGGACGAGGATCGCGATGGGGGAGGTGGTTCGTGGGATCGCGAGCCGGCGGAGCTTTAAACGGTGTTTTCTTCGTGGATCGGCATCCACGGGGCGTCGAATCTTCGGTGAAGGTAGGGAGATGGACCCTCAACTCGTTCACTTCCTTTCCCGCGAGTTTTGTAGGCCGTGGCAAGCCAAGCGGGTTTATTTTCGTATTTTGGCCTAAATGCATATTTTTGGGGTGTGAGCCGGATCTCCTGTTATACGACATTTTTGGTCAACCTAGGGGTTTAGATGCATGTCTAGGGGCTTGGGGAAGGTTTCCTCTTTTGTTTCCACATCACCCGGGGGTGATCGGGGCGTGGAATGGATTTCTTTGCGTTTTCTACCGTTTTTGGGCGCGGACTAAGAACGCGCTAGCCAAGGTGGGCGCGTTCTTGGAAGTCGCGTCACCCCGATAGAGCCCGTTCATCGGAGAAGATGAATAGTAAGGCGGTTCTTGTCGCGCTATAGGTGGGTAGCGTGTTCATCTTATCGCGCAATAGGGGCATAGCGCGTTCATACTTGTCGCGCTACAGGTTGCCACTGTGTTTTGGCCTGTCGCGCTATATGTTTATAGCGCGTTCTTCTTTGTCGCGCTACAGGGATATAGCGTGTTCTGACTAAATGGGCTATATGAGGGTAGCGCGATCTTGAGGGCGACCAACCGGGCTGCCCAGGGCGGGTAGTCTATGGCTGATCGTGCCTCCCTTGACAGTGTGTGTCTAGGACATCCCGTGGAGTTCTGTGACCGTGTCTTTAGATGTCCGGGGGTTCTATTTACCTTGATTAGCGTGCCCATAGGTGTGTATGTTCCATGCTTTGTGTTACGCTTAATCGAGTCACCGTGTATCGGTGTGCGTGCGGTGGGGTCTCCCCCGAATGTCGTGAGTTTTCCCTAGAAGATGATTCCCGAGTGGGCCATGTCTTTGGCCTTGGACTGCGAGTCTAGTCATTCAGCCTGGGGCTGGAGACTTCCCGCTTTCCCTGGGTTGGGAATCAGCGTGGCGGCCTGTGAGCTACCTTGGGAATCACACTTTTGTGTTTTCCGCGTGGGCCACATGTATGGCCTCGAACTGTGAGTCCAGCTGTCCAGCCTAGGGCTGGAAGGCTTCTCAATTCCCTTCCCGAGGGGATGGTCTTGGCGGCTCGTGTGCTATCTTGATATTCATGCTACCGTTGTTTTAGACCTAGGGATTAGGCTAGATTGACAGCCTTGTGCTGTTCCGTGGGACGGTCTTGACCCCGAGTCTCGTGACTCAAGGACCGTTGGGTTTAGTCGGTCTAAAGGACTGTCCAGAGTCCAGTGGCTCGATGCCGCATGGTTCTTCTTGACTTTCACGCAGGGTGCGTGCGTGTTTCTCGGAGTTTCTCTTCGGAGAGTGGTCACATCAGTGACTTCCCACTAATCGTAGCCTTCCGACACGCGAGTGGTCCCACCAGGGAGTGGTGGCGAGGCTACCCCGAGAGACGGTTTTTAGACTGGTTTCTGTTGGGCCTCACGTCTTGCAGCTAGAGTCCGGCTGAGGGGAAAACCAGTCAGAGGGCCAGACCTGGGACGCATGGTCTGTGTGTGCACACGTGGTTGGAGGCGGTTAGACCCGCACTGACGAGCGCGACCCCAGCTAGTCACTTGTTCTGTGGTTACTAGTACGGTGTCCCCCGTTCCACCAAGGGTCGAGGGGGACACCTGAGGCACGGACTAAGACGTCAGTGGACGCTTCCGGCCTTGCTTCTGGTGGGCAGGTACTCCTGTCACGTGAGACGTGACTCTCCTGTTTCCGGGTTCCGTTTCCCGTCTGCAAGACGTCATTTTCTGGACCGGCTGGTGTTTCCGAGTTAGTGGCCAGGGTGCTAGTAGCTTTACCGAGGTTGCATCTTGTTGGTGCGGGTCCGCGACCGAGTGGTCGGGGTTGCACCTTGGACAGCGTGTCCAGGTTGGCCGTGTCTTGGGAGACAGGCCTCTACGGCGGGGTTACCATGGGTTTTTACTTCGGTAAGTGGTACTGGTGTGGTTTGGTAGCCCCCGACCGTGATATCGAGGTGTGTTTTTCTGGTACAATAGGAGTAGCTGTAGTGCCAAGTTTTGACCGGCCACTGGTTCGTTGTTCTTGATGTAGTTGTAGCTTTTTTTTCCACTACCGCCGTTGGTTCCGGTTGGGGTTCCGCGGGACCCCTGCCGAGTCTCTATTTGGAGACTCATCCCTACTTTTCAGGTGTGACGGTTCTTCCTCGAGGTTCGAGGGTGCAATGTTACGGAGGTTCTTAGTGGCCAGCTCGCCGGGCCGAGTGTTCACTTGGCATGTGGTACGCTTTAGTGCTTTAGACTGTACTTTCTGTTGGACTGGACTCTGTTGTAGTGGTTGTTTATTTATTTCTGTTAATTATTAAATTATCTTGCTTTCTTTCCTATTTCTTTGTACCTCCACACTCCTTTTAGCCCTTCCGAGCCCTCCCCGCTCGTGGGCGGCGGGCCATGATTCGAATAGTATCGGGTTCTTCCCGATATACGGATCTTGGGTCGTCACATATATACTTTATTTTCCCCTCCCATCACCCTCCCACCCTCACTTCCACGCCCCTTCACTCTCTAATTCATTTAATATTAAACAAGAAATTCTAACAATAAATCTAAGTAAGATTACATAAATTAAAATAAAATGAAACAACATATAAAAATAAAATCAAATTTTTACTTACTATTTATTCGCAAAAAAACTCTGATTCTTTCGTTCCCGTCCCCTCGATCGATTATCCTACGATGAATAAAAAATATATTAATTAAAATAAAATAAAATTAATTTATCTAACTATGTGAGACAGTGAGGGTGAGAGAGGGCGGGAGCAAGGAGGGGGAGAGAGTACATACCGGCGGAGTAAAAAATGCTATATACACAGCCAATATTATATACATACTATCTTCCCAATATTATATACATAGCCGTGCTATACTTGTAAAAAATGAAGAAGTAGTATTTCCATCCTAATATTTCCATCCTACTATGAGTTTTAAATTATTTTCTAAGAGTACTATCTTAATTATTTTAGAAAATACAAGTAGTATTTCCATCCTAATATTCACAATTTCATAGAACCATGTCCTAGCTAGATCCTATTACGGGGGCATGCGGAGAATCTTATGAAGGTAGTGGCTGCAAAGTAGATTTTAGAAGATCCCTACATTGATTAGATATAGAAAAAAATATCCTTAAATGTGGATAGGCACTCCACTCCCAGTGGAAGTTGTTCATACTTTTTTTCAAGTGTTACAAGATAATTTAGGAAGCCAAACCAACAAAATACACATAAAAATGAAGCTGAATATACTTATTTTTTTAGATAAGAAAACCACAGGTACACAGCAAGGCATGTATAATGGCAAAAGATAGAATATAAATCTGGCAACAGATTCGTACTCCTGCCTAGCACAGATGGTTAACCAAATTAATGGGGTATAATTTCCAGCTAGAATATAAATCTGGGAACCATAACAAGGCAGTCAATGCTCTGTCAAGATTACATGACCCTATGATTCTTAATACATTTTCAATGGTTCAACCTGATTGGTATTTGGACATACTGATTCCCATTTCCACTTTTTAATGCAGCAATGGCATTCTGGATCTCTGGATAAGAACTTATATAGTCTTTGATATTTAAAAATAATTCTGCTGGGACTTGATCTAGAACCCAGGAAGGGCCTCAACAGACCCCCCCGTCCCCTAGCCGCCGGCCGCTGCGGGAACCACCTCCCCTTCCAAAACACACGTTCCCTCACCGTCGGCCCCCCTCCCCTTCCCAAACCCCCGTCCCCTCACCGCCGGCCGCCGCAAGAACCCCCATCCCCTTCCCAACTGACGCCCCTCCCCTCCCCTCCAGTTTGCCACTGACCCCCCTCCCCTCCCTTGCCCTCCCCAACCGACCCCCCTGTCCCCTCGCCGCCGGCCGCTGCTACGGGAACCCCCCTCCCCTTCCCAATCGACGACGCCCCTCCTCTCCCCTTCCCCATCGACACCCCTCCCACCCCCAGTGACAACAAACACAGGTTAAAAAAAAAGACAGAGGGTGAGGGGGGACATACCGATGGCGATCGTCTGAGCTCCGGTGACGATGACTCCATCAGGGATGGTGAGGAAGGTGGGCACAGTTGCAAGCTACCACGAATGGCGGTGGGCACGACAGTGAGGACGTCGACGGCAAGGACGACGATGACGGTGGCGACGATGGCTACACTGGCGAAGGTGAGCTCCGGCGGGCTCTCGTCGACAGGGAGAGAGTGGAAAGAGGGGGTGGGCACAGAGTGTGACTCAGTGGGAGGGAGAGGGTTTCGGTCGTGGGCATAGGGGGAAACTTCCGACGGATTTCCGACGGAAATAAGTTCCGTCAGAAAAGTGACTGAGTTTCCGACGTATTATTTTTCGTCGTAATAGCCGTCCAAAATTTCGACAGATATTCCGACGGATATTAATCTGTCGAAAATACCGACGGAAAATAATCCATCGGAAAATTCCGTCGCAAACTCCGCCTTCTCCTGTAGTGCCTAGATCCAGTGTGTTCGGGGGGGAAAATTAGGCACTCATCCATGGACGGTCCGAGACGGCCCCAAACAAGAAGGATGTGCGCAAAGCAACGACACCCGAACCCGAGTTGAGCACAGAAACCCCGAGGACTAGCCTGCGAGGGTCTCCAATGACCCACGAAACGCCGCGGTCTCGATTCCGAGACGCGGACTTAGATTGTCGCCGAACTATACGACCATTAATATGCACTCCTATAAGGAAGATTACCCGGGGACCATGCTATGAGGAAGCAAGCCCCCGGGAATCCACGAGTGATCAAATACTTCGGCAAAGAACAACAAAGTCAGAAGTTGACACGGCGATCCACGGTAGGGGAGAGGCCCCTTGGATCGGCGACTAAATGAGGGGGTGTGAGCCCCCTTTGATTCGGCGGCCAGGAGAGGGGGAGAAAAATAGTAAAAGGGTGACCCGGTGGCCCAGAGGCGCGCCGGATCGATCCCCTTGATATCAGATCACCAACCTTTCTTTTAGAGGGGCAAGGGATGAGCACGACAATCAACGGGAACCAAACAGGAGCATTGCATCAAAAAAGATCTCTCGAGAGAGCATTCATATTTTTATTTCTCATCAAAAAGGAATCGGGCTACAGAGAAGCAAATAATATAAAAGAAAGATAAACACAATGGGAAAAGAGAAGAAAGACCGATCCCCTGTTCTACCTCTCTCACTTCTCTTCTCTCTCTCACCCTCTCTCTTTTTGGCTGCAGATCTCTTCGGGTTTCGCTTTGGGAACTTCGAAGGATGACCAATCGGGGGGTTTCACTCCAGAGAGCTTGAGAGAGAGATCCAGCCAGGGGGGGGGGGGGGTCGCTCCCGAGGGATCGCGAGAGAGAGCCCCGGTGAGCCCCCTCCTCTTCCTTTTATTCACGCGCCCAGGGAAAAGCCGTTGGTGTGTTCATCTTCTCGGCGCCGCAAGCGCATGGGCCGTTTGGACGTGTCGAGCACCTACATTTTCCCGCGTCGTTCGAATGACCGTCAACGTTCTCCATCGCTTCGTGCCGCTTGAACATGCATCGTGTTGCATCCATCCGCTTGCCAATGCTTGCACAGCACATTGGTGACGTGCCTGCGTTCGCTGCAGGTTCATTAATGGGCAAACAGAGGGTTGTGGGAAAAGCTGTTGTGCCGGAGTGGCTTCTCGCGTCGGATCAGGGAGCCATGGGGTTCTTGGCGTCGATTCATGTTACCATGGGGAGGTTGGCGCCGATTCAAGGCTATAAGGGGGCTTCTTGCCCCGGTTCACATGCCAGAAAGAGGGGGGCACCGATTCAGGTAAAAAAATTGGCCGATTCAAAGCAAAAAAGTGGTTGGCCGATTCAACACTCCACCCCCCCTTTGATTCCATTTTCTCCTTTTTCCTCCTCCTCTTTTTATTCTTTTTGTTCATCCACCCTCCTCCTTTTTTATTTTCCTTATGCCATTCTTCCCTTTCTTCTTCTTCTTTTTTTTTCTCTTCTTCCTTTTTTTTTTTTTGAGTGCCCACACCAACACAGGCGTGGCTTGAGCAAATGTGTCCCAGGCAAATAGTGCGGATCAGTGGAGGACTCAGTCTACTAATGGTGGAGCGTGGAGGAAGCGGGTCTTTCGCTTTGGAGATCGATGGTGGTCATAATCTTTCATGCATGTCGGCTGAGAGAAATGGTGTCATATTGAGACGTGCAACGGTGTTGAGTTGTGTGAGACACCTGGATAGGGTGTATGGATGCATCACGAGTATAGGATGTGTAGATTCGGCACTGGATTGATGTTTAGGTGACTTACGCATTCAAGTTAAGGTGGAGCTTTTTTAAGAGTGTCTTAAGCAGAGTCGGTGTTAGACTCTTATTAGAGTACGTTTGAGACTCTGTATAAGTATTAGGAGACAGTCCTGATGAGATTAGGAGATTACCTGGAGTCCTCTATAAATACCGCTATAATCCTAGAGGTGAAGAGACGGAAGTTGTTGGGTCCCGGATGACATCCGAGGGAACGTGTAGTTATTTTTCGTAGTAAAAAAGTGGTTAAATCCTTCCAATCTCTCTCTCTCATTACGATCGTTGTCTTGATCCTAACACAAATCCAAAAAAGTGAAGAAACATATACATAATCACTTTTAATTTCTCGGGTACGAGCCGGAGGGGAGCTCGGACTGACCTGACGTCGGGGTTCGTGTGCGCGTTCATGGTCAGCTGGAACACGCACGTGCTGGTCACGAAGGTCACGGCAGCAATGTGAACTGACACGTTCGTTATGCCTGTTGTCCTCCCTTAAATATAATTAGTAACACAGGAACGTGAGAACAGTTTAATGCATACACAGAAGGGGAATTTGCACACCACTAATTAATATTGTATTCTCGCTCCTATCGTACTCTCCATATGATCTCAATATATATCACCCACCTGCATTTGTTTTCCGTGAACCTCGTCTACTTGTGGTTTAGAACACTCAACAGATGATGTAATTATGTTAACATATGTTTCTAGATTACTGTACGACTAGTGTTATGCATTTTTAAATAATCTAATGAGGTGCATATATATGACCTAATTAGCTTTTCTTCATCGCAATCTGTAATCCCCATCCACCATCCAACTCTGTAGCCCACATGAAAACATGGTCAAGAACGCAATCAACCGCACTTCATGCCTCGTTAAGGTGTTAACGGTTAACCCAATTAACCTATTAACACACTAACTCGATGTTTAATTAACCAATTAAGGTGTTAACATATATATATTAACGGTGAACCAGTTAATTAGCTAGTTAATGTGTTGATGTATTAACTCTTTAATTAATGATTACCATGTTAATTATGTGCTAACTCCATTAATTAGTAGGGGTTACAAGAGAGTGGGTGGGTGGAGACATCATGTCATTGGACTATGAAATTCTAACAGGAAGAAGAAAATAACGTCAGAAGACTAACCAAGGGAGTCTAATCGTCCTTACTTTTATCTTTTACCCTTCAAAATTAACGGAAAGAAGATAAGATTATTACATGTCAACTTGAGTTTCTTGTCATGTTACAAAGTCCACCTCCCGGTTAGGATTATGGATAACCATTTTTAAATTAATGTCCACATAATATGCATAAATTAAGTGGATTCTTTAATAAAGAGGTGCATAATTAAGGAATGGCAGGCAGAATAGCAGGATGAGGAAGGAGACACGAAATCGAGATTAATGTTTAGAAATGGAGTTTTATCTATAGCCAGGTGAGTAATGAGAGCTGAACATCAAGAAATGCTATATATATATATATATATATATAGGGCTGTATCACACAACATCACCCGAGAGAGATACCCATTAAAAGTACTGGATAAATGGGTGGGTCAGTTTCGCAATCAACTTTGCGCTTATTCAAAATTAGATCTGTAATTGACTCAAATATTTTGTACATCGCATCCGACGTACAAAGGTCACGTCAATGTGTAGCCCACATATATGATTCGTCCAAATAAGTATGACATGAAATCGGTGAGCGGACGAATCGAGACTTGAGACAAAATTAATGGCCCTATCACAAAGACATTAAATGGGTGGAATTCTCGTGCATAGCTCACCTTTTGCCATACCAAAAATATCCTTTTAGGATGGGTACATTAAGGCCTTCATTTTCACCCTACCATAGACTTTAGTTTCTCTCATTTTCGTGGTGGAAACAGATAGGACGGAGCTCTGATAAGGAGAAAAAATAAAACTGAGCTGATCGTTTGAGCGAAAAGGAGAAGAAACAGTACATGCTGCATCATTTTCTCATCCCGTATACTCCATTTGCGTTTTCTCTCAGAAGTAAAGGTGTAACTAAAACTAGAGGAAATGTATTCATTACAAAACTTGCAAGAGCTATATTAATAGTAGACGGTGGGTTGTTATTTTGAAGAATAAATAGATGGAGAGTATTTGTTGTTACACATTAATTATCAAATTCCAGTTAAGATAGACTATCTCATTAAGTGGAGCTATCTCATTATTAAGTATTGTAGAGGCGGAAAAATGGTCTCTCGAACCTCGTACCACACTTTTAAGATTTATTTATTGGGGAAGAACATCTAGCCACCCGTGGAAGTCTGCAAGCACTAGGAAGAAGGTGTCAGAAGGAGCCCTGAGCGTTACTACAGGGGCCAACCCTCCAATGATTAAGTAAGGACCGTGTTATATGAAGATCAATAGAAGATGGAGAGGAGAGAGGAGGTTGAGAGTAGAGTGATCAAACTTAGAGTCGGGATGGAGCATTTTGGAGATGCTCGCTATGTCCAGCGAGTGCTCGGAGAGTGCTCGCAGGGCTTGGAGCACCCTTGGAAGCAGACCCGGGTGCTTCCCTGTAGATAGCTCTCTCTCCCTCTGTGTCATAGTGTGCGCGAGTGTATGTATGTCTCTGTGGGTGTGACCGTGTGTGTGTTTCCCTTCGCCATCTGATTGGAGGTCTATTTATATATGTTGTCCTATCGATGGAGACCTATCTCTTAACAGGGAAAGGCATGAGTTGTAAGGTAACGTCTCCTCACGATCATGTGGAGTTTCCCTTTGTGCGCCTGTTTATCCGAGCCGTGTGGTCTTCAGGCGAGTCTTACGGCACCCTAGGTGCGTGCTTAATCTTACTGGAGTAGAGATCGACGATGGCGGGAGTAATGTTCGGTCGCCGGAGGGTCATCCGGCGTCCGATATGCCTAGGTCGATGCCCCTTGTGAGTTGGTAAATACTTTTCCCATCTGTACTGGGCCGCCTGGCGTGGGCCACCAACTGTCCGGGGTCCACTTTGCACCGTGTGGATCTTGAGCCGACTTGGGCCTGGCATTATCGGGTCGCATGTGGGCTGTACTGCTTTTACCCTCCTCACTAGCCCCCCACTCTCAGATGCCGAGCACTTTCGGAGTTTAAGAGGCAGTCCCAGTGGGCCCGTCAAGGGGAAGTTTCTGGGAGGATCTCCTCGTATCAACAGGGTAGGTGGGCCCCACTACCTACCAAGCTTCTTGGCGCGCAAAGCATCCTCTGTCGAGATGTCAGGCAACGTCGCTGTCATCATGGTGCTACCATTTTTTGTCTGGGGACATGGGCGTGAACGGTTGCCTGGGTTCAGCGGCCGACCTTGGCGGTGATGAGTACTCTTTTTCCCCTCGTGTTGCCTCAAAGTGGTCGATTCATCTTCGAATGTCTATAAGTATTGGCGTAGTGATACTTGGGGGAGCTCCACAGACCTATCTTGTCTCCGACGTAGGAGTTTGGCGTTTCGTCTTCGTCTGTCCTTTGCCCTGATGACGATTCTTCCATCTCTCTTTGTCTTCCAGACTCATGGCACCTTGTAGAAGGATCCTTCGCGCTAACCCAGAGTCCTCTGTTGAGGAGGAAGCCAGCCGTGTCGGTGTCCCGAGCACTTCGGGTGCCGGCCCCAGTCGTCCTCGCTCTCCACCTCTAATTGCTTATAGAGTGGTCCATGGCCTCCATGAGGCCTTTCAAATCCCCGTCGATTTTGACATCATCTTCCCCGATTCTGATGATTGCCTGGAGGGTTATTATCCGAGCGGTATTAGTGTCCCTATAGAATCCTTTCGGGCAGGTTTTTGTCTCCCCGTGCACCCCTTCATGGAGTCTATCCTCCATTATTACGGCCGGTATCAAGGGGACCTGTCTCCCAATTCTTGGTGCATCCTGTGCGATTCTGTATATATCTATAATCAAGTTTCGATTACGCCCAATGTTTTTCTTTTCCGACAATTCTACAGCCTCTAGCGCTACCCTGGCGTTGAGTCGTCATTCTTTTATCTTCGAGCTAGGAAGGACAGGACCATCATTCATGTTTCCTCTCTTGTCTCTAACATTAAGCGTTGGTCCGAGCGCTTTGTCTTTCTGACGAAGGCGGGGGGTAGTGGCCATCTTAGCGACTGGAGCTTTGCCGCAAACATTCGTCCCCCTAGAGCGGGTTGTCGGCTCCGACCGCTGAGGAGGAAAGGGCGATTAAAGCCATTCTTTGCCACCCCCTCAGTGATGCTGACACGAGGCTGACTTTGGTAGTCCTCCAGGAGTTGGGGTTAAGCCCCCCCCCCCCCCCCGGTTGCCTCATGGTACAGTCTTTATTGTTTCTTTCATCTTTTTGTCTTCCATGTGGTGACTTTCTTGTGTTGCGATGTAGGGGCACCGGCGTCATCAGAGCTGTAGTTCGAGACGGTCGAGCTACCAATGAATGTTCCCCATCCGTGCGATCACATAGAGCCCGATACTGACCAGGTTTCTGTCTCAGCTCCCCAGCAGGCAATTGCCTCCGAGAGGGGGCGCTTACTGTATCCCCTTCCAGTGGCGATTCCAGTGGAACACTCGCACCTCCGTCCGGCATCGCCGTCCACTACGCCCGTGCCCAGCGTTGGTTCAGGCACCCGTGTAGCTAGTCGAAGGGCTACTTTTGGGAGCTCATCGAGCACACCGGTTGAGGTCCCTCCAATGGTGGTGGAGAATCACCATCGGGTTGACCTCACCGCGGTGGCAGCACTGGACCACCAGCGTCGTCAAGAGAAGAGGAGGAAGGCCACCGCCGAGTTTCCGCGTGGTCAGACACCACCTCCTCCACAATCTACATCTCCCCCGGCCATCGAACTAGTGGAGGTGCCAACACCAGCTCCATCTCCCCCCGTCTGCTCACCACAAACGGGTGCTGCCCCACCGGTTCCGGCTGAGGGGCCGCTCGACAAGGGCAAGGCGCCCTGCAACTACATAGCCCCCGACTCCCCGCCGTTCAAAGATGCTCCGGGGGTCCCTGTCCACCAACTTGAGGCCTATGCTCCGATGGACAAGGGTCTACGGATGAGGCTCTGCAGTAGGTGGTGATGATGAATTGAAATTAAAGATCATATGCTTTGAGATGTATCTGTTTGTAGAATCATGTTCACTTTCTTCTGAATAGATGTATACGAGTATTCTACGGGGCACATATCTTAGACTTTGCACCATGTTTAGTGTAAAAAGAAAGAAAGAAGAGCATTATGTTTCTCTGAGACATATACCCTCTCCACTGCTGCAGATTGGAACTTTGAAGTTTTGGCATTGATGTGATAACTGTGGTTCTTGGTGCTATCAGATCGAATTTAGGAAGTAGCTCCACGTCTATCTATAGCCGTATGCCCGAGTGGAAGTTATGCAAAAAAATTGAGCCTTGTATCTGTTCAAGAACTGATATCTCCCAGGGCCCTATGTCTACGCCAGCAAAGGAGTTCGCAAAGAAGACTGTGGCCATTGTTTTAAGGAAGCATGCTCCGGCCTACTTCTCATTTGGGCATCTGTCAACATTATTTTCCATTCCATATCACCTTTTGTTGTCTCTCAGGGATTTCAACTTTGCGCCGACTCTGAAATGTTAAAGAATTAAAGAAAAATCTTCACATGTTAACTCTTTATTCTTTTGAGCATTAATGGATAAGCAGCTTAGTGTGATGCACTCATCTGTTCGGTGATTGTCACTTTTTTTAATCTCACGTTTATTTATTTACCTGTTGTTGCTGAGAAAATGTCAATAATGAGACAAAATACTATCTTTTTCCTTCCAACGAGCATGCCCAACATCTTTTTGAGGAGAGAAGTGCTGAGGCAACCTAATCATGTTTTCCCTACTCTCTTTCCCGGAAAAGATTTGTCATTGTGCAAACATTTTAATGCGGGAGAAGTTCACCCGATCGAGGGTGATTTTAACTTCTCATGTGACCCATGTTATACCCATCGATTGAATGTAAGCAAAACAAATAACAAAATAAACACCTAACAAGTAAAAAGGAAGTTTCTGGCCTAGGTTTCCTTGAGGGTGCATCACCTACTGTTGACACATGGATCATTGATGGTGCTAAAAGACCAATTTTTGGTGGTACCCTTTAAATTATGTTCCATAAGAAGTGATGTTCACTCAATTCCCATGCCATACCGAAAAAGGATGATAGCATTGGAATCTAACATACACCTTTTTTTTTTCTTTTTTTCTTTTTTTCTTTTTCATCTACTACAAACTTGTGCAAGAGAAAAGAAACAAGGGAAAGGACGTGTGGTACCTCATCTCCATCCTTAATTCCAAACTGCTTTGAGAAATGCCTAGTCTGATTACTTTTAGATCCTTGTAAGATAAATGGAAACGACCCCATACAAGAGACATGGGCATCAATAATTAGAGGGTATGCATTCAGTTTCTTCCATTAGCACAGTAGTTAAGTCAAAGAAGCAAGCTCAATTAAGTGTTTAATAACTAGGAAACCATGACACTTTCAAAATAAGGTATGATATCTAAATTCGAACAAAAGACAAGAACTTTCACCAAACCTTCGTAACTAAATCAGTGTGAGCAAATGAAAAAATAGTTCATATCAGGAGATCATGCCTTCTCATTTTGGTGATCGAGTAAAAATCTCCTCTACTGCCAAGTTACGCACCAACTATAACCAACCATCTCCCCTGAGGTCCTCCTTAGCTCAGGACACATTAAATGGTGCAATCTCTCGGGCCTTCTGAACAAGAAGGGGGTGGTGGAATGGTGCCAAAGAATTTTAGGGATTGGCTATGCTGAAAAGGCAATTTGGAGTGGAAAAATGGAAGTTGGGCAAATAAAAATTGGAATGAATGAACACGGATACAAATCTGATAAACATCGGCTTGGCATCCGTAAAACATTCTTCCACCATCATACCTAAGACAAGGAGAGTTGCCGAGGTCATGACCACCGCCTGTGGAGGAGGGCAGTGACGTGGCCGAAGGGGGCTTGCAGCCCCTCGAGCCAGTTGAGGTTGCGGACGCCCAGGGAGGCAGCTGGCGTCCTGAAGAAGTAGGTGGCAGCGAGGCCCATGAACCGAGCCCACTTGGCCTCGAAGGGGAGGGCGAGGAGCCTCTGGGACTCCTCATGGAGCCGTCGGTAGAGGGAGGGGGTATCCCGTGGTTGGCAAGCCGGAAGATCCCCCAGTCCCTGTAGGCAGCGGTGAGGGCGTCGGGGTTGAGGCGTTGGAGGTCTATTATGGGGAGATCCACAGTTGGGTGGGAGACTGGGGGTAACGGTGGAGCGGGGGGTCATCGTGGGTGGCGATGATGGGGTAGATGGGTTTGCAGAAGATAGGAGGGTAGGAGGATTCGTCCGGTGATGGCATGCTCTCGATCTGCCCCCCTACTTGTTGAGCCAAACCGGGGGCATGCTCTCCACAATTTTGCATACATCCTAACCACCACTGGACCCCCCCCCCCATCTTCCCTCACGCCGGTGAACCCCTTACTAATACTAATGACGGACGGAGATCCTCGTTGGAACCTTGCCCACCGCTGCCGTTGTCATCGTCCAGGGAGAAGAGAAGGGCATGCGTGAGGAAGGAAGAGGAGAGGGAACCCCAAATTTTAAGTGAAATCGGGGTCAAAATGGGGGGGGGGGGGGGGAATGAAAAATATAGGGCCCAAATTTCCCGCCATCGGAGAGCCTTAATCCCTACATTTTTTTATACAACCTACTCCAACGCTTTTTCAAGAACGCTAGAAATTCTACGTCTATTGCCACACTTAATCAAATACCATAGGAATACCTGATATTTTCCAACACTTTATAAGAAAGCATAGGAATAAGATGAACATATGCCTATGCTATAATGAAACGTAGGAAATTTACCTACGCAGTTTTAACAACGTAGGAATAAGTCATATATATCTACGTTTTACTAAAACGTAGGTAAAATTCGTGGCTATAGGTCCCATTTCTTGTAGTGTTTGGTTGGATCATATAGGAGTACAACATATCTTACATTTGTTAGTGAAACATTTTGTGTAGAAGTAAAAGATTTTGTGCAGAAGTAAAATATTTTGTTTGTGCACATAGTTGCGGCTATATTGTTTTAAGTGCGCCTATGTGGACTTTGTTTGCCTATATGAACTTAGTGCGTCTATGTGAGTGTTCCTGCAACTATGTTGGATTGAAATATTGCACAAAAGTTAAACATTTTGTACAGAATTGAAACGTTTTACACAGAAGTGAAATATTTTGTAATGGACTAAAATATTTTACCCTATAATGAAGCTGATTACATTTAATTCATTTACAACCATGACTTGAAAGTCATTTACATCCTTCCATGCCAACAACAGAACATTACTGATATTTTACTGTTGATGCCCCATGACACCGGCCTTCAAGAGATTTACTGTCAGCTCTCCTCTCATATCTTGGACATCTTCTACTGTGAAATCTCATTCCACTTGTCCATCTACTTTCTTTGAGAAGCACTCTATGTACTTTAAGCAATACACCCCACAGTCCAGTGAATTAGGTGGCTGAGAAGGAGATTCCTCATCAAAAATTATTTTCCATGACCTCATGGAGGGGAATGTCTTTCTCCATAGTGCCACCTGGACAGATGCAAGAGTTAGAGCTGCTTGTGGGGACACCGGGTCCACTACCGGGCCCAATACTCGGAGCCGACGCCGCATTGCCCTGACACTGAGCTTGTGGCTCGGAGACTCACTCGAAGACTCAGCATCCTGAGTATTTTACTTGTACGTATTTATGTATTTGTGTATTTGTGTGTGTATGTGAGTAAATATATGTATTACTACATGTATATTTACTTTTGTTTTATTAGGCTAGTTATAGTCAAAAGTTGTTGTATTTTATTTTATTAAACCCACAAGTCAATAGTTGGTTGTTGGGTTTTGTTTTATTAGGCTAGGATATATATGCAAATAGGTAAAGTCTAATGGTATGTATATTATGGTATATAAGAGGGGCTAAGGGTGTTGTTACGTATGATATGAAAGAATGAAAGAATCCAAGTGAAGGAGCCTTGCCCCTTTGTGCTTCCCCCTTCCCTCTTAGCTTCTTGTGAGTTTTGAGAGATTACCCGGTGTGAGACCGTCCGGCGTGAGGCCGAGCTGCGTGAGGTAGCAAGCTATCCCGTCGTGTTCGCGTCCCGGAGCTGCCGTCGATCCGTCCTCCGACGCCGTCCGCGTCAAATTTGGTATCAGAGCCCAACAAATGGCATCTCCATCGACCCCAACGTCCCCGTCGTCTCCCCTCCTCTCTCTCGGTTGCTAGAAGTGAAAAAAAATATACATAGCAAGTTTACGGGTGAGAGGAAGAAAGAGAGAAAAAAATAGGAGAAAAAAAAAGAACAGGAGAGAAGCATAAAAAAAAAATTGTCTCTCGGCTGTGTGTGTGTGAGAAAAATAGAGAGAGAAATCAGTATATATATATATATATATATATATATATATATATATATATATATATATATATATATATATATATATATATATATATATGACTTTGCGGAGGGAGCATCGTCGCCCGTGCTCCCCGGTTCAAAGCCTTGGCCCCAACGGTCGGGCCCCGCCACCGCATCCGGCGCTCGCCGGCCGCTCCGCCCGCGCTCCCAAGCACACTGTCGTCACCGTCTGCAGCCACCCCCGCCACCCCGCGCGTCGCCTGCCGCTCCCGCACATGCACGTGGCCCCACCCGTGCGCCCGCGCCCGCGCACCCGGCGCGCATCGCCTGCTCGCCCGTGCGCACCCGAGAGCCCGCCCACTACGCCCGCCAGCTGGCTGCCCTGCGCCCGCCTCGCGTCGCCCTGCCCGTGCCCTTCTCGTGTGGCCGCTCGTCCTTGGTCGCGTGGCCGCCCGCGTGTGTCCGCGTTGACCACGCGGCCGCCCACCGTCCACCTGCTCTCTTGACCAACCCTGCAGCGTGAAATACGCACGGCAGGTTTGAAAAGAGAAAAGGTTGAAGGTTTGAAAAGGAGAAGCTTGAAAAGAAAAATAATAATATAAAAAAGTTAAAAAAAGGAGGTTGAAAATTTGTGGGTATATATATTTATTATATATAATAACAGAGACATATATTTAATAGTTATATTTTTTTACCCTTTGATTAAACTATTGATTGAGGCACCCGAGTCCACAAACGACGGCTTGCCCAGTGCCTGAGTCGCCGGATAGCCGACACACAGTCCGTAATTTACGGAGAGTGAGTGCCCGAGATTCTCCCTGCGTGGAGAAAATTTTAGATTGATTTGTTCTCCTACATGAAAAAATTTTAAGCGATTTGTAATAATTAAATCCTCCCTGCGTGGAGTGAATTTTTGTAACCGGTCAAGCTTCATCGACGCTGTGCGAACCCGCACGTCTCCGCTCGCCTTTGTCTCTGGTCGGAGCTAGACTTCTCAGTCAGCTAGGTACGTGCTCCAATCACTTACTCATTTAGTATCTTTTCAATTACCGCGCGATGAAGTATGAGAGAGCTCTATCCATGCAGTCAGTCTCCTGAGTGCATCGCTGTAGACGGAAAGAGAGAGCTTGTATGTACCCATCCTTAGGCCCTAGACTGCCGCATTAGGGCACCCTAATTGTCAGGAGGTAGTTCCACAACTACTTCGCTTACGGGCGAGCAACTCTCCCTGACCAGCCCCTTTGAATTGACCCTTTGCCTATTAGCCAACAAACTTCGGGTCTATCGCTTGCTAATTTTCGGTCCCAGGATTGCATCATTTAGGTCCAAGCCCGTGCATGCCACGCTGGTCTAGGAATTCATCAGGCGGTCTAGAGCGCCCTTCAACGCTACCCATGGATCAAAAGAGCATGAGTGCTATGCTAGTCCAGCTCGAACATAACCTTATGGCCCACTTTGAGGAATCCTTAGGCCAATTACGAGCAGAGCTAGATGAGAGGATCCAGGCTTTAGAGGAACGACTGAAGGGAGAGGAAGGAAAAGTGAATGGCCACGGCGATCCTGTAGCCAATCCTAGGGAGGAGAGAGACCAAGCCCCCCAAAATCAGACTCCCCAAGGTAGAGAGCAAGAGGCCCGTACGCCTCGAGAGAGAGACCACGACGATGAGGATATCATCCTACGGAACGTCAAGATTGACGCTCTGAGTTTTGATGGGTCCCTAAACCCCACTACATACCTTGATTGGGAGACCGTGATGGATCAATATTTTGACTGACATCGTCGCATGACCCCTACTACAAGGGTAAGGTTTGTCAAAATGAAACTCATAGGTCAAGCCAAAACCTACTAGTGTAACATTGAAAATCTCCTAGCAAGGAGACGATAGGAGACCATAAGCACGTGGGAAGAAATGAAGGAGAAACTGAGGGAGAAGTATCTACCACCCTCCTACCATCAGCGTCTTTTAGACCAATGGCAGAAACTCACCCAAGATGGAAAGTCTATGGACGAGTACATCGCCAAATTTGATGACTTCTTCCTTCGGAGTCGAGTCATGGAGGATGCCTCTGTCACCCTCTCGCGATTTAGGGCTGGCCTACATGAGAGTATACAGCGGGAGCTGTTTCTACAAGAGGTTAACACCCTCGAACACGCCTACCAGGTGGCTCGAGATGTTGAGCGGTTTCAAAGGGTGGCCCCATCTCGGGTTCCCACCTACCGTAAACCTGAACCCCGAAACCCCATAGTACGCTACTCTGAGAGGCCTGGCCCCTCCACCTCCTATGTCCCTACTGCTACCCCACTTAGGGCCGTTGCCCCTACTGTTCCTTTCCCAAGGAACCCTTTACCGGCACCAGCTGTTGTGCCCAGGCTGGAGTACACTTCGCCAACTAATAGGAGAGATGATAAGGGAAAGGGAGTCATCCCTAGCACCTCCCAACAAGTCCCTGTCTCGGGAATTCGCTACTTTGGGTGCCATAACCTAGGGCATGTTGCCTCCAATTGCCCCACCCGAGCCTTAGTCATCACCGACCCCCAGCCTGTGGAGCTTCCACCTCAGGAAGGAGAAGCCATTGAGAGGTATGAGGCCGATCCTGACCTCATCGCCCAGTTTGAGAAGATGGATGCAGGATATGATGAAACACATGTCGAGTACATGCAAGTGGGAGATATTGCCGAGAGCTCTAACCAGGGAAGACTGGGTGTAGTTCGTTGCATCCTAACACATCCCCAGGAGGATGACTGGCGTCGAACCTCCATCTTCCAAACCTATATTATGGTGAAATCTTAACCCTGTAAGGTGATCTTTGACAACGGGAGCTGTATCAATGCAGTCTCTTCAGACTTTTTCTCCCACCTAGGTCTACCTACCCACCCTCATCCTAGGCCATACAACGTGGCTTGGGTTGACGGCACTTCTATCTCAGTCACCACTATATGTGTCATTCCCATCCAATTCCAATCCTACCAAGGACAGATCTTATGCGATGTAGTGCCAATGAAGGTCGGTAGCATCATCCTAGGACGACCGAGAGGATCTATCATGTAGACCTTACTACATTTGGTCGGTCCAATCAGTGTTCCTTCTCACACAATGGGAAGAAGATACAGCTGTACCCGGCACCCCCAAAGGTGACCCCGGGGAAGAGTCCCACCTCCACCCCCACTGGAACCCCCAAGGTTCAGAAGAGTCCTCGAACTCCCACTGAAGGGAGACTTCTTATTCCCTCTCCTCCTGCACCTATCACACCCATTCCCAAGGCCCCTAAGGTTGGTCATGACCTAGTTAGGCACCTTAACTTCATAGGTGTCCGTGAGCTGAATAGGGAGGTGGCCGAGGGTGTCCCATTTTGGACTGTTGTTGTCAACATCACACCCGAGGAGTCCCAAGTCTCAGTCCCTCCCAAAGTCCAAGCAATCTTGCACGACTTCCAAGACATTTTTCCTGAGGACTTACCCTTTAGACTCCCTCCCATGCGAGATGTACAACACATCATGACCTTGTCCCTAGGTCAACCCTACCCAACCTTCCCCATTACAGACTGAACCCCAAGGAGCATGCTGAGCTCCAAAGAATTGTCGAGGACCTTATTCAAAAGGGTTTCTCAGGGTGAGCAAGAGCCCATGTGTTGTTCCTGCCTTGCTTACACCTAAGAAAGATGGCACCTGGCGGATGTGTGTTGACAGCCGCGCCATCAACAAAATCACTGTCAAGTATAGGTTTCCAATTCCCCGTCTTGATAACATGCTTGACATGATGAGTGGAGCCACCATCTTTTCTAAGATTGACTTGAAAAGTGGCTACCACCAAGTCCGTATCCGACCAGGGGATGAGTGGAAGACAGCCTTCAAAATAAAAGAAGGTCTGTATGAGTGGCTTATCATGCCGTTTGGGCTATACAATGCCCCCAGCACATTCATGCGGCTTATGATGGAAGTCCTCCGCCCTCTCATCGGTCGCTTTGTTGTCATCTACTTCGACGACATTCTCATCTATAGTCACAACCCTCAGGACCACATCTAACATTTGAGAGAAGTCTGTGAGACTTTGAGGAGAGAGACCATATATGCCAACCTTAAGAAATGTGAATTCATGACAGACCGGGTCGCTTTCCTCGGATTTGTGGTTTCGAGTCATGGAGTGTCTGTGGACCAATCCAAGGTCCAAATTGGTGGGGACACCACCGGGTCCACTACCGGGCCCACTACTCAGAGCCGACGCCGCACCGCCCTAACTGCACCGAGCTTATGGCTCGGAGACTCGACTGAAGACCCGGCATACTGAGTATATATACTTGTGTGTATTTTGAGTATATTTTGAATATTTGTATGTGTGTAAAATACATGTTTTACTACATGTATTTACTTTTGTTTTATTAGGCAAGGTTGGTCAAAAGTTATTTATATTTTAATCTTGTTAAACCCATAAGTCAATAGTGGGTTGGTGGGGTTGTCTTGTTAGGCTAGGATATATATACAAATAAGTATAGTCTTAAGGGCTTTTTATGTATTGGCTCTTCCTATATAAAAAGGCCAAAGGGGTGCTACGAGAGTTATGTTGTTATGAATGAATGAAGTGTTGTTTTGTGTAAGAGTCATTCTCTCTTGCCATTCCCTTCTCTCTCTTCTCTTTTGTGAGGATTAAGCGTCGCCCGGTGTGAGACCGTCCGGCGTGAGGCCAAGCTGTGTGAGATAGCAGTTATCCGTCCCGTCCCGTTCGCGTCCCGGAGTGCCGTCGATCCATTCCCACGTCGCCGCCGCGTCAAATTGGTATCAGAGCCTAATACGGCGCCTCCGACGACCCGACGTCTCCGACGTCTCTCTTTCTTTCTCTCTCTAAGTTGCTAGAGTGAAAAAAAAAGAGAGTAGCAGGAAGATCTTGAGAAAAAGAAAAGAGAGAACAAAAAAAAAATCGTGTTCTCTGTTTCACTCTCTCTTGTATTCCCTCTTCCTCTCCCTGTTACTCCATCTCTCTCTCTCTTTCTGTTACGGGTGAGAAAAGAGAACAGAAAAAAAAAAAGAAGGGGCACGTTCGCAGCATCGTCGAACGTGCCAGGTTCAAAAGGGGCCGCGGCCGCAATGGGCCGCGCCCACCGCCGTACGCGCCCGCCTGCGCACCGATCGCCTCTGCGCCCGTCCACCCAAGCCTTCCGATCGAGTCGGGCTCTGCCAGCACGCCCGCGCTCGGCCCTGCGCACGCCCATAGCGTGCTCACGGTCGCGCCCGCGTGGCCGCCCGCCAGCCCAGGTGCGCCCGCCCCGACCGCCCGCCTCGACGTCCCCGCGCCTCGGTGCCCCCGCCCGCCTGGCAGGCCCGAGCACCTCGGCGCCCCCGCCCGCCTCGGGCGCCCGCCCCGCGCCCGACCTCCCCGCCCACGCCCTGCCGCTGCCGCCTGGCGCCCTACGCCCGTCGTGCGCCTGCGGCTGCCACCTGGCTGCCCGGCCGCTGCCGCCTCGCCGTTTGCGTCCACAGGCGTGCCCGGGCCCACCCGCGCATGGGCCCGTGCCCGCCCGGCACCCGCACAGAGCCCGCCTGGCCTGGCTGCCGCCGGCTCGCCCCCGCGTGCTGACCAGCGCCCGCCTGCGATGGCTTCTCCCCTTCCCCCGTGTTGACCGCCTCCTTTGGTGACTTTTAGTCACCAGCGAGATACACACGCAGAAGATTGGGGTAAGGTTTAAAAAGGAAAAAAAGTGGTTTGAAAAAAAAAGTGGAAAAGAGTGGTTGAAAAAAAAGTATTAAATATATATATAAGATATATCTATTTGATATATATATAATCTTTTATATATATATATATATAATATACCTATATTATTTGATTAATTTATTGTGGCATTACAAGTCAACAACAACGGCCTGATCGGTGCCAGGGTCACCCGATAATCAACAGAAGGCCCGTGATTTACGGAGTTGAAGTGACCGTGAGTCTCCATGTGCGGAGAAAATTTGTGATTGATTTGTTCCCCTGCGCGGGAAATTTTGAGTGGTCTGTAATAAGTAAATCCTCCCTGCGAGGAGTGAATTCTTTGTAACCGGTCAAACTTCTTCGACGCCGTGCGGGCACGCACGTCCCCGCTCGCCTTCGTCTCCGGTCGGAGTTAGACTTTTCAGTCTAGCTAGGTACGTGCTCCCCTCACTTACTCATTTAGTATCTTTTCAATTGCCGCGCGAAGTGAGAGAGAGCCCGATCCATGCAGCCAGTCTCCTGAGTGCATCGCTGTGGACGGAAAGTGAGAGCTTGTATGTACCCATCCTTAGGCCCTAGACTGTCACATTAGGGCACCCTAATTGTCAGGAGGTAGTTCCACAACTACTTCACCTACGGGCGAGCAACTCTCCCTGACCGGTCCCTTCAAATTGGCCCTTTGCCAATTAGCCAACAAAATTTGGGTCTATAGCTTGCTAGTTATCGGTCCCAGGACTGCATCATCTAGGTCCGAGGTCGTGCATGCCACGTTGGTCTAGGAATTCATCTGGCCGTCTAGAGCGCCCTTCAACTCTACAATCCCACATGGATCAGAAGAGCGTGAGTGCTATGTTGGCTCAGCTCGAGCATAATCTTCTAACTCATTTTGAAGAATCCATAGGCCAACTTCGAGCCGAGCTAGATGAGAGGATCCGAGCCTTAGAGGATCGACTGAAGGGAGAGGAAGGAAGAGTAAATGGCCATGGCAATCCCGTAGCCAATCCTAGGGAGGACAGGGAGCAAGCCCGCCCGAATCAGGCTCCCCAAGGTAGAGAGCAAGAGGCCCGTACGTCTCGAGAGAGAGACCACGACGATGAAGATATCATCCTACGGAACGTCAAGATTGACGCTCCAAGTTTTGATGGGTCCCTCAACCCCGCTACATACCTTGAGTGGGAGACCGGGATGGACCAATATTTTGATTGGCATCGCCGCATGACCCCTGCCACCAGGGTAAGGTTTGTCAAAATGAAACTCCTAGGTCAAGCCAAGACCTACTGGTGTAATGTTGAGAATCTCCTAGCACGGAGACGGGAGGAGCCTATTAGCACGTGGGAAGAAATGAAGGAGAAATTGAGGGAGAAGTATCTGCCACCTTCCTACCATCAGCGTCTTTTAGACCAATGGTAGAAACTCACCCAAGATGGAAAGTATGTGGACGAGTACATCACCAAATTTGATGACTTCTTCCTTCGGAGTCGAGTCATGGAGGATGCCTCCGTCACCCTCTCTCGGTTTAGGGCTGGCCTACACGAGAGTATTCAGCGGGAATTATTCTTACGGGAGGTTAACACCCTCGAGCACGCCTACCAGGTTGCACGAGATGTTGAGAGGTTTCAAAGGGTGGCCCCACCTCGGGTTCCCATCTATTGCCAACCTGACACCCGAAACCCTATAGTCCGCTACACTGAGAGAGCTGGCCCCTCCACCTCCTACGTTCCTACTGCTACCCCACTAAGGGCCGTTGCCCCTACGGCTCCTTTCCCACGGAACCCTTTACCTGCACCCGCAGCTGTGCCTAGGCTGGAGTATACTCCACCAATCGAGAGGAGAGATGACAAGGGAAAGGGAGTCGTCCCTAGCACCTCCCAACCAGCCCCTGTCTCGGGAGTCCGCTGCTTCAGGTGTCATAACTTAGGGCATATTGCCACTAATTGCCCCACCCGAGCCTTGGTCATCACCGACCCCCAATCCATGGAGCTTCCACCTCAGGAAGGAGAAACCCTTGAGAGATATGAGCCTGATCCCGACCTCATCACCCAGTTTGAGGAGTTAGATGCATGATATGATGGCACGCATGTCGAGTACATGCAAGTGGGAGATATTACTGAGAGTTCTAGCCATGAAAGATTGGGTGTGGTCCGCTGTATCCTGGCACACCCACAGGAGGACGACTGGCGTCGAACCTCCATCTTCCAAACCTACATCATGGTCAAAACTCAACCCTGCAAGGTGATATTTGACAACGGGAGTTGTATTAATGCAGTCTCTTCAGAATTTGTATCCCGTCTAGGTCTACCTACCCATCCTCATCCGAGGCCATACAACGTGGCTTGGGTTGACGACACGTCTATCCCAGTGACCACTACATGTGTCATTCCCATCCAGTTCCAGTCCTACCAAGGACAAATCCTATGCGATGTAGTGCCTATGAAGGTCGGGAGCATCATCCTAGGACGGCCATGGATCTACGATGTAGACCTTACTACATTCGGTCGGTCCAATGAGTGTTCCTTCTCCCACAATGGGAAGAGGATTCAGTTGCTCCCAACACCCCCAAAGGTGGCCACGGGAAAGAGTCCTACCTCCACACCCGCTGCATCCCCCAAAATTCGGGAGAATGCTCCAACCCCCACCAAAGGGAAGCTTCCCATTCCCTCCTCTCCTACACCTGTCATATCCATCCCTAAGGCCCCTAAGGTTGACCACGACCCGATTAGGCGCCTTAACTTCATAGGTGTTCGTGAGATGAATAGAGAGGTTGCCGAGGGTGCCCCTGTTTGGGCTGTTGTCGTCACCATTACCTCTGAGGAGTCCCAGGTCTCCGTCCCACCTGAAGTCCAGGCAATCCTGTGGGACTTCCAAGACATCTTCCCGGAAGACCTGCCTTCAACACTCCCTCCCATGCGTGATGTTCAACACGCCATTGATCTTGTCCCTGGGTCCACCCTACCCAACCTCCCCCACTACAGATTAAACCCCAGGGAGCATGCTGAGCTCCAACGAATTGTTGAGGACCTTATTCAAAAAGGCTTCCTCAGGGTGAGCAAGAGCCCATGTGCTGTTCTTGCCTTGCTCACACCAAAGAAAGGTGGCACATGGCGGATGTGTATTGATAGCCGCGCCATCAACAAAATCACTGTCAAGTACAGATTTCCCATTCCCCGTCTTGACGACATGCTTGACATGATGAGTGGAGCCACCATCTTTTCCAAGATTGACTTGAAAAGTGGGTACCACCAGGTCCGGATTCGACCAGGGGATGAGTGGAAGACGGCCTTCAAAATAAAAGAAGGTCTATATGAGTGGCTTGTCATGCCGTTTGGGCTATCCAACGCCCCTAGCACTTTCATGAGGCTTATGATTGAAACCCTTCGCCCCCTCATTGGTCGCTTTGTTGTCGTCTACTTTGACGACATCCTCATTTATAGCCACAACCCTCAGGACCACATTCATCATTTGAGGGAGGTCTGCGAGACCCTGAGGAAAGAAACCATGTTTGCCAACCTGACTAAGTGTGAATTCATGACAGACCGGGTCACTTTTCTCAGATTTGTGGTTTCAAGTCATGGAGTGTCTGTGGACCAATCCAAGGTCCGAGCTATAGTAGACTGGCCAGAGCCCCAGAATGTCCATGACGTTCGAAGTTTCCACGGGCTAGCCACCTTCTACAGACGCTTCATCCAGGGATTTAGCACCATTATGGCACCCATTACGGATTGCATCTGTAAGGGAAATTTTGAGTGGACCAAAGCCGCCTCCCAGGCTTTTCTTGCCATAAAGGAGCTTATGACCAAAGCCCCTGCCCTCCGCCTACCAGACTTTTCCAAAGTCTTTGAGGTTTCATGTGATGCATCTGGCGTAGGAATAGGTGGAGTGCTTAGCCAGGAGAGCCACCCTGTGGCTTATTTCAGTGAGAAGCTTTCTGATGCAAAGCTTCGATACTCCACATATGATAAGGAGTTTTATGCCATGGTCCAAGCCCTCAAACACTGGAGACACTATCTCTTACCACAAGAGTTTGTCTTATACTCGGACCACGAGGCTTTGAAATTCCTTAGCTCTCAGAAGGGTTTAAACCCTAGGCATGGTCGGTGGGTAGAATTCTTCCAGTCTTTCACATTTGTCCTAAATCATAAGGCTGGAAAGGACAATAAGGTGGCCGACGCCTTAAGTCGAAGGGTCTCCCTTCTTTCCACTGTTGGGGTAGAGGTCACGGGATTTGATCGCATGAAGGAACTCTATGGAGAGTGTCCTGATTTTGGCCCTACCTATTCTGCTCTGTCTGCTGGATCCTCGACAGCATTTGCTGACTATCTACTCCAGGATGGTTTTCTGTTTCGAGGGTAGCAACTCTGTGTCTCGAGGACTTCTGTTCGGGACTTTCTAGTCTGGGAAATGCATGCTGGAGGTCTTGCTGGTCACTTTGGCCGTAACAAGACCATCCATTCTGTGGAGGAGCACTTCTATTGGCCTGGCCTGAAGAGGGATGTGGCCAAGAGTGTAGCCCAGTGTAGGACATGCACGATGGCCAAACATGTCAAACAGAGCACTGGTCTCTACACTCCTCTCCCCGTTCCTGATCGACCATGGGTTGATGTGAGCATGGATTTTATCCCTGGGTTACCACGCACTGCTCACAAGCATGATTCCATCTTTGTTGTTGTTGACAGGTTCTCTAAGATGGCCCACTTCATTGCATGTTCTAAAACATCTGATGCATCTAGAGTAGCCCATTTATTCTTTGATGAAGTCGTGCGTTTGCATGGTCTCCCCCAAACCATCGTGTCTGACCGAGATGTCCGGTTCACTAGCTATTTTTGGAAGACACTTTGGCACCTAGTTGGCACCAAACTGAAGTTTTCCACTGCCTATCACCCCCAAACTGACGGGCAAACTGAGGTCGTCAATAGGAGTTTAGGGAATCTATTGAGGTGTCTTGTAGGGGAACATTCCGGCACTTGGGATCTTCTTTTACCCCGAGCCGAATTTGCATACAACAGCTCCGTCAATAGGTCCATAGGTATGAGTCCATTTGAGGTCGTGCATGGCTACAAACCTAGGAAACCTGTGGATCTCTTTCCCCTTCCCCTTGAGTCTCGAACATCCAAGTCAGCTGAGGAGTTTGCACAACATGTCAAGAGTCTGCATGAGTCGATTAGCAAGCAAATCAACCTCAGTAATGAAACCTATAAAAAGTTGGCTGATTCGCATAGGCGTCACCATGAATTCCAAGAAGGTGACATGGTTATGGTCCGGGTTCGACCCGAACGACTCCCCTCGGGAGCCGTTAAAAAGTTGCAAGCCCGTAGTGTTGGACCCTTCCCAATTCTGCGGAAGATTGGCTCCAATGCTTATGTTGTGGACTTACCTCCCGAATATGGGATTAGCTCGACCTTTAATGTGGCAGACCTAGTGGCCTACAAGGAACCCACAGCGACTCCTAGTGACCCTTTCGTGCCTTCTCCTCCCATTGAGAGTGAGCCCACCCCTGTGCGTCCCACAGCCTCGAGAGTTCCGCGCGAGCACATTGAGAGGATACTGGATGAGCAGGTGACCACTACACGGAGCAGGGTGTACCAGCGCTACCTTGTCCGCTGGCGGGACCGTCCACCTTCTGATGATTCCTATATCAGCCGAGAAGATCTCCAGCGTCTCGATTCAGATCTGCTGGAGCACTACCACCGGGAGGGTTGGTGGGGACACCACCGGGTCCACTACCGGGCCCACTACTCGGAGCTGAAGCTGCACCGCCCTAACTGCACCGAGCTTATGGCTCGGAGACTCGACTGAAGACCTGGCATACTGAGTAGATATACTTGTGTGTATTTTGAGTATATTTTGAATATTTGTATGTGTGTAAAATACATGTATTTACTTTTGTTTTATTAGGCAAGGTTGGTCAAAAGTTATTTATATTTTAATCTTGTTAAACCCATAAGTCAATAGTGGGTTGGTGGGGTTGTCTTGTTAGGCTAGGATATATATACAAATAAGTATAGTCTTAAGGGCTTTTTATGTATTGGCTCTTCCTATATAAAGAGGCCAAAGGGGTGCTACGAGAGTTATGTTGTTATGAATGAATGAAGTGTTGTTTTGTGTAAGAGTCATTCTCTCTTGCCTTTCCCTTTTCTCTCTTCTCTTTTGTGAGGATTGAGCGTCGCCCGGTGTGAGACCGTCCGGCGTGAGGCCGAGCTGTGTGAGATAGTAGTTATCCGTCCCGTCCCGTTCGCGTCCCGGAGTGCCGTCGATCCATTCCCACGTCGCCGCCGCGTCACAAATCTTAGTCGATTGGCCGAAGCCCCAGAACGTCCATGATGTTCGTAGCTTCCATGGGCTAGTCACTTTTTATAGACGCTTCATTAAGAGCTTCAGCACCATTATGGCACCCATTACGGATTGTATCTGTAAGGGAAATTTTGAGTGGACCAAAGCCGCCTCCCAGGCTTTTCGTGCCATAAAGGAGCTCATGACCAAAGCCCATGTCCTCCGCCTGCTAGACTTTTCCAAAGTCTTCGAGATATCATGTGATGCATCTGGCGTAGGAATAGGAGGAGTACTTAGCCAAGAGAGCCACCATGTGACTTATTTCAGTGAGAAGCTTTCTGATGCAAAGCTTTGTTACTCTACCTACAATAAGGAGTTCTATGCCATGGTCCAAGCTCTCAAACACCGGAGACACTATCTCTTACCACAAGAGTTTATCTTATACTCAGACCACGAGACTTTAAAATTCCTTAGCTCTCAGAAGGGCTTAAACCCAAGGCATAGTCGGTGGGTAGAATTCCTCCAGTCCTTCACATTTGTCCTAAAACATAAGGCTGGAAAAGAAAATAAGGTGGCCGACGTCTTGAGTCGAAGGGTCTCCATTCTTTCCACTGTTCGGGTAGAGGTCACTAGATTCGACCGCATGAAGGAACTCTATGAAGAGTGTCCTGATTTTGGACCTGCCTACTCTGCATTGTCTATTGGATCCTCGACAAACTTTAATGACTATATACTCCAGGATGGTTTTTTATTTCTAGGACGGCAACTCTGTGTCCCGAGGACTTCTGTTCGGGACTTTTTGATTTGGGAAATGCATGCTGGAGGTCTTGCTGGTCACTTTGGACGCAACAAGACCATCCATTCTGTAGAGGAGCACTTTTATTGGCCTGGCCTGAAAAAAGATGTGGCCAAAATTGTAGCCCAGTGTAGGACATGCACAATGGCCAAACAGGTCAAACAGAACACTGGTCTCTACACTCCTCTCCCCATTCCTGATAGACCGTGGGTTGATGTGAGCATGGATTTCATCCTTGGATTACCTCGTACTTCTCACAAACACGACTCCATCTTTGTGGTCATTGATAGGTTCTCTAAGATGGCCCATTTCATTGCATGTTCCAAAACCTCGGATTCATCTAGAGTAGCCCACCTATTCTTTGATGAAGTCATGCGTCTACATGGTCTCCCCCAAACCATAGTGTCTGACCGAGATGTCCGGTTCACTAGCTATTTTTGGAAGACACATTGGCACATAGTTGGCACTAAGCTAAAATTTTCCACTGCCTATCATCCCCAAACCGATGGGCAAACCGAGGTCGTCAACAGGAGTTTAGGGAATTTACTGAGATGTCTTGTAGGGGATCATCCTAGCACTTGGGACCTTCTTTTGCCCAGGGTCAAATTTGCATACAATAGCTCTGTCCATAGGTCCATAGGTATGAGTCCATTTGAGGTCGTGCATGGATACAAACCTAGGAAACCCGTGGATATCATTCCCCTTCCCCTCGAGTCTAGAACATCCAAGTCAGCTGAGGAATTTGCACAGCATGTCAAAATTCTGCATGAGTCAATTAGCAAGCACATAAACCTCAGTAATGAAACTTACAAACGCTTGGCTGATTCACATAGGCGTCACCATAAATTTCAAGAAGGTGACTTGGTTATGGTACGGGTCCTGCCCGAACGACTCCCCTCGGGAGCCGTTAAAAAGTTGCAAGCCCGTAGTGATGGTCCCTTCCCAATCCTGCGGAAGATTAGCTCCAACGCTTATATTGTGGACTTACCTCCCGAATATGGGATTAGCTCTACATTTAATGTGGCAGACCTCGTGGCCTACCAGGAACCCACGGCGATTCCTAGTGACCCTTTCGAGCCTTCTCCTCCCATTGAGAGTGAGCCCACCCCTATGCGTCCGCAGCCTCGAGAGTACCGCGTGAGCAAATTGAGAGGATATTGGATGAGCAGGTGACTACTACATGGAGCCGGGTGTACCAGCGCTACCTTGTCTGCTGGCAGGACCGACCACCTTCTGATGATTCTTGGATCAGCCGGGAAGATCTCCAGCGCCTTGATCCAGATCTGCTGGAGCACTACCACAGCAGTGTCCCCCCTTACTCAACGGAGTCAAGTTCCAGCCTTCCCGGGAGGGTTGGTGGGGACACCGAGCCTACTACCGGGCCCAATACTCAGAGCCAACACCGCATTGCCCCGACACCGAGCTTGTGGCTCGGAGACTCACTCGAAGACTCGGTATCCTGAGTATTTTACTTGTACGTATTTACGTATTTATGTATTTGTGTGTGTATGTGAGTAAAATACATGTATTACTATATGTATATTTACTTTTTTTATTATGTTACTTATAGTCAAAAGTTGTTATATTTTATTTTATTAAACCCACAAGTCATTAGTTAGTTGTTGGGTTTTATTTTATTAGGCTAGGATATATATGTAAATAGGCAAAGTCTAATGGTATGTATGTTATGGCTTTCCCTATATATAAGGGGGGTTAAGGGTGTTGTTACGTATGATATGAATGAATGAAAGAATCCAAGTGAAGGAGCCTTGTCCCTTTGTGCTTCCCCCTTCCATGTTAGCTTCTTGTGAGTTTTGAGAGATTGCCCGGTGTGAGACCGTTCGGCGTGAGGCCGAGCTGCGTGAGGTAGCAACCTATCCCGTCGTGTTGGCATCCCGGATCTGTCGTCGATCAGTCCTCCGACACCGTCCGCGTCAGCTGGTGAACATGTGAAGGTGAAAATCATGCAGCATTAAAATTCAAATAATACATATGAGATCTCTTACACAATTCCTTGCATCGACATTATATTGAGCATTGCCCTTTATGGGGTTGTACGAAATGAAAGCGCCCCTCTTAAAGTTAATAGCAAACAAGTGCCAATGGCTTTGGGAATGTAGAATACAAAACAGATAATCTAATTCATGCATGTCCTCTTTTACAAGGAATTGAGTCACATAACGTTTCAATAAGCTTGGCTTAGAGAAGAAGTTGATGGGGTGAAGCTGATCTAAAGAAGATTGCATCACTGACATACATCTACATTTCACTAATGCGAATGGGGAGGAAGCATGATTTCTCATAAGTCATTCCATATAGCAGTCGAGGACCCACATAATATTATCAATAAATCATTATGAATGTTAAATCCACAAAGGGGCAATGGAACACACACATGTTACAGTACACTTATATCAAAGTCAATCATCTCCCCAAATAATAGTTCATGCAGCTGCAACCTGCTTATTGAACGCCCCTATTGGTTTCTCATAACTGGAACACTATTTAGGGATATAATGATATCAAAAAAATTGGCAAAGAGTGGGAAAAAATAAAAGAGATAGGAGGTTGGATTACTTGTTCATTTCAACCGATAAGAAATTTTTAACAATGCTCTCATGTGACTTAGAGAGCTTTCCCAACCCACAATAATCCCTTCAGAGTTCAATATATGCCTACATTATCTATGAGTGAAACATATTGCACTGACAATTTTTACAGATTATATAGAATTGAAATAGTGAAGTATGCAAATAATATATTGTTTTATAGTGAAAGAAAACATATTGTACAGAACATCAAAAAATTATAACATAATGTAACATATTGCAGAGGGTTGACAATATGTCACCGACATAGAATATATTATTTTATAGTGAAAAAAAACGGATTGCATAGGACTAAAATAAATTACAACAGGAATATAACATATTGCAGAAGACTGCAAATATGTCACCGATATAGAACATATTATTTTACAGTGTAAAAGAACATAAAGTGCACAGAACTGAAATAATTTGCAGTAGAAATGTAACATATTGCACAAGATTAAAAGACATGTTCTTAAAATAGAATATATTACACTGAAAATAAACAAAGTGAATAGTACTAAAACATAATACATATTATAAAAAATAAAGTTATAGATGTGGAACAACTTTTATAGGACTAAAATATATTATACATTTTCCCTAGTTTCAGTTGTAGGACCCCCTAGTGAGACATGCACCGGATCAAGTGTTGATTTGCCCGTCGGACCTTTTCATCGTTTGAGACTGGGGCTGATTTATTTGCCCTCTTGTCAAGCCAAACGTACGGGGATTGAACTGAAGTAGATGGTTGTCGTTTACCACGACGCTTTACAGCTTTTAAAATAGAGCTTAGCTTCACAGCCTCCTCATCCAAGGCCACAATGGACTCCCATCTTTCCTCCCTCATGTCAACCCCTCTCCGGCTCCTCCACCACCTTTGCTATCTCCCCCCCCTCTTCCTCTACCTCAGCCTCCTCCTCCCCCACCTCCTCAGCCTGTACCAGTTCCTCTGCCTTCTCCCACTCCAACTCCTCAGCCTCCTTCCTCTCCCCAACGTGAGACAATTTTATCTTAAAGCGCTACACTTCTTGGATCAAAGCCTGTATAGCCTACGTTTGTGTATGCATTTATATTTTGAAGTCTGTAACATCTTTCTCCCTCTTCTCCTCTGAAAGTCGAAGGGCCTCCTTAAGGCCCTTGATCTCCTCAACCAAAGATTCCACTTTCCTTTGACTTGAAGATTTTTTAGTTGGACTAACACAAGCTCGCAGAAGTTGTTCATGCTCCCCCTGTAGGAGCCATTCTTCTGACCTATGCACCTGAAGCTTCTCGATTACCTTTTACATCATATTATATATGTATGCATAAGAATTACTACAGAGTGAAATTAAGTATGAATCACAAGTATAGGAAATAGCATCTACCTCAGGTGCAGTCAAAGATGAAAAGGAGTGTCTGGGTTCCTTTTCAATTGTGAACCCCACCTCATCAATCGTGAGAATGTACTCGTGTCCTTGAGTTTCCTCAGCTTACTATGCTCTAAACCACAAACCTACATTTTTCAACCAAAATACAATCAATGTATGCACACTACCACAAAATGTCGTTAAAAAAATAGGTTCAGAAACTTACACAAAGAGCAGCAGTATAGCCCAATAATGTATAGGAGCTTCCACATTTGTCTGACGCTCTTTTCTTTGCCATGTCAGAAATTGTACTTAATCTGACTATTAAAACCTCATGCATGGTCACAGCCCACGAGTAAGATCCAATAGCACCTATGTCATCAAGATAATACAGCATCTGCTTTGGATAAGCATAGCTGGTATACAGACAAATGAAAGTTGACAACATCAAAACAATCCATAATCAGACTGTGCCTTCGATGTCTTCCTTCTTCTCGGATTCCTTGATGAAATTGATTAGCTGGACCACTGTATGTCTTTTGGTAGTCATTTGCTTCCCAAACCTATCTTTTAAATGAGATTTTTGGCTCCGGGAGCCTGCGTGCTCAACCCTCCTCCCAGTATATGAGAGTCTCAGAATTAGTGCAATATCCTGCATGATAAATTGCACTTTGCGTCTGTCAAATCGAAAAAAAATGTCCTGCAAATGACATGACAATTTATCCTCTAACAAAAATGTGTCGAAGAAAATGGGCGGGGTATTCATAAACACACGAAAAAGAGTCTTATTCAACAGAGTTTTGTAGCAGTCCCTGAAGTTGATTTTTTGAACATCCTTGGAGTAAAAAGAAATGAAGCTGTGATGGACGATTGGCTATGTAATCTTCTCCATTTTCTTTACAAATTTTCATTGTTTGGCCAACACCTTTATTCTTACAATTCTTGAAACAAAAGAAACAAAATAAGACTTACAGTAGTAAGATATTTTATATAATTATGAAACATTCCTCATCAAAATGGAATATTTTGTTACAGATAGGAATTAAGTTGTTGTAGAAGGCTTAAATAGTTTGTTAAAGAAATTAAGCATTTTGTTATATAGATGAAATTATTTGTTACAGTAATGAAACTCTTTATTGTAGAAATAAAATATTTAGTTATAAACGTGAAATAATTTATTATATAAATGTAACAATTTATGTACACTTAACACATTTTGTTATCAACAACTTAGAATTGTTATAGAGATGAAATAATTTGTTACAGAAATAAAATATTTTGTGATACACTTGTAATAGTTTGTTATCTAAATGAAATTGTTTGTTACATATATGAAATAGTTTGTGACATATATGAAACATTTTGTTACAGAAATAGAACTTTTTATTACATCAATAATACATTACATTTGACTAAAGAAATGAAATATTTTGTTATACACATGAAGTAATTTGTAAAAGAAATAAAATATTTGATTATATAACTGTAATATTTTGTTTGGGACATGAAACGTATTACAACTTGATGTAGGGTCCCACTGAAATATGTTGCATGTACATGAAATATTTTATACTAGAATGTTATATATTACATAAGAATGAAATATTATCTTACCTCCCTTCTGTTGTTGTCCATCTCTATCAGACTCCTACTCTTGCCCTAAGTTACTATAGAGTCTTTCTCCACTTTCTTCTCTTATGTCACCAACGCTCTCTTGACCCCTTCCTCTCTGCGCCTCTTCCTGCGCCATTACCAAAGACGTGATTTCCTCTTGCCCTAACTTACTGCAGGGCCTTTCTCCACTTTCTTCCCTCATTTCACCTTCCTCTCTGCGTCTCTTCCTCCGCCCTCGCCAAGGATGGGGTTTCCTTTTCCTGTGGCTCTGACGCTTTCTCTTCTCTTTTTTCTACTTTCTTTTGCCATTGGTCACTATCTCGTAATATCAACCTCTTCCCCTTGCCGGTCTTAGGTGCCATAGCATTAGGTATTGATGTCGTATGAAACCCTCGCCGTGGTCCTCTCGCCGTGATCCTCTTTCTTTCTCTCCGATGATGATCAAAACCCTCGTCAATCTCCTCCTTGCTCTTCAACGACGATGGGTTGAGCGGTTAAAGGGCCCTCGCCATAGTACTCTCATTGTGCATCTCCTTCTTTCGCTCCAATAATGATGAAAACACTCGTCAAGTTTGACGTTCATCTCCGACAACGACGGGCCGAGAGGGTAAAGGCATGGAGATTGCAGAATGTTCCACTTGATAGCATTGTGTTTAACTTTTAATTTTATTCCCGCCGAAGGAAAGGAAGGGGGCAACAAAATGGAGATTTTGCATGTGGGTTTTCGTGCGCAAATCAGGGAAATGGTAAATTGATATATTCTTTTCCCACCAAGGGTGAGGACTTGCCGGGGGAGGAAGAAGGGTGAAAGAGACATTCTGTTGATGTGTTTACAGTGGGGAAACCATCTATTTAATGTCTATACTGCAGAACTATCATATCACATTTTCTCTATAAGTGCATGTCCAGTCACGCCTGCGTGGACCAATCAGAGGGGGTGTTGCGTGTTGAGCTGACCTAATTGCAACGACTATGGTGTACAAAGTATTTCTCAATAATCATTTACCTAAAATTAACACAATAAAAATATTTAGTGCACATCCTCGACCAATTACACACTCAGGGTGTGCATCAAACAAACTAAGTTTTTTTAAAAATTTTTTGTGATGTGATGATCACGTCCCCTTAATTTGTAGGATAAGGCACACCCCACCTAACGACCTAAAATTTTTTGAAAAAAAAAATCAGATTCAATAAATAGTGTTGGGCCCAATTTGAATCGACCCTTTTTGTTTTAGATTTTTTTGGGTCGTCCGATGAAAGTGTGTTTTGTATGATAATTTAAGGAGATATAGGACACACGTCACAAAAATAAATTGAAAAAAAAAATAATTTACTTGATGCACATTTTGGATGTGTAATTGAGTTGGGTGTGCACTGAGCACAATTCTTAACACAATCTTCACAGATGGACCAATTTTAGGCCCAAATTTACAGAACAGAGCAATACTTGCTTCACATCTTGATGTGCATCAAACGCGTGTGCAGACCATGGTGTGCAACAAATGCTACAAAGCCCATTTTCATTGGATTGTGTGTGACACAAGGGACACTGATGCTCCTAAATGTGCTGATTGCATGCAAGCCCATGTGAGCACATGCAAACGTATGCAATTTGCGAAACCCAAACAAACTGAAAGACATATTACATACGGCTAGCTGAAAGAGAGTGTGCATGACTGAAATATACCTCATAAAATATAGCATATGACTGAAAAATAGAGGTTCCACTAAAATATACGTGTTTGGGATTTTGACTGCCATATGTGTATAGTTTCCCGAGTAATTAACCATCAACACATAGGGGAGCGCACCATTTTCAAAAAAAAAATATATTACTCGATTAATTTGTTTTTGAGAAACACTAAGTGCATTTAATTAGTGCACTAACTACATTCATTGATATAATTAATGTACCTATTTTTAAAAAATTGAGCGACTCTCGTCTCAAACTTGCTTGAACCCCACGTATATTCAGATCCCAAAAACCCTGATCAAACAGGTCGGGTACTAGGCACCAACCCCCCCCCCCCCCCAAGTTGTAGTCTAATCCTTATACCTACTAGTTGGAGTCCAACCCCACATATATACAGATCCCTTTTCTTTTAGCTCTGTTCGTTTGGCCTTGCAGATGTGATCAGGCAGGTAATCGATAAGTATAAAATCTGATTTTTTTTTATGTAACACCTATGTCTTCTTTGTTCTTAAAACTATTCGCAACAAAATTCAACATAAATGAGACGATAAGAAGAGGATTGCTTAATTTGATCTATGCGTACCGTTCAGAAAAATTACACAATAGTTAATTGGACATGTGTATATAATATTAAAACGTGTAATATATGCTTACGATGGAAATCCCGCTGACACCCCCCGCCCGCCCCCAGCATAGCACCTCACCTACACTCGCCCCAGTGGCCTCCTAGATTTTTGGGGGTCCCACTCGCTTTTGTCGTTGCCCAGCCTCCCTCCACACCTCTCCCCCACCGTCATCCCCTTCCCAACCCCCCTTTATACCCCCCCCCCCCCACCCCCACCGGTCCATCTAGGTCACCCTTTCCCCCATCCACCCCTCCTCCTATCTTCCCTTGCCTGACGCCTCCTTTCTGTTTTGCTTCCCCACCTCCTCCTCCTCCTCCTCCTCCTTTCCCCATTGTCACTGTCATCCCCACCTAGTCAACTTTGTCATCCCCCACCAGCCCCTTTCTCTTTTTCCCGCTACCCCCTTCTCCTCACGAGCCAATCATATGTTATATGATGAGCATTTCTTGAATATTCCCCTTAATTTAAGGGATTTTTACATATATATCCCCCACAAAATTTGATTTTATCAAATATATCCCTCGTCTGCATCATATTATCATAGATATCCTTCGTTTCGACCGAAATATTACGATTATACCCCTTTAATTTATTGTCGTCGACGGAGGAGAATATTCCGTGAAATATGTCATTTACGGTCGTTAGATCTAAAATATATTTGACAAAATCAAACTTTACAGGAGTATATATATATAAATCTTATTCTTTAACTCACACTTAACTCGGGTTAAACACACGGGAGTTACGGCGAGGACATAATCGTGACATTACCCATATTTTGAGGATATTCATGATAATATGCTCCAATAAAGGGGTATATTTGACAAAATCAAACTTTGTAAGAGTATATATATGCAAAAATCCCTTAACTTAATGGCATCTATATTCATTACGTTGTCTTTACTTTTACATGTATATACTTGACATAATGAAACTCATAATATTATGGAACGATGAATGAATTATGATAGAGATCATGATAATAATGTTAGTCTTCCGTACACAAGATCAAAACTTTCTTAATTGTGAGATATTGGAGAAGGACATCAAATGGGCCCGATAGATTATTACATATATTATCATCACATATGATGAAAGTGGTTAATTTTTACGGTCACTTATATGCGGACATTATGGTAAGCATGTCTGGCTATCAATCAAGATACTTTACGTCATAAAAGTGTAATTGGTCTTTAGATACGAGACACCAATGATATCATACGTAAGGATCACAGTGTTTTGACGTATGACTTATAGACTTACATTTAGGGGTCTAGTATAGCCATGCACTTAAGTTTTGATGAGATGCGTGCAAAGACAATTAAATAGTTAACATGGAATCATTCACTCTCAATTTCTAGATAAATAATATCATATAAAATTATACAAGAAAATTCCTTGACCAATGTCACATGTACGATTAACTTGAAAGAAGTTTCTGAATGAACTGTTGGAATATAAGACTATCTGATCACATGTGGGAGTTTAACAATATTACCTTACTTCAAATGTGATCAGGGATATTGTATATAGGAGTGATAATTATAGTAGCATGATAACGGTAAACTGAAAGGTTCCAATAGATTGAGAATCCCTTATATCGTCTGAGGGTTATCGTGCATTACTTGGTGCGGTCTACAATAATTGAGTGTAGGTAAATTAATCATGAGATAGTTAATTTACATTAATTAAAGAGTTGATTCAAGTTGAAAGAAATTTTGATAATATTAGAAGTTCTAAGTTTAATGGACTTATTACCAGTAAGATATTCGGCCTAGAGGGTCACAACCACAAATAAGTAGATTAATTAGAATGTCAAAATAATTAAATGTAGGGCATCTACGTTGATCCTATTGTGAATAGGATTCAATGAGAAGTCTAATTGTGAATTGGACTTTGAAAGAAATCTAGTTGCTAATAAGATTGAGAGAAAAACTCAACATGGGAATTAGATTGAGTAGGAATCCTAGTTAAAATTAAATCAATGCAGAATTCTAATTCTTGCACAAAAAACAGAGAGATTTGGTTCTTGAACTGAGTCAGATAAGAAAGCCAGCCACTACATAAGAGAGCCAAGCATCTCTCTCTCTCTCTCTCTCTCTTGGGCGCGCGCGCATATGATAGGGAGAGCTAAGGAGGCTAGAGGAGGAACCTTATCTTTTTCTTGTAGCCACTACATAAGAGAGCCAAGCATCTCTCTCTCTCTCTCTCTCTCTCTCTCTCTCTCTCTCTCTCTCTCTCTCTCTCTCTCTCTCTCTCTCTTGGGCGCGCGCGCATATGATAGGGAGAGCTAAGGAGACTAGAGGAGGAACCTTATCTTTTTCTTGTCTGTGTGAATAATGTTGCCAGAGATCTACGCAAATTAAGGAGAATCCATGGAACACTCTGGTCAAGGTATGAATTGCATCCATGCTCTTCACCTAATTCTTCCATATTCTATCAAATCCCAACAATCTCGGTAAGGAAATAGTTTTTTAAAAAATTAATTTTTGTTATATTTTCAAAACTCCTATTTCCTTACAATCACCTCTCTCCAGGTTATCATAGAGGTGCTTTTTTTGGTAGTCAAATGTTTATCACAGCTCCACTCTACTTAGGGAGAAAGCCAAGACTAGATGTACTTCAGAGTTCAATGCAATCTAGGGTGGGTTTATCTTTGACTTCTCGAGTTTCTCACAGTTCTACACTAATATCATGATTTCCTATAATTGTAGGGAAATACTAATTACAACACCCTTGCTAATTACATGTAAGAGTATTGCAAGTGCAACACCTTTTTTTATTTTTTTTAGTGGCCCTCATGCCAAGTTATCTGGACGTAAGTATCACGTCACTAGGTGACGTGAGTGGGAGTCACACAAAAAATATTCGGCCCTTTGTGAACAATGAAAATTGAAGAGGTCATTTTTTTCTTGTGCGACCTCCATGTCACGTCATCTGCTGACATGGCACTCACGCCCAAGTAACTTGACGTGAGAGCCACTCAAAAAAATTAAAAAAGAAAGTACACTTGCGACACCCCTGTGTGTAATTAGCAAAACTGTTGCACAAAGTCAGACTCAGAGTTGCATGGCTTCAAAGAGAGTTGCATGGTTTCATAGCTACACCCAATATTCCTTTGCAGTTGTATAAAGTTTGTGAGCAACATCTTTTGTGGTTGAAACTCGCTCTTTCCCGTGGCAGTCGAGCCTTCTTCTATCTATCGTATGTGATAGAGCGTTATACTTATGCTTGTATGTTCTATTTCATAAAGGCCCGGTTTGAAAATCGGGTGGGATGACATATTCGAGGGGGTGAACTCGAATACGTTGTCATGTCCCAATTAAAGGGGTACATGTGTGAGGAGAAAAAGTGGGGTCCCAACTTTTCTCTCTCATCGGATGGCTATTCCGCTTCCGATATTTGATTTTCAAAGCGGCCCAAATAGTTCTTCTATCCGATATGGGTCTAGGGCAGTGTCGGCCAAAGTCAATATGCTCTTGTGGTGGTGGTGGTACTCAGTTATCTTCATCTTTGTACATTTCTAATGAGTAATATTTGTTGCCCCACTTCCCCCCTCCCTAATTACACTCTCATCGAGTGCAATGAGATTTTTTTTTGAAATTTTAGGATGCGAAGTCCACTCCCTCTAACTTGCCGTGTAAGTCAATCTTAATACCGGACGGTTCAAAAACTGAAAAAAAACAACCCATGTGAATAGTAATTTTTTACTACTCACACAGTCCGTTCGAATTTTTTTGAAGTTTTTAGGCCCTTGGATGGGAATGTGACTTGTACGCCAAGTTAAGGGGGCATGACCCCCATGTCACAAAATTCTTAAAAAATAAGAAAACTTATTGCACAACATAGGGATGTAATTAGCTCAGGATTACAGTAAACTTACTCACTTTTAGGGCTGTCAATGAATCGAGCCATCCCGACGGACCCACAGGCCTAGTCTGATTTCGTTCCGGGTCACCAAGGCCTTTTCGGCTTGAATGCCCTTAGTCGGATCTAAAAATATAGTCCGACTAGACTCGCGGGCTGAGCCCAAACTTTAAGTTCGGCGAGTGGGCTGACCCGACCCTTTCTTTTTTCTTTCCTCTCCTTTCAATTTTTTTATTTTATTTAATTAAAAATTAAAAATATTTTATTTTATTTAAATAAAAAATTAAAAACTATATTTTCAAACAAATTAACATCTGAAAAACTCTAATTAATTTAGTTAGAATGTAGTTTTTATATTTATATATATATTTATTATTTTTTATTTAACGTGTCGGGTCAGATCGGGTCGAGCAAAAGTAGAGCCTTTGAAAAAATCGGACTTTGTCCGACCCAACCTGACATAACTCGAAATTGATGAATCATGCTCACGTCAAGCTAACCTAAGCCCGGCCCCAGATCAACCTATTAACAGCTCTTCTCATTTCTAATGGTTTGGATGGAATAACTTTAATTATGATCACAGTAGAACTCGTCCTTTGTTGTTTTTTTTTTTTTGTTTTGGATCAAAGGATCAAAGTAGGACTCCAACCAGTGAAACGCACACCATGTTAATGAACCGAAGCCTGTCAGATCAAAATTTCAGGGAGAGAAAGGAGAGGTTGGGAGAAATCAAATCCACGATAAATTCATACATAAATTTGAATCAGATTTTGTCCATTGAACATGAATCGAATCATCTTGCAGACTGCAGTCTCGGTTATGCCCGCGCTTCTTGAGCACTCCAAATCCCTAGCGACTAGCGGCCCAGAACCGAATAAATTGAAGGCCACCTTTAGAGACACGAATCAGGTTTTTGTGGAGCAGGCGAAAATCGGATTCGCGGAGAATCGATCACTCAAGAAGGGAAAATTGCAGGACCCATTAAATTCCGTATCAACCGCGAGTACTCCTATCCCCACAAATTGGATTTGGAAAAAGAAAAGGGTACCCTTTTTCTCGTTCGCTTAACTTCCCTGTTAAAGCTTTCCATGCAATGACATGAAGTTTGACACATTAAATTCACATGGTTTACCTAATAAGTTGTGAATTTGTATTATAAAAAAAAAACAAGCTTCTTGATTTGTCTAGTCCCGTTTGAACGGCCGGCCCGAGCGACCTCCATCCTGGGAAGTATGTTGGAGGGTGCCCTCATCAGATGGAGACTGTTCACTGGCTACCAACTCTCCGTTCCAATTTCATACTCCAAGAAAAGGATGCACATGTTTGCATATGACGCAAGGAAAGTGACATGGGAAGCCTAGCTGACTAAGAAACAAAGCAATGAGCTCCTATTTCCGACATGGAGAACGAGTCCAACACTTGACTTTGTCTTCCCAAAAGAACATCCCTCGTCCAGATTACCATAGAAAAGAAATTTATCATGAGATGGCCAAGACTTGAAAGAGGATGAAGACATGTTTCAGAAAACTTTAAGGTCACTTGACATGTCCTTCGTTGAAAAGGAATTCTTTACACCAATCCTTACAGAAAGATAACATCATACCCTTCATTAACAAGATCTCAAACAAATTGACAGAGACTTCTGATCATGCATTTTAGATAGCGGAGTGCGATGCATTACCTGCCAAAGGATCTTGTTCTCATGCTCTTTTGGTGTTGAGGGCAGAAATATTACGACCTCACAACTTATTATTATCCAACAAGAGGTCTCCCTCTAGATAGGGGAGAGGATAGAATTAGATGACCGTTGGGCAGTATTTTTCTTTTCAATAGTTTCCGCGTTCTTCTCGCTCCCCACAACTCTTCCCTTCCTCACCCAACGCATTGCTTCAGAACACAGGAATTGCGGCAGAAGTCACAGCACAACAGATGAGAAAAAGAAATGCGACGGAGAAACCACACAGATCACCCACCGACCTCAGTGGCAGAGGTTGAGCCATCTCCTTCTTCCCAGTCACCTGGCCTCCTTCAAAAGATGCCCTCAGAAGCCTCCTTCCCCTCCCGGCCACCCCAAGTGTCCAGGGTGATAATCCCCCTGAGCATCCTAAGCAAGCATGGATGCCTGCGGACAAAATAACCCAGTTTGCGCCGACGTGCAGAACGGAGTCCGGTGCCAATGCTGGCTCGCAGAGTTGAGATTCGGGGTGTCGGCGCTGCTCATGGCCTTGACATTTCTTCATGCAGGTTGGTGCTCCTGATCATACCTTGCTGCTAGATGTTTCAGCTCTTGATGGAGAAACCTTGGTGTCATCTGTAACTTGGTTTGTGTGTTCTGTGAACTTTCAGATGCATATGATCCTCTGGATCCAAATGGCAACGTAACCATCAAGTGGGATGTGATGTCATGGACGCCGGATGGCTATGTGGTGAGTTCTATCATCTTCTCTCTGCCCATTCGTGTAGCTGGTGAACCCAAAATTTTAATGTGAAAAGTTCGAATCCACCGTGGAGATGTTAACTGTGGAGATCCTGGCACTGCAACCTGCAGGCAGTGGTGAACATGAACAACTTCCAGATGTTCCGGCACATCATGAGCCCTGGCTGGACCATGGGGTGGACGTGGGCGAAGAAGGAGGTGATCTGGTCCATGGTGGGTGCGCAGGCCACCGAGCAGGGCGACTGCTCCAAGTTCAAGGGCAGCATCCCCCACTGCTGCAAGCGGACACCGGCTGTGGTCGACCTGCTGCCGGGCGTCCCCTACAACCAGCAGATCCAGAACTGCTGTAAGGGCGGGGTGCTGGCATCGTGGGGGCAGGACCCCGCCGGCTCCGTAGCCGCCTTCCAGGTGAGCGTCGGCCAGGCTGGCACCACGAACCGGACGGTGAAGTTGCCCAGGAACTTCACATTGCTGGGGCCGGGGCCCGGCTACACCTGCGGCCCGGCGAAGATTGTTCCATCAACGACATTCTTCACGCCGGACCGTCGCCGGAAGACCCAAGCTCTGAGTAAGCTCTTCTGAGAAATTGAGCAACAGATTGTCCTCAAATCCAAACTTTAAGCACTACTAGAATCTGTATGATACTGTTTGATCATATAGGAGCTGATGGGCTCTTGTTTTCCTGCAATGTGTTCTGTCTGCGGCAGTGACTTGGAATGTGACCTGCACCTGGTCGCAGTTCCTGGCCTCCAAGCACCCCACCTGCTGCGTCTCCTTCTCGTCCTTCTACAACAGCACCATCACCCCCTGCCCCACCTGCGCCTGCGGCTGCGAGAACAAGCACAACTGCATTAGGTAAACCCTCCCCAAATCCTGAAACCTCTCATCATCATCATCCTCTTCAATTCCTCGTCGGGGCAAGCACATGATGACACCTTATTGATGGGCGGGCAGGAGCGACTCGAAGCTGCTGAGCACGGCGGGGATCAACACGTCCAGGAGGGAGGGGGCGCCGCCGCTGCAGTGCACCCACCACATGTGCCCCGTCCGGGTGCACTGGCACGTCAAGCTCAACTACAAGGAGTACTGGCGCGTCAAGATCGCCATCACCAACTTCAACTTCCGGACGAACTACACCCAGTGGACGCTCGTCGCCCAGCACCCCAACCTCAACAACGTCACCCAGGTCTTCAGCTTCGACTACAAGCCCCTGGTCCCTTACCAATCCATCAGTGAGTCCTCAAAACAAACACCTTCTGCGCATTCCCTCCCGTCTTCACCTTCTCACGCTCCATGGTCGGGATCTTCGCGTGTAGATGACACGGGGATGTTCTACGGCATCAAGTTCTACAACGACCTGCTGATGGAGGCGGGGCCGCTGGGGAACGTGCAGTCGGAGGTGCTGCTGCGGAAGGACCAGGACACCTTCACGCTGAAGCAGGGGTGGGCGTTCCCCCGGAAGGTGTACTTCAACGGCGAGGAGTGCATGATGCCGCCGCCGGACTCGTACCCGTTCCTGCCCAACGCCGCCCGTGGAGGTGCGCTGCTCGCTCTTGAATGCTTTGCTTCCTCTGCACTGCTGGTGCTGCTAGTGATGGTCCTCTGAGTCTAAGTTGTTTGCTCATGAGTACAGAAGATTGCTTTGCCCTATTTTCTTCTGAGTTTCCTTCGCTCAGGCCATGTGGAATGCACATAGAATTCTTGATGTAAAAGCACCAAGTTTTTGGAAGTGAGGAAAACAAACACATTCCAATGGGGATTCAAGAACCTGCATAATTGCCTTCTGTTTAAAGAAGTGTTCTGCATTGGAGTTGGAGCTCTTTGAAATATTTTTATTGGTTGGGAAAGAAATGTTTTCCTTTCGGGTTTAAAAAATATTCTAAGAAAAGTCGTCCATGGTGAAGGGAAATTGTCACAGAAAAGTATGTAAACTGAATTGAGAAAGAAAACTTAGGTAAAAGATTTCAGTACTTTCTTCCTGTTATATTAAAGAAATTAGCCCTTAAGAAGACGTAAATTTTATTGATCATGTCAAACTTAAATCTTCTATTAAAAACTTACGTTGGAATGTGGGAAATATTTAAGAGAATATTTTGCCCGAGTTTTCTGACCTCAGAAAGCGAAAGAAGAAAGGATAGTTGTCAACTTTGTCACGGAAGTCTGAAATCAAAATCCATTCTTTTATTTCAAAAAAAAAAAGACTTTTTATATGTATTATCAACAAGAAAATGGCTGCCAACCAAAGCCATGGATGTCACTGCCTTGGTTTTGAAACCAATAATTTTAAAATCAAAGGATTTGTTAATTCTAGGTCAATCTAAATGATCTTTAATAAATGAAGTACAAAGCCATCATCCGTGGGAACTATGATTTGCCAAAAGGTTTTGAATTCCAAAGCCGGTATCTCTCAGTTGCATCACATTCTTCCTGTTTAACTAAATCTGATTCTTTTCTATTCAACTAAATCTCATTGATGAACTGATTATTACCAAATTTTTTGTCCAATCCATGATGCCTTATTTCGCCTGCTGGCTGTTTTGAAAATGGGAAAGATAGATGAAAGAATAGTTTGCATGACAAAAAAAAAAGTTAATACAAAGAAGCTCTTCACATCTAACTCTTATTAGATATAAATGAACATCACCTTCATCCTTTTACAACACCAGGTATTAGGGTATAAATTGACGGTGGAGTAACATTTACTTCAACTTGACAGTCGCAGCCAATGTGGGAGTTGAAGCAAACAGTTAAATCATATACATAGTAGTACAACACCAACCTTCACAGGGGCAGTGGCACCTGGTCCAGCTTCTGTTGCCAGAGACCCGATTTTAGACTCAAGACTCGTCTCCTCACTAACTAGCTTTACAACCCAAGACCCATCTTGGGAGCCCTGTATCTTGCATGGAAACTTCACAATGACCCAAAATTTTCATGTTTCACCGAGTTCAAACCAGCAAGAAAGCGAGGCATGCCCAGAAGAATGCGACGAGAAGAAGGAAGCGCGGCTGTCCTATAGGACCGGCATTGGGTAACCATGGATAGGCATCTGGGGGTGGCATCACACAATTGTCTCCGTTGAAGTATACGCGTCTTGGAAATGCCCAACCCTGTTTGAAAGTGAAGGTTGATGAGTCCTTTTTGAAGAGAAGCTCCGACTGAACATTTCCCAGCGGGCCCGCTTCCATGAGCAAATCATTGTAGTACTTAATCCCCCATAGCATTGCAGTGTCATCTGAGAAAACCAGTAATTTCAAAGGTCAGTGACCAACATCATAAGAAAGTTTCCCAGCATGCAAGGAACCTAATGTGCCGGTGTAAAGTGAGATTGGGATTTTTTTTTTGCCAAGAACATCTGCATGATAGAACCTAAGGATTGATGGACCTATAGCACCTGGTCTGCCGCGGTAACATATATATTTTTTCATCATTGCAGCCTTAAACTCTACACTATTACCAAAATAAAGTAGGCCAACAATAACCCCAAGAATCATCATGAATGGGCAGTGTATTGATGACTCACTGATGCCACTATAAGGAGTCAATCCCTTGTAATTGAAGCTAAAAATTTGAGTGACATTGTCAAAATTTGGGTGCTGGACAACTAAGTTCCACTGTGTGTAGTTCATCCTGTAGTTGAAGTTTGTGATTGTGACTTTCACCCGCCAATACTCTTTGTAGTTGAGTTTAACGTGCCAATGTATTCGTATCGGGCACATATGGGAAGTACACTGGACCAAAGGTGTGAAAGTGTTTCTGCCGGGACCATTGATTGCAGAAGCCAAATAAGGTGAGTCACCCCTGTCCGACAGTCCAAGAAAATTAAGATCAGTCCAGCTAACATAACAAGTTTAAAGAAAAGTAGGAAAGCATGTGAAACATGGAACTCACTCTACACAACTTCCCGGCTGAGTAATGTTATTCTGGCAACCACAGGTGCATGTTGGGCAATTGACAATTGTGTCATTATAGAAGGATGAAAGAGATACACAGCAAGTAGGAGTCTTCTGAGACAGAAACTGGGAATATGTGCATGTAACGTTCCATGTCACTGCAACAAGACAAGAGGAGAGATTAGAAACAAGTGACAAAGAAAAGTTGGACTAGAACCCATGAAGAACATAGCCAGAGCTGCTAAACTGATTCAGGTACACATTAACACTAGAAAGCAAAACTAACATCAAGTTCATTTTCCTAGTTTCAACTTTTGACTCGATAGTATCATCCCTGTGATGAATAACTAGAATGTTCCATCTCTTCACAAGAGAGGGGGAGGCACATAAAAGAATGTACGACACCAAAGCCAATACAGATTTTACCAGATTCCTTTTCATTTTACTTTATAAGATGCCCACTGTTTATCCAAAAGGTTTAACATAAAGATGCTCCATCCATGGATGGCAGTTTCGGACCTAGACAATCTGAAACCATACGCCTGAAATCGGACAAAATCGGATGCCAACTTCCCTCTTAAAAATATTATTTTATTATGTTTCGGGCCGAAACCGAAACCGATATTGTTTCGGTTTCGGACCCGACCAAACTGCCATCCTTGGCTCCATCATCAACAATTTGCAGGCGCCCCATGATGGATGCATCGGATGGGTAGAGTTTCCATTTGAGTTCAATGAGTTTTACATGAAGATGCTCCATCTTCAACAATTTAAAGTGTCATGATGAAATAAATACTAATCTCACAAAGGCAGAGGCAATGACTGGATACACTCTCCACTATTTATTCTGAAGATTAACATGAAGACGCACTGTCTTCAACATTTTGTGGTGCCAGGACAGAAAGAATATCAACCTTACGCAGACAAAACAAAATACTTAAAATGATCTGCAACGTCATCACAAGAACATCAGTTTACTTACTCAATGCTTGGGTAGTCCTCCTTCCATCCTGTGAAACAAATTTACTAGGACTCACTTTTTTTGCAGCCGCACATGTATACCCGGGCCCAGGTGCTTTAAGTGTAAAGTTCTTGGGCAGTTGGACAGTTTTGTTAGAAGTTCCTGCTTGCCCCACACTGACCTGGAAGGAAGCAGCATGATTAGCTGGATCCTGAACCCATGAATTAATTACGCCCCCCTTGCAGCAATTAGCTATTTGCATGTTGTACGGGGTCCCGGGCAGTAAGTCAACAACAGTTGGATCCTTCTTGCAGCAATGCGGAATATTTCCTTTAAATCTTGAACAATCTCCCTGCTCTGTAGCTTGTGCTCCAACCATGGACCATATGACCTCCTTCTTTGCCCATTTCCATCCTAATGCCCATCCTGGAGCTTGGATATGGCGATACTGTTGAAAGTTGAATATTGTCACAACAGCCTGGAAAATGATCACAATTGATATCATATCTTTATGTGATATGGAAACTGAAGCACATAATAGCAGAAAGTGGAACACCTATTTGTTTCTTTAGCATTTTTTCATTTAAACTTCTTTTTTGAAGTGTCAAGTCTCATAGAAAGGAGGGCAAAAATATTATTTTACAAGGATCCTTCTGATGCCATGTACGTACAACATAGCCATCTGGTGTCCACTGCATAACATCCCATTTGATCGTTATGTTTCCATTTGGATCAAGTGAATCGTAAGCTTCTGCAAAAATGTGAGAAGAGAATACTCCTCAGTATACCTTTTGAGATTCAATTAAGAAAAGATTATGAATCAAGAAACTCATTTTTGCTTAAAAAAATATTAAGCATCACTAATGCACAATGCATGACATGATGACAGCCCGTTAATTTTCTGTCTGGTGGACAGCATTAGACCTTAGGATTAGAGAAAGCCAGAAAGGGTTTTGCATATTGCAAAAAATCAAAATAGAAAGGCTCATTGAATTGCAAGGCCAATTTCTATATTAGGTAACAAATCCCTGGCCGTGGCCAAATTGAAAGGATCAAAGGAGATGTGAAACCCAAAGAACTAGTTGGGTAGCTGACGAAGTCTACTGCCAAAATCTGGATTCCTATCAAACCACTGCTTTCTTCCAAAACTCAAACCACTGCTTTCAATAAGATCTGATACGTCCAGGTGGAATCGGCGCTCCAGTCTCATCAAATTTCAGGCCGCTCCCCCCCCACACACAAAAACAAAAAAACAAAATGAGATTCCCCCTACAAAACTTGGAAATTTCATTTCTTTTCTGATTGCCACCCAAAGACCAAAGGCCGAATTGCCAATTCTCCATCACTTTGAACTTTCTAAATCTGTGGACAACGTAAGACTTTCTCGATGCGTCCCAAATGACAGACAAACATTTCGCTCATTTCATCCGCTTTGGAAGCGCAAAAGAAAAAAGGAGAGTACTTGATTACATCAAAAGTAACATTCCGAAGAAGGAACATGAAAACAATCAAAAAAATTAGAAACCTTAAAAAAATCTTAGTCATGAAACCTCAATACCGCTATCCATCAATTGGTTATTTTTTAGCAATCATGGGATAAACCTCTGATTAAAAGGAAAAACCCACCATAGAAACATCAGTCCATGGGAGAAACGTCAACATTCACGACCAGGAAATATCGAAAAACCCAGAGAATCGACAACCCAAATGGCAATACCCACCAGGATCACCACTAACCCAAAACGCCAAACACGAAGGGCCGTCAGAATCGGCTCTCCGAACCAGACCCATTTAACTTCACCCAAGAAGAAAAACCGAGAACACCGACCAGAACAATCGCAGACGCGACGGAGGAGCCAAAAGGGCACATCTTGGCCACTGACCTGTGGAAGTCGGGCAAGAGCAGAGGAGGAGGAGGAGGACCAGAAGGATGGAGGCACGGGTGAGCCCGGTGACGGATCCGGCCCCGGCGGCGGAGCCCCCACGGCCCACCTCCATCGCGGATTGCTCGGAAGGATCCCCCAAAACCGGGATCTGCAGGAATGCGGATGGAGAAGGGGGAGAAGGGGACGACTGGAGGAGCACGCAGGTGTCAAGCTCCCTCCTTTTTTTGCTTTCTGCTCACAATCACATACGAGGGTGTTGGGTTGAGGGGGTGGTGAGGAGGCTCTAACTAAGAGGCCCCCCCGGCAAATGCACATGAGGAAGCACTTCAAGTGGCTCTTCCTAGTCCTACCTCAGACTTGGTGATAATTACGGAAGTAGCACCTATTTTGCGTGTTGCCAAACGAGGTTATGCCCGTTTCTTCTGACCCGATCGATAGTCACGTAATCTCAAGTCCTAACTACCCTGCGGTGGGGTTTTGTGTCATCGGAAGCAGATGAAGTGTTGATATTTACTTGAATTTTGTAAAATTCTTTGATTGCTCGTGTGATTTGGAATGTGTGTTTTAGATAGTTTCTTCGTCTAATGCTTGTTTTAGATTGTCAATGAACATTGTAATGAACTTATAAGCATTGCTTACAGAGTTATAGTAGAAGATATAATCCTCTCTCTCAAAACAAGAAAAAAGAAAAGAAAACTCGTGGTCAAGTTTCGTTGCTCGGCATTTAGAGACATTTTATAATTCTATAGAAACAATACTCATTATGTTTGATCTATCTAGAGAAGGGGAAAAAAAAGAGAAAAGCTTAGACAATTCACGTTCTCTTGTAAAGTTATGGGGTTCTAATATTCTAATATTAGAACTAAACCCACTTTGACACGCATAATAATAATAATAATAATAATAATACTTATTAGAAACGTTTATGAGAAAACTGTGTTGCCAAATTATTTCCCAAAGCCATAACCCTTCTCTAATAAGACGTTGAAACCCCCGCCCCCAGACCACGCACACAGGTCTCATCTGTTTTCATTTTTTTTTCAAAAAAAAAAATCTTGTACTGGGGACGGTTGCGTCATGGGTGTGGGTTATGTGAGTGTGAAAGGGCATTTCGGTAACTTCCAGTTCTCTAATCGTCAACGGCGACGCTGGGTCTCTGCACCATACCAGGAGGTTACGCTCCGCACGTTGGAGTCGCCTTCTTAATTTCCCTATTAAACCCTGGGGATTAGCTGCTATTATTAATATTTTAATTATCTGTAGATTCTGTACTGTCGGAAGTCGGCGGAAGCCCACACACACTTGAACCTTCCAAGAGAAAGAAAACCGGCACCCCAACCCATCGCAGTGGCGTCTTTTCTATCTCCACTCCGGCTTCTCCAAGTCTCACCCCTTCACCCCTCGCACGCGCCTCCGCGTCGAACCGTCAAGGCCTGCTGGCATCCGCGGGAGACGGAGGAAAGTGGGGGTGGAAGTAGTAAGTGATGCACGTGCTATCCGTGTGGGGCCCACCACTCTGGACGTTCCGGCTGTTGTCTCGGACGGGTCAACGACGACGTGGCGCGTCCGCATCCTGTGATAGCGCCCGTCCAACTGGCGCCAACTTGGTTTGTTTGAAACGGGTCGTCGGATCCGCTTCGGCGGGTCCCCGTCCGTGTATCGGACGGCCCATCTTGTGTTTGACTTCCACTTCTTGTCGCATTTTTGACATCTCCAGACGATTTTATGGCAAATAGAAGCCGTCCGGTGTATGGGCCCGCAACTGAAGGACCATCATTTCCGGTCTTTTGACTGGGTCCGGTCACACGGGCCCGGCCCGGATGTGTTCGGTTCCGGTCATTCTAATAAATTCCGTCTGTGGGCATGCGTGTGTCGTGGTGTGAACGAAGCCCGCCGAACGTGGCGTGGAGTCTGTGCACTTCTCGCCCACAAAGTCCTACGGTAGTAGCATACAGCAATGATACAGCTCATGTAGTAGACAAAAGTGTCGCCATGCATGCAGAGTAATGGGGTCCTCCGAGAACAACGACAAGTAGTTTCGAAAAGTATGACCGGTACGGAATTAGAGTGTCCATGAAGTGACAGACATACATGGGAAAAAAAGACACCACGACAAATAATCCAGTCCATTCTGGTTGATCGCACTTATTTTCATTGTTTAACATTTGAAGCCGTCTAATATTGTCTTATACTTCTATCATTTGGTAAAAATAATCTTAATTAATCTCTGAGAGTCCCTTTTGTTGTGTAAGTGAAACGGTGATCTAGAGGGGAGGTGAATAGATCCGTCCCAAATTTAAAAATTATTACAATCTTATATGAACAATTTAAACTATATAGCTTATGCGAAAATTAAAATGAATACTCTATGCATGACATAGACGATCCTGGGTATGCATTTAGCGGAAGTCACAAGTGAATGCAAACAATCACATACAAAGGAGACAGGAATTTTTAGGTGGTTCGGCCAGACACCCAGTTTACCTACGTCCACCCCTCACCAAACCCGGTGAGGCTTCCTTCCGCTGACTCGCAGTTTGAAAACTCCGCTGACTCACAGCTTGAACAATCCCAGATCCGAGCACCTCAGCTCGATCTGAACACTCCGCTGATTCCACAGCTTAACCCCAGATCAGAGCTCCCCAGCTCGATCTGACAACTCCGCTGATGAACAACTTGATTAACAGAACAAAAACAGAAAGATTGAATGAAAGTAGAAACACAAATCGAGTGTAGAATTCTTCTGATGGCCAGATGACTCGATCTATAGATGGAGTTTGCATGGCTTCCAGAGAACTCCTCCATATCTGGATCTGCAGCTCCCACGATCTGGATCTCTCTCAGGTCTTCTTCCTGGAGAGCAACTTCACCTCGATTTGGTGAAGTATCTACAGTTGCTTCCTCTCTGATTCAGGACCTCAGCTGATCTGGTGCTGCTGCAGGTGCTCCTCCTGCTGCTGCTCTTTTGATGCTACTACTCTTCTGTTGTTGCTGCTCTTCCGTTTGCAGAAGCCGTGCTGCAACTCTAGATCTCCTGACGCTGCTTTCGTTTTCTTTCTCTCCTTCTTCTCCTTGATCTGGATCGCACATGCCCTATCTCTCTTCTCCTTCCCACGAGTTGTCGAGAGTTCTTTTCTGGCAACCACACCTCTCACTAACTTTGTAGCCCCCTACTTCTCTTTTTCACTTGTCTTCTTTTTGGGCCTTCCCGTCACGGCATTCAATTTTTGAAGTGCCTCTCGAACATTTGCTGATTCAGTTGGAGCGACTGCTGGAGAATCTTCTATTTTTCTGTGAAGAAGTTGAAGACCAAGTCTTCTCCATTTGATGCAACAGAATCTGTTGAAAACCCACATTCTTTGGCATACAGGAACCCTCTATTTTCGTGCCATAATGGATCCACAGCTTGGGTATCCGATCTTGTGACAACCGTGGTCATTTTAGGGTTCACATAACACGTTCTCCGCGGAAGTCGACTTCTGGAAGCTATAGACACGCCAAATTTGACATCATTTTGAGCATATCTCCTATCGCATTACGATGCCCCGATTTGACTCTCAAATTGACTTATTTGAGTGGTTTTCCTCATTTTTCTTGCATATTCAATTTTTTAAAATTTTTCCTACTTTTCTTGATTTTTCTTGAGCTTTTCTCCAATTTTTCGGAACTTTTCTGAATTAGCGATAGCCACTTGGTTGCCAATTCCTTTTTGAAAGAATAAGAGCCTGCTTGAATTGTCGTCATTTCTTCTGAGTCGACGCATGGACTTGGGATGAGTCGACTTTGTCCAAATCGCGTATGGGAAATCAGACGCGTTCTTATTTTTCCCCTATTTTTGACTTAAAAGATTTATTGAATAAGCGTCTGACCGGAAAGCCACCTTTTCATGAACGCGTCTCGATACTAAGACGCGTATTCTATTATCCATTTTAATTATCTAATTAACGCCTTTTAATAGGGCACTATTTTATTAAACGCGTCTGACCTCACAGACGCGTCCTTGAAACTGCGGCCGGCCCTACGTCGCATATTCCCTTCCTTCGCTGCCTTGAAGAATTAATGCCCTTCTACACAACCGCTTATTCTTTAATGGGCGACCATCTTGTTGACGTTAATTCTTTTTTATCATTAATAATTACCAAAATTTCACGTAATTCATGAACGCGTCTGACCATCCGGACACGTCTTTCTTTTCCAATTTTTGGTAACTTCCTAATTTTCAAATTATTCAAGAAAGGGCGTCCGTTCGAGCTGACGCCTATTCTTGAACGCGTCCAAGACCCAAGACACGTTCATCCTTACCTTATTTTGAGCATTTAACTCCATCCAAAATTCGTATTAATTTCTAATTGGCGACCGACTCATGGGCGCCAATTCTTTTATAATTTTGGAAAGTCCTAATCCGTCTTAAAATGCCTCATGATTGGCGGCACTTCGCATTGGCGCTATTTTAATTGGCGACCACTGAGTGGTCGCCCATTCTTCTAGAGTTCCGAACTCTGCAGAACCTTCTTCTTTCTCCGTTTTGAGCTCCCTTTCCACTTGGGAAAAGGGTCCTAAGGCTTCCTAAGGTGAAGGGACACATGGCCATGATATATCTTCTTCCAAATCCAACTTAAACATATTTTCCTAATTTCTCTTAGATTAAACTCTGAATTTTGGCCCTATAAAGAGGACCCCTCTCTCCCTTGTGTTTAAGGCTGCTCAATTAATCTAAGGGGAGGTGTTGCTAGTTTGAAGACTCAAGGAGGAAGTCTCCCATGCATTAAAGCTACATCTTTGGAGTTCTTCTTCCTCCTTTGAAGATTTGAAGTCCCCCCCTTTCCATGGAGAAAAACCAATAAGTATATCTCTTCTCTTTATCCTCTTTTATTTTCATTAGCTCAATTCATGTTCATGCATCATATTCTTTGTTTATTATTTTCATCTCAATACAATTGAGATCCTCCCAATTATGCAACACTTGCACCTTTCATAGCATTCATCATATTTTCTCCACCCTTTGCATAGGGGTTTAAGGGCCAACACCCAACAAGGTGTGTTCACTTATATGCTTTCCATGTTTATATTCATAAGAACTTGATGCTACACACTATTATTTTCTAATCAATATCGTTCTTTATTGGTGTTTGTTGATTTTTACAAAGGTAATCTATACAAGAGAAACTCTCTTCATCGGCCGGCTGATAGGAAGAGAAGGTACACTCACAATCTCTCCCGCATTTAAAGGTATTCTTCGCGATCCCTCCTTATTCTTAATTGTTATATTCTTTTGAGGTAACCCCTCTGGCGATCATCTTTCCCTTTAGCATCCACACATGCTCTCTTTTGCTCCCTATTTCTATCTCTTTCCCTTTCTTTTTCTACATTTTTCCTTATCATTGAAATTTTTTATAAAAATGGATTTTCCATAATCTACAGAAGCGTCTAAGTCGACTTCTGAACAACCCCAGAAATCTCGGTTCTATCAGCCAGGCGGAAGTCAACTTGTGCATCAGTGGAAGTCGACTTCTGAGCCTATCTAGAACTAAGTGGTTCTGGCCTGTGTATAGAAGTCGACTTCCAGTGACTCAGAAGTCGACTTCTATATCATAGGTGCAGAAAATCTTGTTCTTCTGACTCTTTCTTGAATTGCTTTGACCTTTACACCTGCATTTCACATTTATACAATGCATGAGAGCTGAATTCAATGAGTTATTGGATTCAATGAGTTATAGTTTGTCATCATCAAAATAAGAGGTGTACAATATTTCTTCTCCTTTTTTATGATGGCAACTATAAGTCATTGTGAACTATAAGTCAATGGATGAATACTTTCAGTTTGAACTCATGCAGTTTTAACTTTCCCTCTTTATGACACATCTATTAACCCGGATGATGTCGGATGATAGAGACACACAAACAGACAAATAAGCATATCAATCTCTCCCGACTTGACACTCTTTCCTTGTCACTTTCTCACAATGACACTCTCTCCCCCTTATATCAATCTCTCCCCATGTATGCAATACAATGATTTGTCACTCTCTCACAATGACTTGAGACTCTCTCCCCCTTTGACATCATCAAAACAAGATTGGGGAGTTGAGAGGATGAGAGACAAGATTAATACCAGGTGTTGAGAGGAGAAAGAATGAACGAAACTAAACATTGGCATGAACGAAACTATTCAACAGGGTTCATATGAGAAATTTCACTTGAGGGTAGAAATTGAGAAACACTCATCAATTTTCATAAAGGCTAAGGTGAATGATCTTATTGTTGCCAATGGCTCAAGACATATAATCCTCAAATTTGAAGTTAAAAATCGAGAACAATTTCATTCTAGCACATGTACCAGTGTTAAAATAATATTTTCAAACTAGTTCCCTTCCAAGCTCTTTTGATCTTCAAAATGATTTCATTAGACACCTCTAGGAAGGGTTTTTACTAGTATTGAGGTTAAACCTGCACAAGTTTTGATATTTGCCTTGGGTCAACCACTTTTGCAATTTATCTTTTTGTATACTCTTATGAGCAATCAGGTTCAGTATGGCTTTTCAGTGCGAGGAAACATGTTTATCAGACACCATAGTCCCCGATTACTTCGCACAGCTGACTATTTTGCCTCCTATTGGACAGAGTTAGCATTTCATCTCATGACACTATCCACATCACTTCATTGGTGTATGGATTTGGTTTCTTAATGAAATATGCTATTGCTATGCATTTTCTTTTATTGCATTCAAAGTATCTTACAGAAATTTAATGGCATATTCCCTTTTAGCCTTTTCAAGATACAGGTTTAAAAATAATACTAAGTTAAAACCTTTCAACTAGAGTGGACTCACTACTATCAAAAATCCAATCTCAGGAGAAGGTGAGGACACAATTCTCTTAGGCTGATTCAAAACAGTTACATGAACACAGGCATAAATTTTCATAGACGATTAATTTCAAATTTCATAGGTTTATAGACCCCAAACCATTAACTTATTTCCATGGGTCAATTTCGATAGCTCTCTAAGAAACTAGAAGGGTATTTGCTCATAGCTCCCCCTGAAATTATGAACATGTGTTGAAATCAGATGGGTTGGAAAGCATTCAGAAAAAAATAGTACAATAGAGATGCAAGAATGATGATACCAATTGTTGACGGTGGAATGAGGAGTTTTGCAAGGCTTCTTGACAGATGATGACATCAACCATATCTAAATAGATAATAAGATAAGTCGACTTTCTGAGAATAAAAAGTCGAATTTCAGTTAAGAACAATGTAAAATCAGTGAAAGATGATGGTCTGAGCTCCCCCTCAGTCAAATCATGTGACTCTATATGCATTCATGACATGTTATACACCTATTGACCTATCCAATGCTTTTACCTATATGAATTTTAGACCTTTGGTACTTGGCGGAGCTAAGTCCTCTACGCATAGTTTGGCTTTCAGACAAGCTTAACCTGCCCTTCCACCAATCACCATTTGATATACCACAAGAGTCCATGGAATGAACGCATGACAACTGCACAAGCAGACTCAAATATGAGAATGGATGCATGACTCATGCAGAATACCATATGTGCAGCTCCCCCTCACTGTGATATACAATAAGCAATTGAATTCCCTCTGAACATGATGTACAGAATACGGTTAAACTCTCACTGAATGTATGCATTTTTTTTAAGTATTGCAGCAGTATCATAAAATCTGTCAGCTGACACATGCAGCAGTCTTCAAAACTTCATGAAGCAATTCATCATTCAGATTTTATCAACTATTTCAGCATCATCACAATTTTTATCAGTAAACAATTTTAGCAGCAATAATCATAACTTCTTCAACCATGCAGTTTACAGCCGCAACAGTTCAATTTTTAACAGTCAAATACAACAGAATATATATTTCAATTTGGAAGGATTACCTGATTTGATGACCTTATTCATGTTGTTCCTGCCAATTAAGAAAGCAAAGACTTACTGTTCAATCATAAGAAGAGTTTACATTTGTTCCCCTTTGACATGCCTTAGACAGTCATTATCGTGAAGCCACTTGCTGTGTATGGCTGCAAGGCCTTGCTACAAGCAAATTAAGCTACAAATTTGGGAACTCAAGTAGCTTTGGGTCCCTTCTGAGTGTTTAACTCTTCAAGGCATGATAGTATGTCTTTCGGTATCCACAGTTGCCTTGCTCGCGTTGGATTCTCATTAGGCCTGCATGAAGACTTCTCAGAAACATCAGTAAAAACATTAGAATGGTTCACGGATTTTTGCTTCTTTACAAAATTCTTGTTTCTATCTTTCCAGTAAGCAGAGGGTGATTGGGACTTACAATTAACTCTGTGTTTACCTGCCTATTGAGATTGATAATATAATCCATGAGGTCCATGTGTTGACCTATGGAAGGGCATGCATCGACCTGCAGGGGCTTTGTACTTTCCACTGTAGCCAAAAGTCGACTCTTGGTGATGCATAAGTCGACTTACCCAGGAGTTCTGCAGGCAGCCCATTCTGCTTGGTGGTGCAGAAGTCGACTTTGGAGGATGTCTAAGTCGACTTCCATGTTGCAAGAGTTCTGTGAAGTTTCTGTTGCTGCCTAGAGTCGACTTGTGAGGGTGCAGCAGTCGAATTCTCTGGTTCCTGGCATTTTTGTCTCTTGTGTAATGGTTTCTGATTGGCTTGTTTGCCTGATTTGGTGGAGTTGGATTGTTCTTCTTGATGTTTTGAGTGAAATGAGATATGGGCTTTGATTTTCCTAGACCATCTAGACTGGGCTCTTTCCGCCTTTGTTTCCCTTGAATTTCAGCTGTTTTTAACTTGCTTGTTTGTTTCAAAGGCTTCCCGTTTGGTTCCTTGTCATTTGATTTCATAGTAGATCATCTTTGTTGAAGTGCTAGCCTCAGCTAATTTTTCTGGACCATACATGTTTACAAGACGCATTTTCTTCCCTCAGTCTTGTTCGGCCACAAATGTGATTATTTTTAACTGAAATTCTTTCTTGGCCGTTGGATTGTAGCCTAACCCTTCTTTCTGAAAATTCACTCTAGATCCTAACATGGCATCTAGATTATCTTTTCCTTTGGTTAGTTTTTCAAGAGAGTCCTACTTTTCATTCAATTCTTGTTTCAGTTTTTCAACTTCTCTTTGCAGTTCATCATTAACACCCTTGATTGCAGCAAACTTTTCAGTAGCCAAATTAGCTTCCTTTTCAAAATTCTGCAATTTCAGCTTCAAGTCATCAATAATGTTTTTCATATTTTCATTTTCTTCTTTGATTCATTTGATTCTGATTTTTGCATGCTCATTTTCAGTTCATCAATTTTCTCTCTCAGATTTTCATTCTCATCTTCCAGTTCTCTTAGTTCAGATTTGGAAATTTCTAAATCATGAACTTGTTTATTCATATTTGAAAGTTCAATTTGCAAGCACGCATTCTTATCAGATAAGGTTGTATCATGAATCATGGCCTTCACTTTCTTTTTCAGAGCTTTATTTTCCTTTCTAACAATATCACATTTATCAAGCAATTCACCATATGCTTCTCGCCAATCATCGATAATGAAATGCTCAATTGGAGAAGAGTTCTCACCTTCCTCATACTGACATAATGCCATGAGACCTAAGTCTTCATTGGTTTCACTGGAAGAACTCTTCCCTTCACTTTCCTCTTCGTCACTCCAGGTACATATCATAGCTTTCTTCTTGTCTTTCCTCTTGGAGTGTGTTTTTTCTCATTTTGTGGGCATTCAATTTTGATGTGTCTGGGCTTGCTGCAATTGTAACAAACAAGTTTGTTAGAGTTTTCCTCAGATGATTCAAATTTGCACTTAGATGACTTTCTTACCTGACCCTCTGGATTCTTGAAGTTCTTACCTTCTTTCCTTAAGAATTTTATGAACTTCTTTGTTATCAGGGAAAATTCATCTGGATCTATTTCAGAGCTGGATGACTTACACTCCTCAGAAGATTCAGAGTTGTCCAAATTAGCCTTCAGTCCCAATGGCTTCTTCTTCTGCTCTTCTTCTTATGTTCTTTGCATATTAAGCTCACAAGTCATAAGAGAACCTATCAATTCATCAACAGTCATGATAGATAAATCTTTGGAGTCCTCTATGACTGTAGCTTTAGTATGTCATGTAGGGGTTAATGACCTAAGGACTTTTCTTGCAAGTTCTTGCTCTGAATAACTTTTCCCTAGGCTTTTCAAACTATTTATCAGTTGAGATAGCCTGGCATACATGTCTGAAATAGATTCATGTGGTTTCATTTTGAATAGTTCATATTCTGAAACTAACATATTTACTTTTGTTTCTCTCACCTGTGATGTGCCTTCATAAATTACCTCAAGTCTATCCCACATCTCTTTGGCGCTGGCGCAGGATGAAACTTTGAAAATTTCTGTAGGGTGGAGTGCACACTGCATCATATTCACTGCTCCCCAATTCAGATTGGACTTCCTGATCTACTCTCTTGTCCATGTGTCTTCATCACTAGGAAGCTCAAACGGGCCTTTGCTCACCACTCTCCAGATTTCATGATTTTGTGCTCGGAGGAAAACTTGCATTCGATTTTTAAATAATAATAGTTAGAACCATCAAAGTAAGGTGGTTCGGTCACTAAGTGACCTTCAGCAACATGTCCCTAGGTTGCCATTCCACTATAGAGCTCTTGGTCGTTGGACCAATTGAATTGAGCACCTGCTCTGATACCAAGTGTTGAGTAGGTGGAACGACGGTCTAGAGGGGGGGTGAATAGATCCGCCCCCGAATTCAAAAACTATTGCAATCTTATATGAACAAGTTAAACTATGCAGCTTATGCAAAAATTAAAATGAATACTCTATGCATGACATAGACGATCCTAGGCATGCATCTAGCGGAAGTCACAAGCGAATGCAAATAATCACACACAAAGGAGACATGGATTTTTAGGTGGTTCGGCCAGACACCTAGTCTGCCTACGTCCACCACTTACCAAACTCGGTGAGGCTTCCTTCCGCTGACTCACAGCTTGAACAATCCCTGATCCAAGCACCTCACCTCGATCTGAACACTACGCTGATTCCACAGCTTAACCCCAGATCAGAGCTCCCCAGCTCGATCTAACAACTTTGCTGACGAACAGCTTGATTAACAGAACAAAAATAGAAAGATTGAATGAAAGTAGAAACACAGATCGAGTGTAGAATTCTCCTGATGGCCGGATGACTTGATATGTAGATGGAGTTTGCCTGGCTTCCAGAGAACTCCTCCAGATTTGGATCTGCAGCTCCCACGATCTGGATCTCTCTCAGGTCTTCTTCTTGGAGAGTAACTTCACCTCGATTTGGTGAAGTATCTGCAGCTGCTTCCTCTCTGATTCAGGACCTCAGCTGATCTGATGCTGCTGCTGGTGCTTCTCCTACTGCTCTTTTGATGCTGCTACTCTTCTGCTGTTGCTGCTCTTTCGTTTGCAGAAGCCGTGCTGCAACTCTGGATCTCTTGGCGCTGCTCTCGTTTTCTTCCTCTCCTTCTTCTCCTTGATCTAGATCGCACAGGCCTTATCTCTCTTCTCCTTCCCACGAGTTGTCGAGAGTTCTTTTCTGGCAGCCAAACCTCTCACTAACTTCGCAGCCCCCTCCTTCTCTTTTTCACCTGTCTTCTTTTTGGGCCTTCCCGCCACGACATTCAATTTTTGAAGTGCCGCCGGAACATTTGCTGATTCAGTAGGAGCGACTACTGGAGAATCTCCTATTTTTCTACGAAGATGTTAAAGATCGGGTCTTCTCCATTTGATGCAACAGAATCTATTGAAAACCCACGTTCTTTGGCATAGGAACCCTCTATTTGCATGCCATAATGGATCCACAGCTTGGGTATCGGATCTTGTGACAACCGGGGTCATTTTAGGGTTCACATAACACGTTCTCTACGGAAGTCGACTTCTGGAAGCGTCTAAGTTGACTTCTGAACAACCCCAGAAATCTCGGTTCTGTCAGCCAGGCGGAAGTCGACTTCTGCATCAGTGGAAGTCGACTTCTACGCCTATCCAGAACCAAGTGGTTCTGGCTTGTGTGTAGAAGTTGACTTCCAGTGATTTAGAAGTCGACTTCCAGTGACTTGGAAGTTGACTTCTGCATCATAGGTGCAGAAAATCTTGTTCTTCTGACTCTTTCTTGAATTGCTTTGACCTTTACACTTGTATTTCACATTCATACAATGTATGACAGCTGAATTCAATGAGTTATTGGATTCAATGAGTTATAGTTTGTCATCATCAAAATAAGAGGTGTACAATAACTTTGACAATGAAATAAGACATGTCAAGATGAATTATTCGTGGACGAATGAGTTATTCAAATTTGATAATCGAAATACACCACTCAAAATCGGATAAAACTAAAGGTCTTAATCCGAATAAGATATGTACCAAATTAAAATTTTTAAAAATAACTCACACCGAACTGATCGCACGAGTTAACTTATACTAATCTATATATGTCAAAGTGGCCCTAAAATAATATTGAAAGTTACTTCTTATATTTTTAGATGTTTACTGCAACATAACACGCGAGCTTTAAGTCCCGCTTTGGTTGGGGATTAAAATTAGCCCGGATTAAAATAAGTGGATTGAGTTAATCCATTTTTATTTCTATTTACTTTAATTGTCAACTGGATTAAGTTATCCCATCTGTGGAGGTGGGATAAGTTAATCCAGATTAACTCAGATTAAGTCAACTTTAAGGATAAGTAGTCGACTTATCCTTGGGATAAGTCCGAAACAAAGTAGGGCCGAGAGTTTAGATAATGGACTTCCGTACTACTGTCAAATGCCACTTGGGTCTCATGAAAACTTCTCCTTTAATTAATAAATAAAGAGATTTATGGATCAAAACTCACTTGCTTTGCTCCAAAATGCCGGACAAGTTGTAACTTAATAAACTAATAAACGCTTGCTCTGCCTTGTTTCCGTGCTTGCTGGGGGCCAAGCCAGTGTGGTATATACATCATCTTAACCTAATAACGGGAATTTATGTGTAAGTGTAACTGATTAAACTTTAGAGAAAAAAACAATGAGAATTTTTTTTGTAAATATGCTCTCTTTAAAAGTTTATTTATAGAATTGTTTGCTCTTATTTTTATGTTATTTTTAATAACTCTATCATATTGTACTATTTGTAAAAATATTTCCTGCTGTTATCATATGCTAGCATTCCATTATTTTTTTTTTGAAATAATTAATTAACGACCCCTCATTGTATTTGAGATTTATTTGCCTCCGTAGTCCGTAGTGTATTTGTTTGCCTCCGTCCGGCCGACATGGATTTGGCCCTCTTGCTATCGGGGAGGCATTCCATCGTGGAGGCAGGGAGATCGTGGTCTCTTGTACGTGTCACGGCACACGGGAGAGGGAGCAGCGACACTGGTGGGACGGAGAGAACAAAACAACATAGAGAAGAAGGTGAGAGACGAGAGAGAGACGAGAGAGGGGATGAGCAGTGTAAAGCACTGGCGGGGCAAGTTCCAGGTGCGGCGTGGTTCCCGCGCCAGGCAGCTGCTCACAGGAGGGAGAGACGGAATGGGAGGAGTGGGGCAGCAGGCTTGGGCTATTACATATATATGTCATGTTGTATATTACATACACGTATATATATATATATTTTAAAATATATCACTATTATTTTAACATCGAACACTGTAGCACATTAATGTTAAATACTTACAATATTTTAACGCTTGACATTTTCATAGAAAACAGTCCTGTATAGTACGGGCAGTGAGCTCCTAATAAGGACAACACAAGGTAAAGGACTCTTGCTAAGTTGAATTCTGAGGGTAATAAAGCCCGGGCATAAGATTTATTCATCTTAGTTAAAATTTTAAAAAAATTAAAATCTTTTTAATCTCTCTTAAATTCTTTCTCTCTATCTATATATATCTCTTTCTCTCTCCAACATAATATGTCAGTCAACATTATTTTTTTATTTATAGGGATATTTTCATCCAAGAACTTAATTAACTTTACATATGAAAATGAATTGTTTTTTGCATCTTGTTAATCACCGAGGGCCCTTTGCTAATCGGTTGCGATTAGTTTACTCGATCTCGAAGGATCGAGTAAGTTAACCGAGCCCGGTTAGACCGACTGTGTGTGAGAAGAGAGCGGGGCTCACCGCTCTCCTTCTCATCTGTCGGGTTACCTTAACCCCATGTCAAAGCGACCCTAAATGTATTTGACGTGAGTTTAATATAAAATATTTATTAAAAATAACATAAAGTAAATATAATTACTATCAAACAAATCATGTTAACTTCATATATGACGTCACTCTTTACATGAAAAATGTCAAAATTATAACAATTAGTTGTCAAATATTATATATATCGTTGTTATTAATAAAAAATATCAAAAATATTATCTTTACCAAATCTCTCTGCACATACCTTAGGGGTATTTTCATCATTCGGTGAGATTTTTAAATTTTTTAGTTAATAACAATCATTGAAATAATGATGTGTAATTGAATTGTTAGAATTAGGGTCAGGAAAGAACGGTAGGATGGCATTGGCGGCTGCGACAAAGTTTAGTAGTATTCTTTGCATGGTTAACGAAGGCAGCAGGTTCTTTTTTTTTTTTTAGGGGAGGAGGGTTTTTAGTTAACGCGATTAGGTGTGAGGAGAGAGCGAGGTCCACCACTCTCTCTCTCATCTGTCTGGTTATTCTACCCGCCTCTCAAAGCGGCCCTTAAAGTCTCTACTTGCAAGTATACACGTAATTGAACATGGGTATAAGTAGTCAAAAAAAAAAAGACATGTATCCTTCTACTATCAAATATATTGTGGATTTAAATAATATAAACTGTGTAGGAACGAACTACTGCAATATATAGTATTTCATTCCCCTAGTATGCCATGTAGGAATGATATGTTTTATTCATATACAGTATATATAATACTACATTCGTATTCGATTCCTATATCGTATCTTTTTTTTTATAGAAATTGGATCCGAAATATTTCCCTCCATCTGATGCATCTCGTGAGTCTACTGATTGTCATGTTAGACACTCCAACTATCTTATCACATGATGCGAACTAATAAAACAAATTACAAAGAAAACATGGCACCAACCCGTAGATTGTAGGAATCATTTCGCCAAAAATAGTCTGTAGATTGTAGTAAGCATTACTCCAAAAATAATCTAGTCCTGGGTCAAAATTAGATGCCTTTAATCTTCGCACTGCCCATTTCCGGCCCAAACTTAAATTTCGCTAAGCAGGTGCAAACTCGATTATCCGCGTCACCCGACCAGTGAGGGGTCCGATAATATTCGAAGATATAAATAGATATTGATTCATGTTCAAATATTTCTAAAATACTTATTTTATATTCGGATCAAGTATGGATTTAATGCACACGAACTTATACCCGATCCGAACATATTCTTAATAATTCACTGTGGATGTTGGGCCTATGGTATTGGTATGAACTCAGTACGTTGCTCACCTTGTTGGGTTTGTGAGTTTGACATTCATGTTAATATTGTAAAGACGTTTTTATAAAATATGAAAATTACTTTAGAAAGAAAATAATTGACTTAACTTCTCTTTTCTCATTTCTCACGGATCCCATCTTTCCTTGGATGTGGAAGTGAATTTATATTTTATAGACGGGTATGGATATTCACGGGTATATCTATAGCCTTGACGGATATACTTATATCTATAACCACCGCAAAAATAATAAGATGCTATCCAAGTATGGTATTTATGAATTTTTTATAGATAGGGTATGATTTAGTCTACCTGAATCGAATTCAATCCATTTATGTAGCAACTTGAATTCAAAGAAATACATAAATAAATGAATATAATCTGGTAAGTAAATATGAATAATTTTAACATAATTATTATGAACTAAATAAAATTTATAATAATTAAAATAGTAAATTGGGCTAATATTAAAAGTTTAATTGGACTTAAAAGATTGAATAAATTCTTAAAATTCGTAATGCCACAAAATTTTAAATTCTAATAGGGTTAAATAAGGCTAAAACTTAAGTAAATAGGCCTAAAATCATAATTAAACTCTAATCCACTTAGATTAGGTTGTGCTCTTGTGAAACCCCAGCCTAATTAGAGTTAGAATGTGATAGGCAACGCCAGATGGGGATAGAAATCAAGAATTTCGGAATAGAAATTATCCCCAGGGAAATAGGTCCAATTAGGACTCTTGGGCCTCTTAAATTTATAAATAGAACCCTAAATCTCTTCTGGCCATCCCTAATAACTCGTGGAAGAGGCTGGGCGTCGTGTTAGGGCGTGCATCGAGGAGAAGGATCAGGGGTTAGACATCTCGCGTTCTTCATCCCCTTCTTCCCTTTAGTTGTTCTCTCAGAGCTTAACTTAAATCGATCAAGCAAATAGGTTTAGTTGCATGTCTAATTCAGTTTAAGACATATTTCTCCAATTCTTAGTGACTATTAAGCATGTATTTTGAGTTTTATGGACGAGATATCGTCATTTTCGTGCTTTCCCACTAGAACGGGTTTTCTGTTTGAGATCGCATCCGTCACATGAATCGCATTCTAAATGTGTCCACATAATATACCGTGTCTTTCTGATCAAGGCGCACCTGATGACCGCATTCTGTTAGAAATGCAACACCTGAGACAATCGCGTTCTGTCTCGGGGTTTACCTAAAACCCTAGATTTTTCCAACATAATAAATTTGTAATTTTATGTCAAAATCATATTCTTCGATAATTAAGCATGTCGTCTAAACAATTAATTGATTAGGTAATTTATATTGAACCATGATTAAATCCCTTAAAGTCCTTTCTTTTGATCTTATGAATCCCTCTTATGATTAATGCTACCTTCATGTTATCTTTCATCTATGTGTTCTGTTCCTTCCTGAAGATTGATACAAACATGTTTAAAAGACTTAATTATTAACATGTGATTAAGTTATTCCACAATATCCTCTTATTTCCAATTATGTACTTGTAGATTATTGATGTTTTAATATATTACTTGATTTAGATTGTTGTTTTATCTTGAAGACCATGCCACTCCGGTAGCATGTATCTATCGATTACTTTGGTTTTCGGTTTCATCGCATAGCCTAATTCTTAGTGAAGTTAGAACCCTTCGTCGGATATTTCTTCCGTCGGATAAGAGCTTCTTCACTAAGACCTTCGTAAGTCTCCGTGAGCCATTGATTCTCATATGGACATCGAGCATGTTGTACCCTAAAAACTTTAGAAACCCTCTGAATCTCGTCTTACTGGTCTAAAACGTGGTTTGACCGGCCTTTGGAACCACAGAATAAGGTTCTATTTAGTTCTGTTCTGTCTATTTTGAACGTGGAATACCTAGAGACCGCGTTCAAACTTCTACTCCCTAAAGGTGGCAACCCGATCGACCACGTTCAGGTGAACCCTATTTGAACATGTCCATCCGCCAGACCGCGTTCCTCTTGCCATTTTCTGATCGTGGTCGTGACCCCAATCGCATTCAACCCTGGTTTTCATGAAACACGCCCGTACAATTAACCGTGTTTTGTCAAGGGTTTACTAATCTGAGATTGACTATTTTGACGTGATTATCATCTTTATAAGTCTATACCTTCTTAGTTCTCTCTGGAAATCAGAATTTTCCCTGATACGTGATTTCATGAACTTATCTTAAAGTTCTATACTTAGTCTCTATCCAATTGATATTTTTCTGATCATAGTTGAAACACTTAAATAGTGCTTATTATTGTTATTCTGGAACATAGCTCTTTTGATTCCACTTGGCCGTATCTGTTATCTGAAAATTGTCTAGTGACTATTAAGAGCTTTGAGTCTGCTTGACACTCAATAGTCAATATCAATTCAGACGGAATGCCCAATTATTCTGTACCCATGGAGAATTCTGTGGTGTGGCACTGCACTAATCTGACATGCAAGATTTGATCTAGATAATTCACTTATATGTGATATGATTAAATGAATGTTATTCTGGTTATATGATTTACATGATGTCTGACTTTGACGAGGATGTCGGCAGGAACACTATGCAAGACAAAGGCTAAACGTGGCCTTCATGAGGACCGCGTTCAAACCTAAACGCGGCCTCCCTCAGGACCGCGTTCAGGTCGCGGCCTCTGAGGAGGCCGTGATCTCACCTCTGTCCCCGAATAGTCGCTTGCCAACCACCCTGCCGTTTGGAAGCTCGAGATCTTCAATATAGCTATTGTTTCCCATATGTAATCAATAAACTAGTGTCATTTTCTCTTCCCCCGTCCTCCTATATATATCCCCTCACTGTAAATGAATTGAACAATGTGAAATTTTGAATTTTAGCCATGGCTATGTCTTATTTTTGGAATCCGGGTGTGAAGCCCTCTAGCGAGTTGTGAAGGCTCAATCTATCCATGGAGTGGAGCGAGAAGTTGCTGATTGCGTCATCTCTAAGATGGGGACGGGGTGAAGCCTCAATCGACCTTCTCTCTCCTTCTCCTACATATTTTCCACCTCTGTAACACCATTCTTCCACCACCGCCGCCGTCATCTCCTCTCTCCCAATGCGCCACCACCCCCTCAAACCCACCACCAACCACGGGTTGATGTCTCTGAGAAGGAGACGGGTGAAGTAGCCTTGTTTCTGAGGTGGAAACGGATGAGATAGCCCCAACCCAAACCCTAATCCGCCACCTCCATCACAGCCATCCTCTTCCTCCAAACCTCCACCATTTCCCCTCCCTACAGCCCTATCAACTAGATAAACTAGCTATAATCCATTTCCCCACTCTCTCTGACCCTCTTTTCTCCCTCATAGCAGCTGCAGGAGCTCAAAACGTCACCCACGGTCGCCGTCAACAAGAACCCTAGGGCAGAGCACCGTTCTGGAAGGCCAAAACATCAACAGAGTATGCGTCAACATCGTGGCTACTCGACAGGCCGCCTTCAGTTTAGATCGCGGTCTCCACCTGGGCGACGTTTTGAATGTGGTCTCTGAGGTGACCGCGTTCAAGAAGAGTCTGCCAGATGTCCGCCCCACACTACCGTCCGAAGAAATGAAGACCCCCGCCCTCCGTTTCACATCAAACTTGCTTGGTCCAAAAAAGAGGCATTATTATTAGAACTCGAATGATTATTGGCCATTCTATGGTTATGCTCATTTGTACCGATCATTCATTGATATATAATGTTATCTTATTATTGGTTCATTATTAAGATCTATTCTCTTCATTTTTTATGCCTTTCCTTGGAGATTGAATCTTATAATTGTCCTATGTTCATCTACTTGATTCTCTATTCTTATTGATCTTACCCTCTGATCTTCATTATTGTCTCTCGGATTGTTATAAGGAATTGTACTTTTTCATCGTGTGCCATTTCTGCACATTGTTAAAATGTTAATTGCTTATATTGTGTCTAGTCAAAGAGATATAATTCTTAATGAACTTTTTGCTCACCCAGTGTTTATTTAATATTTTTTAAGTAATAATGAAGATGAAATTCATTCTAATGGAGAAGGGCAAGTATGATCGAGTGCTCCTGGAGTTATTAGAAGACCCATGTCTTTTTTATTTTTTTGAGTCTAGATTAGAAGTTTGAGAGTCTAGTAATTGTGTCTTTTTTTGAGTTTAGGAATTGTAAGAGTAAATTATATGTTATTAATAAAAGCTATGATTTTGATCTTATTCGTGTCTCTCGGAGTTATCTTTTGTGGTTGTTGTCTCATAATATTTTGATTGACATGATTAATAACCGTCACATTCTGAGTTTATTTCTCTGCCGTGCTCGGGACGTGACAATCTACATTCCTACAGGGTAGTGGTCTTCCTATTTGAGCTGCCCCCATGGGCCGAGTTCCATGGACTAGAGCTCATGGGCCAATGTCATAAGTCTGAGCTCTTAAGGTCCCGTTTGGTTCGGTGTTAAGCCCCGGATATCCCTATCTTATGCCCATTTCACGTTTGGTTCAAATTTTGAGGGCCGAAATTAGGGGGTTAGCTGGAATGGGGTTAGGAAAGATATCGAGGTTACTACCGGGGATATGTCATTCCACCGAAATGGTGGAATGACATATCCCCGCTCCCATAACCCCATTTTTCGCCTCTTTCGGCCGCTCCTGCCCTCCCCCGCTTCTGCCCTCCTGCTCCGTCGAGCGCACCATCGCGGCTTCGATCGCCCTCCAGCCGTCGTCTGCGACAACGACAAGTCCTTCTCCTTCCCCATATGGGCCCTCGCTGTCGTCTCTGGTGGTTGTCTGCAGCAACGACGTCTGGGCGCCTTTCTTCTTCCCCATCTGTTGCCCTTTTGGTCGCGATCGTCTCGTGGTACTCTATGCGTCACCGGTGGTACTCCGCGGCTTCGATCGTCCTACGGTCGTCGTCTGCGACAACGACGCGTCCTTCTCCATCCCCATCTGGGCCCTCGCTGTCGTCTCTGGTGGTTGTCTGCGGCAACGACGTCTGGGCGCCTTTCTCCTTCCCCATCTGTTGCCCTTTCGGTCGCGATCGTCTTCGGTGGTACTCTGCACGTCACCGGTGGTACTCTACTGTAATGACGCCTTGCGCGTCTTTCTCCTTCCCTTATAAGATGGTTTTATGTGACATATATTCCACTTAATGTGGGGTCACTCCGTGAGGTACTCCTTCCCCTTCACCTCTGTGTGGTGCTCCTTCCCCTTCACCTCTGTGTGGTCACTCCGTGGGGTACTCCTTCCCCCTTCAGTGAGTGGGTGCTCCTTTCCCCTCATCACCGTGTTGGCAGCTCCTTCCCTCGTGTAAGTCTATTTTAAGCAGTCATGGCTGCTGTTGCCCCTCATTAGATGCTTGAACTTCATATTTTGCTTAACCAGAATATAAATAATGGTCAGATTTCTATAGGTCATACTACATTTGTTAAGTTATTTTTCTGTAGGTCATACTACATCTCTTTTCTGTAGGTCATACTACATTCCTTTTTTGTAGGTCATACTACATTACACTTATGCTCGATCTTCATAATTTGTTAAGTCATTTTTCTGTAGGTCATACTACATTCCTTTTCTGTAGGTCATACTACATTATACTTATGCTCGATCTTCATAATTTGTTAAGTCATTTTTCTGTAGGTCATACTACATTAAACTTATGCTCGATCTTCATAATTTGGTAATAAGTCATTTTTCTGTAGGTCATACTACATTCCTTGTTGTGTGATTTAATGTGAAATTTGGCATCCTACATATAGGCTTGTTCAATGATGGTTTTAGTATATTCCTTATTGTGTGATTTTACATACTATTCTTTCTCTTGTCTGTTATAGGCTATTATGCAGATCCCAGGCATAATCATAAAAACTGAATTGTTATTGACGAGCACATTAAACTTATGTATATGTTTCCCTGATTATTGTAGCAATGTTAATCTGAATTCTTTAGACGAGCACATTAAACTTATGGTCACTGCTTGTAAGTAAAAAGCATGTTTTATATCATCATAACTTTTTCAGTCATGTGTTGTATTTGGATTACTCTAACCTCTTTCTCTTGTCTGTTAGGCTATTATTGTAACGACCTGAGAATCCGATTACCGGGAAGGCCCGATAACCCGAGACTCGCACCGCCACCCACGAGTCCGAAGACTTGGAAGGGTTAGAAGGATGGTGTGGAAACTACACAAGTATCACAAGTAATTGCAGAAATTAAACAGTTATAATATTAAGCAGGAAATAAATTAGCATTTTACATGGTCCACAATAGAAAATAAATAACAACAATAGTAGTCCACAACTAGCACAGAGACAAGAAGAAAAGTACAGTTACACGGGGCATACCCCGGCTCTGACCTCTGGCACTACCTCTGGGCACGCGCACCATGCTGCACCCCAGATGCGCTCCCCTGGGGCGGCGCCTCACCTGAAACACGGTGAAAACACGTAGGGAATGAGTCTCGGAACAAGACTCAGTAGGGATCACTCGAATCCTACCTCGTAAAACGGGAAACCACTACGCTTGCGGTAGGAGAGTACCACGGAAAGGAAAGCCATGTACTCTATACAACAAAGACCCTACGGCACGCAAACCGGCACACGTGCCACGGTGAGACAACCGAAACTCAACGGTCGACCCGGCAAAACCCGAAGGTCAAAGCCACGAAACTGACAGTCTGACACTCCGTATTCGACAGGAGTACCTCCCACTAGAAGCACAGCCGGTAGCGTCCCCTGACGACTTACACCGCACCGCAGGTGAACTGCCTGACGTGGTAGCGCCTACCAAAGGCACGAACACCGAACAAGTGACTAGCTGGGGTCACGCCCATCGACGTGGGTCCAACCGCCCCCAACCACGTGTGCACACACAGACCGTGCGTCCCTGGTCTAGTCCTCTGACCGGTTTTCCCCTCAGCCGGACTCTGGCTGTAAGACGTGGGGCCCGACGGCAACCGGTCCACAAACCACCTCTAAGGGTAAGCCCGTACACCACTCCCTGGTGCGACATGTACCGCGTACTGGTAGGCTACGACTAGTGGAGGATCACTGAAAAAGTAGACTCTCAAGTCACGGAAAACGACGCCCGCATCCGACGACGCACGGGGATCACCCCATGCACCGGCCCCGTCGCACGGAGACCAAAGTCGGACCAAAAATGGGGTTGCAACCCTCTCGGGGCAGCCAGAAGCCTGACTGTCCACCCCTAGACCGTCACAGGCACGTGACGGTCTAGGCGGGACCGTCACAGGAAGCCTGACGGTCCTACGCAGGCCGTCACACTCTCAGCGCAAAGCGAAGCGTAACACGCCTGCCCTAGCGCGTTACAGACTGTGACGCCCCCACGCAGGCGCGTCACGGGGTGTGACGGCCCACACCGGGGGCGTCACACCGCCTGGGGGTTCAACCGCCCAAAGGCGCCCTAACGCGCCCACCCTGGGCCGTTATAAGGATGTGACGCGCCTGGCCTGGTGCGTCACATGCCTTGACCCCAACGGTCAAATCAACGGTCACAAACCAACAGTCGGATGCCTCTGACGGCCCACCCCAGGCGCGTTACACGCATGTAACGGTCTATCGGGGGCCGTCACACCCCCATCCCCTGGCTGGTTAACAGGGGCTGTGACGCACCCTCCCAGGCGCGTCACACGGCTGTGGCGGTCTATCAGGGGACCGTCACAGCCCCTGACCCCAAAGGCTAACAAAGGGCATGTGACGCATCCTTCCAGGCGCGTCACACGGTGTGACGGTCCCTGGAAGGACCGTCTGTGGACGTCAAAAAAAGAGAGAAGAAAAAGAATGTTCCTGTGGCACGGACGTCTCGACATCTCAAGAGCAAGTCGAAGATGAAAAGGCCGAATAAATTCCATACCCCATCTAAGCCGGACGAGTATGTACTGGGTGCTCCGCCGTCCGATAAGGAAGCGCCTCGAGCAAAAGGGATGGCCACAGCTCCCCGACTGGCGATGCCGAAAGCTGAATCAGGAAGAAACCCGGTGATCCAGACACGGGTTCGGCACGTGTCGGAAACTACTCAGAGTCCTAAACCGGGACTCGGAGGCTTTAAGCTGAACACCTCAGAGCAGGTGCATTGCAGTCGAAGTTTTCCGAGAGCATAAATGTTCATCCGAATGGCCGTGAAGTCAAGACAAAGTCTAAACCGGCGCGCCCCTTGCATTTTGGGTTAAACCGGCGCGCCCCCTTGCATTTTGGGTTAAACCGGCGCGCCCCTTCATCTTGGGTTGAACCGGCGCGCCCTTTTTCCCCTTCATCATGTGTTAAACCGGCGCGCACCCTTTCCCTTGCATCTCTTCTTAATCCGGCGCGCAAACAATCCGTCCCATCTACACTCTGATGCTCTGTTTTGCATCATTATGGCGTGCAGAGAACATTCAATGCCCATAACTCTACTTCTACCTTCGTTCGACAGCACACAAGCAGTAGCAGCAAGGCAAGCTCCGGCAGATCTCTGAGCGTCCCATCCTCGGACGAGCAGCAGTGTACGGGATAAATGAACAGCGTCCAGCACAGTCAGTCAACTCCCGACTTCGTTGCGGACGAGGTGGAAGTGGCAGGGACGCTCCCAGGCTGGCTGATATATAAAAGGGGCAGCGTTGTGAAGCCGAAGAGGAAGAAGAGGATCAAGAGAAGAAGGGAACAGAAGAAGAGAGAAGAGGAAGAGGGGAGAGGCTAGAGGGAAGGCTGCTGGTTCGGCTAAGGTTCCCAGCGTCCGAAGAGAAGAGGAAGCTACATCCATCCCCATCTGCAAGGTGAAGAAGAAAGAGAGAGAGGGTGAGAAAGAGAGAGGGGAGAGAGGGGGAAGAGCTTGTGCTCTGTTCCTCCTTCTCCCCCACCGATGTATCTTCTTTCCCCCACCTCAACACTTAGCTTTTCTTTTATCTTCTCCATTGTATTCTCCCCCGTGCTTTGGGGGTAGATCTCCTTTCCCCTTGAGGATGAATAAAAGAGTGACTCTTGTGGGCGTAAATGGCATTCTATTGCTCTCACCTCTTCCCCTTTTCTTTCATTTTCTCCCTCCCGGTTTTCAACATCACCTGGGGTCCTCAGAAGCTTGCCCTTCTATGGCATGAGCTCTGAGGGAACTAGTTCGAAGGGTGAACATTCATGGCCACCTGTAGCCTACATCTGTCCCGTTCCACGAAGTCATCACCCGTGAGTGGTGAGAGCTCTCGAAGGCTAGTCCTCGAGCTTTCCAACACTCACATTTGGGTTATTGGACCGACATGAGGTCCAGATTTGAGGTGCACCCCGGAGTTATCCGTTTGGTGTTCCTTATTGCTCTCTGGCAACTCCCAGTCCAGGGGAGGTGCTGCCCAAATTTCGCCAGGATGAGAACACTCAAGAACAGACGAGCAGGATGAGTTCTCTGAGCATAAGAACAGCCGAACAAGCGAGCAAGCTAAGTCCTCGGAAGATAAGAACAGTTCATGCCTGAAGCTGCCCCTGAATCAAGTTAAACATCTAAGTTCTTGCATAATAAACCCCTCAAGTAAACATCCAAATATAAGTACTCATTCACCTCAACAAATGTTAAGAAGCATTACAATGATTTAAAATGTCAATTGAACAAACAATCTGCTCATTTGATCAATCTGCAAGTTGAAGAAATAAGAACAGAGGCAATAAGAATCAAACAGATTGAGATAAAACCCACAGAAGCTATTCCGGCGTGCCCTTAATCCGGCGTGGGTTAACCCGGCGCGTTACCCCCCTGCGCCGGTTTAGCCCCACACTCAAATTCATCTTCAAACTCCTGAGCCTCAATCCGGCGCGCCCTCCCACTCTTGGCTGATCCGACGCGCCCCCCTTGTGTTCCCTCGATCGGCGCGCCCCTCCTTTATGCTCCCTTACCCAGCGCCCTCCTTTGAGGTCCCAATCCGGCGCGCCTCCCCCCTTTGTCCATTTCGAACCCGGCGCGCCCCCTCTTCTCCTTTGACATCTCCTTAATCCGGCACCCCCCCCCCCCTTAATGCCATTTAAAAAGGGAATAAATAGCTGAATATAGAGAGATTCAAAGCAAAAAAAGGGAAGATAACAGAAGATCAATGCCAAAAAAAAAAAATGAAAGGAACTCTATTACCCATGCTTCAATTAAAATTTTGTTTCGGGGGCGCTGCCCCCTTGACCCCCGCGACCTGACCGGACAGGTCGAACCTCGCGACCTGACCGCGCAAGTCGATCCGCGTGTGAGGGGGCATGTTGGCGAGTTCGGGCTACGCACTTAATAATCCACTCTCTCGGACTGGATGCAAAGAGAAAATCAACGACGCCTTATGGTATTGGACGTGGTTTACGGAATTTCCGACATGGCCACAATCCGAAACCATGTCCGGCCAACAGTCCATCAACTTGACCCATCCTTACCGGGATCCAGTCCCGCATTCTCATTAAACTTGCCTCGTTCGTGGCAGACATCCGCGCAGTTTTGTTACCGTCTTTTATACCACAAACACGGACCTTCGTCCGAACATGAAGTGGCCCATGAGTGGCCGACATCGTCTGAACATTCACGTCCCGATACGGGTTTCTAGCATAGTTCATCTTTCACTATCTTCCTGCATGATTAGTATTCTCTCTAGGCCGTAGGGCCCTTATTCCCGGCAATCAATCAAGGGTGTTCCCCCCGTATGGGGATGTAAATAATGTTGTGGCCTTTACGGCACGGCGGGTTTCGGTCCCGACACGAACTACACAATCGTCTGATTAGTCAGATCGAGCGCACCATGGGCTTCCATGAAGCCCGAATAAATCGTCACTTTGTGACTGGCACGCCCTCGCACTAAATAAACAAATTAACCCCGATCAACAAACGAACAGATTCCCCTTCGAATTTTAGTGTGTCCACACCGTCACACCCACCCGACGGTGAGACGGCGGGAAAAGCCCAAAAACTCCAACCACGCCCCCATGCCTCCACCGGAGAGGGGGAAATCAACAGGGAAAACCCTTGGGGACCCCTAGCATGATTCTAGGCCATCAAAACGTGAAATCATGCATCAAATCCATAGATCGGGCGACCTCTCCCCAAATCATGGAAAAACCCCAACATGCTCAATCACACCCCTCTCGGCCTCCCCTCGGCCTATAAACCACGGAAATGAACGGCAGGGAGCTAGGGAACGTCACCCTACCTCAATGGAGCGAATGCTCCGCCGAATCATCCGTGAATCGCGAAGAACGCTTTCAGAACCCCGCCTCCCCACGCTTCCCACGCTTGCCGCACGCCCGCACGATCATCTCGACGTCACCCACGTCCTTGCCACGTCGCACCGCCGCCGTCTGCAGCCGAAACGGCGGTCGCCGTGCTCGAACGGGAGAGAGGGAGAGGGAGAGGGCGGCCACGGTGGGGAGAAACGGAGGAGGAAGAAGAAGAGGAAAGAGAAGGTGGGGGAGAGAGAGAAAATAGGGGGGTATTTATAGGAAAATCCAGAAATTCTGAAAAATACCAAAAAATAAAAAATTACATTTCCGGAATCCTCGGAACGCACCGATCGCAACGGTACCACTCATGCCCAGGTGAACGACCCAGTTCACTCGCAGCGAGATTCCGAAGGAATTGCCGAAACACACACCGGAAATCAGAAAATACGAGCGGAAAAGCCGCGGAAGGCCTCCGGGCCTCCGAAACAACTCCGGATCGCGCCGATCCGAACACGAAGAATGATCGAAATAAAATTTCGGACACAACGGAGCCGGACACTCCGAAAAACCAGATCCGGGACCCACGAAGAAGGATCCGAAAGGTCCAGGATATTACAGCCCTCCCCCCTTAAGGAATTTCATCCTCGAAATTGGGAACAACCCAAGGGGAAAGAAGAGGGAGACTCACTCAAACAGGTAAGGGAACTGTTGACGCATCTCGTCCTCACGTTCCCAAGAAGCCTCACCACCAGAGTGTCGCTGCCACACCACCTTTACCAAGGGGATGACCTTGTTCCACAGGCGCTGATCTCGCCTATCCTCCACGTGGATCGAAAACTCTAGGAGAGAGAGATCTGAAGTCACCTCAGGCCAAACAGAAATCTCGAGCACATGAGAGTCATCGGGCACATATTTTCGCAACATCAAGACGTGGAACACGTCATGCACCGACGCCAACTCAAGGGGTAACTGCAACCGATAAGCAACCTCACCGATGCGCTCCAAGATCACAAAAGGACCAATGTAGCGGGGACTCAGCTTCCCACGCCGTCCAAAACGCATCACCCCCTTCATCGGAGAAACTCTCAAGAACACACGATCGCCCACGGCGAACTCGAGAGGCTGCCTCCTACGGTCAGCATAGCTCTTCTGCCGACTCTGGGCCGCCAAAATGTTCTGACGAACCAAGTGCACAACATCCACGCATTGCTGCACCAACTCTGGTCCCGTCACAACACGCTCACCAACCTCAAACCAATCAAGTGGAGTCCGGCAAGGACGCCCATACAGAGCCTCATAAGGAGCCATACCAATGCTCGAATGATAGCTGTTGTTATAGGCAAACTCCACCAACGGTAGGTGATGAATCCAACTCCCCTGCCACTCCAGGCAGCAGGATCTCAGCATGTCCTCCAAAGTTTGGATGGTCCTCTCAGACTGACCATCAGACTGAGGATGATACGCCGAGCTAAAAGCCAACTCCGTGCCAAGAGCTCGCTGGAAACTCCTCCAGAATCTAAAAGTGAAGCGTGGATCCCGATCTGACACGATCGGAACAGGAATCCCATGCAACGGCACAATCCGCTCCACATACAAATGAGTCAACTTGGACACGCTCCAACTGACTTTGACCAGTAACAACCGAGTCACCTTCGTCAGCCTATCCACCAGCAACTAAATACTGTCCTGCCCACCCGGGGTCCTCGGCAACCCCACCACAAAATCCGTGGTCACGTGGTCTCACTTCCACGCAGGAACATCAAAGGGCTGGAGAGTACCTCCTGCTTGCTGATGCTCCGCCTTCACCTACTGACAGATCAGGCACCTGGCCACAAATTCTGAGACATCTCTCTTCATGCCAGGCCACCAGAACTACCTCCGCAAGTTCCGATACATCTTCGTCGCACCTGGGTGTACGGTGTACCTTCTCCCATGAGCCTCGCGCAGCACCGCACGACGAATCTGCTCCTCCGCTGGGACGTACAGCCTGCCGCGAAACCACGCAGCACCGTCCTCGCCGAGTTCCACATCAGCCATCGCCAGAATCCGGGGCAACTCAGGGTCCGCATGCTGAGCCTCTGTCACCTGACGACGGATAGCAGGAGTGACAGTCAGACTCGCAAGCACTGCCAACCCTGGCTCCTGGGGAATCTTGAGCCTGAAGGATACTTCGGGCACTTGTTCCCAGAGCCTCCACTTCCTCAACATCAAGGCACTGACCGTGACCTTCCGACTCAGGGCATCGGCGACGACATTCATCTTGTCAGGCTGATAAGACAGGGTGAAGTCATAATCCTTCATAAATTCCATCCAACGCCTTTACCTGAGGTTGAGGTCCCTCTACGAGAACACGTACCTCAAACTCTGATGGTCAGTGAACACCTCGAACTTCTCGCCGTACAGATAATGCCTCCAGATCTTCAGCGCGAAGATTACCGCCGCCAACTCAAGGTTATAGGTAGGGTAGTTCTCCTCGTGGGGATTTAGCTGCCGAGATGCATAAGCCACCACTCTACCATGCTGCATCAACATAGCTCCCAATCCAACGCCGGAAGCATCTGTACACACCACGAAACCTCCCGATCCAGAAGGCAAAACCAACACCGAAGCCAAGGTGAGCAATCTCTTCAGTTCCCTGAAGCTCTGCTCACACTCCTCAGACCAGATGAAAGGCACATCCTTCTGCGTGAGTCTAGTCATCGGGGCCGTAATACGAGAAAAATCTTAGATAAACCGGCGATAATAGCCCGCAAGCCCCAAGAAACTCCGGATCTCCGTCACCGACCTCGGCCTCGGCCACTGCATTACTGCCTCGACCTTGGCGGGGTCCACGGAAATATCATCACCAGAAATCACGTGTCCCAGAAAGTGCACCTCGCCGAGTCAAAACTCGCACTTGCTGAGCATCGCATATAACTGGTGATCTCGCAGTGTCTGCAGCACCACACCCAAATGGTACGCGTGCTCCTCGGCAGACTGCGAATAAACAAGGATGTCGTCCACGAAGATGACCACGAACTGGTCCAAATACGGATGAAACACCCTCTGCATCAAGTCCATGAAGGCTGCTGGGACATTGGTGAGCCCGAACGGCATCACCAAACACTCATAATGCCCGTACCTCGTACTGAATGCAGTTTTCTCCACATCGGACTCGCGAATTCTCAGCTGATAGTAACCGGACCGCAAATCAATCCGCGAGAACACTCGCGCAGACTGGAGCTGGTTGAACAAATCATCAATCCGTGGCAACGGATACTTGTTCTTAATGGTTACTTCATTCAGCTGCCGATAGTCAATGCATAGCCGCAGACTACCGTCTTTCTTCTTCACAAACAACACGGGCGCACCCCAAGGGGAAAATCTAGGACGAATATACCCCTTGGCCAACAGTTCCTGCAACTGCGCCCTCAACTCCCTCAACTCAGCGGGGGCCATACGGTAGGGAGCCTTCGCCAAAGGTCCCGTACCAGGCACAACCTCGATCACAAAATCGATCTCCCGCTGGGGAGGTAATCCAGGCAACTCCTCGGGAAAAACGTCGGGAAATTCGCACACCACCGGAATATCCTCGACATTCGGCTCCATCCGGTCAGACACAACCACGGACGTGAGAAAGTCCCGACAACCAGAATCAAGCAACCGATGGGCTCGAATAGCAGAAATGAGGAATCCAGAAGAGGTGGAACGGATACCTTGAAAATAGAAGGTCTGCTTGCTCGGATGCTGGAAGTAGACCCTCTTCATTCCACAATCCACCACCGCTCCATGAGTCTCGAGCCAGTCCATGCCTAGAATCACATCGTAATCCCAAAGCTGCAACGCATACAACCTGCCTGGCATACTCCGCCCATCAATCCAAACCGGAACCTGATCGAAGCAATACGGAGTGATCATGAAATCACCCGAAGGAAACTCCACTGCCAAATCATAGGACAACTGGGTCACCGGCTCCTCGATGCTCAACGCGAAATCCTCCGAAAAAAATGAATGAAACGCGTCAGAATCAAACAAAACCCGAGCCGCACAACCCAAAATCTGAACGGTACCTTCCACGAGCTGCGACGCCACTGTCTCTGCCCTGGTCATGTGCTTGATCTGGCCTCGAGCTCTCTGCCTGCCTCCCACACTAGCTGACCTGGGTAGCGGCGGATACTGTCCCTGCTGCTGCTGCTGCCTCTACTGCTGGGGAACCTGCTGCTGCGGTGGCCTCTGAGGATAGTCACGAGCCATGTGCCCTGGCTGGTCACACCGAAAACAGATAATCGGCGCCGTGCACTGCCTGTCTGGGTGGAACCCACTACACCGTGGACACGGTCCTCGCGACCCACCCACTGATCTCTGACGCTGCAAGGGGATCGGCTGCTGTACACTGCCCGATGAAGCTTGCCCCTGATCCTTGGACTTCTTCTTGTCGAACCCTTTCTTGAAAAACTTCTTGACCTTCGTGCCAAAGGACGCAGATTCTGTCACCGACGCTGCCTGTGCCGGCACTCCTGAACCACTCATCGCATGCTGGAAGGAACCCTGCTGCTGGGTAGCCGACTGCTGGCTGCGACCTGACAAAGACTGCCCCTGGCTGATCGGTCCTCGGGTCCTATGCATATCCATCTCCAAAGAATCCGCAACACGAGACGCTGTCTCTAGATCAGTGGCCCCATTCGCGATCAGATGGTGCCTCAGCTCCTGCCTCAAACCCTGAACAAACTGCGCGGTCTTCACCCTCTCATGCTCCATGATGTGAGGTGCATACCGACCCAGCTCGACAAATCGGGCCCTATACTGCAACACGGACATGTCGCCCTGCACCAGCTCCAGAAACTCCCGCATCCGCTGTGTAGCAACAAAATCTGGACAGTACGTACGCTCGAAAGCACTGACGAAGTCATCCCACTCGACCTGCTCAAGTGGACGAAGCTGAAAGGATGTCTTCCACTCGGAAGACCACCACTTCCGAGCCGTACCCTGCAACTGGTTGTAGGCCAACACCACTCTGTCCTCGGCAGCACTCTTCGCAGAACTGAACACCCGCTCCATCTCATCAAGCCAATCACGAGCCGCATCAGGGTCTGCCTGGCCGCTGAAGTAAGGCGGATGGAACTGCAGAAAGTCCCTCACTGCTCGGCCTGGCCCACCCCTAGCTGACGAGCCCTCACCAGCCTCTCCGCCGAACTGCTGAGACATAAGCTGGTACATGCCACAGAAGAAATCCTCGGCCCCCGGAACTCTCGTTGTAGCCGCGGCCTCAGTAGCTCCTAGTGGCACTCTGCTATGCTCCTCCTGGTCCCCCTGGACCCCCTGCTGGATCTCCTGACCTCCAGCCGACTGCCCCTGCTGAGAGCGAGTGCTCCGCCTCGGCGCCATACACGCTCCTGAAGCAAAAGACAGAAAACACGAAAACGGCATGGTCAAGAAAAACACACGATGCCCGATGCCAGTGTCAACTGTACATCATTGTTGTAGACAAGTGGACCACTACACTTACCTATGATTCTCATGTAATTCCACAACCGCGCTCTGATACCAGCTGTAACGACCCGAGAATCCGATTACCGGGAAGGCCCGATAACCCGAGACTCGCACCGCCACCCACGAGTCCGAAGACTCGGAAGGGTTAGAAGGATGGTGTGGAAACTACACAAGTATCAGAAGTAATTACAGAAATTAAACAGTTATAATATTAAGCAGGAAATAAATTAGCATTTTACATGGTCCACAATAGAAAATAAATAACAACAATAGTAGTCCACAACTAGCACAGAGACAAGAAGAAAAGTACAGCTACACGGGGCATACCCCGGCTCTGACCTCTGGCACTACCTCTGGGCACGCACACCACGCTGCACCCCAGATGCGCTCCCCTGGGGCGGCGCCTCACCTAAAACACGGTGAAAACACGCAGGGAATGAATCTCGGAACAAGACTCAGTAGGGATCACTCGAACCCTACCTCGTAAAATGGGATACCACTACGCTTGCGGTAGGAGAGTACCTCGGAAAGGAAAGCCCTGTACTCTATACAACAAAGACCCTACGGCACGCAAACCGGCACACGTGCCACGGTGAGACAACCGAAACTCAACGGTCAACCTGGAAAAACCCGAAGGTCAAAGCCACGAAACTGACAGTCTGACACTCCGTACTCGACAGGAGTACCTCCCACTAGAAGCACAGCCGGTAGCGTCCCCTGACGACTTACACCGCACCGCAGGTGAACTGTCTGACGTGGTAGCGCCTACCAAAGGCACGAACACCGAACAAGTAACCATAAACAAGTGACTAGCTGGGGTCACGCCCGTCGACGTGGGTCCAACCGCCCCCAACCACGTGTGCACACACAGACCGTGCGTTCCTGGTCTGGTCCTCTGACCGGTTTTCCCCTCAGCCGGACTCTGGCTGCAAGACGTGGGGCCCGACGGCAACCGGTCCACAAACCGCCTCTAAGGGTAAGCCCGTACACCACTCCCTGGTGCGACCTGTACCGCATACTGGTAGGCTACGACTAGTGGAGGATCACTGAAGGAGTAGACTCTCAAGTCACGGAAAACGACGCCCGCATCCGACGACGCACGGGGACAACCCCACGCACCGGCCCCGTTGCACGGAGAGCAAAGTCGGACAAAAAACAGGGTTGCAACCCTCTCGGGGCAACCAGAAGCCTGATGGTCCACCCCTGGACCGTCGCAGGCACGTGACGGTCTAGGCGGGACCGTCACAGGAAGCCTGACGGTCCTACGCAGGCCGTCACACTCTTAGCGCAAAGCGAAGCATAACGTGCCTGCCCTGGCGCGTTACAGACTGTGACGCCCCCACGCAGGCTCGTCACGGGGTGTGACGGCCCACACCGGGGGCGTCACACCACCTGGGGGTTCAACCGCCCAAAGGCGCCCTAACGCGCCCACCCTGGGCCGTTACAAGGATGTGACGCGCCTGGCCTGGTGCGTCACATGCCTTGACCCCAACGGTCAAATCAACGATCACAAACCAACGGTCGGATGCCTCTGACGGCCCACCCCAGGCGCGTTACACGCATGTAACGGTCTATCGGGGGCCGTCACACCCCCATCCCCCGGCTGGTTAACAGGGGCTGTGACGCACCCTCCCAGGCGCGTCACACGGTTGTGGCGGTCTATCGGGGGACCGTCACAGCCCCTGACCCCAAAGGCTAACAAAGGGTATGTGACGCATCCTTCCAGGTGCGTCACACGGTGTGACGGTCCCTGGAAGGACCGTCACACCCACCCGACGGCGAGACGACGGGAAAAGCCCAAAAACTCCAACCACGCCCCCATGCCTCCACCGGAGAGGGGGAAATCAACGGGGAAGACCCCTGGGAACCCCTAGCATGATTCTAGGCCATCAAAATGCGAAATCATGCATCAAATCCACAGATCGGGCGAGCTCTCCCCAAATCATGGAAAAACCCCAACATGCTCAATCACACCCCTCTCGGCCTCCCCTCGGCCTATAAACCACGGAAATGAACGGCGGGGAGCTAGGGAACGTCACCCTACCTTAATGGAGCGAATGCTCTACCAGATCGTCCGTGAATCGTGAAGAATGCTTTTAGAACCCCGCCTCCCCACGCTTCCCAAGCTTGCCGCACGCCCGCACGATCGTCTCGACGTCACCCACGTCCTTGCCACGTCGCACCGCCGCCGTCTTCAGCCGAAACGGCGGTCGCCGTGCTCGAACGGGAGAGAGGGAGAGGGAGAGGGCGGCCACGGTGGGAAGAAACGGAGGAGGAAGAAGAAGAGGAAAGAGAAGGTGGGGGAGAGAGAGAAAATAGGGGGTATTTATAGGAAAATTCGAAATTCCAGAAAATACAGAAAAATAGAAAATTACATTTCCGGAATCCTCGGAACGCACCGATCACAACGGTACCACTCGTGCCCAGGTGAACGACCCGGTTCACCCGCAGCGAGGTTCCGAAGGAATTGCCGAAACACACACCGGAAATCGGAAAACACGCGCGGAAAAGCCACGGAACGCCTCCGGGCCTCCGAAACAACGCCGGATCGCGCCGATCCGAACACAAAGAATGACCGAAACGAAATTTCGGACACAACGGAGCCGGACACTCCGAAAAACCAGATCCGGGACCCACGAAGAAGAATCCGAAAGGTCCGGGATATTACAATTATGCAGATCCAATCTTATTCATAAAATATGAATTCTTCAGATGAGCACATTAAATTTATGTATATGCTTCCTTGATTATTGTATTAATGTTAATCTGAATTCTTTAGACGAGCACATTATGGTCACTGCTTGTAAGTAAAAAACATGTTTTATATCATCATAAATTATTCAGTCATGTGTTATATTTGGATTACTCTAACCTCTTTCCTGCTAATGTTATATTATGTTCATTTATTAAGAAATTATGAGTGTATCTAAAGAAAAGACTAGGGTGGCAAATTGGAGCAATCATGCTGATAAAGTCTTCGTAGACCTGTTGGTAGAACATCGTGTTAATAATGACGGCTTTATCAATGGAAATTTCATAAGAGATGCATTGAGACAAATACTCAAAGTTTTCATTGACACGACAAAGTTAGGTTACTCGATGAAAAATTTGAAGAATCGGTTAAAAAACTAAAGAAAATGTATTATTTAATTTTGAATGTCAAGAGTCGATCAGGTTGGGGGTGGGATGATGACAAAAAAATAGCTACCCCAGTCATAGACGAAAGCTGGGAAGATCTGATAGCGGTACGAAAGTTGTATATAATTCTTTTGATTCATATTTTTTCTTATTAGTGATGAATTGAATATGGTTTAAAATTTCAGATCAATAGAGAGTATAGAACAATTCAAGGAAAGCCTTTCTTATTTATGGATGAGATGGAGATCATTTGCTCTACCTCTATGGCGAGAGGTGATAACGCTGCATGTAACGAAGGTAGCTCGTACCTTGACACGCGTAGTGAGCGTGGTGATGAGGAGCAGAATGTGGAGGGGGGCACGGGCATGGGCACTGAATTTAATATAGGCAGTCTTTTTAATGATTCTGAACCAACTGATAATCAACAAGAGTCGGGAGTCGAAACTCCCAATACTAACAACCAATCGAATGAGGGAGTTTCTCCAGCCCGTAACAGCGTGCCCTCATCTAGCAATGTCAGGATGAAGAGGAAGCGAGTGTCACAGGGCAATGAGGATTCAATAGATAAGTTGGTGGCGCTAGGTCATGATAGGATGACCTTGGCCAGAGATTTATTTCAAATTAAAAAAAAAGCTACCCCACCAATTGATGAAGTAATTGATTTGCTAATAAAGTTGCCTGGACTTCTTGCGCAAGAGGTATATAGAGCTATTGACCTTCTCCGCTCTGTGGAAGATCGTTCCATCTTCTTGGCCCTCCCAGAAAAGTTGAAATCTGGATGGATATTAAGCCGCCTAGGCTATTACTGAATGTTTCTCATATCCTTTTTACTGGTGCAATTTTATTTTATGTAGTTAATTACTTGTCAACATGCAAATGCTTCATTTATTAATGTGATTGCTTGATGAAATGCTCATTTTCTCCAATTCAATTTTCTCATGCCTATTATATATGGTTTTCAGCTATTGCATTCAAAATGAATTTTGAACTTTTGAATCCGGTGGTTCATTTCAATCCCTCATCAACTTTATGATAGACGAGGAGGAGTATTGGGAGGAGGTTGAACATGTCATAGTGTTGCACATGTTGTCCCTGACAAAATCTATTTGTAGGACCCCAATGCACACAGATGTAGGTCGAGGTCATAGGTGGGTTAAACAGGTAATGGATGGTCATGTTGGCAGGGCATACTCTAGTTTTCGGGTTCACCCCCACCTATTCAAAAGGTTAAGAGATACACTGATGGAAAGAGGTGTGCTCAGTGACACCAGGAATATGTCTGCCACTGAGCAATTGACTATTTTTCTTCTTGAGGTAGGACATGGAATTGGGAATAGGTTATTTAGAGAATGGTTTCAACATTCGGGAGAGACGATTAGTCGGCACTTTAATAATGTTCTCATGGCAGTTCTATCCTTACGTCATGACTACATCAAACTGCCAACCGGTGAAGAGCAAGTGCATCCCAAAATTCGGCATGACCCAAAATTCTACCCCTTCTTCAAGGTGATGTGTCAAACACACTCATAAATATAAACTCCTATTTCATTATTCATAAAGTGCTTGTACCGATTGGTTTCCTTTGTGGTTAGAATGCCTTGGGTGCAATTGATGGAACACACATTCATGCAAAGGTGCCGCTGGATGACCAACCGCGTTATCAAAATCGAAAGGGAGAGACATCTCAGAATGTCATGGGATGTGTGAATTTTGATCTTACGTTCACTTATGTCATTGTGGGTTGGGAGGGTTCAGCTCCTGACATGAAAGTGTTAAGGTGGGCCATTGAGAAAGGTGGATTTAATGTACCGGGAGGTAAATGATTCTCAATTCGTAGTCTATTACCACTCCAGCGAAATGGATATCACCTAAACTTCCATGCATTCTTTGTCGTAGAGAAATACTTCTTGGTTGATGCAGGGTATGCAAACATTCCTCATTTCTTAGCACCGTACCGTGAGACAAGATATCATTTATCAGAGCACAGGAGCAATAGAATGAGAGTTACTCATCGGGATAAGAAGGACTTGTTCAACCATAGACACGCTCAACTACGAAATTGCGTAGAGCGTGCCTTTGGTGTGCTCAAGTCACGTTTCACAATTCTAGTGAAACAACGAAACTATCCAATTAAGACACAAGCAAGAATTGCAATGGCACGTTGTGTACTACACAACTTCATTAGAAAGAAGCAGGGCATTGATCATATTTTCCAACAAGCAGAAGATGACATGAATATTCATGAGGATGACGAGGTGGATGAACAAGATAATGTGGCTAGGAGAGACGTTGTTAGAGGGGAGAGATTTCGAGACCGTATAGTCACTCGGCTTTAGACCCATCACAGTAACCGAGGGTACTCTCCAAATCTAATAATGTTTGGTTTTATAGTAATGATTTCATTGAATGCAAATGATATGTGTTAGCAAGTGACATGTGGTTTGTCCATTGCAGGCGCAATGAAATGGACACATAAATTCAGTGATTGTGTGTGTATGTGTGCTCACTGATGAGATGGAAAATTTATTTTCTTCATGCTTTGATTACATGTTGTCTCTTGTGTAACATAATTTCCTTAACATTTTGTTAGATATGACAATATCTTCGGGGAATGGCATCGTCACTCGCTATAAACTCCATATGAATGATTATGAGCATGAAAACTTCATAACATATTGAGACATACAGACAACTACCACTCACATAATTTTTTGGAGCAGCCTTGCCTTTTACAGTGTGCCTCGGGCTTCTGGCGGCTACACATGCACATGTGTTTTGATTTTTGTTGTATGTTTATGTTTATGTTTTATTTGTGATATATTGATGATATTTTGGTGGAATGACATATCCCCGGCTGTAACCTCGATATCTCTCGATGACATGAATATTTCAGCTAACCCCTTTATTGCAGCTAAAAAAAGGCGAGCTAAACTAGAAATGAGATCACGGCAGCAGGTAAAATATTGGGCTATGATGATGGGAAGGAGCCATTCATATGATGAGGAGTACTGTGGGGGCATCTCATTTAATTTCCTTGGTTGTATGTCGCACCTATAGTAGGTAGGATGGTCTAAGGGCCGCCCCTACTAATGGTGAGATTTACTACAGGTGACTTGGGATGTGAGTGCATATATGTTCTCTAATGAATCTGTAGACATGAATGAGATCTATCTGAGCCTAAGACCACCACATATAACATTCTGTGTAAAGCTCCTCCTGGCCTCATCTCACACTAGATTTTCATTGGGCTATGATGAAGGGAAGGAGCCATTCATATGATGAGGAGTACTGTGGGGGCATCTCATTTCATTTCTTTGGTTGTATGTCACACCTATAGTAGGTAGGATGGTCTAAGGGCCACCCCTACTAATGGTGAGATTTACTACAGGTGACTTGGGATGTGAGTGCGTATATGTTCTCCAATGAATCTGTAGACATGAATGAGATCTATCTGAGCCTAAGACCACCACATATAACATTCTGTGTAACTGATCTTCCCATTTTTAGGGTATCGATGAAATGGATTCAAAAATGATGGGCGATGGTAAATATTGTATTCAATGCGAATGTGGTCAAGGGAAATGTCTTATCAAGATCTCCCACAGCAGCAAGAATCCCCAACGTCCCTACTATTGCTGCCCACTTGGTGTATGTTAGTCCCAATTACAAATTGTTATTTGTTTACATGCTCTATATGTCATATTCTCTTGTATACTTCCTTACAGCTTTGGAATGATAAGTCATGTGGATTCTTCATGTGGGTGGATGAGTTATTACTTTGTCCTTGTGGCAAAGGCCCATGTAGGAGGCGGACCTTAAACACTAGTAAGACTAAGGGGAAAGTATTTTATGTATGTCCATAATCAAAGGTACATGTCACACTCCTTGTTAAGTTCTTCTCTTTTGGTTACGCTATCAAATGCATCTTACTTAAACGTTTTTCATATCTTTTACAGCCCGATGATAGAATAATAGGTTGTGGGTTCTTTAAGTGGGCGGCAGATATGTCAATGGTAAATGATCAGTTTATTCATAATCCATAATTCATGTGAATGACACTTATTTTGTGGGGTGGAGTATGTGAACTGACCAATTGATACTGTGTGTGTGCGTGTAGGATTGTGTTTGTTCAGCATGATTCGAATGCTACATAAGTATTTTCCTGGCCTCATCTCACACTAGATTTTCATGCCCTATTTTTAAGTTATGTTACCATTAGTTATGTTACCATTTCCAGTCTTGGTTATGACACCCTGTTCAACTCCACTTTGCATATTTTACGATATCATTATAAACCATGGAGATGCAATTCTGATTATCTGCATGTAACTTGAAATTCTTTGACTTATTATGAGTCTCCTCACTTTGTCTCTTTTCCATAATTCATCTCCATCAGCCAACTCTCAAGTACTTCCCAAAGCTGTGTAACTTTTAGTTTTGTCCAGAGCATGTGTTGTTAGCAGATATAGCATATTGAAATCCTCTTGCCATCACTTTACAGGCGTTTGTTTCATCAGTTTATCTAACTTGCATTCATGAGCTAAAAGTGAATATGGATTCATATTAGTTAGCAGTGTAAAGCTCAAATTAGACATTCATGTTTAAGTCAAGCTTGAATCTGCATCTAGAACCAAACGTCCATGGAATTAAGGGTTGCTTAACTATTAAATGGAAGCAGAATCCTTCTTGGTCCACCTCAAAATATGTCATTGTCATTATTAACGAGAATTTTATTATGTCATTGTCATTATTAACCAAATAGTGTGCTGTTCTTTTTTTCTACGGATGCTGCGGAGACAGACCGTGTGTGTCTGTGTGTTCAGTGGGTATAGGTTGTGTGTGTGTTCAGGGGAGACAGAATTGTGTGTGTGTGTGTGCAGACTGTGTGTGCGTGTGTGTGTTCAGGGGAGACAGACTGTGGGTGTGTGTGTTCAGTGGGTATAGGTTGTGTGTGTCGTGCCCCTATGGTCATTTGAGTTCATATGGTCACTTGGGTCATTCGACATCATTCTATGGTCATATGAGTTCTGTGGTATTCTTGGTTTTGATAATGGCTAAACACTATTAGTCATTGATGTTTTTCACTTTCATGTGATTGACATATGTGATGTTTTTGTTCATGATAGGTGTGCCAATGAATGGACAAGAAATCAAGTGGAATTGGCGAACGTGAAAGCTCAATGTTGCGCCCTCGCACGCGGATCGACCTACGCGGTCAGGTCGCGGGGGTCAAGGGGGCAGCGCCCCTTGCGGGGGTTTCCGGGGGCGGAGCCCCCGGAACAAAATTTAGAAATGCTTATAGCATAATCTAAATTGATTTCAATCCCAAAATACATGAAATTGATGAGAACATGAATATCTTGACCTATGGACATGTTTCCTTGGGCTAACAGTTCAATTTTGCAGGTACAGGTCTTTCCGGTCGACCTACACGCTTTGGACGGTCGACCTGATTTGCCAGAGCCTCAGAATGTCAACATTTACAGATTTCGGTCGACCTATACACCTTGGCCGATCGACCGGTTTTCCCAGAACCGAAATGATGATGTTGTTACAGTTTTCGGTCGACCGCCCCCAGGCGTCCGGTCGACCGGTTTTGCCAGAGCCGAAACGTTCTGGCTGCAGCAGGTTCCGGTCGACCGGCCCATGAATTTTGGTCGACCGCCAGCCCTGATGCAGCCTTGTTTGACTTCGAAATCAACCTCGTGGCTAGCCCCTTTCCATGGATTTGTTTAATCAAATCTTACCTAATCTTCCATGATTTATGGATCTGGTCTAGGGGGCATCTATGGACCATTCAAGGGTTATAAAACTAACACATGAGGGGTTAGAAACCCTAATGCTTCAAGGGGCTTCTTGTGAGATCTAGAGTGGCTGCAAGAGAGCTTGGAGACGAGCTACTGTTCACGTGAACAGTAGTTCGTGAATGTGTTCTTCATCCAATCAAAGGGGAATCAAGCTCAAATCAAAGCCAGCAATCTTCAAAGAAGATTACATCAAAGCAAGGCTATCAAAGTGATCCAAGGAAGCCGGTTTGATTCAAGTTCTTCAAGGGAAATCATCTACATCCATTCAAGTTCTTTCAAGCTCATTCAAGGTAATATTTCAAGCATTCAAACTCCTAGAAGCTAAAGAAGCAATCAAGATTCAAGGTAGCTTCATCATCTCCTTCATTCCTTCAAAGAAATTCAAAGAGAAGATCAAGAGAGAAGAATTGAAGGAAGAGGTACTATTCACGTGAACAGTACTCCGTGAAGAACATTCATCCAATCAAGGGTGAATCAAGAAGATTGAGTTGAAGCCAAGAGGAGCCTTGTTGCTGATCAACATTCCATACAAGGGCCAATTCATTTTCACTCATAACTCAATCTCTTGTTTTAGTTCATTCACATTTGTTTCATTTTCATTATTGTTTAAACATTGAAAGTATGATTCATCCCTACCGGTGGTTAGTAGGAAGGCAATTGGAGGGTGTTCCTGTAAGACCCCAAATTCCTTAGAAATTTATTTAGAAAGTTATTTGTAATTATTTAGAATTTATTTGAAGTTATTCGAATTAATGAGAATTATCCAAATTAATTAGATTAATTAATTAATTAATAGAATAAGTCATTTTTCTTCTATTTTCTAAAAATCCCCAAAAATCACATCTTGTAGAACTAATTTTGTTTAGCAACTTTGTCTTCTTCATTTAAGCCTAAGAAAATCATTTATTATGCCGGAATTAGTGAACTTAGTCTTCCGAACTTAACATTTAATTAATTACGGAATAGTATAAGTAATAATTCGACTACCTCAGAAAAATCTATAAAAATAGTAAACATGTTAATATTGATGTAGATAACAACTTTTCCTTCTGGCTTTAAGCCATGGTAAATCCGTGTTAAGATCTATTTAGAATTCAAACCCAAATGTGCACACTTTTGACCCATACCTAACCCTTAGATTAAAACGCGAAATTCGACCTGATTACTCAACCAAATGATCTGAAATCAAGGGCAAATGGAAGGCCACAATGTAAGGAACATTTACCCTCAATCAATTTGAGGTGAACTTAGCCCCAAAACGTGCTGTCGACATAGTTTGGTCAAGTCAAGGATTTCGGCGCCGTTTCTAAACACGCGGCTTGCAGCAGCGAATACTCCCAACTCCGAAGGCTCCAGAAGCTCTATGAGCTATCAAAATGAAGCCCTACGGGTCTTCTTTCATTTGGCTGCTGTGGGGATCGCTAAAATTTCGGATCTGGAGAGATCTAGTTCGATTTGTGAAGGTGGGTCAGCAGGCCATTGGCTTCCCTTCATCCTTCTTTGATCCATCGATTGAGGTAGGAATTCTCAACCAAATCTTGATCATGAGTATAGAAAATTGTTCCTCTCATCGAGCTCTATCCATTGGTGGCAAAAGCCCCAATTTTCATTAGGTATCCGTGGAGAAATCGAGCTTTTTGTAAGGTGCTGTCCAAGTGTTCTTCATCCTAGGGTTTTGAGTTTTCTCTCTCCGATTTGAGGTAGGATCTAACAACCAAACTTTAAGTAATTCACATGAAGTAATCAGCATGTTATTATCTTTCATTTAACTTAGAAAGCCCCAAATTCCATTGAGCATGCATCGTGAATTTCGAAGTTTTGTAAGAACATATCTAGAACATGTTTCATATAGTTTCCTTTAAGCCAGAGCTTGATTACGGGCTCATTTTGAGTCATAAAACTTGATCTCAATGTAGCATATAGTATATGGTTGGATTCATGATCGAGTTAGCTTTCTTTTGACACCAAAATCCCTAAATTCCGTTGAGTATGTTAAGAGAACTGCATGATTTAGTAGAAGTAGGTCAAGAACTAGGGTTTTCATGAATTTATCATATATAAGTTGAGATTCAATCAATTTCTGTAACAATTCGTGGTTCAAAATTGTAGTTTTATGACCCTAGAATGTCCATTAACATTCCTAGATCATATGGTTTTAATTTCAACTCATTTGGACCCCATTTGGATGAGATTTCATGTTTTCCGGAAGAGCAGCCGGATCTGTTCTTGCAGGGGTCGACCCCAGGGGTCGACCCATGCACTTGGCAGCCCAGGCAGCCCGAGGGTCGACCCCATGGGTCGACCCATTCGGCCCAGACGCGAGGGTCGACCCCAGGGGTCGACCCATGCAGTTCCAGAACCCTGTTTTGCAGGGGTCGACCCCAAGGGTCGACCCATACACTAGAAAACCCGTTTTCTTCGTTTTTCGAACCGAAGATGGATCCGAATCAATGGGGAATCAACCCATTTAACTTAGACCCATTGAAATCATATTTTTGAAGACCTTTTGACCTATTCATGTACCCCTCTTAATTTCAAATTTGTATTGGTTCCTACATGCAAACTTAGTGTAAAAACACACCGTTTACCATCTTCATTTCAATGCATACAAGATTAAATAGAAACTCACTTAATTAATGATTAATGGTGTAACTAAATCTCTGTTAATGCATTCTTTTTCACTCCTGTGAGAGTTTGTCCTTTACCTTGATAACTTGTTCTAGCTTGTTGGCACTTTGGCTAATATAAATGATAATGGTTAAGCATGATATCTTAACTTGGTGATTATGATTAATATGTTGTTTAGCTTATTTGATTGCTGCTGTTTTACAGTAACGCAGCACGATTAACTCTTGTTGTGACTTGATTTCAATCTCCTTGATGATTATACTTACCTTGAAATTCTGGAAATGAATCTCTTTCCTACTTGATGTTGTTATTGCTACTTAGCTTAAACCTTGGAATTCTGGCCATAAACTGTGGAAGTCTAGATTCGTGGGATCTTTGATCCAAAGAAATCAATGCCTGGCAAACAATTAAGGGCTCGGTCTGGTCCTGGGAAGAGCGCCCGAACACTACGTGTACCCCCGGGGAGGTGAATGACTAGGTGTGGCATTTGGCACCAGTACTATTACATGTGTTAAATCTAGGACTGTCCACTACTCTTTCCACTACTCTCTATATTACTTGCTACTACGTTTCACTTTCCACTCTTTACTGTTCGATACTCTACTTGTGGTTACTTTACTTGTTGATTACTTAGACGTGGAAATGAAATTACATGCGTGCTTGACATGACTTGAATTGACTTGATATGGCCAACTTCTTATTGTTATCTCATGTAGTAAATTCTTGTCTTACCATTCTATTCATCATATTTCTTGACCTTGCAAGATCTTTGAATTCCGTTTCGTGATATCATCGTTATCTTTTTATTGTTTTATCATTCGTAGCATGACATTTTAAAATGTAATTAAACTGTTAATCACTTATACCTGTCTGTTATCTCCTATTGAGCGTCAGCTCATAGTTGTGTTTTCCCCCCTTTCCAGGCTTTTCAGGTGACGCGCTTACCGATGGGGAAGGGCAGGAGTGATGTCTTGAGTGTATCAGTTCTAGTTGTGTTTTGGAGAGCATTTAGTTTCAGTTATGTCTTTGAGTTTTAGTGGTTGATTATTCCAGTTGTATTAAGTTGAACTTGAGGTTATTGTATCAGTTGTGGTTTGTTAATGATCATTTAGTATTTCCATCTAATAGCACTTGTGTATTATTTTAGATTTAGTTCCCTCTCTTGCCAGCGTGTCCCTAACTGTACGTCCCGATATTTCCGCCTTGTTCGGGGCGTGACAGTTTAGTTGGTATCAGAGCCCTAGGTTTCACATTCCTAGGTTTCCTAAGTTGTAGGTTTTCTTGCATTGCATCCCAATAATCGGTATATCAAAAGATGTTGTCCGAACGTTAGGCTACGCCTATCGGGAAGGTCGCACACTTGCGCGAGTGGTCTTCGGACCGATTACCTCCGCCAGGTACCGAGTTTTTGGTCGTGTCTAGGTGCATTAGATCCCTAACCTTGTAAAAGTCTAAGACCTGACCTGGTGAGAATGGGTAGAAACTTGGGTTAAGATCGTTTCTTAATCGTGTAATTATTTATCTTGATTAAACCTAAGTAATCTATTCCCCTTGTAGATGACAGCTGATCGTGCTGAATGGAGGAACCTGCAGCGTACAGTTCAAGGCCTTACTCCGGCCCTTCAGCAAGTAGCTCAGGCAGGAGCAGCACCACATGGCACCGGTGATCTATACCGGAACTTCCGCGGAATGAACCCGCCTAGATTCGCTGGTTCGACTGACCCTGACCAAGCCGAGCACTGGCTAGATGAGATGGAGAGAATCTTTGAAGTTATGCAATGTACCAACCAGGAGCGTGTTCTTTTGTCCACATTTCAACTGGAACATGATGCACGTACTTGGTGAGATTCTGTCAAGGCAACTCTCGGTGATCGGCAAGTTATGTGGGAAGAGTTCGAGGAATTCTTCAACAGCAAGTATTTTTCTGATAGAGTGCAAGAGAAGAAAGCGGCAGAGTTCGCGGCCCTGAAACAGCGAGGTTTGTCCGTGGCAGAGTATGAGGCTCAATTTGCACGGCTTTCTCGATATGCTACACATCTCATTTCCACCGAGAAGATGAAGGCGAAGCGCTTTCTCAATGGTTTGAAGCTTCATTATATCAACCAATTGGCACCGATGGAGATTTCCACTTATTCTGAGATGGTAAGGAAAGCGCAAGTTCTGGAGGATACTCTTGAAATGACGGAGAGAATCCGTGGGAAAGGCACCAAGAAAGAATTACCTACGGGTTCCGGGAGTGTCAAACCCGGGTATACCAAGAAGAGACCTGTTAGTGGACCTGGTTCGTGGAGCGGGTCCGGATCGTGGAAGGGCAAGATGCCGAGGCATGAAGACAAGAAGCCTGGCCCTATTGTTCCATTCAAGGGCGTGTGCAACTATTGTGATCGTCCGGGTCACAAGATAGAGGAGTGCTGGCGCAAGCAAGGCGCCTGTTTGCGATGTGGAAGCAAGGAGCACCGTATCCCCAACTGTCCTCTCATATCGGAGCAAGCTACACCGGCAAAACCTCTAGTCTTCAAGAAACCACAAGGCAAGCTTCAAGCTTTACATGCAGAGGAAACTGGAATTTCTGATGATGGCGGACTCGTCGAAGGTACCCTTACTATAATCGATAAGCCCGCATTTGCTCTCTTTGATACTGGTGCAACACATTCTTTTATTTCACAGAGGTTTGCTAAGTCATTAGCTGTGGAACCTGTTTTGATGAATACTCCGTTAGAGATTTCAACCCCTATTGGCACTAGATCAACAATCCAGTATTTCTATCCTTCTAGTAAGGTGATGATTGGTGAACAAAACTTTCCAGCAGATTTGGTCTGCATGGATATGAAGGATTATGATGTAATCCTAGGAGCAGATTGGTTGGCCAAGTATGAGGCCAATGTTCACTGTAGTTCTAGCTCAGTGACTTTTACTGGACATTCTGGTTTATCTTTTACGGGAGTCAAGCACCATAACTCCGTACCGCTCATCTCGGCTCTTCGAGCTGATAAGCTTTTGAGGCATGGGTGTGAGGCTTTTCTAGCCTTTATTTGTGCAACTCCTGAGCAGCAGATGGAGATCAAGGACATTCCAGTTGTCTGAGATTTTCCTGATGTCTTTCCGGAAGAATTACCAGGACTTCCGCCTGAGCGGGAAGTTATCTTTTCCATTGATCTTATTCCTGGCACAGCTCCTATTTCCAAGGCTCCTTATCGTATGTCTCATGCGGAACTGAGGGAACTGAAGCAGCAACTGATGGAATTACTTGAGAAGGGTTTTATTCGTCCTAGTACTTCTCCGTGGGGAGCCCCTGTGTTATTCGTCAGGAAGAAAGATGGTTCGATGAGGTTGTGCATTGATTATCGGCAAATAAACCAGCAGACTGTCAAGAATAAATATCCCTTGCCGAGGATTGACGAGTTATTTGACCAGATAGCGGGAGCTCAATATTTTTCTAAGATCGATCTTCGATCTGGATATCACCAGTTGCGGATTAAGGAAGAGGATATTTATAAAACGGCTTTCCGCAGCAGGTATGGTCATTTTGAGTTTGTCGTTATGCCTTTTGGTCTAACGAATGCTCCAACAGCTTTCATGCAGTTGATGAACGATGCATTTCGGCCCTATCTTGATCAATGGGTCGTGGTCTTTATTGATGACATCCTGATTTATTCTAAGAATGAGGAGGAGCATGCTGAGCATCTGAGAATGGCATTGCAACTGTTGAGAGATCATCAACTATATGCTAAGTTCAGTAAGTGTGAATTCTGGTTGCAAGAGGTGTCCTTTCTAGGACATATCATTACGAAGAACGGTATTTCCGTTGATCCTTCGAAGATTGAGGCAGTGAAGAATTGGGAGCAGCCTACTAGTGCAACTGAAATCAGAAGTTTCCTAGGCCTGGCAGGCTATTATCGAAGATTTATCCATGATTTCTCTAAGATTGCGGTACCTCTTACAAGATTAACCCGCAAGGAGAATAAGTTTGATTGGTCTGATGATTGTCAGCGAAGCTTTCAGACTCTGAAGGAGTGTTTGACTACTGCACCTGTTTTGGTTTTACCTTCTGGTGAAGGAGGATTTGTTGTTTATACTGATGCTTCAGGTATTGGCTTAGGCTGTGTACTCATGCAACATGGGAAGGTGATTGCCTATTCCTCTAGGCAGTTGAGGAAGCACGAAGATAATTATCCTGTTCATGATTTGGAACTTGCTGCAGTCGTGTTTGCTTTGAAGATATGGAGGCATTACTTGTATGGAGAAACCTTTACAGTGTTTTCGGATCATAAGAGTTTGAAGTATTTATTTTCTCAGAAGGAACTCAACATGAGGCAGCGGAGATGGTTGGAGTACTTGAAAGACTTCGACTTCTCGATTGAGTATCATCCTGGCAAAGGTAATGTTGTGGCAGATGCTTTAAGCCGGAAGCCGGTAGCGAGATTGTCAAGTCTCATGTTACAAGAATGGAGATTGTTGGAACAATTATCTAGTCTAGATCTCAATATTGACAATGATCGGGTCATGATTGCTCAGATCCAACTTAAACCTGAATTATTGATAGAGATCAAGTCCTTGCAAAATAATGATCCTGAGTTGGTAGAGATCAAGGGAAGCTTGAGCAGCAGACCTGACTTCATGTTGGCCGATGATGGTAGATTATTATTTAAAGGCAGAACTTGTGTTCCGGATGAGGCTACAATAAAGAACAAGATTCTCGAGGAAGCTCATAGATCCAGATATACCATTCATCCTGGAGGCACTAAGATGTACCGAGATTTGAAAAGGTCCTTTTGGTGGCCGAATATGAAAAGAGAAGTTGCAGATTTTGTGAGTAGATGTTTGGTATGTCAGCAAGTTAAGGCCGAACATTTCAGACCAGCAGGGAAATTGAAACCACTCGACATACCCCAATGGAAGTGGGAAAGTATTGGCATGGATTTCATTATGGGTCTACCTAGGACTCGTGGTGGATTTGATGCGATATGGGTGATTGTCGATCGATTGACAAAGTCGGCTCATTTCTTACCAATTAAGTCCAAGTGGACGATTGATGTATTGGCTGCTTTGTATATAAAGGAAGTGGTGAGATTGCATGGTATTCCAGTGAATATAGTATCTGATCGAGACCCCAGATTTACTTCACATTTCTGGAAGGGACTGCAAGAGTCTTTGGGTACTCGTCTGAATTTCAGTACTGCTTTTCATCCACAGACAGATGGACAGACTGAAAGAACCAATCAGATAGTGGAAGATATGTTGCGAGCTTGCATGATTGATTTCGGTGGTAATTGGAGTGAGCATTTGGCATTAATTGAATTTGCTTACAATAACAGCTATCAGTCTAGCATTCAGATGGCTCCTTTTGAAGCACTATATGGTAGAAGTTGTCGTTCCCCGTTGTGTTGGGACGAGGTAGGTGAGAAACAGTGGCTTGGACCAGATCTTGTTTCGGAATCATCACAGAACATCCGTGTTATCCGAGACCGGTTACAAGTAGCCCAGTCAAGACAGAAGAGTTATGCCGACAACAGGAGAAGAGCATTGGAGTTTCAGGTTGGTGAGCATGTGTTCTTAAAGGTCTCTCCGACGAGAGGGATCTGAAGATTTGGCATTCATGGCAAGCTGAGTCCGAGGTACATTGGTCCATTAGAGATTCTAGATAGAGTGGGAGAGGTGGCATACAGGCTGGCTTTACCACCGCATTTGTCTGGCGTACACAATGTTTTCCATGTGTCTATGTTGCGGAAATATGTGTACGATCCCACTCATATCATTCAGCAGATGGATTTTGAACTAAAGGAAGATCTGACCTATGAGGAAAGACCTGTCAAGATTCTCGACCGGAAGCAACATCAACTCCGGAATCGTTCGATACCAATGGTCAAGATTCAGTTGAGTCGGCGTGGGACCAAAGAAGCTACATGGGAGTCTGAAGAGACTATGCGAAAGCAGTATCCCGATCTATTCTAGGTGAGCGATCTTTTTCTACTCTCAGTTTTAGTGCAGTGAATTTGGAGGATCAAATTCCTTTAAGTAGGAGAGGGTGTAAGACCCCAAATTCCTTAGAAATTTATTTAGAAAGTTATTTGTAATTATTTAGAATTTATTTGAAGTTATTCGAATTAATGAGAATTATCCAAATTAATTAGATTAATTAATAGAATAAGTCATTTTTCTTCTATTTTCTAAAAATCCCCAAAAATCACATCTTGTAGAACTAATTTTGTTTAGCAACTTTGTCTTCTTCATTTAAGCCTAAGAAAATCATTTATTATGCCGTAATTAGTGAACTTAGTCTTCCGAACTTAACATTTAATTAATTACGGAATAGTATAAGTAATAATTCGACTACCTCAGAAAAATCTGTAAAAATAGTAAACATGTTAATATTGATGTAGATAACAACTTTTCCTTCTGGCTTTAAGCCATGGTAAATCCGTGTTAAGATCTATTTAGAATTCAAACCCAAATGTGCACACTTTTGACCCATACCTAACCCTTAGATTAAAACGCGAAATTCGACCTGATTACTCAACCAAATGATCTGAAATCAAGGGCAAATGGAAACACAATGTAAGGAACATTTACCCTCAATCAATTTGAGGTGAACTTAGCCCCAAAACGTGCTGCCGACATAGTTTGGTCAAGTCAAGGATTTCGGCGCCGTTTCTAAACACGCGGCTTGCAGCAGCGAATACTCCCAACTCCGAAGGCTCCAGAAGCTCTATGAGCTATTAAAATGAATCCCTACGGGTCTTCTTTCATTTGGCTGCTGTGGGGATCGCTGAAATTTCAAATCTGGAGAGATCTAGTTCGATTTGTGAAGGTGGGTCAGCAGGCCGTTGGCTTCCCTTCATCCTTCTTTGATCCATCGATTGAGGTAGGAATTCTCAATCAAATCTTGATCATGAGTATAGAAAATTGTTCCTCTCATCGAGCTCTATCCATTGGTGGCAAAAGCCCCAATTTTTATTAGGTATCCGTGGAGAAATCGAGCTTTTTGTAAGGTGCTGTCCAAGTGTTCTTCATCCTAGGGTTTTGAGTTTTCTCTCTCCGATTTGAGGTAGGATCTAACAACCAAACTTTAATTAATTCACATGAAGTAATCAGCATGTTATTATCTTTCATTTAACTTAGAAAGTCCCAAATTCCATTGAGCATGCATCGTGAATTTCGAAGTTTTGTAAGAACATATCTAGAACATGTTTCATATAGTTTCCTTTAAGCCAGAGCTTGATTACGGGCTCATTTTGAGTCATAAAACTTGATCTCAATGTAGCATATAGTATATGGTTGGATTCATGATCGAGTTAGCTTTCTTTTGACACCAAAATCCCTAAATTCCGTTGAGTATGTTAAGAGAACTGCATGATTTAGTAGAAGTAGGTCAAGAACTAGGGTTTTCATGAATTTATCATATATAAGTTGAGATTCAATCAATTTCTGTAACAATTCGTGGTTCAAAATTGTAGTTTTATGACCCTAGAATGTCCATTAACATTACTAGATCATATGGTTTTAATTTCAACTCATTTGGACCCCATTTGGATGAGATTTCATGTTTTCCGGAAGAGCAGCCGGATCTGTTCTTGCAGGGGTCGACCCCAGGGGTCGACCCATGCACCTGGCAGCCCAGGCAGCCCGAGGGTCGACCCATGGGGTCGACCCATTCGGCCCAGACGCGAGGGTCGACCCCAGGGGTCGACCCATGCAGTTCCAGAACCCTGTTTTGCAGGGGTCGACCCCAAGGGTCGACCCATACACTAGAAAACCCATTTTCTTCGTTTTTCGAACCGAAGATGGATCCGAATCAATGGGGAATCAACCCATTTAACTTAGACCCATTGAAATCATATTTTTGAAGACCTTTTGACCTATTCATGTACCCCTCTTAATTTCAAATTTGCATTGATTCCTACATGCAAACTTAGTGTAAAAACACACCGTTTACCATCTTCATTTCAATGCATACAAGATTAAATAGAAACTCACTTAATTAATGATTAATGGTGTAACTAAATCTCTGTTAATGCATTCTTTTTCACTCCTGTGAGAGTTTGTTCTTTACCTTGATAACTTGTTCTAGCTTGTTGGCACTTTGGCTAATATAAATGATAATGGTTAAGCATGATATCTTAACTTGGTGATTAGGATTAATATGTTGTTTAGCTTATTTGATTGCTGCTGTTTTACAGTAACGCAGCACGATTAACTCTTGTTGTGACTTGATTTCAATCTCCTCGATGATTATACTTACCTTGAAATTTTGGAAATGAATCTCTTTCCTACTTGATGTTGTTATTGCTACTTAGCTTAAACCTTGGAATTCTGGCCATAAACTGTGGAAGTCTAGATTCGTGGGATCTTTGATCCAAAGAAATCAATGCCTGGCAAATAATTAAGGGCTCGGTCTGGTCCTGGGAAGAGCGCCCGAACACTACGTGTACCCCCGGGGAGGTGAATGACTAGGTGTGGCATTTGGCACCAGTACTATTACATGTGTTAAATCTAGGACTGTCCACTACTCTTTCTACTACTCTTTCCACTACTCTCTATATTACTTGCTACTACGTTTCACTTTCCACTCTTTACTGTTCGATACTCTACTTGTGGTTACTTTACTTGTTGATTACTTGGACGTGGAAATGAAATTACATGCGTGCTTGACATGACTTGAATTGACTTGATATGGCCAACTTCTTATTGTTATCTCCTGTAGTAAATTCTTGTCTTACCATTCTATTCATCATATTTCTTGACCTTGCAAGATCTTTGAATTCCGTTTCGTGATATCATCGTTATCTTTTTATTGTTTTATCATTCGTAGCATGACATTTTAAAATGTAATTAAACTGTTAATCACTTATACCTGTCTGTTATCTCCTACTGAGCGTCAGCTCATAGTTGTGTTTTCCCCCCTTTCCAGGCTTTTCAGGTGACGCGCTTACCGATGGGGAAGGGCAGGAGTGATGTCTTGAGTGTATCAGTTCTAGTTGTGTTTTGGAGAGCATTTAGTTTCAGTTATGTCTTTGAGTTTTAGTGGTTGATTATTCCAGTTGTATTAAGTTGAACTTGAGGTTATTGTATCAGTTGTGGTTTGTTAATGATCATTTAGTATTTCCATCTAGTAGCACTTGTGTATTATTTTAGATTTAGTTCCCTCTCTTGCCAGCGTATCCCTAACTGTACGTCTCGATATTTCCGCCTTATTCGGGCGTGACAGTTCCAATTTGCGGTTGACGTCCCTACCAGGTGGTGAGTAGGAAGGCAATCGGTGGTTTCCGATTTGCGGTTCTGTGCGTTGCACAAGTGAAGCCTCACCGGGTTTTGGTGAGGGGTGGACGTAGGGCTGAGGATTCAGTCCGAACCACCTTAAAAATCCTGTCTAGTGTGGTTTACTTGTGTGATTGATTCGTTCTAGATGCATGCTTATGATCGAATTATTATATATCTTGCTTATCTTGCTAAGTGAATCATAGCATTCTTGGAAGCTAGTTTCTATTCCGCTGTAATTCATTTTAACTAGCTGTTTAGAGGGCCGCATTGCGAAAAGTGGAGCTGATCTATTCACCCCTCCCCTCTAGATCCGCTATCCACCACACAACAGTGTGTGTGTGTGTGTGTAGGGTAGACAAATTGTGATTGTGCTGACAGGAATTTTTTTTTGGGGGGGAGGGGGGGTGTATGTGTGCTGACCAATATAGTGTGTGTGCATGTGTGCAAGATTGTGTGTGTGTGTGCAGGGGAGACAGAATGTGCTTTGTCAATTTTGTGTTTTTCTTATTCATCTACTGCTTCCAATCTCCTCTGGAAAAGTTATCCAGTATTTTCATTTATGATTTTTGTTCTTTGCATTCCTTTCATGCTTTATAAAACAAGTAAGGTGCAAAATGGGTCAAGTATATATGGATATGGGATTGTGTGTGTGTGTGTGTGTGTGTGTGCAGGGTAGGCAGATTGTGCTTGTGTGTGTGCAGGGTAGATAGATTGTGTGTGTGCATGTGTGCAGGGTGTATGTGTGCTGACCAATATAGTGTGTGTGTGTGTGTGTGTGTGTGTGTGTGTGTGTGTGTGTGTGTGTGTGTGTGTGCAGGATTGTGTGCGTGTGGACAAACTGTGTGCATGTGTGTGTGTTCAGGGGAGACAGACCGTGGGTGTGTGTGTGTGTGTGTGTGTGTGTGTGTGTGTTCAGTGGGTATAGGTTGTGTGTGTGTCAGGGGAGACAGAATTGTGTGTGTGTGCAGACTATGTGTGCGTGTGTGTGTTCAGGGGAGACAGACTGTGGGTGTGTGTGTGTGTTCAGTGGGTATAGGTTGTGTGTGTGTGTGTAGGGTAGATAGAGTGTGCTTGTGCTGACAGGAATTTTTTTTTGGGGGGGAGGGGGGTGTATGTGTGCTGACCAATATAGTGTGTGTGCATGTGTGCAGGGGAGACAGAATGTGCTTTGTCAATATTGTGTTTTTCTTATTCGTCTACTGCTTCCAATCTCCTCTGGAAAAGTTATCCAGTATTTTCATTTATGATTTTTGTTCTTTGCATTCCTTTCTTGCTTTATAAAACAAGTAAGGTGCAAAATGGGTCAATTATATAGGGATACGGGATTGTGTGTGTGTGTGTGCAGGATTGTGTGTGTGCAGGGTAGACAAATTGTGCTTGTGTGTGTGCTGGGTAGACAGATTGTGTGTGTGCATGTGTGCAGGGTGTATGTGTGCTGACCAATATAGTGTGTGTGTGTGTGTGTGTGTAGGATTGTGTGCATGTGGACAAACTGTGTGTGTGTGTGTGTGTGTGTTCAGGGGAGATAGACCGTGGGTGTGTGTGTTCAGTGGGTATAGGTTGTGTGTGTGTTCAGGGGAGACATAATTGTGTGTGTGTGTGCAGACTGTGTGTGCATGTGTGTGTTCAGGGGAGACAGACCGTGGGTGTGTGTGTGTGTTCAGTGGGTATAGGTTGTGTGTGTGTGTGTGCAGGATTGTGTGTGTGCAGGGTAGACAGATTGTGCTTGTGCTGATAGGATTTTTTTTTTTTGGGGGGGAGGGGGGTGTATGTGTGCTGACCAATATAGTGTGAGTGCATGTGTGCAGGATTGTGTGTGTGTGCAGGGGAGACAAAATGTGCTTTGTCAATATTATGTTTTTCTTATTCGTCTACTGCTTCCAATCTCCTCTGGAAAAGTTATCCAGTATTTTCATTTATGATTTTTGTTCTTTCCATTCCTTTCCTGCTTTATAAAACAAGTAAGGTGCAGAATGGGTCAAATATATATGGATACGTGATTGTGTGTGTGTGTGTGTGTGTGTGTGTGTGTGTGTGTGAAGGATTGTGTGTGTGCAGGGTAGACAGATTCTGCTTGTGTGTGTGCAGGGCAGACAGATTGTGTGTGTGCATGTGTGCAGGGTGTATGTGTGCTGACCAATATAGTGTGTGTGTGTGTGTGTGTATGTGTGCAGGATGTGTGCGTGTGGACAAACTGTGTGCGTGTGTGTGTGTTCAGGGGAGACAGAATTGTGTGTGTGTGCAGACTGTGTGTGTGTGTGTGTGTGTTCAGAGGAGACAGACCGCGGGTGTGTGTGTGTGTTCAATGGGTATAGGTTGTGTGTGTGTTCAGGGGAGACAGAATTGTGTGTGTGTGCGGACTGTGTGTGCATGTGTGTGTGTGTGTTCAGGGGAGACAGATTGTCAGAAGATTGCTCCTTCCCATTATTCAGTGCTCCCATTGGTCAATGTTGGTATTATACTCCTTCCCAATGCCAAACTATGGTTGGTTCGATCAGGTATGCTTGAGGCAATGATGATGGGTTGGATGACTTAACAGCAACATGATCCATGTGATTACATTATCTCATGTTCTGAGCCTCATCTCCTCACTCTTATCAAGTTCTTATACTTTACACTCATTGTTATAATTTACTCGTCTTATATCATACACATCTTTCAAGAAAAGAGTTTGAACGAGTAGATAGTAGAAATGTCTAACATATCTACAGCAGGAGGAGAGATTGAAGAACGTGGATTGGTGAAAGATTTAAGACAAGCAATCGAGAAAGAGAAATTTACAGTCGAGTTGACTGTTAAACTATGTGACTCTTTATTGTCAAAATTTGATAATTTAAAATTATGTAAGAAGAATTGATTGGACAAATTTTTTGTATGTTTGAGTAAACATTTCTAACAACTTTGTAAACTTTTCTTAAGTGTGATAAATAATATTTCAATGTGTTCATTCATCAGTCTCTAAGATGAAGATCTAATATTCGTGTGCGTGTTTTAAATGTTGATAATTTTTTTCATACGAACATTGTGCCAAGGCGTCAAAAGGATTAGAAATTCATATTAATATGTATAAAATATATTTTCAAGAATAAAGTATGAATTTAAAAGGGATATGTGTATTTTAATATTTGACATTGATAAAATTGACTTATTGATAAAAGTGTTACAAAAGTTGAATATAATGGTTAGATCACTTGTGAAAGGAAACAAATATATTAACTTGACAGGAGGAAAAATTTTAAAAAAGTTCACATACAGAATATTTCAACATATAAATTTCAAAGATTATTTTTTAAAATTATAAGAAATAATTTTAATGTTATGTAATTTTTATTTTATTATTATCTAGTTCAATGTGAGGAAAATATAGTACATGAAACATAATTGTCAAAGTTATACTCAAGTATGTTGAAGAGAGAAAATAATTATGTTACTCAGTCTAAATAAATATTCTCATTATAATTAGGTATAAATAAATTAATAATATAATATTTTTTACATATTAATGTATTTAATATTAATTATGTTTCAATAAAAAGATGATAAAAATAAATATATATTAATATTATAATATTAAAGATTAGTTAAAATATCTTTTAATCAATGGTATTAAATATTACATTCATTATATATAATCTTCATTTTGAATACATATTTAATTAAGGAGTGTTAATTTATATTATTATTAATAACCAAACATAAAATAAATATCCCTTATTCTCAACCAAACATCAAATAACATCGTGTCCTTTAACCCGGGATAAGAAGGGTAATTTAGTCCTTTTTCAACCCTTATTCTCATTCGTATCCTTTCTTTTTACCAAACGAATAATAGGAATATCACCGTACTTATTCTTCGCGAACCAAACTACCACGAGAATAAGAATAAGGATAAAATAATTCGGAATGACTTACGCATATTCTACTTCAATTTTATCCTAGAATCAAACGGGACCTAAAGATATGCTTTAGTTTCTACGTCGAAAACCATTGAGAACCAGTGGTTCCTACACCATGCACGGTGTAGCAAGTTGCTAGCCAAATTTCTTTTAAAAAAAATTCACGCCGATCATTCTCAGATTATATGCCCATAAAATCTGATCGTTTATCGGTTGATTAAAATTTTTTAAAAAAAATCAAACATTTTTCCGTGGGCTAAAAGTGACAGGGCCATCATTTAAGATGCATTAGGTGTATGAGCTTTGTTTTTTTAAAAAAAAAATTTATGACTGTCTGATCGACGATCTTACGGTATCAAGATGTAATTCAGATGAGACTTGATAGGATAATTTTTTTTGAAAAAAAAATTGACTGCACCACTGGCAGCGATTTTTTAACGAATATTTTCACATATTCCTATGAATTTCTAAAATATCAATCACTGAGTCAATTTCTCATCAAACGATCGGACACAGTTGACGATGACAATATTTGTGCAAAGGATTTAGAAGATGAAAGTCCAGCTTATAGATTTGTGGAAAGACAATTCCTTGTAATATTAGATATTGCTGAAGGTTGTCTGAAAAATTATATATACAATTTCACGTTAAATATTTAACTCAGGTGACATTCATTTTAGTAGAAAGTTAGAGCAGCCGGTATGATTTGAAGGTCACATTGTGATCAGAAATAAGTCGATTCCTGCTTTATATTTGTCAAAGAAACCGATACTTTCATCTAAGTGGGGACACCATTCTAACTCTTCTTTCATTTCTTTTCTTGAAAGGGCCAACAGTCGTAATGTCAATTCCCGGCCCCTAGGACTTTAAAAAAACATATATTCTCTTATGCGTTATTTGGAAGATTAAAAGCGTCTTCTCTTGCGTAAAATTCGGCATGTCAAGATCTGCAATTTTATACATTTATTTTTTTAAGAATACTTTAATAGCCCTCCTATTAGAAAAAGTTTGTTATATATTTCTTAAAGATTAAAAGTGTCTTATGTAAAATTCGGCAATGCTGTCTAATGTCGTGTTCTATAGACTAGAGTCTCAGAAGCACTTATCTTATTTGGGGAGGTTGCCTCATCGTCAGTGGGACGCTTAGCGGAGGGTGAAGGGATATACTTCCCAGTCCCACTGGAGAATTATTTAGAAGTTACGTGAGATTGGGTTGCATGCTACCTCCGTAATGTGATCAAAATGTTTGCTCATATTCTGTAGGATATTATGACGATGGCATAAAGAAATGGTTAAACTCCTGCTCAACGTCCAGGGGAGGTCCACTACCACCAAGGCCCATTGAAGTATAGCGGCCCCAATTAGGATCCCTGAGTCTTTGTTACAACGGGGATGACTCATTGTCCATGAATGACCTCCGATGATCCAAGTCAACGACAAGATCATTGGTGTTGAATACAAGACTTCCTCTGGCCATTGTCTTCTCACATAATATTTCCATTTGCTCTTTGCACTCGAACGACTTCTCCAATAAGATCTTGTATTCACTGTTAGACTACTCGACAAGGAGAGAAGAGCATAAATTAAGTGAGTAAGGACAAAATTGTATAATTTTGAATATTGTCAAAAAAAATTTAACATACCGCTATTGACTCCACCCAATCACCCTCATCACGAGGCATCATAAGTTTCTTACCGTCGTCCCAACCCTAGTTAGTACGAATAAATAATTGTTAAATTAAGTGATACCTCTTCTTCAAGTTTTTTCACTTATTCATTAAATTATATTATCTAGGCTTTGTTTTGTCGTCTCATTTAATATCTGGATGATTTCATTCCACACATGTGATTTGAAATGGCCTTGTTGACACATGCTTTTGTGATATTCATCCACCAAAAGATTACACAGAACTGTGTCTGAATGTGTACTCCAGTATGTCTCTTGCCCTTCCTATCCGAAACATTTTATCCAAAAGAAGTAGATAAAATAAAATGCGAAGACAACGAGAATAAGGGTCAAATACATTTTACTGAGGCATACAGTAAACAAGACATTTCGTGTCTCCTATTTTTTATTACAAGATAAAATGTATTCTCATTTTCTGTGTCAAATTTTTACAATTAGATATTGTCATATGATTAGATTAATATCAATTTCAATTAGAATATTTTTTGGAAGAACCTTTTAGATCTTCAGCAGATCTAACAATCCCACTTAAACATGATAAGGTTTATAATGGGTTGATTGATAATTTATTATAGGTAGATTTTGTAGCAGATCTAAAAGTCTAGGCTCAAACATAGAGTAAGATGACTTGTCATATATCTAATTATCAAATATTAAAAAATTAATAATCATGAACGGTGAAAAATATCTTCTTTATTGACACCCAGTAATTGATATCTTTGTCTTTTAATAGTGGTAGATCAGATTGAATAGGCAACTTATGCAACTTTTCTTGATGCAAGCACTAACCTAACAATTTTTCAAGTTTCCTCTCATGCATCTGAATATACAGTTCCATTATAAACTGAGCTAAACTCTAGACATTGTACTCCAAGAGCGATCGAACCATCATAAGCAAATAAAACTGCGAGAGACGTTAGTCTTGATAAACCATGAAATATTTCTTGATCTGATCCAGATGTTGTACCTTATTCACAACATAAAAACAAATTGGAGATGTATTCTAATGTCACCTTCACAGGACGAAACAGAAAAATGATGTTAAAAAATAAGAGAATGTTTGTAGCAAGCAAAATTTGTGTGGAAGCAGTAAAATCCGGATGTAAGTGTTTTGGACAATGAAGTAAGTAAATTTACAGATTTCTTAACAAAACTACAGTGAGATGACCCAATTTAGAGGAGATTGCTTGCAATTTTAGATGGGAGAAAAGAAATGCATTCTTCAGCTGGACATCAAATCTGACATTATATTTTTACCATTGAAGCTGATTGTTTTAGATCTCATTGGAGGTGATAAAATGTTGGGAAAATGTCAGACCTACTTATTTGTGCCAAAGAGGCTTCACTTACAATTGATGGAACTCATGGATAACACAATGCAAGTATTTATCTTATCAACTGTTGGATTAACAGAATGTAAGTATTAACAAACCCAAATTAATAAGCAGACACTCACCCGTATTAGAACCAATACACATTTTTATGTGATAGGCACGCAACTTGGATTTTGGGTCTGTTTTAATTTTGTATGCCATTAAAGTGCGAGCGAGTCTAAAAATGCAATTCACTTGTCTTCGACTTTAACATACCTGTCAAATTAATGTGTTTGATTTTATGCTCAGATTTATATGAATAATCTGATCATACTTTTATTTATAGAAACACTTGTCGCATCGTGCAGCCATTTGTATGAACATTTCATCAGAAATTTGTTTACAGAAACCCCTCAGACATTGGTTCCTATCAACATGAAGACATGCACGTGAACATTGCATTTTCAAGCTCGGAACAGGAACTTCAAGCTTTCATCTACAATCTTGGACATGGACATATACGTTGGCCATGATGGATATTTGAAAATAAAATACACATACAATATGATCAATGGCATCTTCTTATCCATGCAAGTTTCCGAACAATCATCTATCAGTTGATGGGAGGAGTACATGCCAACCATTATCAATATATGGATAGGTATTATCATTTTATCACCACGTAATACCTAGGATCTATTTACATGGCTATTGAGGTGATCAAGTGGTCTGAACAAAATATGTAGCAAATAAAATTGACAATGTAAATCAAGTAGTCTAACCAAAAGATAAATGTCATCATTTTATGACCACAAAATAACTAAGTTCAATTTACTTAATTTTTCATGCGGGATGGATTTGAAATAAAATCCATTTACATTACCATCAGGAAGAGTAGCAAGCATCTAAGTTAATTATTTATGAAATACAATGGCAAAAAAATACATGGGGTGAAAACAAAGCATACTGACTTGAGAAATCCTCTCGCGCACCCCACAGAGAACCGACAAAGTCTTGCAAATCATGAAACACATAACCACAGTTGAAGGTACTAGGAAAGATCATAGACTCTTTGTTTAAAGAACTATGAAGTAAATATTAAAGCAACCAAAAAAGGGAGATCAGAGATAATTAGAAAAAGGACATCAGAGACAACTAGTTTCTTAGGAGATCAATCAGACAAGAAAATCGGAACAATGAAATGGAGGGAGTCATACCTTAAACGTATGACAAATTGAGAGAATCATCTGCAAGAGTCATGGAAGGGGAGGGAACAATCTCACAACAAATATTAGAGACTATTTGCTTAAAGAACTATGAAATAAGTAGGAAAGAAATCGAAAAAGGGAGATTAGTGAAGGTAAATCAGAGACAACCGGTTTCATGGGAGATCAATCAGAGAATAACAAAATCTAAAAAACATAACAATGAAAGGGAGGGAGTCATACCTTAAACGCAAGACAAATCTGGGGAACTGTCTGCGAGAGCCAAGGAAGGGGAGTGAACAATCCCACAACAAAGATCAAAGACTCTTTTCTTAAAGAACTATGAAGTAAATATTAAAGCAACCGGAAATGGAGGGAGATCAGAGACAATTGGAAAATGTAAATCAGAGACAACCAATTTCTTGGGAGATCAATCAGACATTTATAAAATCTGAAAATCAGAACAATGAAATGGAGGGAGTCATACCTTAAACGCAAGACAAATCAAAGGAACCATCTGCGAGAGCCACGGAAGGGGAGGGAACAATCCCACGACAACCCTTCTTATAGAGAGAACCTTCAACAATGGACTCACGAGGGGAAGGAGGTGTCACCACGACCATTGCCTGGGCATAGGGTACCAACAACAGCGAGGGCTCTGCCCATCGCGGCTTCCCTACAAGGACGGATGAGATGGGATGGGACTTTGCACCATGCCAAGGGACGGAAGACACTCTGTAATGACCCAAGATCCTGATACCGGGAATAACCTGATACCATTAGAATCATGACCCGCCACCCACGAGCCGGAGGGCTCGGAAGGGTTAGAAAGGAGTGTGGAGATACATTGAAATTTAAAATAAAGCAGGCACAATTATATAATTAATATTTTAAATAATAGAAAATAAATTATATTTTCAATTAAATAACTAACTACATAGTCCAGTCCAACAAAAGTATAGTCTACAGGGAAGGAAACGTACTCTAACGCCGGGTGAACACCCGACTCTGGCGCACTGGCAACTACGAACCTTCGCGCTGCACCTCCGAACCTCGAGGAGGAACCGCTACACCTAAAACGTAGGGATGAGTCTCATCTCATTGGCTCAGTAGGGGTCCCGTGGATCCCCACCACAAAACAACATCGGTAAACGACAGCACTAGAAAGACCAACAGCACCAGTAGGAGTAACGGTGAATGGGACAGTCGTAACAAAACCACGGTAGCTGCTGGAACAACGGCTTTCTAAACTACTCCAACGGTACCGAAAGCAAACCCTGATCTCACAGTCAGGGGACCACCGAACTAACAGAAAACCCTAGCTACACTGCCAGAAGAAACATCACGACACCTCTGTCGTGGAGGCCCGTCCTCACAGATGAAGGCCCAACCCGAGACCACGCGGTCTGGGGGTACGGTCACGACCTCGCTATCGTGAACCCTACACAGTCTACAGGTGAAACCTCGGTAATCCTACCGGAAATCCTAGACCACGGTGTCGGGAAGACACATGGAAACTACACGTAAAATCACGTCTTGCAGACGAGAAACTAAACCTGGAGTCACGAGAGTCACGCATCGCGTAACGGGAGTACCTGCCCACCAGAAGCAAGACCGGATGCGTCCCCTGACGTCTTAGTCCGCGCCCCAGGTGTCTCCCTACTCGCCCCTGGTGAAAACTGAGACACCGTACAAGTAACACAAGACAAGGGTCTCGTCGGGGTCATGCTCGTCAGCACGTGTCCATAGTTCCCGACCACGTGTGCACACACTGACTGACTGTGCTACGTCAGGCCCTTTAGCTGGTTTTCCTCCCGACCCAGACTCGAGCCGACACAGTGGGAGGCCCTACGGAAACCAGCCTAAAACCGTCTCTCCTGGGTGTAGCTCTCCACCTACTCCCTGGTAGGTAGGCACACGCGTGCCCAGGCAAGCTACGACTAGTGGGGGGTCACTAAACGTGGACACTCTCTGTAGAGAGGAAACACCGAAGCACCGAAGGTCACGCACGCACCCACCGCAAGTAACACGAAGTACCGGGTGGCTCGGTACCACCAGACTCTAGGCGGTTAACAAGACCTACTAACCCAACGGTCCTTAAGTCACGTAACTCAGGTCAAGACCGTCGTACAAAACGGCTCCATGCTGTCAATCCGCCCTACTCCTAGGGTCAAAAACCACGGTAAGAATCATCCTTAAGGCGGCCCACAATTGTCGAGTTAATTCTCTTTCCAAGGGAGACCAAGAAACCTCCCAATCCTAGGCCGGGCCACCGAACACTCGGTTATTGGCCATACGCATGGCCCACATGGAAACTACTTTCTGAAGAAGCTAACGTCGTGCGGGAACAACCCTCCGCACTTACACCAGCACACGGTGACTCAATCAAGCATAACAAGCAAAGCCCGGAACACATGTGGTCACCCGGACCCTCAAAACACACGGGCACACTAATCCAGGTAACACAATACCTTCGGACACCCAAAAATATGGTCACGGTCCCCACGGGGTGTCCGGGACATCCACGAGGCCAAGGGTCGACCAAAGGGTCACAACCGGGTCGGTCGGGGGCCAAGACGGGCGAAGAAGAAGCCTTTCGGTTGACCAGACCCAGGGTCGGTTGACCGGTGGGCTGAACAGGTCGACCCAGCCCATAGGGCTGGTCGACGCAGGTTGGGTCGGTCGACCGGTCCAAGACCAATCGCCCCAAGAGCCCTAGTCCGTCGACCGGTCCCTCAGGGTCGGTCGACCAAACCTGGGCAGACCGCCCTACTGAACGCCATCGGTCAACCGATCCTCTCTGTCGGTCCATCGGTACCGACGACGCATCGACGAGGGCTCCACCGTGGGAGCTCAAACCATGCCCCACTCAACCCATTTTAGGGGGAAAACATGGGGAAACCCTTCCCTAACCTCCTAAACACTGGGAGGTCCCATTCAATCCATGAAAACTCGCCGAATCGATCAAACCGTCTCTCACCCCAAAAACATGCGTTTTAACCCTGGCATGAAATGAAACCACCCTCGGCCTCACCACGGCCTACAAAACGCGGGAAAAATGGAATGCCCCCCTACCTCCAACGAAGATTTTCTGCACTGAGGACGTCGATTGCTCGCGAAGTCGCTTGAAACCCCATCCAGTTCGCGAACTTGCGAATGGAGAATGGCGTGCCACTGCCACATTCCTCACTCCATCCTCGCCGCTCCTCGCCCCACGAGCCTCACCGCCTTGCCCGCTTCTAGCTCCGTCGGCTTCCTAGAGAAGAGAGGGAGAGAAAGAGAGAATCGAGAGGAGAGAGGGAGAGAAATGAGAAATGAGAAATGAGGGTGAGGGGGTGAAAGGGTTATATTTATAGGAAATATTTTGGGATTTTAAAAATCTAGAAAATATAAAAATTGGGAAAAATTATTCCCACGATCCTTGAAAAATGCACAACGCACCTGCAACGTCCCAGAGCCCGAAAACACGTCGGTTCACCCTACACAGGGGTCCGAAGGTTAAACAGCCAAAAATCTGATTTGATCATAAAACACGACCCGGGACCCAGAAAAGTGCTCTGAAATCCACAGATTCTGATCCAAAAAATCTATGGTATTACAGTCCTCCCCTCCTTATAGAAATTTCATCCTTGAAATTTGAGGCAACCACCATTTTAAGGGAATAACGACTTATCCAACTGGCAACGCTCCCAGAGCTCCAACAAAAACCTCGATTCTCGCAAAACCACCGATCATGAGGGACATAGCCAGATGATTACCATAAACCAAGACACCTCGCTCCACAACCCCATTACATACAGATACTCAGAGCGAGCGTAGCACACCCAAGGGTATAAGTATGGCATCACCTCAGCCATAACGACGATCTAACCATGGCATCGCTGCCACCGTCTCGCTCACTGACGAGACGCAATTTGCGTCGTGAGAAATTGCCACCGATAAAATCTCATGCTCGGCAGACCAAACAAACACCAGCTTCTCTATCTACTGGCTAACCCCATGCCCTGCACAAGGGACAACCAACACTGAGCTTCAACCAGCTTACACAGCCATCTCAACTGACTGCCACAATCCGGCGGCTCTGCACCATGAACCATCTCATACTTGGCAAGCCGAACGCCAATCACAGTACTGGACCAGCTTCGGTCCAAACACAAACCTTCCCCAAATCCCAGATCCAATTCTGGGAGAAAGGTATGTCTCATACCCGGCCACCCAAGGCCTCACTTGCACATGGCTATCGCCATTCTCAAGTCACTACAACCAGCATCTTCTGTCTGTGAAAATACATTCGCTGGTCACCAACTATTCGTCAATGCGAAACCGTTGCTTGCTCAACTTCCTCTTTCCTGCTCCTTCATCAGGCCCAATAAGCACAGTCCAAATCTCAAAAGGCCATCCATTGACTCTCACATCGACCATTACCGCATCTTGAGCATATCCTCACTCGGACACCACATCCGATCTCGATCCTCACGCCAACTCTACCCTCTCAGGGGAGCACGGCGAAACCAATTGACATATTCCACAATCCTCTGACCACAACAGCACTCGACTCCGGCTTACACGGAAATCCTCCCTTGCTAGTCACAAGACCAAGGCTCTCATGCAACGACATCCCTCTAGGGACCTCCATACACAGCCATCGTCCATTACATAGTCCCATCCCATCTTCATCACAATTATTCCAAATGGACACCTGCTAATCCTCGGCTCCGCTCTCACCACAGAGCCACAGGACACAATCTTAACAAATCATGGCACACATCTCTAGGATAGAAAAGTGACATCTTATAATGCCCCGGGTTTTTCAAATCTTGATCCGTATTGCCTCTAGGAGATCTCGGTCGACCACCTGAAGCCGAAAGAGAAGTAGAGTGTGGAAAGAAAGAGAGAGTGAGAGAGGAGAGAAAGGTGAGGAAGAGAAAGCTCCCCCCCCCATTCTTTTCTTTTCATGCATTTTCTCCCCATATCTTTCCCTATCTTTTGTTCCCACTTTTCCTCCTATATCTCGAAAGGGCTTGGCCTGATGTATTTGGTTCATTCCGAAGTGAATAAGATGCGGGGTCTTTAACCCCGATTTTTCTTTCATCCCTCTTACGAATTCATGCATTCCCATCAGAGTGCATACGTATGTATATATATATATATATAATATACATGTTCATGCATGTGTTTGCCTTCTTTTTTTTACTACCATCCTCTCCCCAGTAGATAGGTTGGTTTTCTTTCTAAATCCCACCATGGCATCCATGTGGCGAGGTAGATATCATGCTCGGTGGCCACCGGCCCGGGGTCTATCCCAACCCATGGATATGACTCCGAGGTTCCCAACCACTGGGCATCCGTGGGACTTCTTCCCCTTTTCAAAATTTCACCGATCTCTTCCTCTTCAAAACCCCACTTTAGAACTTGGACCGATCCGATGGCCATGATTCTAAGGGGGTGAGGAACATGGGATTTAATCCCGAATAACCGATCATTTTCGCGAGTCTCGGACTTCACATTTTGATCACTTGCGGACCCCCGAGGGCTCGTTCCTTCTTAACGTGGACCCCGGATGGCTTCCCTTTGAAAAGTGAATATTAAAGGCCGTATACGGCAATAACTTAAGTCCACGTCTCGGCGACGAGGTCGTGGCAACCCATGGGTCGGCAGGATCTTTTGTAGGTTAGCCCTCGGGATCCCCGCGCCCAACTCGGGTCACGGGTGTTGCCGCTTCCGTCCGCACTCCGGGGTGTTGTCGCCTTCGCTCGCATCCTTTTGTTTCAGGGCCGTCTCAAAGTTTCTCCATGGGCGCGCACCCTATTTACACCTCCCGACGCTTCGGGTCTAGGGGAGGTGCTGCCGAATTTTCGCCAGGAGGATGATGATACAAAGAACAAATTGGACCAAACTTAGAACATTATGAACAAAACCATTGAATGTAAAGAAATCAAACTAATGCATAATATGCATGAAAATAAATACTTCATCACATGCTTGCATGGCACCTTTGGTATAGCAAATGGCATGTGGAAGAAGTTTGGATTATGTCCAGGCAGAAACCCTCACTATGCGCGAGTCAAGACTCCGCCACGTACCGGGGAACGCCCTTGTAAAAAATGATTAAGTTCCTTAAGTGGTATATGTACGTCCATACATTTTAATGAAGACATCATATACAAAGAAATGATCAGAAGATGCTGAAACAAGCCATAAGGTTATAAAATGAGCAAGCTTCAATCCATGGAAAAGGCCTCTATTTGGGCCCTCTGCAGTTAAAAGAAATGACGTCCACCACAGACGTCGCCAATTCCAAGAATCAGCGTCTAGTTAATGGACACCAATTAATTAACGGCCTTCTAGGAAGGCGCTAATTCTCAGAATTAAGAAGTTGACATAAGAAAATAAATTCAGAATTAATGACCACATAAACAGCCCCCAATTAATTAATGGCCTTCTGGGGAGGCGTCAATTCTCAAATTTAAGAATTTGACATAAAAAAATCTGTAATTAACGTCCACGTAAACAGACGCTAATTAATTAGTGGCCTTCTGGAGAGGCGCCAATTCTTTGAATTAAGAAATTTAACAGAATAAGAGAAATAAAGAAATAGCGACTGAGAGAAAGATGCTAATTAATCAGCGCCCTCCCGGAGGGGCGCTAATTCATCTATCTAAAATTCGTTTGAAAATCAAGAGAAATCAAAACCAGCGCCCGTGCAGAGTGGCGTGAATTCTTCTGGGCTGAAGAAATGGCGCCCATCTGCATGGCCGCTAATTCTCAGAAAGTCAAAAAAGGAAGGATAAACAATGAACCATAATAGCAAAACATTGATGATAATACAAAAGGAAAAATGATAATAATAATGATCATAATAATTTAACGGTGTATTGTCCGGAGTATCTCCCTACCGACTCTTAGCGTCGGGAACATTAATGATGCCTACGCGGGTCATGCTTGGCCTCGAGGGTCATCCCCATTATGGGCGTAGCCCGACCTCGCACCGGGCCAATAATCCGCTGATTTTGACTGCCTTGATCGGGATTTAACCGAAACTGTTTCGTCTCTCCCATGTCAAGTTTGTCGTATCCCGGCATACACTTGTCCCGACATTATGTGTATATTTGGGATATTTTTCGAGCCGGATTCCCATCCGAATATGAAAAGGGTCCCTGCGTGATCGATATGATTTCGAACATCGATTTGCACCCTTATGTAGGGGATTTTGATGATTTCAACTCAAGTGTCATTTACTAATGAAAATTGATCCTTAGGTCATTTGGCCCCTTATCTTGGCAATTAATTGGAGGTTTTCCCCTCTTTAAGGGGATGTAATTAACCCCGTGACCTTTATAGCACGGCGGGTCTTCAGTCCCGACCCGATACCCACAATCATCTGGTTAGTCAGACAGAGCACCCCCGGGTTTCGGACTACTTCAGTCTCAAAGCTCGAACACATTGTCACTTAGGTGACTGGCACGCCCTCGCACTTGATAAACCGATAAACTAATAAACCGATGAAAGATAAAAATGATACCCGAGTCAAAGAAGCGCGTCCAACAGTACGTCAAATCCTTTTGAACCACCAGGTCGTCATGACTTATAACATGGAATGGGTCATAGACGTACCTTTTAAGCATAGAAACATGGAACACATCGTGGACTCCAGATAATTGTGGAGGCAGAGCTACCCGATATGCGACTTCGCCAACCCTTTCAAGAATTTCAAAAGGGCCAATTTATCTCGGAGTGAGCTTGTCTTTGATGCTGAATCTTCGATTATCTCAACCTAGAGAAACTTTGAGAAACACATGCTCTTCCCTTGAAATTCCAGGTCTCATCTTCTATTATCAACATATGCCTTTTGTCTGGTTTGAGCTATCTGGAGTCTTTCTTGGATAAACTTTACCTTCTCGGTGGTATCCCTGATAAGTTCAGGGCCTAGAAATTATTTTTCACCAACTTCATTCCAGAAGATAGGTGATCGGCAACTCCTTCCATATAATGTCTCGAATTGTGCCATTTGGATACTAGCTTGATAGCTATTGTAATAGGCGAACTCAACTAGAGGCAAGTGACCGTGCCAACTCCCACCGAAATCAATAGCACATGCTCTGAGCATATCTTCTATCACCTGGTTTGTTCTTTCAGTTTGGCCATCGGTTTGTGGATGAAAAATAGTGCTAAAGTTGAGTCGGGTCCCCAATGAATGTTGTAGACCCTTCCAAAATTATGATGTGAAGCGAGGGTCTCGATCAGAAATGATTGTAGCAGGGACACCGTGTAGTTTAACTCTTTCTTTCATATGCAAAGCTGATAGAATATCCACAGGCCATCGACTTTTGATAGGTAGGAAATGTGATGACTTTGTTAGTCGGTCAATGATCACCCATATACCATCATGTCAACCTCTTGTCTTAGGCAAACCCATGATGAAATCCATCCCTATGCTCTCCCACTTCCATTCGGGAATTTCTAAGGGATGTAATTTACCAGCGGGCCTTAAGTGTTCCGCCTTAACTTGCTAACAAGTGAGACAGCGTGATACAAAGTCTGCTACTTCTCTTTTCATATTGGGCCACCAAAAATTCCTTTTTAAGTCTTGATACATCTTGGTAGCACCAGGGTAAATAGTATATCTTGATTTGTGAGCTTCTTCCATAATCATCTTTTTAGTGTCGGCATGATCCGGCACACATATTCGTCCTTTGAATAATACTCTTCCATCGGTCGAGACAGAAAAATCTGGCCATTGATCAATATTGGCTTTGATTTCTACCAGAATAGGGTCATTTTCTTGCAACCTGACTAAGTCTTCTATGAATGTGGGTTGCGACTGGATATTAGCAATAATACACCCTTCATTCTCTATATCAATATCTAGATTCAAGTGTGCAAAATCTTCTAGAAGGTTAGTCATACCATTCCTGAGACTTGATAGAGTTGCCATTGTCTTCCTGTTGAGAGCATTGGCTACAACATTAGCTTTGCCAGGGTGATATTGTATAGAAAAGTCGAAGTCTTTGAGGTACTCCTGCCATCTTCTCTGCCTCATATTTAACTCCTTTTGAGTGAAAAGATACTTCATACTTTTGTGGTCCGAAAATATAGTGAACTTCTCCCCATAAAGATAGTGTCACCATATTTTTAAGATGAAAATGACAGCAGCTAATTCTAGATCATGTACTGGATAATTCTCCTCATGACGCTTCAATTGTCTCGAAGCGTAACAAATTACTTTGCCGTGTTGCATAAGGACACAACCAAGGCCAATGCATGATACTGTGTAAACTTCAAAACCACCACCTTCAACAGGTAGTGCCAATCATTATTTTAAAAGACGTTGCCTTGAGACGTTGAGGCACACGCCTTGAGGCAAGGTGCTCCAAAGAAGCCTCAAGACATGCGCCTTTAATAAAAATCATGATGCTTACATTTTCTTGTGTGAGAAGGCGATGTGAGGCGGTGAGGCTGTGAGGCGGAGGTGAGACGTACGCATTAAAGGTCAAAGTAAAAAAATGGTTGGGAATGTTGGGATTCAATTTAATGTATTAAAAAAATAGTGTTTGTTTCGCCTGGGTCCCAACTCCCAACTTCCCATACTCCATGGCGGCTCAACTGCGCAGCCGCGCAGGGAAGAAGTATAGAACGTGAACCGAAGACGAACGGGCTCTTCTTGCCTCTTCCCATCTTTCATCGTTCGTCTGCCTTCCCTTCTCTTTCGCAGGGGTTGGCCAGTGGCCACTCGCAGCGGTGCCGGGAGGGAGTGCAACGGCAAACACGAGCACACAATAGTCTGGCCTCCCCCACTCCCCAGACTGGCAGCCAAACACTAGGGTGCAAGTGTAACTGGCGCGGTGACGACTAACGACCACCGCAGTTCGGCGCCTTACGTACGGGACGTCGGGATCACGGCAGTCTGGGTCTGGCTCTGGCGACCACCACTGCGACCGCAACGTCTCCGGTGCATCACCTATAGGACCGGCGTCACCGTGTCACCGGCGACCGTAGGCCTACGGCTACAGGTAAGTGGCGGTGCTCTATTTTTTTTCTCCTTTCTTATGCACTGCGGAGTGCCGGCCTGCGGGTTTAGTTTTTCTTCTTTTTGGCATTCTTACCAAACAAATAACAGACTTGAAACCGATATATCTCCGCCTTATCTTCCAACTAGACGGCCTTAAAGTTCAAAGGCTGATACAAGTGTCGAACTTCCGATAAGAGGGAGTACGTCAAAATTTTCATAAGTTCATCTGTTGAATAAAGTTTGTTTTTATTCTTACTCCTTCCTTACATGTTCTTCAATTTTTCACTTGTTCTCCACTTCTCCTTCTCCACCTCCTCCTCCTCTCAATGAGCAGCATCTACGTCTCCAGTCTTCAACAGCCAGCGGCCCAGCACTCCATCCTCGTCGCCAGTGTCTCCAGCAGCCGGCACTTGACAGTGACTCTAGCGGGTAGCTAGTAGCTGCCACCGGTGGCCCTACAGGTAAGTGTCTAAGTGATAAACTTATAATGTTGTATATGTTTATGTTCAATAAAATTATTTAAGTTACAGGTGTCAAGAAAAAAATATATGTGGTTCTGAGTCCGACGGTCTGTTCATTTTTTTTAATCTCTCGGACACTCAGATAATCGGATTATGGAGTTTTTGTATCACTTTTTCTTTATGGATTTTCTTAAAGTTTTTAATTTTCTATCAGATTTATTTATTTGTAAATCATATACTTTTTCATTTTCAGAAATGTCAGAAAGTGATCAAGTTAAGAATGTCACAAGAAATGAAAAACAATCAGGAAATAGGACTGACCCAGCGTGAAAGTATGGAGAGCAAGTTGAAGTTCCAAAAGCAGGAAAAAAATATATTTACTTGAAATGTAAATTTTGTGGAAAAAAAGTTACTGGCGGGGTAAAGAGGCTGAAAGACCATTTAGCTAAAACCCATAGAATGTTTGTGCATGTGTTAAAGTGTCAAAGGAAGTTGAGGAAGAAATGAAGGGAGATATTTGAATCTTCATCACGAAAAGAAGAAATTGGCAGTAGAGAGATTTGAAAATCTTGATAGAAATGAAAGTGCACTGATATAGATCCAGAGGGGGGGTGAATGGATCTTTCACAAATAACTACCCAATAAAAGGAAACTTAACTCAAGAAGAGACAACCTGCACTTAAACTAGACAAATGGTAAAACTCTCGGAAACCAATCACAGAAGGCTAAAAGATGACTCGATTGCTTATGGTAGAGTCCAATGAAGAACACAGATCAAGGTTTGAGAATAGCACACAAAGTACTTCTGAAGTGAATTATACTAACAGATGAGAAAACCTTCAACCACTTGGTGTGCGACAATAAATGTATTGCAGAATGAGAAATCCTCACACTAGTCAACAATGCTGGGAACCCAGCACAAAGCATAGACAGCGATCTCAACCAAACCTGTGAAGGGAGGGAAGAAGGCAATGAACAGCATACTACAAGCAAACCCACGGCACAGAGATTTTAAGGTGGTTCGGCCAGACACCAGTCTGCCTACGTCCACCCCTCACTCCAACAAGAGTGAGGCTTCCCTTGCAAAACACAAGAAGCAGACTCAGTCTGCAAACAACATTGGCTAACAGCTTGCCCCATGGGAGACAAATCCCTCAACACCGATCCTGCAACCCACAGGATATGAACCCTAACCTTGCAACCCGCAAGATCAGAACCAGAGGACCAATCCTCTCTTCCTCCAAACTGGAGGGGAACCACGAGTGGCACACCACCACTCGCGACCGCAGACACAGTCTCCCTTCCTCTGACACCCAAAGGGAAACCACGAGTGACACCCCGCCACTCACAACCAGAGATTACTCTCCCTTCTCCTAAATCCACAGGAGGAAACCCGTGAGTGACACCAGTCAGTAACAATCGGAGACACCAGCCTCCCTTCCTCTGAATCCACAGAGGGCAGCTCGAGATAGGATCTCCCTTCTCCTGTTCGCACAGGAGGAACCCCGATCCCAGAACAGGGAATCAGTAAACTCTAGGAAATGGAAATGAACAATAGCGAACCAAAAGGAAAAAGAAAGAACAAAGATAGATAAAGCTCCAAGGAGCACAATGACTCTGGATTTGATCCACAAGTCAATATTCAAACAAATCTTCAGGCTAAGGCTTCGGCTACTTCAATCTCGAGCTCTCTCCTCTTCTCTCAATCTTTCTTTTCTTCTTCTTCTGCTCAGACTAAGACTCACTCTTTCTTCTTCTTCTGCTATCTCTTCTATTCTTTCCTTCGTGGCTATTCTCACCCCAAAAGCTCTCACTCTCTTCTTCGCACCCCAGGAGCTCTCACTCTCTTCCTTCTTTTTCTTCTCTCTCGCAGCCTTTTTCCTTATGGGAAAGGGGCGGCTTTATATAAAACAGAGCCTCCGGAGAACTTTCTAGATAAGGTGAGTGATTTCCCATTGGGCCATGTGGTAGGAGAGAGAATATACCTCCAATGATTTGAGCCTTAACTCACGTGCCCAAAAACTAGCTTTTCTGAGGCCACGTGCCATTCTTCTCGCCATTCTGGGATCACGTGCCACTCGCCTGCTGTACAAGTGATTGGTCTCACTTGTCTTCTTGTGCCCAGTCGCATGCCTCCATAGAGTTCACTTAAGTCCCACTGCTGCCAAATGTTCACTCAGGCATTTCATCAAACACTTTTCCTTTTCCTATAAGGACCTCAGATCCCAGCAGTTGCACCGACCTTGGTGAGCTCCTTACTAAGTGCATTGAGTTGATTGTGTTTCACCACTATATGTGCTTGGAGCTTTGGTCTTCTGCTACGAACCACCTCATAGGTTCTCCGACCTTCTTGGCTTGATGCACCGACCTTTGTTGTCATGATATGTTCAGCTACACAGACCTTTCAGTTGCCACCAGCAGAATCTGCATTGACCTTAGTATGAGGTTGATGATGTCCAGGTGTTCGCTGAAATCCCAGCCTCAGAGGGTTGAAGTCTGTGTCTCCTTAAACTTGTGCTTCTACTGCTTCGATCTAGTCCTTTATGCCAGAGTAGTATGCATCAACCTGGTCCCTGATTGGTCAGACCTGTGTTCACCTTAGGTACTTATGTGCTTCAACCTTAGAACAATGAATTCCTTCATATGCCCTGACTTTAGTACAAGGGCTTCGTCACTAGCTTCGACCTTGTAGCATGGTGCTCTTGAGTTGCACCGACCTTGCTTGCCAAGGACTTCTTCATATGCTTCGACCTTACCGCCTAAGGGTCTTTATGTGCACCGACCTGAACAGTGTGTGCTCCGACCTTCAGTTGTATGCTTGACAAAATGTGCATCGACCTGATATGTGCATGTGCATAGACATTAGAAAATAGCATCAACCTTAGTTCTATGTTGGTCATGTTATGCAATGACCTTGGTCTAGCACAGACTAGGTGTGCATCGACCTTGGTTCTGCATAGACTGATGTGCATCAACCTTGATTAATGCAAGCGTACAGTGATATGCACGGACCTTCTATATGCATGAATAGTAATGTGCACAGACCTTCTATATGCACAATGAAAATGTGCATCGACCGTCTATGAGGGAACTGGAATGTGCACCGACTTTGTTTTGAAGGAACAAAAATGTGCACCGACCTGATAGCTCAGAGAATTGGAAGATGCATCGACCTTAAGGCAAAACTGAATACATATGCACCGACCTTAATAAGACTAACACCTGAACATGCATTGACCTTGTGAGTAAGCAAACAGTGCATGCATCGACCTTATGATGCTGGAAATTGAAGAAGCATCGACCTTACAGTATTGGAGAGTAAACAAGCGTCGACCTTATAATGCATGAGAAGCAAAGAAGCATCGACCTTAGCTACGTGCAGATGAAAACAAGCTTCGACCTTAGCTATGTGCAGATGAAAACAAGCATTGACCTTACTTGACAGAAGAGAGTATATGCACCGACCTTTCAAAGCAGTTGTTGACTCAATAGTTTGACCAGTTGACCTTTTGTCACCTCATGAACAGTAGCGTTGACCAGGATTGGCTGACCTGCGTTGACTAGCATTTATGCACATTAAAACAATCATCAAAATCTCATGAATGCATCAACAACACATATGGCATCATGCTTAGATGAGTCATAGTGTTTGGCATCATCAAAATCACAGGGGTGCAACAAATCTTTGTAAAATTGGCTCATATGTGGAGGAGGAGGATGTTTCATTTATGTCTATTGGAGCTTATAATGGCACTAGTTCTGGTTCACAGCAAGTTAGAGGTCCGATATGGATGGATTTATTTCTAGTTTTGGACCAAAAGAACAAGAGAAATTGACACAACAACAAAGCACCATAAGTGCACATTGGAAAAAAGAAGAAAGAAATAGAGTTTGTCTCTCTATTGGGAGTTTTTTTTTAAATGGTCTTCCATTTAACATTGCAAATAGTCCATCTTTCAAACGAATGTTAGAACATGTGGATCTATATGGATGGGGATTGAAACCTCCATCTATGTATGAATTGAGGACATGGATTTTACAAGAAGATGTGAAGACTATATCTAGTTTGCTACAAGAATTTAAAGATTCATGTAAGATGACTGGTTGCATGATTATGTCAGATGGATGGACAGACATTAGTCAAAGAACATTGATTAATTTTTTGGTTAACAATCCTAAAGGAACTTGGTTTCTCATGTCTATGGATGCAACTGCAGAGACCAAAGATGCGACTATGCTATTTCATCTTATTGATAATGTCATTGATGAGTTTGGTGAGGAAAATGTGGTGCAAGTAATCACAGATAATGCATTAAATTATAAGTCAGCTGGGAAAAAGTTAATGGAGAAAAGGGAAAGTTTGTATTGGACTCCATGTGCCGCACATTGTTTCGACTTAATACTAGAAGATATTTTTAAGCTACCATTATTTGCAGCTATTTTTTAGAAGGCAAAGAGAATCATAAATTTTATTTATGCACATACATGGATGAAGGCATTAATGAAGAAGATGCTAAAAAAAGAGCTCTTAAACCCTGATGTCACTCGATTTGCTACTGCATTTCTTACTTTAAATAGTATCATTGGCTCCAAAGAAGGTATTCAAGAAATGTTTGCTTGTAGACTATTTACACAGAGTGCTTATGCAAAGAAGCCTGCAAGAAAAGCAGTGAAACATATAATTCTCAAGAATCAATACTTTTGGAGAGGAGTTGCTTACGTTGTCATGACTACAAAACCATTGGTGAGTGTTTTGAGGATGGTAGATGGGGAAAAATATCCGCCTATGGGAATCATTTATGATGCTATGGATAGAGCAAAGGATAAGATTGCAGAAACTTTAGATGAAAAGGAGGAGAAATACGAGCCAATATGGAGAATCATTGATAAAAGATGGGAATGCCAACTACACCAACCTTTGCATGCAGCTGCTTATTTTCTCAATGATAGGGTGCAAGGCCCGGATACAGAGGGGGGTGAATGTATCCCTCTTCGAAATTGCCCAAATTAAAATTTCGCTCTCTAACAAATTCGCTCACTTCACAAATTTAAGCAAACTGAAAAGCTAATCAAATCTTCTATTGAACCTGTAAGCAAGCACTTGGAGCGCGCCTATGCATTCAACTAGCGGAAGCAAAGGAAAGCAATCAACCCACTGCATAGAAGATTTTTTAGGTGGTTCGGTCCACAGACCTACGTCCACCCCTCACTCCAAACCGGAGTGAGGCTTCCACTAGCAACAGCTAGAACCACAGACTCAGTCTGCAAACAAATGCTGCCTAACATCTTGACCAGGGGAACAACCTCCCCTCTTCCTCCAGACCGGAGGGAAACTACTAGTGACTACCCGTCACTAGCAACCAGAGACCAAGGTCTCTCTTCCTCCACCCAGGAGGGAACCCACAAGCGACACCAGTCACTCGTAACCGGAGATTAAAATCTCCCTTCTCCTGAACCAACAGGAGGAACCCCGACCTCTCTACAGAGTATCGAAAAAACAAAAACCAAGGAAGTGTAAAGTAAAAAACAAGAAATGAAAAATACAGCAATCAGAAAGCTATAAAAGATGATAGCACAAATGTGACTCTCAACAGAGCTGACTGGCCTGGATTTGATCCACGGTCCAGCAGGAGCAGATCTTCAAGTAACTTCCCTTCTTCTCCTCTAACTCTCTATCTCTCTCTTTATCTTTCTTCTTCTCTGCTACACTTCTCTTCTTCTCTCGATCTTTGCTCTCAAAGGATCTCTCTCCCTTTCTTCTTCTTCTTCTCTCTTTCTCCTCTTTCTCTTCTTTCTCTTCTGTTCTCTCTTTTTCTTCTTCTGCTAGCTCTTTCTGCTTCTGTCTGCTTCTTCGATCACTCTCTTTCTTCTTCTGGATCGTGCAGACTCTGTCTCTGCTTCTGCTTCGACCAGTCTTCTCCAGATGGAGAAGTCCTCTTTATATAGCAGCAGCACAGATAGGGCTTGTGATCTCCATGATTCCCACCCAGAGGCCTCAGTCCACGTGGTAGTATTTCAGCACAGTGGTTCCACGTGTTACGATCAGGGCCATCTTCTATTCTTGGATCACGTGCATCATTAACCTCCTTGAGCAGTAGCTCTGTAATAACATACTGTTATCAGTAGAGACTTAACGAATGTACCGACTTTATGTGATGCCATCCGAAGCATGTATAGACTTAGAATGCATGGAAGGGATTGTACAGACTTTGTCTGCGTGCATGCTGTGTATGTAAAGATGCTAAACTACAGCATGTATAGACTTGCAACCTAGCACTTAAGAACCAATGCGATGAATGTATAGAGTTGCTTAAACTAACGCATGGAACAAGTCTGTATAGACTTACTTAACTGACCCACTGACAACACAGCACATGCATGAACAAGCCACACAAATTGTACAGACTTATGTATGCATGAGACAATGTATAGACTTGTGTTCGTGCAACACAAAGGCTGTACAGACTTCGTGTGTGTGCTACAGGACAATGTATAGACTTGTGTGTGCAGGGCAGACAATGTATAGACTTTGAAAGTTTGAACATGAACATGCTGCAATGTATAGACTTTGAGTGAGACGCTGAGTGAGACGATGGATGTACATACTTGCTGTGTGTAATGCATGCGATGTATAGACTTGATAGCATGAGACGCTGAGTGAGACTGACCGATGTACAGACTTTGAAAGATGATGCATGCACAAGCCAACGATGTACAGACTTTGCCAATGTACAGACTTTGAAAGACGATGCATGCACAAGCCAACGATGTACAGACTTTACCAATGTACAGACTTGAATGCTCCATGCACAAAGACGCTAAGTGAGACGCTAGAATGTACAGACTTGCTTGTGTAGTGATGTATGGACTTAGTGTGCAATATGCAAACGATGCACAGCCATAGCTCATGAATGTATAGACTTTGCGAGTAAGAGACAAGGCTGACGGATGTATAGACTTGCTAAATGATGCACAGCCATAGCGGCAATGTATAGACTCAGAAGAGATGCACGAGCAGGCGACAATGTATAGACTTTAAGTAATGCATGCAAAGGACGTTGTAGAGACTTGCCACCAGGAGTTGTATAGACTATGCATATGATGTACAGACTTTATATGCATAAGGCACATGATGCAACAATGTATAGACTTGAAATCAAGAGATGCACTGGCTGTACAGACTTTGAATACGAACGCACAATGCACAGACTATGCGTGTGCATGAATGGACTATGAGTACATGACATTGCCTTACGTCTGTATGCAAAAGAGTGTATAGACTTTATATGCATGAATGCACCATGTAAAGACTTTGTGTGCAAGACACTGTATATGCATGAACGATGTACAGACGAGTGCACAGACTATATGCTCAATGCAATCGTGCTATGGCATGCAGCTACTGTTAATGCACCGGGGTCATATGACAGATGAACACTTAAAGCAAATGATGCATAGGCCTTAAAGATTTGAGAGTAGACAGAGCATTACCTGATCTGACTGTGCACTGATCTTACCTGTCACTGGTTGACTTTTGACTTAAGTTGACTTCATGACATGTGAGTCATCTTTAGACATGTTCTGACAGTTTCTCATAATACATCAGGATTGTATCATCAAGGATGTACATGTAAACATAATGAGACATAATAATTGTCATCATCAAAACCCCAGAACCACAGGGGACACAACACTCAATCCTCATTTCCAATATGAGTCGACTTTTTCAAAGCATCCTTAAGTAAAACTTGGTCTATACAGTTGCATGGATAAGATGATCAAAGAAGAAGATGATAAGCTAAAGGCTAACTTGCAATTAGATGTATTTGTTAATGCAAGAGGTATGTTCGGGGAAAGATTAACTATAAAATCTAGAAAATTGAGGACTCCAGGTAAATTTGGCATTGCATATTTTATGATATGTTTGAATGTTTCATTTAAATAATATTTGATTTGATTTTGATATACTTTTTATTTTATTAGCTGATTGGTGGTTGGCATATGGTGATGAAACTCCTGAGTTGAAGAATTTTGATGTTAGAATTTTGAGCCTTACATGTAGTTCATCCGGGTGTGAACGCAATTGGAGCACTTTTAATCAGGTATTATATTTTCTTTCTTTAAAATAAAAATATCTTGACTTTTAATATAACTTTTGTTGTATTATGTTTATAGGTACACACAAAGGGAAGAAATAGGTTGTCACAACAGAGATTAAACGATTTGGTGTATGTTATGTTCAATCTAAAGTTGAAAGAGAGAGCATCCAAGAAGAAAACAATGAAAAATCCTCTTTCTTTAGATGAAAATGACATTGACTCTGATTATGAGTGGCTGGCAGAATACCAATATGAAAATGATGATCTTCATGCTTCAAATCTACCTATTGATGAAGATGTTGAATTAGAAGACCTTGGAATGGAAACAAGGGCAAGAAAATCAAAAAGAAGAAAAATTGGAGATAGTGATAGTGGAAGTGAGTAATGTCTAATTATGTATTATTTAATCTAGGAACAATTGTGAGTTATTATGACATTGTCTTATTTTTTTTAATCATTTTCACTATATGCACTTATGCATGTAAAGGCAAAGAGGTGGTAGTAGAAGAGGTTGAGAATGGAAGTGAATGTGAAGCAGAAACAAATGAAGAGGATGAACAACTAAGATATATGGATGATTCCATGGATGATCCTCTTAGTAGTGATGAAGAAGATGCATTTAGAGATTTGCTTTCTTAAATGTTGCCCTTGACTCTTGAGTCTTTCATGTTGAACACTTCTCATATTGTAATAGTTTTAGCTAAAAATTATGTTGTGAATCTTGGGATTTGAATATCATTTATAGTTTAAAAGTTTCTAAGTATCGAGTACTCAAACAAAAATTTCTCTCCAACTTTATTTGTCCCTTTGCCAAGAAAAAAAAAAGAATTTCAAACTACAATTACAACATCACAATTCACAATTAGAAATAAAAATAGGTACAACTAGTAACTACACACAATTGAGTACAGCGCAATTAAGATTTATAATTTTACACAATACACATTAAGCTTTATAACATTCAGATGCACATCCTATTTTTAAAGATTCAATTTCAAATATGGAACATTCATCCCCTTTGCAAGTTTTCCTTAGATAAGCCACCCTTGTTCCTACACATGTAAAAAAATCATAATTAGAACAAGGATTAAAAAAATAGCATTATGGAGAGAATATCTATATGAAACGTCTATCTCTAGTCTCTACAAACTACAATACAAAAACACACACAACTACACCCTTAGACCCTCTATCATTAAGATAAGGTAATATTTTTAATTACCTATATATATTTTAAATAGTTTTCTTATTTAGTGAGGCTTACGCCTCATTAGGTTTTAAGGCTTACGCCTCGTGAGGGTTTGACAAAACGCCTCAAGACCGCCTCAAGTCTTTACAAACCTTGGTGCCAGTATGGGGGCTGTAGTAAGGTGTTCTTTAAGAGTTAGAAAACTCTATTCACAATCCTTTAACCATATAAAAGGATTCTCTTTTCTTGTAAGCCTAGTCAATGGAACGGCGATCTTGGAGAAATCCTTGATAAATCGCCTGTAATAGCCAGCCAGACCGAGAAAACTCCTGACTTCGGATACGGTCGTTGGTTGGCTATAATTCTTGACAGCTTCGACCTTAGAAAGATCCACAGCGATACCTTCCTTTGATATGATGTGGCCAAGGAATCAGACCTTTAGCCAAAATTCACACTTGTTGAGCTTCGTGTAGAGTTGGTGTTCTCTTAAGGTTTGCAAAGTTATTCTTAAATGTTCTTCATGTTCCTCCTTGGTCTTGGAGTATATGATAATATCATCAATGAAGACGACCACAAATCGATCGAGATAAGACTTCAAGACATTATTCATAAGTTGCATAAAAGCTGCAGGGGCATTGGTTAATCCAAACGGCATAACCACAAACTCATAATGCCCATATCTGCTACGGAAAGCCGTCTTGTAAATATCTTCATCTTTGATCCTTAGCTGATGGTAACCAGACCTGAGGTCTATCTTAGAGAAATATTCTGCTCTTGAGATGTGATCAAATAACTCATCGATACGTGGCAGTGGATATTTGTTCTTGATTGTTAGTTGATTTAACTGTCGATAGTCGATACAGAGCCAGAGGGATCCATCCTTCTTCCTGACAAATAAGACCGGTGCTGTAACGCCCTGGATTTTTTGGATTATTTATCGGATCATGATCCGTGGGTTTCGGATCACTTTTGTGGGTCCCGGATTGAGTTTAGCGGTTTACACGTGTTTTTACCTGTCGGACCTTCAGAACCCCGTGTAGGGCGAACCGTTGCATTCTCTGACTCCGAGACGTTACCAATGTGTTGTGCATTTTTCGAGGATCGTGGGGAGTATTTTTCCCTATTTTTGGTATTTTTAGAATTTCTGAATTTTCTATATATATAAACCTCCTTTTTCTCTCTCTCCCTCACTCTCATTTCTCTCTTCTCTCCCTCTCTCTTCTCACGCGCTCTCCTCTCTCCCTCTCTTCTCCAGCTTCCGACGAAGGTGGACGGGGGCGAGGCGGCGGGGTTCGTGGGGCGTGGAGCGGTGAGGATGGAGCGAGGATCGACTTGGAGGCGCGGTGTTCGTCGTTCACGAGCTCGGGACGCCAGCGGTGGTTCGCGGGGCGTTTCGCGACGGAACTGTGTCCACGGTGCGTAGAATCTTCGATGGAGGTAGGGGGATGGTTCCCTAGCTCGACTGATTCATTTTTCGTGAGTTTCATAGGCCGTGGTGAGCCGAGCGGGGTTTATTGCTCGTTTGGGAGAAAACTCATGTTTTTGGGGCGTGCGACAGATTCATCAAATCGAGCGAGGTTTCTCGCTTCTTCTTCCTCAATTTTTGGGTTTTGGGGTCAGGGGAATGATCCCCTATGTTTTCCCCTTTGATTGGGATCGAATGGGGTGTAGAACCGAGCTCATGGCGGAGCTCAGTCCGTTTGCGGGTAGACGCAGGAGGCGGCCACTTCCGTGGCTGTCTGTGCCCTGGTCTGGGCGGCCAAGACCCTGGCTGCCCAGGTCAGTGGGCGGCAACTGGTCTGGCCACCCAGGGTGCTCGGCGGCCAGGACCCTGGCCACCCTCTTCTATTGCCCTGGTCTGGGCGGCCAACCCGATGGCCGCCCATCCCTCTGGGCGGCCCAAGCTGTGGCCGCCCAGGCCATTGGGAGCCCAGGTGCTGGGCGGCCACAGGTGTGGCCGCCCAGAGGCTTGGGCGGCCAAGGGTTTAGCCGCCCAGCCCTTTTAGCCTCCTGGGTGCCGTGTTTTGTGTTCCCTTGCCCCGAGGTGTCCGTATGCGGTTCGATTTTGCGGGAGAGGTGCCTGCGTGATGCTTCGTGATTCGGGCTCCCTGTGTGGGTCATCATGGGCTATTCTTGTGAGAATTTGTGTCTATAGAGGGTGTTTTCCCCGCGTGTTTTCGGGCTTCTGTGCATTCGTTAAATCGAGTCCCCATGAGTCGGTATGAGTGCGGAGGGCCTTCCCCGCACGATGTGGGTTTCTCTGGAAGTGGTCTCCAAGTGGGCCATGCGTGTGGCCTCGGACTGTGAGGCCAGTCAACCAGCCTAGGGCTGAAGGTTTTCCGTGTGTCCCTTGGACGAGGGATTACCTCGATGACTAGTGAGCTACCTTGGTATTCGTGCTATCGTGGTTTCTGACCTAGGTATAGGCCAGATTGACGGCATGGATCCGTCTCGGTATGACAGTCTTAACCCTGAGTCGTGTGACTCAAGTACCATTGGGTTAATAGGTTTAGTGGACCATCTAGAGTCCGGTGGTGTCGAGCCACCTATTACTCCGCGTTACTCGCGATGGGTGCGTGCGTGGCTTTCCGTGTTCACGTTTAGTGACCTCCCACTGGTCGTAGCCTTCTTATGGCATGCGTGTGCTGACCCCCCTGGGAGTGGTGGAACGGCTTACCCGAGAGAGATGGTTTTTAGGCTGGTTACCGTAGGGCCCCCACACGCAGCCTAAGTCCGAGCTTCGGGGGAAGAACCATCTAGAGGATCTGAGATAGGGCGTATGGTCTATGTGTGCACACTTAGTTGGGGGCTGTCGGACCCGCGCTAACGAGCGCGACCCCAGCTAGTCCTTATTTGTGGTACTAGTTAATGTTGTGTCTCTGTCTCCGCCTGGGGCATCGTAGCGAGACACTTGAGGCGCCAACTAAGTCATCAATGGACGCATCCGGCTTTACTTCTGGTGGGCAGTGCTCCCGTCACGTGACGTGAGTTTCTCGTTAGTCAAGTTCCACTTCATGTCTGCGAGACGTGGTATTGTGTGGAGTTCCGGGTGCTTTCCCGATGCCGAGGTTTAGGGGTTCCAGTGAGCGTCACCAAGGGCTTTCCCCTAGATAGCGTTGAGTTCCCGTCAGCGTGGTCGTTTTCCTAGTAGCGTGACTAGGGTGGGTCGTTGTCTGGTGGTCGCCCGACTGTGAGATCAGGGTGCGTGTTTTCGTGTACAGTAGGTGTAGCTGTAGCACTGAGTTTTTATCGGCCACCGATTTGTTGTTCCTACTGTTACTGTTATTCTTGTTGTTGTTGCTTTCCGTTACCGCCATTGTTTATGGTTGGGGTTCCGCGGGACCCCTACTGAGCCAGTGACAGGAGGCTCACCCTTGCGTTTCAGGTGCGGCGGTTCTTCCTCGAGGTTTGAGGGTGCTGTGCGGATGTTCTTAGTTGTCAGCTTGTCGGGCCGAGTGTTCACTTGGCGTTGGGTACGTTCTTCTGCCTTAGACTGTACTTTCTGTTGGATTGGACTTTGTTATAATTATTTATTTATTTCTATTAATTGTTGAATTATCCTGCTTTATTTCCTATTTCTTTGTACCTCCACACTCCTTTTTAGCCCTTCCGAGCCCCGACTCGTGGGCAGCGGGCTAGGATTCGAATGGTATAAGGTTCCTTTCCCGGTATCCGGATCTTGGGCCGCTACAGGCGCACCCCAAGGGGATGTGCTGGGTCGAATAAAGCATTTCTCTAATAGTTCCTGAAGTTACTTTTTCAACTCCTTGAGTTTCGTGGGGGACATCTTGTAAGGAGCTTTTGAAACAGGTGTTGCTCCAGGAATGAGTTTAATGGAGAAGTTTACTTCCCTTTCGGGTGGTAAACCAGGTAATTCGGATGGGAAGACATCGGGAAAGTCTCTTACAATGGAGATTTCTTCTAGGATAATTTCCTTGGACTCAGTGACAACTACAGAAACAAGGAAAGCTTCACAACCTTACGAGATAAGCTTGCAGGCGTGAAGAGAAGAAATAAGGGCAGGATGCTTCCTATATTTAATGCCAAGGAAAGAAAACCATAGAAGATCCGGTTTGTGGAAGGAAATTCTCTTATTGCGACAGTTAATGTCGGCATAGTGATCGCATAACCAATCCACACCTAGGATGGCGTCATAACCTTCCATGTCATGGCATATGAGGTTTGCGGGGAGATTATGGCCTTCTATAATTACCTCCCTATCCGAGTAGTGGGTTGTATGTTTGGTTCCAGGACCTAAAGGTGTTGTAATAGCTAGGTCCGAGGGTAGAGGAACATGTGAAACTGATAGAGTTTTAACAAAAGTAGTAGATATAAATGAATGAGAAGCACCAGTATCAAATAGTACAAAAGTAGGATGAGAGTAAATTTGGATGGTACCTTCCATCAAGACATCATCCTTGGGCGCTTCCTCGTTCAGTACGGCATTTAAGCGAGCCTGCCGCCTACGTCCACCATTGGAGGGATGATCTTTCATGAGGGGGCAATCGGGCATGCGATGCTATCGACTTTCACATCGGAGACAAGCGCCAAGGTGCTTCCAGCATTCTTCGGCCAAATGACTGAATTTGTCACAAAAGGTGCACGCCGTCATGACTTCTTCCTCCTTAACTTTCTTGTTTTTGTCGTTCCAGTTGCCATTGCGGGACCGCTTCTTGTTATCACGGGACTTGTAGGACCCTATGATGCTGAATCTTTCTTCCTTCCTTCCTTCCTCATCTATCAGACTTTCGGCTTGACTCCTCTCCCTTGCCTTTAAATTTCTCAACCTTCTCCAAGGTCCTCTCGCATAGATGTGCTCAGTGGACTCTCTCCATATAGGTCCGGATATTCTGAGGGCCAAGTTGTTTAACAAAAATCAGCCTCAAGCAGTCCATGAAGCGACTGGCTTTAAGAAGCTCCGTAGCAACTAGATGTGGCACATATGGCGCCAGCCTTGAGAATTGAAGTTCGTATTCCGCGACTGACATCATCCCTTGCCGAAGAGAGGAAAATTCCATAGCCTTCCGCTCGCGTACATGCTCGGAGAAGTATTTCTCTCGGAAGAGTTCAAGAAACTCCTCCCAGGTAATTTGTGCATTATGAAGATGGGCCGAGGTGGCCTTCCACCATGTGCGTGCATCTTTGTTTAGTTAGAACGTGGCCAATAGGACCTTCGCCTAGTCCGTGCATTGCATAACGTTGAAGATCCAATCTATTTCGTCAACCCAGTTTTTGGCTTTATCCAGATTTGACGATCCAGAGAACCGCGGAGGGTTCATGCTTCAAAAATTCCTGTGTAAATCACTGGCGCCCGCTCTCGCGCCAGCCTGAGCCACCATTTGTAGGGCCTGTGTAAGACCCGCAACAGTTTGTTGCATCGCTTCCCAATTTACATGATTAGCGGCCATTGTGAAAGTAAGGTTCCTAAGAAAATAAGCAATTAGTTATTCTCTTTGAAATTTATGGGGATTAACCTATAGATAATTTCTAAATAAACAATCTCATCCCGGGTTCTACCCAATCTCACATGGGTTCAGAATTTCTTCCTAGTTCATAGGTATGGGTCCTTAAACCTTGGACTTAACCTATGACATGACATTTTCCTAGGACTTACTTAAGCCTAGGCTCTGATACCAACTTAACTGTCACCCCCCGAGATATGCAGCAGAATTAAGTCGGGAACGTGAACAGCCGGCAAGATAAGCCTCAAGCTAGCAAGAAATCAGAGCGCCAAACATTCACACATAAAAGATGAATGCACAATATCTGATCAAAAATCCAACTTTATTGAACCATAATCAAAGGTTACAAAAAACACTTGACTCCTTGACATAATAATTCACTAGACTTAATAAAGAGAAAATTTACATCATTTCGACTCTAAATTACATAAGACCCTTGTGACATCTCTAGGGCTCCACTCGAACTTCAATCACTCTCGGACTCGCCACTTGAATAGTCTGAATCTGACTCGCTAGAATTTTCTGAAAAAGATTGGAAGGTAGGGAATAAGCGCACTCGCCTGGTAGGTATCTTCGTATCAACATGAAGGCAATGTTAAAGAAATTAACATTTTAGCTCTAGAGGGTAAGATAATGAAAATGCGATAAAACATGCGAAATAAAAACTAAAGTAACACAAGTAGCATGATATGACAAGATAGGAGATAGGGGAGCATGATCAAGTAAGACTATAGCATGAATGTAAGTTTGACCTTTCATTAATGATAATGTACTAACATGTATCGAGAATGTACTTTTCATAACCATGTAGGCTATGCACTAGAAAGTCATGTAACAAGCAAATAACAAAATTTCGTGAGAATTCGTGGATTTCACCCGTTTATAAAAAAAGTACTCCCAGCGCAATGCGACGCCAGAAAGCATCATACCCCACGGTTTACAGTATGTTTCCGACTATCTGTCGAGGGGGCTAGCGTCGAGCCCTTGGACACCGTCCGTGCCTGCCCTTGAATCGTCAAGTTATAAATCAAGCTACTTCCACGAGAAATATAATGTAGGCCAATAATGTAATGCCCCGGATTTTTCGGATGTTTCTCGGATAAGGATCCGTGGGTTTCGGATCATGTTTCCGCGGGTTGCGGATTGTGTCCGATTGAGCTTCAGACCTTTTATACCGGATTGTCGGACCCATTGGTGTGTGCCCATGAATTTCCTTGGGTCCGTGCGTTGTGAGGAGCTTGCCGATATTTTTTCGGAATTTTTGGAGTGCATGTGTGGGTCCCGGGTCGCGTTTTAGGTTTTACGCGTATTTTTGGCTGTCGGACCTTCGGAACCGCGTGTAGGGTGAACCGTTACGTTCTCCTACTCCAGGACATTACCACGATGTTGTGCATTTTTCGAGGATCGCGTTGGGCATTCTTCCTATTATTCGGTATTTTCAGGAATTTCCAAATTTTCTATATATATAACCTCTTCCTCTCTCTCCCCTCTCATTTCTCACTCTCTCCCTCTCTCTCTTCTCCCGCGCTCTCCTCTCACTCTCTCCTCTCCGGCGGCTGACGGACCGAGGTGGGGGCGAGGCGGGGCAGCGCGGGCGAGGAGGACTTCGAGGATGGGTAGAAAATCGAGGGCCGATGGCGCGTGGAAGCTCGGTGATGCATTCGTGAACCTGCGAGAGTTTCGTGGGCATTTCTTCGCGGATCGGCGTCCTCGGGACGCAGAATCTGCGGTGGAGGTAGGGAGATGGACCCCCAGCTCATGCACTTCTTTTCCCATGAATTTTGTAGGCCGTGGCGAGCCGAGAAGGTTTATTTTTACATTTTGGGCAAAATGCAAGTTTTTGGGGAAGGAGTCGGATTTAGCGATTTAATGTGTTGTTTGATGGTTTGAGGGCGTCATGTGATGCCTAGAGGTATGGGGAAGGGTTTACCCTTTGTTTTCCCTTTCACCCGGGGGTGAATGGGATATGGAATGGCTTTTTGGGGTGTTTTCCGTCGTTCTCGATTTTCCGGATTAAACGCGGTTTTACAGAAATCGCTTATAAGGTGAGACGGTCCCTAGGGTGACCGCTTATCGCCCGTTTCACCGTGTTTTGGGGTAGCAGCCCTGCGATAGACAGCTCTGCCTATCTGGGCGGTCTAAGGCAGACCTTTTTTATGGTTGGGCGGTCTTGGTCTGACTGCCACCTACCCCTTTGTGTCGGTAGGTTAAACGGTCACACGATAGACCACTTGGAGCGTTAAGTGGTCTGGCGTGGACCGCCTGGCTCATGGAGCGGCCAAGGCACGACTGTTTGACGTTTTGGGTTCATTCTAAGCTAGAGGGGTAGCGGCCATGCGACTGATCGCTAGGTGACACCAAGCGGTCAAGCAATAAACCGCCACTCTTCTGGGCAGTCTGAGGGTGACCGCCTGGATCCTTCTGGGGCTAAGCGGTCCTATGTGGACCGCTAAGCCAGGCTAAGCGGTCCCAGCCAGACTGCCTAGTCAGTGACGGTCCAGGGAGGACCGCCACTTGGGTTTTGTGCTTGTTGAACCCGTTTGGTGTTGGGTTGGTCTTCGATCGACCCGGTTGTGACCTAATGGTCGACCTTTGACCTCGTGAGTGTCCCGGACACGCCGTGAGTTCCGTGTCCATGTTTTTGGGGTGTCTGGAGGTACCGTGTTACCTCAATTAGCATGCCCGTAGGTGTGGTGGGTCCGTGTGACCCCATGATGCGGGACGGGACTGAAAGGGCTAGGACCTATGAAAGCAACACAGTGCGGCCAGCACTTGCACGCCAAAGGCAAGCCGGGCGGCTGACCTCCGTAGCGTTCCTCCGTGTGGAGGCGTCTCTCAACAAGAAACTCAAGCCCAACGACCGTCCCTATGAGGGAAGCGCGGGGATCTCAGCGGCTAAGGAACCGCCGTACGCCTAAGGGAATCTAGTCCGAGCTCGGCGCTCGACTAGGGTCACGGGATGGGTGCTCTCAACTCACAGTCACGCGGTGACGAAAAGACTAGCTAGGATCCTAAGCACTCACGCGGCATAATAGAAAGCACACTAGCAAAGCAAATGCCAACAAAGGGAGCGTCGCACGTACCTCCACGCCTAGGCGTGGGGAAGAAATCCCGGCCGAGATCAACAACCCCGATACACAAGGATGAACAATAATACAACCTCAACCACAAATGCCCACTCCTCGCAGGGAGATAACAGGCTACAACTTAGAGATTCGGGGCTGCCGATGTACGGGCTGACGGGCGGCACTCGGTGAAGGGTTGGCCGCGAGGAGGACCCGAGCGGCGGTCGGCAGGTTCGCAGCAATGCGTGACTCGGCGGTGAAAGCTCCCACGACCTGATCCGGTGTCCGATTGAGGCACCGTCAGCGAGGGCGCGTAGCTAGTTCACGGGAGGAAGTCTCGGCCAAAGGGGGCGTGCAGATTCCGTCCGTGGGAGCCAGGGGCGCACCTGCAAGTGGCGACAGGGATTCTGCTCCCAGAACCACGTGATCGAGCGGGAAAAATGACAAGAAATAGCTCCGAAGGGCGAACGGAGCTCCGCTTGTTGGAGGACGAAGAGGACGCAGGGCAGAAGGTTCCAACCGAAGGGCTCGTTCAGATCCAGTCGTGATTGAGTGCAGAAAGCTCGGGAATCTGCAGGTAGTCCTGGCGCCGGGTGGACAGGGCAGACCTGCACGACCTCACGGGAATGGACGTCATGAACAGCTCGGACGTCGGAACGGGGTGAGGTTGGCGGCGCTGGAAAGAGGACGAAGAGAGGTACGACCGGTGAAGATCCCACGTCCAAACTCGCTGATGTCCGCCCCGTGGGATTTTTGCAAGGGGGCGGTCAGAACCAGGTTTGCAGGGAGAGGGGGTCCTGCGCGCGCTCACGAAGAAAACCGCCACGGGTGATGCCGAACTCCGAATGAGGCGAGACCACCTCGCACGCGTTGGCGACTCGTAGCAGGATCACCCAAAAATGGGCTGGTCGCCCAAAGTCACCAGGAACAGAGGAGGACGCCGCAGCTCTTGGAGACAAGATCTGGTTGCACTGAGCTTGAATCTGTGAAGAGATAGAAGAGAGGGGGAACCTCGGCGTCGCACCGAGGGGATGGGGAGTCACACCCCAAGCTTGATCCCGTTGCAGGATCAAAGAGAAACAGAGGGGGGCGCAGCCTCCTTCAAGAGAAACCGCAACTTTTTTGTTTATTCATTTGATAATCCACCAAAAGAAAAAATACAAGCCTTATATATCCGGGGGGGAAGAGCTAGGGTTTCATCCCAAGCCACAAAGAAGGGGGGGGGGGGGGCGCAAATGGAAGGGGGGGTGCGACCAGCCCTCCTCCATTCAAGGGGGTTGCGGCCAGCCCCCCTCCAATCAAGGAGGGATCAAGGGGGGGGCGCCCAAAGGGGAAAGGGGGGGAGATGGAATGGGGAAAGGGGGGGGCGCCCAAAAAGGGAAGTGGAGGGGCCAAGGGGAGAAGGTGGCGCAGCCACCAAAGGTGAGGGATGCGCCCCCCCTCCCCAAAACCCTAACCCTAATTCAACCATCTATGGGCCAAGGCTAAGCCCAATAATAAAGGAAGACAGCCCAATACTCCCTACACATAGTTTGATAACATAAAAGAACTAGATAACGTGTCCACGCAGGGACCAAACCTAGGCCCAACATGGCCTCAAATGAGAAGAAAGATCCTCTAGTAGATGCCGTAGTCGCCTAGCCAAAGAGATGCTGGCGTGCTCCGTGTGCTCCGTCGAGTGATGCGGCGCGTGTCCTCACCAATTCTCCCCGGGTGGGAAGAACTCGACCCCGTCGAGTAAGGGTCACAGTCGCTCAAGTAGCGCTCCAGCAGGTCCGGGTCGATCCTCTCTAGCTCTCCACGTGTGATCCAAGCGTCGTCTGTCGCAGGGCGCCCTCTCCAACGCACTAGGAAGCGTTGGTAGGCTCCGCTCCTGGTCGTGGTCACCTGCTCATCCAGTATACAATCTATATGCTCGCGTTTCTGTAATGGGGCTGGAAGAGGTGGACGCTCAGAAGGTGTAATACTCTCAACAGGAGGGGAGGGCCCAAAAAGCTCACTGGGAATCACCGCGGGATCCCGATATGCCACCAGATCTGAGACATTGAACGTCGAACAGATCCCATAGTCGTCTGGCAGCTCAATCTCATACGCATTCGACCCAATTCGCTTCAAGACTCGAAAGGGTCCAGCACCGCGGGCCTGGAGTTTCTTCACGGCCCCCGAAGGAAACCGTTCAGGTCTGACCCTGATCATGACGTACTCTCCCTCTCGGAACTCACGGGTGCGTCGATGCGCATCAGCTAACTCCTTATAACGTGCGTTGCTGGCCTCTATATGATGACGTACATGCTCATGCAACTGTCTAATATGCTCTGCAAAGGACTCAGCTGACTCAGAAACACGGGCCTGGATGGGAGATGGAACCAAGTCTATCGGCTTCCTAGGTCTACGGCCAGTAACAATCTCAAAGGGACTCAGACCTGTAGACCTATTGACCGAGTCATTATATGCAAACTCCGCTAGAGATAGAACCAAGTCCCAATCCCCGACACGATCACGCACTAAGCACCTAAGAAGATCCCCTAAACTCCTATTGACTACCTCCGTCTGACCATCGGTCTGGGGGTGATAGGCGGTAGAGAACTTCAACTGGGTGCCCATCATGTGCCATAGGGTTTTCCAGAAGTAGCTAGTGAAGCGCACATCCCTATCAGACACTATAGTACGAGGAAGCCCAAACTTGGAGACACAGTGAGTAAAGAACAGACGGGCAACTCTAGAGGCGTCTGAAGTCTTGGAACAGGGAATGAACAAAGCCATCTTAGAGAACCTGTCTACCACCACAAAAATGGAGTCATGCCGACGGAGGGTACGAGGCAAACCTAACACGAAGTCCATGCTAATGTCCTGCCACGGACTGTCCGGGACAGGGAGGGGAGTATAAAGGCCGGTGTTCTGCTTTTTCTGCTTGGCCATAGCGCAAGTGCGGCACTGAGCCACGATGCGAGCAACATCCCTCTTCAAACTAGGCCAATAGAACCTATGCTCAACGGCCTCAATGGTCTTGTTCCGGCCGAAGTGGCCAGCAAGACCCCCTGCATGCAACTCCCAAGTGAGAAAATCACGAACAGACGTCCGTGGGATGCACAACCTACCACCCCGGAATAAATAACCCTCCTGAAGGACAAACTCACTATAGTCACGGGAGGGGCCCGACTGAAGGGCAGCATGAATCGGACCGAAGTCCGGGCAATCGACATAAGCCTCTTTCAGCCTCTCCAATCCCACCACCTCTACACCCATGGTGGACAACATCATCATCCGCCGACTCAGCGCGTCGGCCACCTTGTTCTCGGCCCCTGCCTTGTGCTTAAGCACAAAGGTATACTCTTGAAGGTACTCCACCCACCTACTATGACGCGCATTCATCTTCTTCTGGGTATGGAGAAACCTCAACGCCTCGTGATCAGAAAAGAGCACAAACTCCTGGTGTAGGAGATAGTGCCTCCAGTATCTCAATGCCTGGACGACTGCATAAAACTCCTTGTCATACGTGGAATACCGCAGTTTGGCATCGTTCAGCTTCTCGCTGAAAAAGGCAATGGGATGAGACTCCTAACTCAAGACTCCCCCTATACCTACTCTAGAAGCGTCACAGGTGACCTCAAACACCTTAGAAAAATCTGGTAAGGTAAGAACAGGTGCCTGGGTCATGCGCTCCTTGATGTTCTGAAAGGCCGCGGCCGCGGCCTTAGTCCATGTGAATACCCCCTTTCTAATGCAATCCGTGATCGGGGCAGTGATGGAACTGAAGCCACGGATGAAGCGACGATAGAACGTCGCCAGGCCATGGAAGCTCCGAACATCGTGGAGGGTGCGGGGCTCGGGCCACTCCTGAATGGCGCGTATCTTGTCCGGATCAGCGGAGACCCCATCGCGAGACACTATGAACCCAAGGAAGGAAACCTGATCGGTCATGAAAGCACACTTCTTCGGGTTGGCGAATAAGCTCTCTCGCCTCAAAACAACGCATACCAGCATGAGATGGTCTAAGTGGTGCTCCCTAGTGCGGCTATAAATAAGGATGTCATCGAAGTAGACGACCAAAAAGACCCCTATCATAGGCCGCAGGACCTGGGTCATCAACCGCATGAATGTACTAGGGGCATTAGATAGCCCGAAAGGCATAACTAACCACTCATACAGACCATCCTTGGTCTTGAATGCAGTTTTCCATTCATCCCCAGGCCTGATCCTAACCTGGTGATAGCCACTTCGAAGATCAATTTTAGAAAAAATAGTGACTCCCGACATCATATCTAATAAGTCATCCAGTCGGGGAATAGGAAAACGATATTTCACCGTGATCTTATTGATCGCACGGCTATCGATGCACATCCTCCATGTGCCATCTTTCTTCGGGGCTAGCAAAGCGGGGACAGCGCAAGGGCTCTTGCTGTCCCTGAGGGATCCCCTACTCATCAACTCCTCGACCTGCCTCTGCAACTCGGCATGGTCCGCGGGGCTCATCCTATAGTGAGGGAGGTTAGGCAACGAAGAGCCCGGGACAAGGTCGATCTCATGCTGGATGTCACGCATAGGTGGAAGGCCTCCAGGGAGGTCCTCCGGGAAGATATCAGAAAACTCGCGTAAAATCGCAGCCAACTCGGGGTTTAGCTCACCCTCGGATCCTGGGATGACATCACTCACCTCTCGAACAACAACAGCAAAGAGGGGACTACCACTGGTGAACTCCCTCTCCATCTCATGGGGACTAATCACCATCAACCTCCTAGTGGAAGGCTCTCCTAGGGTGAGGGTAGTGGAGGAGGTAGTGGCTGGCACCAAGGGTGGGGTAGGAGGGTCGGCCTTCCCCTGACGAGGGGTGTTCGTGGCACTGGGGCCGGTTGGCCCGCGGACGGCAGGATCCCTAGGCTGGGTGGGGTGAAGAGTGATCCTATGGCCACCATGGTCGAAGATGCAAGTGTTCGATCGGCCATGGAGGGTGGCATCCCTATCGAAGAGCCAAGGCCTACCTAGAATGATACTACCCACCTCCATAGGTAGCACGTCACACCAAATCTCATCATGGTAGGTCTGAAACTGCAATGGCACTAGACAACGAAGCCTGACCGGGATAGAGGTAAAATCTACCCAGGATACCCGATATGGAGCAGGGTGGTCCACAGGTGTCAACCCAAGACGAGTGACCGTACCGGTGGATATGGCATTAATGCAGCTCCCACTGTCAATGATCACCTTGCAGGCTTTCCCTCCAAGTCTACAAAAGGTGTGAAAGATGGTGGTACGACGCCAGTCGTCACTCACCTGGGGCTGGGTAAGGATACACCGGACTACCCCTAACTGCGCATCGCCCTGATACTGAGTACCAGGGACATCGTCCTGCTCTCCCTCAAGCAACTCATCGAAGAACTCCTCCGCTAACTCCTGGTCGGCCTCATAGCTGACTGGCAGAAGCTCAGCCGTGGGATCAGTGGGCGAGGGGTCCGCCACAACAAGAGACTCTCTAGTGGGGCACTTGTTCGCATAATGGTCGACTCCACCACACCTATAACAATTGTTTCGCGCCCCTGTGCTTGGAGATGCTCCACCGGTCATCGGCCCCTTCCCCTTGTCATCTTGACGGGCCGGGGGTGGTGGTAGCTGGGGTCGGGTAGGGAACGCGGGAGGCTGAGGGCGTGAAGTGGGGTAAGGTGGCTGCTAGCGAGGAGGAGGGAGAGTGTCCCTCGGCAGGGGAGGGCGAGGCCTAGGAACAGTGGGGTCCTGGCGAGGGGATTCCGAGGGCCGAGCCGCCAGAAACTGACTATATGAACTAGGTGCGGTGCGTGGGTCGAACCCCCGCTGACTGGTGGTCCCCTGACGTTGAGTGGGAGTGAACTCCGCCTCAAACTGTTCTAGCTCCATACCGACCTGGTACGCGACCTCTAAGGTGGTCACATTACGGCGAAATAACTCATACTGGTAATGGGGCCGTAGACCACAACGGAAATGAGAGACGGGCATGGCGCTCTCCTCCGTGACTCCGCATCGCAAGAAATACTCGTCAAACTCTGTGATGTACTCGGACACGGTCCGATCTCCCTGGGTGAGGCTCTGCCATCTGTCAATGAGCCTCTGGCGATAAGTGGCGGGGAGATATTTTTCTCGGAGTTTGACTTTCATCTCACCCCAAGACTCAACCTGGGGGTCCTGACGCTGAAATATCAGACTCTCCACATTCCTCCAATACGTCTGTGCTCGCCCCAGTAACTTCATCTTGGCAAACTTAACTTGCCGGTGGTCAGACATCTCGACCCACTCAAAATACCGGTCCATGCTAGCCTCCCAGTCTAGATAGATCTTCGGGTCCAGGGACCCGTCAAAAGTGGGAGAGTCCGCGCGAACGGTCCTAAGGGCCCGATTGTCCTCATCATCCCTCTGTGGTCGGTGACCACGGTGGCGTCGGCCATTCCCCTCATAATCATTGTCGGATCCGTAATCCTCAAAGTCGGGGGCTCGCGGCCGTCGCTCCTCAGCCCGATATGGGGGGGGCTGGGCAGCTGCCGCCTGTGGGGCACGATCAACTCTAGGGGGGTCATGATGGGGCACTTCCTCTATCCTCCCTATCCGCCCGATCAGACCCTGGATAGATCGGTCAGAAACCTCAGCGCGGTCCTCTATGGCCTTGAGTCGGCCCTCCAGACGGTTGGTCTGGTCCTTAATGGCTTGTTCAGAACTAGCCAAGCGCTCCATGACCTCGGCCATGAAATCCTCTAGAGAGGGGCCTCCCTGGGTGGTACCACGGGGGTCGCCCATAGTGTCCGGGCGATGGTAGTGGGTGCCACCCCGAGTGGGCATGCAAAGGGACCTAAAGGGGCTAAGGGGGACACACTAGACCTATATGGGTGGACATATGCAAAATGGAATGTAAGACTCTACCTTAGACGCAAACCTATATGCTCTGATACCACTTTGATGCGGAACGGGACTGAAAGGGCTAGGACCTATGAAAGCAACACAGTGCGGCCAGCACTCGCACGCCAAAGGCAAGCCGGGCGGCTGACCTCCGTAGCGTTCCTCCGGGTGGAGGCGTCTCTCAACAAGAAACTCAAGCCCAACGACCGTCCCTATGAGGGAAGCGCGGGGATCTCAGCGGCTAAGGAACCGTCGTACGCCTAAGGGAATCTAGTCCGAGCTCGGCGCTCGACTAGGGTCACGGGATGGGTGCTCTCAACTCACAGTCACGCGGTGACGAAAAGACTAGCTAGGATCCTAAGCACTCACGCGGAATAATAGAAAGCATACTAGCAAAGCAAATGCCAACAAAGGGAGCGTCGCACGTACCTCCACGCCTAGGCGTGGGGAAGAAACCCCGGCCGAGATCAACAACCCCGATACACAAGGATGAACAATAATACAACCTCAACCACAAATGCCCACTCCTCGCAGGGAGATAACAGGCTACAACATAGAGATTCGGGGCTGCCGATGTACGGGCTGACGGGCGGCACTCGGTGAAGGGTTGGCCGCGAGGAGGACCCGAGCGGCGGTCGGCAGGTTCGCAGCAATGCGTGACTCGGCGGTGAAAGCTCCCACGACCTGATCCGGTGTCCGATTGAGGCGCCGTCAGTGAGGGCGCGTAGCTAGTTCAAGGGAGAAAGTCTCGGCCAAAGGGGGCGTGCAGATTCCGTCCGTGGGAGCCGGGGGCGCACCTGCAAGTGGCGACAGGGATTCTGCTCCCAGAACCGCATGATCGAGCGGGAAAAATGACAAGAAATAGCTCCGAAGGGCGAACGGAGCTCCGCTTGTTGGAGGACGAAGAGGACGCAGGGCAGCAGGTCCCTACTGAAGGGCTCGTTCAGATCCAGTCGTGATTGAGTGCAGCCAGCTCGGGAATCTGCAGGTAGTCCTGGCGCCGGGTGGATAGGGCAGACCTGCACGACCTCACGGGAATGGACGTCACGAACAGCTCGGACGTCGGAACGGGGTGAGGTCGGCGGCGCTGGAAAGAGGACGAAGAGAGGTACGACCGGTGAAGATCCCACGTCCAAACTGGCTGATGTCCGTCCCGTGGGATTTTTGCAAGGGGGCGGTCAGAACCAGGTTCGCAGGGAGAGGGGGTCCTGCGCGCGCTCACGAAGAAAACCGCCACGGGTGATGCCGAACTCCGAATGAGGCGAGACCACCTCGCACGCGTTGGCGACTCGTAGCAGGATCACCCAAAAATGGGCTGGTCACCCAAAGTCACCAGGAACAGAGGAGGACGTCGCAGCTCTTGGAGACAAGATCTGGTTGCACTGAGCTTGAATCTGTGAAGAGATAGAAGAGAGGGGGAACCTCGGCGTCGCACCGAGGGGATGGGGAGTCACACCCCAAGCTTGATCCCGTCACAGGATCAAAGAGAAACAGAGGGGGGCGTAGCCTCCTTCAAGAGAAACAGCAACTTTTTTGTTTATTCATTTGATAATTCACCAAAAGAAAAAATACAAGCCTTATATATCCGGGGGGGAAGAGCTAGGGTTTCATCCCAAGCCACAAGGAAGGGGGGGGCGCAAATGGAAGGGGGGGTGCGACCAGCCCTCCTCCATTCAAGGGGGTTGCGGCCAGCCCCCCTCCAATCAAGGAGGGATCAAGGGGGGGGCGCCCAAAGGGGAAAGGGGGGGAGATGGAATGGGGAAAGGGGGGGCGCCCAAAAAGGGAAGTGGAGGGGCCAAGGGGAGAAGGTGGCGCAGCCACCAAAGGTGAGGGATGCGCCCCCCCTCCCCAAAACCCTAACCCTAATTCAACCATCTATGGGCCAAGGCTAAGCCCAATAATAAAGGAAGACAGCCCAATACTCCCTACACATAGTCTGATAACATAAAAGAACTAGATAACGTGTCCACGCAGGGACCAAACCTAGGCCCAACATGGCCTCAAATGAGAAGAAAGATCCTCTAGTAGATGCCGTAGTCGCCTAGCCAAAGAGATGCTGGCGTGCTCCGTGTGCTCCGTCGAGTGATGCGGCGCGTGTCCTCACCACCCCATGTGTTCTGGGCTTTCGTGTTACGCTCAATCGAGTCACTGTGTATCGGTGTGAGTGCGGTGGGGTTCCCCCGCATGTTGTGGGTTTCTGTGGAAGATGGTTCCCGACTGGGCCAACTGTTTGGCATTGGACTGCGAGTGCAGTCATTCAGCCTGGGGCTGGAGGTTTCCCGCTTTTCCCAGGGATGGAGAATCAGCGTGGCGGCTTGTGAGCTACCTTGGGAATCATGCTTCTGTGCTTTCCGCGTGGGCCGTGTGTGTAGCATGTAGATTGTAAGTCTAATTACCCAACCTGGGCCTGGAGGGTTTCTGAGTTCCCTTTTCAAGGGAATGGTCTCGGCGGCTCGTGAGCTACCTCGATATTCATGCTACCGTGATTTTAGAGCTAGGGAGTAGGCTAGATTAACAGCATTGTGCCGTTATGTACGACGGTCTTGACCTCGAGTCTTGTGACTCAAGGACCATTGGATTTAGTGAGTCTAGAGGACTGTCCAGAGTCCAGTGGCTCGGTGCCACTTGGTTCTTCATGACTTCCGCGTAGGGTGCGTGCGTGTTTCTCAGAGTTTCTCCTTGGAGAGTGGTCACATCGGTGACTCCCCACTAGTCGTAGCCTTCCGACACGCGAGTGGTCCCACCAGGGAGTGGTGGCGAGGCTACCCCAGAGAGACGGTTTTAGACTGGTTTCCATCAGGCCCCACGTCTACCAGCCAGAGTCCGACTGAGGAGAAAACCAGTCAGAGTGCCAGACCAGAGACGCACAGTCTGTGTGTACACACGTGGTTGGGGACAGTTGGACCCGCGCTAATGAGCGCGACCCCAGCTAGTCACTTATTTTGTGGGTACTAGTACGGTGTCCCCGTTCCACCAGTGGTCGAGGGGGACACCTGAGGCGCGGTCTAAGTCATCAGTGGATGCATCTGGCCTTACTTCTGGTGGGCAGGTACTCCTGTCACGTGAGACGTGACTCTCCTATTTCTGGGTTCCGTTTCCCGTCTGCGAGACATGATTTTATGGACCATCCGGTGTTTCCTAGGTAGGGGCCAGGGTGCTAGTGGCTTCACCGAGGTTGCGTCTTGTTAGAGTTGTGTTCACGATAGCGTGGTCGTGACGTTACCTTGGACAGCGTGGTCCAGGTTGGCCTTGTCTGGGAGGACAGGCCTTCACAGCGGAGCTGCCGTGGGTTTTTGCCTCGGTAGGTGGCGTTAGTGTGGTCCGGTTCCCGATGGTGAGATCGAGATTTCTCTTTCTGTTTGACTGGTACAGTAGGAGTAGATGTAGTGCCGAGTTCTGACCAGCCACCGGTTTGCTATTCCTGCTATAGTTGTAGCTATTTTTCCTTTCCACTACCGTCATTGTTCTCGGTTGGGGTTCCGCGGGATCCCAACTGAGCCAGTGACAGGAGGCTCACCCCTGCTTTTCAGGTGCGGCGGTTCTTCCTCGAGGTTCGAGGGTGCTGTTCGGATGTTCTTAGCTGCCAGCTCGCTGTGCTGAGTGTTCACTTGGCATGTGGTACGTTTTACTGCTTTAGACTGTACTTTCTATTGGACCGGACTCTATTGTTATGGTTATTTATTTATTTTTGTTAATTGTTGTATTGTCCTGCCTTATTTCCTATTTCTTTGTACCTCCACATTCCTTTTAGCCCTTCCGAGCCCTCCCGGCTCGTGGGCGGCGCCCCAGGATTCGAATGGTATCGGGTTCTTCCCGGCATCCAGATCTTGGGTCGTTACAGTTGGTATCATAGCAGTGGTTGTGGACGTACATAGGAATTCAAGATATTACAGTGATCAGAGTCCATAAGGTCCAGTACAGTCGGTAGCTGGCATAGGGTTTTGTGTTTGTTTTCCGCTTATTTCTCACTTGGGAGCTTGAGTGCGCGATGTTGGCGCTATGAAGGCGGTTGCAGCATCTGTTGGAAGGCCGGCGTAGGGTTTGAGTATCGAGGTCGAGAGTTTTCTCCCTCATCAGTTGTGGTCCCGGTTGTGCTGCGTTGGGCACAGGTTGCCGGCAGGTGCATTGCTGCGATGCTGCGTTCGAGGTGTCTTCTGCGAGGTCAGGTGGCTGGCGAGGATTGTTTGTGTTTAAGTGGCCATGAGCGTGCTCTGAGGGAGCTGTTGTTGAATCTGGCCACTCCATAGTGGGATTTATCCATCCCCTAAGGTGTTAAGGTCGTGGTTTGAGGTGGTAGATGTTATGACTCCTCTGTGTTGATGATGTTGACAATAAACTTTACTTCATTGGCAACAGCTTGTTTTGATTGATTGGCAACTGTTTATGTTTTGATGAAACTGTATTTATCAGATTGTCTGTGTGTTCCATGCAGTCAGAGTCTATACATTACATTTTGTTGTGCTTGTGCATCGTTTAGAACACAAGTCTGCACATTGCTTGTAGACTGCACCAAGTCTATACATTGCATATGGTTGTGCATCGCTCAAGTCTATACAATGCATGCATGTTCATTCAAAGTCCATACATTGGCCTGTAGCATGCACGAAACGAAGTCTGTACATCGATGAAGTCTATACATCGCAGAGATGTGTTTGTGCATCAAGTCTATACATTGCTGCATCAAGTGCTTCAGCATTTCCAAGTCTATACATCGGTGAAGTCTGTACAGCCTGTGTGTTCCACGATATCAAGTCTATACACTCCTAGATCTTTACCTACGTTGCACCTGCAAGTCTATACATTGTAGCTGAGTTGATGTCTGTACAGCCCTTGCTTTGCCAAAGTCTATACATCGTCCGTCTCACTTAGCGTCTCATGCTAAGTCTATACATCCTTGGCTGTTCAGCGTCTTATGTTGTGTCTCATTCAAGTCTATACATGCACCGTCTCACTTAGCGTCTCATGCATATGCTAAGTCTATACATTGCAGTATGCATTGTCTCCAAGTCTGTACAGCGTCTAGCGTCTCATGCAAAGTCTGTACATCGTGCATCTATTGATTTGAAGTCTGTACAGCATATGTTCTTCATATATTGTCAAGTCTGAACATTGCACATCAACATGGTTGCCTTGATGCCGTAGAAAGTCTATACATTCTATTATGCTTGAAATTTGATGCCCATCAATAGGGGTGTCCGTTCTGAATCTGACGCCTAGGAAAGAGTTGTCTTTTTGTTGTGCATCAATTTATCAAAGTCTAGACATCGTCTGGTTGCATATCGCATAGTCTGTACATGATGCATTGTGCTCTCATGCCTTAACACTAGGCATTGCAAAGTATGTACATTGGTTGCACATTGCACGCCAAGTCTATACATTGCTTCTTCATGCATTGCACGAAGTCTACACATTGTGTGCTGCATGCTCACCAAGTCCATACACTGGCTAGTCTGCACAAGTTTGCAATGTCTATACACTGCTGTCGCATGTACACCAAGTCCACACATCTGTTGACGGCACGTCTATGCATTCATCTTCAATGTACACACTTTGCTTGATGCATTCTCATTACACATTAGCAAGTCTGTACAACGTCTGCATAGTGAACATGAAGTCTGTACAATGGTTGACGGCATGTTAGTGCATTCAGTTTTGTTGTACATACTTCACCTTGTGCACACTGCATTACACTTCAGCAAGTCTATACAACGTCTGCACATTACATACTATAAAGTCTGTACAAGGTGTCGACATTAAACTGATAAGTTCCTTTCGACTGACTGACATTGACCCTTTGCAAAAAGACTAATGACTGGCTCATGATCCAAGGTTGGACGAGGTGCCCAGATTGTGACACATGGAATGCAGCCCAGCCAGGATGCTGCCATGTGGTCGAAATTCCTCGGATCTGGAAAAAGCTCTGGGCGGGAAATGTGGAAGCCACACGCCCTATCCAAATATGCTGCTCTATATATATGAAGCCTCTTCCTATGAAGAAGTCTGATCGAAGCAGAAGAGCAGAGTGTGAACTTTAGCCTGCACGATCCACAGAGAAGAAAAGCTGAGAGCCACCGAGAACAGAGAAGAAAAAGGAGAGAAGAGAAGATTGAGAGAGTTGAGTTGAGAGAGTTTGTTCGACAGCTTGTTAATCAGACTATTGGTTCAGATACCAGAGTTGAGTGTGATCATTGAGAGCTATTTCCCTTCTGGGTATTCTCATTTTCGTTTGCTTCTGTTTTTTGCTTTCCGAAACTATTTCTTCAAGCTGTGTGTCAGCTGTTTGCAGAGGTGCTGCCTCTGGACGGGTCAAGCTGTAATCCCCAGCTGTTGCAGTGGAGGATTCCACTGGACATGTTAAGCTGTAACTCCTCAGCGGGCGAGACTTAGTCTCGGACAGCAAGTTGTGAAGCTCAGCGGTTGTAGGCTAAGCTGTATTGCCCAGCGGACGCAAGCTGTGTTGCACAGCAGTAAGCCACACTTAGTTGAGTGTGGGGTGGACGTAGGTCTCCTGACCGAACCACCTAAAAATCTTGTGTGTCTTGTGTTTGTGAGATTGCTCTTAAACTGGTGTGTGACTGGATTTCCTGATTATCTTCACAGATTGATTAGTTTCTGTTCAGATCCAGCATTCTAGTTAGTGATATTGTAGATCGGCTTAAATTCCGCATTAGAGCCTTATATTGGTTTTAATTTAGGCCATAGATCTATTCACCCCCCTCTAGATCCACACTTTGTGGTGATAGATTGTTTCCATCTAACACAACAGTTGGTATCAGAGCCTAACTTTTCTACAGGGACTTACAACCCGAATTGGAAGGTACAGATGGATGCTCGAGGGATGATTGCTGAGGGACATTCTACCACCAAGCCCCCTTACTTCGATGGATAAAATTATGTATACTGGAAGAATCGTATGCAAGTCTTTTTGAGGGCGAAGGACTACGAGATTTGGAAGGTGGTAAGTAAGGGACCTTTTGAGCTATCCCCGAATGAGGATGTCTGGACCAAAGAAGAGATCCGAAGGTCTACTATGAACTGGAGCGCCATCAATGCTATTCAGTGCGCTCTGCACCCCACGGAGTTTTCCCGTGTATCATCTTGCACTTCAGCTAAACAGATGTGGGATACGCTGGAGGTCATCTATGAAGGGACCTCTCAGGTCAAAGAGACGAAGGCGAACCTCCTGGTGTCAGAGTATGAAGCCTTCAAGATGAAGCCCAATGAGACCATCAAGGAGATGTATACTCGACTGACAATCATCACAAATGGTCTCAGAGGTCTTGGGAAGACATACTCAGAATATGACATTGTAAGGAAAATCTTGCGTTCCCTGACTCATGCTTGGCACACTAAAGCTACTGTAATGGAAGAGTTGAGGGATCTGCGCAACACCAGGGCAGATGAGTTAATTGGTTCGCTGATGGCTTATGAAACTAATCTGCGGAAGATAGATGAAGCTGAGAAGAAGAGAAAGTCGATTGCACTGAAGGCTGGTGCCAGCAAATCCAGCCGATCCAGCAGTAATGGATCATCATCCGAGGAGAGCCTGTCTGGAGAAGAAATAGTAGGTGATGATATAGCAATGATCACCAGGGAATTCAGGCGGTTCCTCAGGAAAGAAGGAAGGCAATTCAGCCGAAGAAACTACAGTGGTGGCCGACGGGATAAAAGGTATAAATCTAATCTTGCTAAGCAAACTGAATCTAATGTGTGTTACCAATGCAGGAAGGCTGGACACCTAAAAGCTGATTGTCCGAAGAATCAGAAGCTCAAGCACAAGTCCAAGAAAAAGAACACTAAAGGGAAAGCCATGGTGAGTACCTGGAGTGATGAGGACAAAGGTAGCTTGAGCAACAGCTCGGACAGTGAGGGAGAATCAGAAAAGCCCATTGGCCTCATGGCAACCAACTCTGAAGACAGAGAGGAAGACTCAGATGAGGTATCCTCTCGATTCGATAATTTCACTATTGCTGATTAGGTAGATGCCTATCATGAAATAGCTGATAAAGCAGATGATATCAGAAAGGAAAATAGGCATCTAAGAAGAAAACTAAATTCCATGCAAAATGACACAACTCTAACTGATAAAATTGCATGCCTTGAATCTGAGAATAATAAGATGAAACTCACATGCTCTGAAATAGAAGAAATCAAGTATGATTTAAAAGTCTCTAAAGAAGAAAATGAGAGGTTAGAAAAAGAAACTGATGAATGGAAATTGAAAATACAGAAATATGAGAGTGAGATGAAAATTGTGAGTGAAAAATATGAAGCTGTCCTAAGTGTGAACATCGAACTGAAGAAATCTATTGAAGATATTCAGAAAGATAATGAGGACAAGCTGAAAATTATTGAGAAAATGACCCAAGGTTCAGACAACCTAAATGCTTTGTTAGGGTAAAAAGTCAATTTCAGGAAAGAGGGCCTTGGATTTAATTCTAGTGCAACAAAAAGTTTTGGAATGAAGACTATTTCATTTATCGCACAAAAAGAGAAAGGACCTCTGATTAACATGAATTCAAAAACTTTTGTGAATAAAACTGTAAATCTGAAGAAGCCCAGTGCTGAGGAGAAGGGCAAACAAAAGATTAGTGAGCCTAGTAGAGCTGGTACATCCAAGCAAAATCCTAAAGCTCAGTCTCAGGTTAGGGGTCAGCCTACACATGCACATAAACCCCATGTTAATGTTACCAAGTCTCCACCACCATCACCATCTCAGAAGAAGACCCAATACACACCTGTGAATAGGTCAGCAGGGTCCAAGGTGAAGGGAAGACAGAATGCTTTTAGAGCTCAACCCAAACATTTCTATCAATCTAGAGCCCAGTCCTACTACACTGCACAGTCAACCTATCCAAATAGGTCAGGGTGGACTGGGACTCAGGGAAAGTTTACAGGTCATGCATATCAGGCTACACAGTCTCACAGACCTTACACTAGAAATTGGGTTGGTGGGTATGGCAATTGGACATCTAGGAACATGCATTTGTTCAGCCAGCCCAGAAACTACTATGGCCACAATTTTGTGAATGCACCCTGGCCAAGGCACTGGCACAGAAGCAACAAATCTGTCAATAATTATGCTAGTGCCAACAAGAAGAATAACAACAAAAAGAAGAGGAATAATAACAGAAAGGAATCTGGAAAATCCACTGAACAGAATTCTTTTAAACAAATATGGATTCTTAAAAGCTTGCTTTCATGTTTTAACTGCATTTCATCTGCTCCGGAGCCCAATCAGACTTTGGTTCCAAACTTCTCTACCTGATTGTGTGTGCAGGTATGCCTGGCAGCCAAGAACAATCTATGGTACTTGGATAGTGGCTGCTCCAGGCATATGACAGGAGATAAGGCCAAGTTCTGCATGCTGACAGAGAAACATAGAGGCCTTGTCACCTTTGGTAGCAACACAAAGGGTAAGATTGTCGGGACAGGTAAGGTAGGTAAGTGTACTACCTGTTGCATTGAAGATGTCATGCTGGTTGAAGGTTTATCATATAACTTACTTAGCATCAGTCAGCTATGTGATAAAGGATGCAAAGTTCTTTTTGACTCTCAATGCTGTAATATTTTTGAACCTGATTCCGAAATTGTTAAATTTTCTGGTAAGAGAATAAATAATACTTACATGATAGATTTAGATGATATACAACATTCTAACCTATGCCTTACTGCTAGCAGAGAGGATTTAGCATTCTTATGGCATCGTAGGTTAGGCCATGCTAGTTACACAGTATTACATAAATTGAATAAGCCCAGCATGGTTAGAGGACTTCCTGAAGTTTCCTTTAAGAAAGAAAATAAACTCTATGATGCATGTACTCAGTCCAAGTTAACTAGGAAGTCATTCAAATCTAGAACAGAAGATTTATCCTCTAAACCCTATGAGCTGATACACATGGACCTTTTTGGGCCAACCAGGTCTGTCAGCTTATCAGGGAGGAGGTATGGGTTTGTCATGGTTGATGACTTCTCTAGGTACACTTGGGTATATTTCTTGTCACAGAAAAGTGATGCATTCACAGAATTTCAGGAGTATCTTAAGATAAACCAGAAAATTGAAAATATTTTAACTGATCATGGAGGTGAGTTTGAAAACTCACAGTTTGAGGATTTCTGCAGGACAAATGGAATTCATCACATGTTCTCCTCACCAAGAACACCCGAGCAGAATGGAGTTGTGAAGAGGAGAAACAGAACCTTGGTGGAGATTGGTCGTACACTCTTGGTTGAAGGTGGTCTGCCAAGGAAGTTCTGGGCTGAAGCTGTAAATACTGCATGTTATGTAATTAACATAGCTATGGTAAGACCTTCTACCCAGAAAATACCTTATGAGATCATAAATTGTAAGAAACCTTCAATTGCTCATTTCAAGGTTTTTGGTTGCAAATGCTTTATTCATATAAATGATAAAAGAGACCTTGATAAATTTGAACCTAAAGGTGAACCATGAATTTTTCTTGGTTATTCTGAAAACACCCGGGCATATAGAGTGTATAATCTGAATTCTAAATCTGTTGAAGAATCTCCACATATTGTCTTTGATGAATCTTTGGTAAAGACTAATGATGGTCAATACAGGAATGAAGACAATGGTGATATTCTGAAAGAAGGGAACCCTGCAGACAAATCCGAAGATGAGGAAGAAAATGAAGAGCTTAATGGAGAAGAGCCTATAGGTCAGGAGGAGGTAAGTGAAAATCATGATGATCCAATTGTCAACATTAGATATCTAAAAGATCATCATGTACATAATGTGATTGGCAATTTGCATGACCCTCCTAGGACTAGAGGCCATTTAAGAATTCAAAATGAATTGAATGCATATGCTTTTGTATCACATGTAGAACCCAAGTCCATTGACTGTGCTCTCAAAGATGTGCATTGGATTAATGCCATGCATGAGGAGCTCAATCAATTTGACAGGAATAAGGTGTGGCACTTGGTTCCACCTCCTGATCATGAGACAGTCATAGGGACTAAATGGGTCTTCAAAAATAAAACTGATGAATTAGGGAATGTGGTTAAGAATAAGGCCAGACTTGTAGCTCAGGGGTATAACCAGGAATTTGGAATAGACTTTGAAGAATCTTTTGCCCCTATAGCCAGGTTAGAAGCAATCAGAATTTTATTGGCTTATGCATGTTCCCTAGGAATAAATCTTCAACAGATGGATGTAAAATCTGCCTTTCTGAATGGGGAAATCAGTGAGGATGTCTATGTGAGGCAGCCTCCTGGCTTTGAATGTTTAGACTTCCCCAATCATGTTTATAAACTTAGTAAAGCTCTATATGGTCTTAAGCAAGCTCCTAGAGCTTGGTATGACAGGTTGAGCAAATTTCCCATAGATAAGAACTTCACAAGAGGAGTAGTTGATCAAACTTTGTTCACTAAGGTAAGTCATCCAGATATACTTATTGTTCAAATTTATGTGGATGACATAGTTTTTGGGTCAACTAACCCCAAACTGTGTGAGGAGTTTTCTCAAATTATGACTAATGAATTTGAAATGAGCTCAATGGGCGAGCTCAAATTATTTCTTGGACTGCAGGTTACACAGACAAAGGATGGAACCTTCATCACTCAGTCCAAGTACGTAAGGGATTTACTGAAGAAATACAAGATGGCAGACCTCAAAGAAATAGCTGCTCCAATGGGTACCTCGACCAGCTTAGATGAAGATACTCAAGGTAAACCAGTGGACCAAAAGCTATATAGAGGTATGATCGGATCCCTTTTATATCTTACAGCATCTAGGCCTGATATTCAGTTTGCAGTGTGTTTATGTTCTAGATTTCAGGCTAGTCCTAAAGAATCACACCTTAAATCTGTGAAAAGAACTTTTAGGTATCTATTAGGCACCCAAGTGCTTGGTCTATGGTATCCTGCTAGGTGTGAGTTAGAACTTCCAGCCTACACTGATGCAGACTATGCTGGGTGTCGAGTAGATAGAAAAAGTACTAGTGGCTATTGTCAATTCTTAGGTGGTTGTCTAGTGTCTTGGGCATCTAAGAAGCAACACACAGTTGCTTTGTCCACAGCTGAAGCTGAATATGTTGCAGCTAGTAACTGTGCAGCCCAATTACTTTGGATCAAGCACCAACTGCTGATTATCAAATAAAACTGGAATGTATTCCAATGTTGTGTGATAATACTAGTGCTATATGTTTAGCTAAAAATCCTGTTCATCATTCTAGGGCTAAGCATATTGAGATCAAACACCATTTTCCTAGAGATGTTGTCAATAAAAAGGAAATTGAACTGAATTTTATTGAAACAGAAAAATAAATTGCTGATATCTTTACTAAGCCACTAGGGAATGAAAGGTTCAAATTTCTTAGAAGAGAACTTGGCTTGTGTAAATTTCAGTATGATGAATAAAATTTCAGTTGGTTTGAATAAAACTCTGTGGTTGATTGAATGTTGGACTAGACCATGCATGCATAACATTCATATTGTTTCATGACATAATTTTTCATTGCATATCATTCATCCATGACCTATGTCTAAGCTCTCTCTCATCTAATTCTTACCATTCATTTGCAAAACTACATGCATATAGACAGGGGGAGTGTTGTAGGTAATTTAGAGAGGTCATCAACTTCATTGAAACTAAAATCCTTTTCTCTCTTGAATTCATTCATCCTTTGACCCTGAATGAGTTGAGTCTGACAATATGGTAATCTGTTAGTCAGTTCTAAGTCTTAAGCAATAGAAAATAGACTTCTTCCTTTACAAGAATTTTAATTGCTTGAAGACTGACTTAATGGTTTAAATTTTATAATCTTTAGATTTTAAAGATTGCAATCAGAAAATAAGAATGTTGATAATTGATAATAGCTCTCAACCATTATTTCATTACATGTTAGACAAAGCTAACTGTATCTGAAATCTGAAAACTCACCTGAAATCATGTTAGAGAAGCTAAGTATGTGTATTGTCCTTAAACAAGTCATTCTGAAACAAATAAAGGACAGCTAAGAAAAATATTAAAAAATCTTAAAAAATATTTGAAAAATAATGTTGGTAGAGCAATGACAGGTAAATCACTGAGAAACTGAGTGATCCATCAAAGAAATAGATAACACTTATGTCATGAGGTGTATCAGTTATCTCTGTATAAATGATCAAAACAGTAGGGTGGTTTCACTGAGTACCTGGGGGTAACTGGCATCTGATAAACATGTACCCGCACACAAAAAGGTGTAAATCAGTTCTATTGAAGTTGATCATAGGCAGAATGGTCCATCATGTTGAGTATCTAGGGGTACTGGCGTGTGATAGACGTGTACCCTTACGCAAAAAGACAAATGGTATCTGAATGTCCTTAATGAACTAAAATTGAAAATGTTATTCCTTCAAAAAGAAATTTCAGGTATGTCAAATTGTTTAATTTCAATACATGACCTGGTATCTTTTAACAAATTTTACTGAGTCTAAGACAGTAAGATACTTTGAAACTGAATCTCTCATGCTCAAATGTGATTCTGGTCTATTGCTATTATCATGCACATCAAACTCATTCAATGATTGTAGTGCATAAACTCTAAATTTTATAACCTTTACACCAGAACTCTATCTGAAAGCAATTTCTAAATTCATATGACTGAATACTCTGTGCTTTAGAATGCTTATTCCTGAACTACTTGTTCAGAATGCCAGTCAGATGATTTCTCTTGTTCCTTCCCTTGCACTTTCTATCCCTCCTCTTTGTTGATGGCAAAGCGGGAGAATATGTTGTCTGTTTGGTGAATTCCAGGGGGAGTGTATACATCATGTTACGGCAAAGGGGGAGATCTTGTTAGCATGGAGTTAGATTTCATTTCTCAGCATGCATTCATAGCATCTGCATGATAAATCTGACTAACAAATCATGTCTTTCATCAAAAATACATCTGTATGACAGGATGTTGCTATTCTATATGATAGGATGTTACCATCATCAAAAGGGGGGAGATTGTTATGACTCCTCTGTGTTGATGATGTTGACAATAAACTTTACTTCATTGGCAACAGTTTGTTTTGATTGATTGGCAACTGTTTATGTTTTGATGAAACTGTATTTATCAGATTGTCTGTGTGTTCCATGCAGTCAGAGTCTATACATTACATTTTGTTGTGCTTGTGCATCGTTTAGAACACAAGTCTGCACATTGCTTCTAGACTGCACCAAGTCTATACATTGCATATGGCTGTGCATCACTCAAGTCTATACAATGCATGCACGTTCATTCAAAGTCCATACATTGGCCTGTAGCATGCACGAAACGAATTCTGTACATCGATGAAGTCTATACATCGCAGATATGTGTTTGTGCATCAAGTCTATACATTACTGCATCAAGTGCTTCAGTATTTCCAAGTCTATACATCGGTGAAGTCTGTACAGCCTGTGTGTTCCACGATATCAAGTCTATACACTCCTAGATCTTTACCTACGTTGCACCTGCAAGTCTATACATTGCAGCTGAGTTGAAGTCTGTACAGCCCTTGCTTTGCCAAAGTCTATACATCGTGCACTATCAAGTCTGTACAGCCCTTGCTTTGCCAAAGTCTATACATCGTTCGTCTCACTTAGCGTCTCATGCTAAGTCTATACATCCTTGGCTGTTCAGCGTCTTATGCTGTGTCTCATTCAAGTCTATACATGCACCGTCTCACTTAGCGTCTCATGCATATGCTAAGTCTATACATTGCAGTATGCATTGTCTCCAAGTCTGTACAGCGTCTAGCGTCTCATGCAAAGTCTGTACATCGTGCATCTATTGATTCGAAGTCTGTACAGCATATGTTCTTCATATATTGTCAAGTCTGAACATTGCACATCAACATGGTTGCCTTGATGCCGTAGAAAGTCTATACATTCTATTATGCTTGAAATTTGACGCCCATCAATAGGGGCGTCCGTTCTGAATCTGACGCCTAGGAAAGAGTCGTCTTTTTGTTGTGCATCAATTTATCAAAGTCTAGACATCGTCTGGTTGCATATCGCATAGTCTGTACATGATGCATTGTGCTCTCATGCCTTAACACTAGGCATTGCAAAGTATGTACATTGGTTGCACATTGCACGCCAAGTCTATACATTGCTTCTTCATGCATTGCACGAAGTCTGCACATTGTGTGCTGCATGCTCACCAAGTCCATACACTGGCTAGTCTGCACAAGTCTGCAATGTCTATACACTGATGTCGCATGTACACCAAGTCCACACATCTGTTGACGGCACGTCTATGCATTCATCGTCAATGTACACACTTTGCTTGATGCATTCTCATTACACATTAGCAAGTCTGTACAACGTCTGCATAGTGAACATGAAGTCTGTACAATGGTTGACGGCATGTTAGTGCATTCAGTTTTATTGTACATACTTCACCTTGTGCACACTGCATTACACTTCAGCAAGTCTATACAACATCTGCATATTACATACTATAAAGTCTGTACAAGGTGTCGACATTAAACTGATAAGTTCCTTTCGACTGACTGACATGGACTCTTTGCAAAAAAGACTAATGACTGGCTCGTGATCCAAGGTTGGACGAGGTGCCCAGATTGTGACACGTGGAATGCAGCCCAACCATGATGCTGCCATGTGGTCGAAATTCCTCGGATCTGAAAAAAGCTCTGGGCGGGAAATGTGGAAGCCACACGCCCTATCCAAATCTGCTGCTCTATATATATGAAGCATCTTACTATGAAGAAGTCTGATCGAAGTAGAAGAGCAGAGTGTGAACTTCAGCCTGCATGATCCACAGAGAAGAAAAGCTGAGAGCCACCGAGAACAGAGAAGAAAAAGGAGAGAAGAGAAGATTGAGAGAGTTGAGTTGAGAGAGTTTGTTCGAGAGCTTGTTACTCAGACTCTTGGTTCAGATACCAGAGTTGAGTGTGCTCATTAAGAGCTATTTCCCTTCTCGGTTTTCTCATTTTCGTTTGCTTCTATTTTTTGCTTTCCGAAACTATTTCTTCAAGCTGTGTGTCAGTTGTTTGCAGAGGTGCTGTCTCTGGACGGGTCAAGCTGTAATCCCCAGCGGTTGCAGTGGAGGATTCCACTGGATAGGTTAAGCTGTAACTCCTCAGCGGGCGAGACTTTGTCTCGGACAGCAAGCTGTGAAGCTCAACAATTGTAGGCTAAGCTGTATTGCCCAGCGGACGCAAGCTATGTTGCGCAGCAGTAAGCCACACTTGGTTGAGTGTGGGGTGGACGTAGGTCTCCTGATCGAACCACCTAAAAATCTTGTGTGTCTTGTGTTTGTGAGATTGCTCTTGAACTGGTGTCTGACTGAATTTCCTGATTATCTTCACAGATTGATTAGTTTCTGTTCAGATCCAGCATTCTAGTTAGTGATATTGTAGATCGGCTTAAATTCTGCATTAGAGCCTTATATTGGTTTTAATTTAGCCATAGATTTATTCACCCCCCTCTAGATCCACACTTCGTGGTGATAGACTGTTTCCATCTAACACAACAGCAGAGCGGGTGCTCTGATCGAGAAGTGTGCTCGGGTGAGCGGAGGATCTTCTCGGTGAGCTGTGATTTCGTCGAGCCTGATGTTCTTGTCGTGCTCTATGGCGTTAGAAGTGACATGTCGGTCCCAATTCTTTTTACGAATTTCGAGGCAGGATTGGGCTGTGGTGTCCCAGTAAGTCTTGCTCAAGTGCTCTTGTGTGCAAATGGATTGTGTTCGCCCTGGATTTGGCTGAGATATTAAGGTTCCGCGGTGGTTTCGGGACTCGAGGATGAGCGTCGGTGGTTGTCGATTATGGCTCGTGTTGCGGCTCTTGGCGTGGTGTGTTGCAGTTCAAGGAATTACAGTGGTGGTGCATCAAGAGATGCTGTGATTGTGGTCTGACGTGACACTCGTCGAGTGTGTCGGAGGTGCTGACCTGACGAAGTGATGATTTTGTCAGTGTTGGAAGGTGATGTTCCCAGCATGCGCGAGGTTTGAGGTCAGGTTGAGTGTGGAGATTCTTCCGTTTGTCGGAGGTATGTCAGTTTCTCCTTTGGTTGGAGAGATTGCGTTTGGCTAAGGTTTATCGTCTTGCATTGTGTTCCCGGATTTGGTTGGCCTCCGTGTGCCATGAAGTCCACGCGTGACGAGTTTCGCGTTTTGGCAAGGTGGTTGCCAGTGAGAAGTCGTGCCCAATTCCCTTGCTGTGTGAGGGTGTGTTGGCACTGCTCTGTAAGAATGAGTGCAGGTTGGGCGGTGTTCGTGAGAATTCTTGGCTGGTGTCAGGGCTTTCCGATGCGTGGTGGTTCGGAGCCTGCAGAGTTGTAGAGGATTGCCAGATTTGAGAGAGAATCTGTGCTTGGAGTAAGAGGTAATGGTGCTTTCCTTACCCTATTTTCTGAGGTTGACCAGTCGTGTTGTGGATTGTCAGGATGATGAGTCTCGAGTTGCCGTGATTGGCTGTGCGCGTGCGGATCAGAATGCGCAGCGGAAGCCTGGTGGGCCCATAACCCACAGGTTCAGGATCGTAGCGTTGGGTGCTACGGGCGGATTCCTAAGGTTGCGTTGAGCATTGGAGGACTGGTTCCTCTGTGTGAGACATGTTGTTGTCGTGCCATTGCTTGAGGCATTGTGGTTCTTGGCACTGGAAGGATGGAGTGTTGGGGAAATATGTTGGCAAGTGTGCCGCATGAGTACCATGTTCATGTGATGGAAGCCGTGTCAGGCGGCGGTGTTAGACCCAGAAGGGGTTGTTGAGTATGTCACCTGACGGAGATCGAGGACGTGTTGGTCAGAGTCGGTGGCTTGGTGCCCGACTTGTATTAGAGGTTGCGTCCTCAGATGAGATCGTGTTTTGAGGAAGTGATCTCTGGTTGATTTTGGGTTTCGGTTGGTAGTTGCGAGTGACTGGTAAGCCTCATCTCGTAGTCGACCATGATAAGGTGTGTATTGTTGGGGACCCGTGTGCATTGGTCGCGGCGTCGGCTACTAGGTTGCCGTAAGATTGGGTGGCACTTCCCTTCCCTAGAGATGTGTGCCATGAAATGTTCTGATGGTGTCCCATGGCTCTGTGATGAGGGCGGAATTAGGATTGGCAGGTGTCCACTTGGTTTAATTGAGATGAAGGTTTCGATGAGACAAGATGAAAGAGTGACGCATGTGGGCTGAGGCCTTTGGATAGAGATTGGCGTCGGAATGGTGGTCCTTGGTTTGCGACCAGCATGGGAGGATTTCCCTGTAAGTCTGAGTCGAGTGAGGTGATGACCAAAGACTCCTGAGTCTTGTCCTTGGTTTCATCGTGCTCCCCTGAGAGGGTTGAGTTGGCGCGATGATCGAGATCAGATGCGGTGTCCGAGAGAAGTTCAGCTCGTGATGTGGTAATTGTCTGTGTGTGAGTCAGCGGATGGCCTATTGTGAGTTGGATCGTGCCTGTCGGGCCGGCGAAGGTTTCCCGTTGATGTGTACTTGGTGACCAGTGGATGGTCTTTTCATAGACAGAAGACGTTGTTAGTGGTGCATCGTGAACGGTGAGAGCCATGTTTCAATGAGGCCTTTGGTGGTCATTTGCGTGATGTGCCTTCCGGATGGGATCTAGACTTTGTCGAAGTTTAAGTTCTGACAGAGTTGGTCCCGTGCTATTGTGAGCTGATGGAGGCTCTGTATTGGTTGTTCCCTTGAGAAGGGTGTGCGACCTGTCAGCTGGCTGTGAAGCTGATGTGTGATTTATCTGTCGACCATAGGAGGGATCGGTAGTTGTTTCTCGCAACAAGGACTGTGTCTCCTCGGTGAGCGAGATGGTAGCAGCGGTGCCATGATTGGTTCTCGCGTTGTCTGAGGTGATGTCGAACTGTGTCCTTTGGTGTATGCCTGCTCTGATGGCCGGTGTGCGCGACGTGCGGAGCGTGGTGTCGTTCATGATTGTAGTCTGGATGTGTCCCTCAGGATCGGTGCTTTTGTGAGAATCGAGGTTTTCTGTGCTGGGGCTTTGACGGCATTGTCAGTTGGTTAAGGCTTTCATCCCCTGTGTTCCCGCGTTAGTCCTGAATTTCGAGGATGAAATTTGTTTATGGGGGGAGGGCTGTAATGCCCAGGATTTTTCGGATGTTTCTCGGATCAGGATCCGTGAGTTTCAGATCGTCTTTCCGCGAGTTGCGGATTGTGTCCGATTGAGCTTCGGACCTTTTATACCGGATTGTCGGACCCATTAGGGTGTGCCCATGAATTTCCTTGGATCCGTGGCGTTGTGAGGAGCTTGCCGGTATTTTTCTAGAATTTTCGGAGCGCCTGTGTTGGTCCCGGGTCTCGTTTTGGGTTTTACGCGTGTTTTTGGCTGTCGGACCTTCGGAACCCCGTGTAGGGTGAACCGTTGCATTCTCTGACTCCGGGACGTTACCACGATGCTGTGCGTTTTTCGAGGATCACGTGGGGTATTCTTCCTATTTTTTAGTATTTTTGAAAATTTCTAGATTTTCTATATATATAACCTCTTCCTCTCTCTCCCCTCTCATTTCTCACTCTCTCCCTCTCTCTCTTCTCCCACGCTCTCCTCTCACTCTCTCCTCTCCAACGGCCGAAGGACCGAGGCGGGGGCGAGGCGGGGCAGCGCGGGCAAGGAGGACGGTGAGAATGGGTCGAGGATCGAGGGCCGGCGGCGCGTGGAAGCTCGGTGGCACGTTCGTGAACCGGCGAGGGTTCCGTGGGCATTTCTTCGCGGATCGGCGTCCTCGGGGCGCGGAATCTTCGGTGGAGGTAGGGAGATGGACCCCCAGCTCGTGCACTTTCTTTCCCGCGAGTTTTGTAGGCCGTGGCGAGCCGAGCGGGTTTATTTTTGCATTTTGGGAAAAATACATGTTTTTGGGGAATGAGCCAGATTTAGCGATTTAACGTGTTGTTTGATGGTTTGAGGGCGTCATGTGATGCCTAGGGGTATGGGGAAGGGTTTCCCCTTTGTTTCCCCTTCACCCGGGGGTGAATGGGGCGTGGAATGGCTTTTTGGGGTGTTTCCCGCCGTTCTCGGTTTTTCGGGTTAAACGCTGTTTTACAGAAACCGCTTATAAGGTGAGATGGTCCCTAGGGTGACCGCTTATCGCATGTTTCACCGTGTTTTGGGGTAGCGGCCCTACGATAGACCGATCTACCTATCTGGGTGGTCTAAGGCAGACTATTTTATGGTTGGGCGGTCTTGGTCTGACCGCCACCTGCCCCTTTGTGTCGGTAGGTTAAACGGTCACACGATAGACCGCTTGGAGCGTTAAGTGGTCTGGCATGGACCGCCTGGCTCATGGAGCGGCCAAGGCACGACCGTTTGACATTTTGGGTTCATTCTAAGCCAGAGGGTGACTGACCGCTAGGTGACACCAAGCGGTCAAGCAATAAACCGCCACTCTTCTGGGCGGTCTGAGGGTGACCGCCTAGATCCTTCTGGGGCTAAGCGGTCCTGTGTGGACTGCTAAGCCAGGCTAAGCGGTCCCAGCCAGACCGCCTAGTCAGTGACGGTCCAGGAAGGACTGCCACTTGGGTTTTGTGTTTGCCTAACCCGTTTGGTGTTGGGTTGGTCTCCGGTCGACCCGGTTGTGACCTAGTGGTCGACCTTCGGCCTCGTGAGTGTCCTGGACACCCCGTGAGTTCCATGTCCGTGTTTCTGGGGTGTCTGGAGGTACCATGTTACCTCGATTAGCATGCCCGTAGGTGTGGTGGTTCTGGGCTTTCGTGTTACGCTTGATCGTGTCACCGTGTATCGGTGTGAGTGCGGTGGGGTTCCCTCGCATGTCGTGGGTTTCTGCGGAAGATGGTTCTCGACTGGGCCAAGTGTTTGGCCTTGGACTGTGAGTCCAGTCATTCAGCCTGGGGCTGGAGGTTTCCCTCTTTTCTCAGGGATGGGGAATAGGCGTGGCAGCTAGTGAGCTGCCTTGGGAATCATGCTTCTATACTTTCCGCGTGGGCCGTGTGTGTGGCCTGTGGACTGTAAGTCCAATTACCTAGCCTGGTGCTGGAGGGTTTCTGAGTTCCCTTTTCAAGGGAATGGTCTCGACGGCTCGTGAGCTGCCTAGATATACGTGCTACCGTGGTTTTAGACCTAGGGAGTAGGCTAGATTAACGGCATTGTGCCATTGTGTACGATGGTCTTGACCCCGAGTCTTGTGACTCAAAGACCGTTGGATTTAATGAGTCTAGAGGATTATCCAGAGTCCAGTGGCTCGGCGCCACTTGGTTCTTCGTGACTTCCGCGTAAGGTGCGTGCGTGTTTCTCGGAGTTTCTCCTTGGAGAGTGGTCACATCGGTGACTCCCCACTAGTCGTAGCCTTCCGACACGCGAGTGGTCCCACCAGGGAGTGGTGGCGAGACTACCCCAGAGAGATGATTTTTGACTGGTTTCCGTCGGGCCCCACGTCTACCAGCCAAAGTCTGGCTGAGGGGAAAACCAGTCAGAGGGCCAGACCAGAGACGCACGGTCTGTGTATCCACTCGTGGTTAGGGGCAGTTGGACCCGCGCTGACGAACGCGACCCCAGCTAGTCACTTGTTCTGTGGTTACTAGTATGGTGTCCCCGTTCCACCAGGGGTCGAGGGGGACACCTGAGGCGCGGTCTAAGTCGTTAGTGGACGTATCCGACCTTACTTCTGGTGGGCAGGCATTCCTGTCACGTGAGACGTGACTGTCCTATTTCTGGGTTCCGTTTCCCGTCTGCGAGACATGGTTTTCTGGACCGTCCAGTGTTTCCAAGGTAGTGGCCGGGGTGCTAGTGGCTTCACCGAGGTTGCGTCTTGTTAGAGTTGTGTTCACGACAGCGTGGTCATGATGTTACCTTGGACAGCGTGGTCCAGGTTGGCCTTGTCTGGGAGGATAGGCCTTCACGGTGGAGCTACCGTGGGTTTTTGCCTCGGTAGGTGGTGTTAGTGTGGTCCAGTTCCCGATGGTGAGATCGGGATTTCTCTTTATGTTTGACCGGTACAGTAGGAGTAGTTGTAGTGTCGAGTTCTAACCGGCCACCGGTTCGATGTTCATGTTGTAGTTGTAGCTATTTTTCCATTCTGCTACCGTCGTTTTTCTCGGTTGGGGTTCCGCAGGATCCCTACTGAGCCAGTGACAGGAGGCTCATCCCTGCTTTTTAGGTGCGGCGGTTCTTCCTCGAGGTTCGAGGGTGCTGTTCGGAGGTTCTTAGCTGTCAGCTCGCTGGGCCGAGTGTTCACTTGGCATGTTGTACGTTTTACTGCTTTAGACTATACTTTATGTTGGACTGGACTCTGATGTTGTGGTTATTTATTTATTTCTGTTAATTGTTGTATTGTCCTGCCTTATTTCCTATTTCTTTGTACCTCCACACTCCTTTTAGCCCTTCCGATCCCTCCAAGCTCGTGGGTGGCAGGCCAGGATTCGAATGGTATCGGGTTCTTCCCAGCATCCGGATCTTGGGTCATTACAAATAATATTCAGTTCAACAATAGTTTCATGATAACAAAAGCAAGGTAAGAACGTACCAAAATGAAACCATTAGTTCAAGGATGAATTATTTGGACATTATGTTACGGAGGAATTTCGACAGCATAACGATGTATTAATAAAGTTCTATAGTTCATTAATGACTTAATGAATCAGGGTTTGATATCTGATAGTCAGGAGACCATCTGGGAATTGAACATGAGCAACCCTTGGGTCAGACCTTGGGTTAGGCGAAACCTAGCAGAAAATGGTCATCAGGAGACCGCCTCTATGAGAAGAGGGTCCTGTGCAGACCGCTATCTGGCTGCGTCGACTCTAAAGGACGAGCGGGGTCGACTCAAGCAATGCTGAAACATGAAGGCGGTCATTGGCATGGCCACAACTTGAATGTGGCAGTCACGGGATGGCCGCAATCAGAGTGCAGAAATCGCAGAAAACTCAAGTGCTTGCTAGACTTTTGGGCTTTAAGGGTACAACCAGCTCAGTATCCTAGTGAGAATCCTGGTCTCGCGGAGACTTACGGAGGCCCTGAAACAAGATCACCTAGTCTGACAGAAGGAATATCTGACGAGGAGGTTCTCAAGTCCAAGCGGTGTTCCTACCAAGTGCATGTGTATCTAATAGCTTACGTATCGGAGTACAGGCTATGTACTTAACCAAGAACGACAGAGGATGATAGTGAATCATGTAAAAACAGCGATCAACACGTAGGAATTCAAAGGAAAACCTTTTTTACATACAATACTATATGGTTTTGGCATGAAATTAACATAAGATTTAAAATAAGTTCTTAAGATATGATGAGACATAAAAAAAACCTTGGAGCTCATAATATAACAGAAAGTAAATTATAGTGAGCTTAGAATAATATACAGCAAGGGAGATTGCATAATCATGAACCAAAAAAGGGGGTGATCTGACTATTATTTAGGGTGAACAACAGTCAAAAAGTAAGTAACAGTCAATCAGAAGGCCGCCTTATGTAGGTAGCGGTCAAGGGACGGCCGCCATATGATGGTAGCGGTCTCTTGGAGGCTGCCTTCATCCTATCATCCGACAGAAATAAGGCCGATAGCAGGGGCTATTTCTAACGCTAATAATGATAGAAACTGTGTAAAAACTGAAGTAAAAGCATAGTATCATGAATCCAAGGCATGGGGAAGTATGCCTTCTACCAAAGTTACTATCTTTTTTATTAACAAGGTATGGACATCATGTAGAGGAAACCCATTGCGCAGTCATGGGAAAACATCAATTACTCCGTATATACTGCATGAAATTGTTGTGTCTCCTCTGATTTTGATGTCTAGTTTTAATGATGGCAACAGTATTTTTGATCTTAATTTGACTCTGGAAATATTGTTATCTTAAACCTTTTACTTTAGTCTGAATGAGTTCTGTTGCATATGAAGGTCGATGCATGTTGCATATGAAGGTCGATGTAGGTATATGAAGGTGGATGCATGTTGCATATGAAGGTCGATGCAGGTTGGTGCATGCTCATAGTGTTGCATATGAAGGTCGATGCATGTTGTATATCAAGGTCGATGCAGGTTGATGCATGCTCATGAATGATGTATACAGGTAAATGCACATTCATACATTGAGATAGGAAGGCCGATGCATCTTTCAATTCATTAAACTACCAGGTAGATGCATATATGGCATTTTGTCCTAGAAGGTCGATGCATGTATTGGTCATAGACCAAGAAGGTCGATGCACATATATCGCTGAGTCTAGAAGGTCGATGCACATAGGCATCTTCGTTCAGAAGGTCGATGCACCTTATACACTGAATGCATAGTCAGGTTGGTGCACACATGTAGACTAGTTCAGGAGGTCGATGCACATGTGAATGTCTTGCACTGAAAGGTCGGTGCATATATTCATTCTATCTAGAAGGTCTGTGTACATGTGGAAGACTTGCATTACAAGGTCGATGCATTTGTAGAAGGTTTGCAGCACAAGTCGATGCTAGTTGGCTAGCGACTGCTGTAAGGTCGATGCTTGTAAGCTAGCAACTAAAGCACAGGTCGATGCTCGTTGGCTAGCGAATGCTGTAAGGTCGATGCTTGTAAGCTAGCAACTGAAGCACTGGTCAATGCATGTCTTAGTAAGGTCGATGCTAGTTAGCTAGCGACTGATGCTTGGGTCAATGCATGATTGAGTAAGGTCGATGCTAGTATGTTATCTTTCTTAAAGTTGATCCACTTTGTGCATTCACTATAAAATCAGGTCAAGGCACCTTCATTACAGAGTCAATATGTCTGGCACATAAGGTCTACCTGTATCATACTAAGGTCGATGTTCCTATTCTGACCTGTTGCATATGTCAGTTATACAGTCTGATATATCTCGTATATGCATCGATGTTCTTGAAGTATCTTGTGCAGACACTTAGATAAAATTGCCTAAATTCATGAAGCATCTAAAAATTGCATTTGCTAATAACTGTTTCATGCTTTATTAAAGTCATAAATCTTGGATTATGTTTTGAACAGAAAAAGGAAGAACCAGTCCAGTTCTATGATCGAACACCTGGGTGGCATACAGGCAGTCTGCAATCAATCTCACGTGGAACTTAAATAACCAGATTAAAAGGCACTTGATCCAAGGCAGGGAGCAGAACCGATATTCTGCCACGTGGATCATCACATCTTCCACCTCTGACACGTGGCCCCTCGAAGCGCGAGTTCTGGATAAATCTTTTTTGAGTGGGAGTGTGTCTTCCACGCACCCAATATTCAAAAAGCTCAGGGGATCACCTAGCTCAGCCGACACCTATAAAAAGGGGGGTCTCTCAGATGAGAAAAATGATCAAGCAGAAGAAGAAGATATTGAAAAATAGCAACAAGGCAGAAGGGCATAAGAGAAGAAGAGTTCAGAGAGGCTGAGAAGAGAGAGCTGAGAAGAGTAAGAGTCTGAGAGAGAAGAGTCAGAGAAGAGATCGAGAGAATGAACTTGCTGCGAAGAATAGAGAGAAAAAATAGAGTGCCGTAAGATGGTGAAGATTGTCTGAGTGAGAAGAGAGTTTGAGAGAGATTGTTGTTGTCTTGACTCCTGGATCAGATCCAGAGTCAATTTGCTTCGTAGTGAGTTATATTGTTTCTTTTCATTGTCATTTTAGTTTTCCGTTTGCTTTAGACATCATTCATAAGCTGTGTATCAGCAGTTAGCATGCTGTGAAGCTCAGCGGGTTAAGCTATGAACCAGTTGTCTTAGCAAGCTGTAATGTGACGACCTAAGACCCGGATACCGGGAAGAGCCCGATACCATTCGAATCCTGACCCGTCGCCCACGAGCCGGGAGGGCTCGGAAGAGCTAAAAGGAGTGTGGAGGTACAAAGAAATAGAAAATAAAGCAGGATAATTCAACAATTAACAGAAATAAATAAATAACTACTACAACAGAGTCCAGCCTAATAGAAAGTACAGACTAAAGCAGTAAAACGTACCACATGCCAAGTGAACACTCGGCCCGGCGAGCTGGCAACTAAGAACCTCCGAACAGCACCCTCGAACCTCGAGGAAGAACCGCCGCACCTGAAACGCGGGGGTGAACCTCCTATCACTGACTCAATAGGGATCTCGCAGAACCCCAATTGAGAACAACGGCGGCACGGAAAGCAGTAACTAAAAGAACAACAGTAACAACAAGAACAGTAAACACAGTGGATGTCGAAACTCGGCACTACAACTACTCCTACTGTACCGGTCGAGCAGAAAGAGAAATCCCGATCTCGTCATTGGGAACCGGACCACATTAACACCACTTACCGAGGTAAAACCTACAGCAACCCCGCCGTAGAGGCCAGTCTCCCAGGACAAGGCCAACCTGGACATGCTGTCCAAGGTGCAACCCCGACCACCTGGTCGCGGGCACCGCACAAACAAGACGCAACCTCGGTGAAGCCACTGGCACCCTGGCCACTACCTTGGAAACACCGAACGGTCCAGAAAGTCACGTCTCACAAACGGGAAACGGAACCCGGAAACAGGAGAGTCACGTCTCACGTGACAGGAGTACCTGCCCACCAGAAGCAAGGCCGAATGCGTCCACTGACGACTTAGACCATAGCCTCAGGTGTCTCGCTACGGCGCCCCAAGCGGAGACTGAGACACCGTACAAGTAACCACGGAACACAGAATAAGGGTCTAGGCGGGGTCATGCTCGTCAGCACGCGTCCAAAGTCCCCGACCACGTGTGCACACACTGACTGACTGCGCTACATCAGGCCCTCTAGCTGGTATTCCTCCCGGCCCGAACTCGAGCCACCACAGTGGGAGGCCCTACGGCGACCAGCCTAAAGCCGTCTCTCTCGGGTAAAGCCTCACCACCACTCCCTGGTAGGACCACACGCGTGTCGGAAGGCTACGACTAGTGGGGAGTCACTAATGTGACCACTCTCCAAGGAGAAACTCCTAGAAACACGCACGCACCCTGTGCGAAAGTCGAGAAGGACCAAGTGGCGACGAGCCACTGGACTCTGGACGGTCCTCTAGACTCACTAAATCTAACGGTCCTTGAGTCACGAGACTCGAGGTCAAGACCGTTGTACGCAACAGCACAAGGCTGTCAATCTAGCCTAATCCCTAGGTCTAAAACCACGGAAGCATGAATACCGAGGCATCTCACGAGCCGTCGAGACCATCCCCTCAAAAGGGAACTCGAGGGATCTCCAGCCTCAGGCTGGGTGACTAGACTCGCAGTCCAAGGCCACACACACGGCCCACGTGGAAAGCACATAAGCATGATTCTCAAGGCAGCTCACGAGCCGCCACACCGATTTCCCCTCCCAGGGAAAAGTGAAAAACCTCCAGCTCCAGGCTGGATGACTGGACTCGCAGTCCAAAGGCCAAACACATGGCCCACTCAGGAATCATCTTCCAAGGAAACTCACGACATGCGGGGGAGACCCCACCGCACACACACCGATCCACGGTGACTCGATCCAGCGTAACACAAAGCCTGGAACACACACACCTATGGGCACGCTAATCAAGGAAAATAAAACCTCCGGACACCCAAATACACGGTCACGGAACTCCACGAGGTGTCCGAGATACACACGGCCAAAAGAGGCACGATCAGCCGTAGACTACCCGTCCTGGACTGCCTGACTGGTCGCCCTCAAGATCGTGCTACCCTCCTATAGCACGTTTAGAACAGAACGCGCTATACTCCTGTAGCGCGACAAGACAGAACGCGCTATACTTATATAGCGCGACAAAACAGAACGCGCTACCCACCTGTAGCGCGACAGGAATGAACGCGCTATGCTCCTGTAGCGCAATAAGAACGGAACACGCTACCCACCTGTAGCGCGACAAGAACCGCCTTACTGTTCATCTTCCCCGATGAACGCGCTCTATCGGGACGGCATGACCTCCAAGAATGTGCCCACCTTGGCGAGCGCGTTCTCAGTCCGCACCCGAAAATGGCAGAAATCGTGAAGAAAACTCATTCCACGCCCCGTTCACCCCCAGGTGAAGGGGAAACAAAGGGAAAATCATTCCCCAAGCCCCTAGGCATTCAATGATGCCCTCAAACCACCAATTAACGCGTTAAAATGCTAGATCGGGCTCACACCCCAAAAACATGCATTTTTCCCAAAATGCGAAAAGAACCCCACTCAGCTCGCCACGGGCTACCAAATCTACAGGAAATGAAGTACACGAGCTGAGGGTCCATCTCCCTACCTTCACCGAAGATTCGATGCACCGTGGACGCCGATCCACGAAGAAAACGCCACGAAACCCTCGCCGATTCACGAACGCGCCACCGAGCTTCCACGCGCCACCGGCCCTCGATCCTCGACCCGTTCCTCGTTCCTCGCCTCCCGCCATCGCCGCCTCGCCCTCCTTCGCCACCGTCGGCCGCCCGGGGAGAGGGGGAGAGAAAGAGATGAGAGAGAGTGAGAAAGAGAGAATGGGGAGAGAGAGGTTAAAGGGGGTTGATATAGAAAAACCCATAAATTCCAAAAAATACCAAAAAATAAAAAAATATACCCCCACGATCCTCGGAACACGCTGATCGCGGGGGTACAGTCTCGGAGTAGGTGAACGACCCGGTTCGCCTGCTACGGGATTCCGAAGGTCCAGTCAGGGAAAAACACGGGAAACCGCAGAACACGTTCCGGGACCTCCGAAACTGATCCGAAACGCACAAATCCGAACCCAAAAAATGTCCGAATGATAATTTCGGACATTTCGAGAACAAATTCTCCGAAAAAATAAATACGGGACCCAAGAAGAAGGATCTGAAAACCCCGGGGCATTACATGTAATGCTCAGTGATTTGTAAGGATTTGATCCCCAAATATGTGGATCAGCAGTTCAAGCTGTAAGTCAGCGGTAAGCCTTACTCAATTGAGTAAGGGGTGGACGTAGATCTCAAGGTTGAGATCGAACCACCTTAAAAGTTGATTTGCACTGTGCTTATGTGATTGCTGCCTCTTTCTGCTGGTATCCTAGATTTGATTTGTAGTTTTCTCTTGACTGAATTAACTGTTGCAACGAGGTATATCAAAAGAAGAAACTCGAAGGATAGGTCAAGCCTATCTGAAAGGTTGTCTTCCTTGCGTGAGTGACTCCTGAGTCAAATCTCTGTCAAGTATCTCGTCTACAACTTGTGTGCTTATACATATTCTATCGTATATTACTGCTGTTATTTCAGAAATCCGTGTCTTACATCTCAGGCATCTGTGTATCATCTGGTTAATCTCTTACCTATTTCAGCTTGTGTATCTGAATTGATAGTGTCTGCCTTAGCATTTTAATTCCGCATCTTAAGTGCTTAAATTTCAAAAGAATTTGGGGTAGATCTATTCACACCCCCTCTAGATCTGCTAGTTATCCAACTCAACACTTGGGATGAGAGCCTAACTCTCCTTAAAGGCGTAACATCTCAGAGAGATCTGACAAAATGGAAGCTAGAGATCTAACAGCTGAGGGGCATTCTATAAGTAAGCCTCCATTCTTTAATGGAACTGACTATGCATACTGGAAGAATCGTATGCAGGTCTTCTTAAGAGCTAACGATTACGAAATCTAGAAGGTGGTCAGCCGAGGTCCTTTCGAACTTCCTGAAGATGAAGATGTTTGGACTCGGGAGCAAATTCGAAAGTCAACTCTGAATTGGAGTGCAGTCAATGCCATACAATGCGCTCTACATCCCACCGAGTTTTCCAGAGTGTCCTCTTGCACCACAGCAAAAGAGATGTGGGAAAAACTTCAGGTAATCTATAAGGGAACATCTCAGGTAAGGGAGACTAAAGCAAACATGCTCATTTCTGAATATGAAGCTTTTAAGATGAAATCTGATGAAACAATTTCTGAGATGTATGCTAGGTTAATGTTACTTACTAACAGTTTGAAGAGTTTGGGCAAGGTTTATAGTGAGTACGAGCTTGTGAGAAAGATTCTTCGGTCCTTGACACCAATCTGGCATACGAAGGCCGCTGTAGTGGAAGAGTCTAGGAACCTGGCGACTACTAGTGTCGACGAGCTAATCGGACCCCTCATGATGTATGAGTTGAATCTAAAGAGGGTAGATGATTTTGAGAAGAAGAAGAAGCCATTGGCACTTAAGGTAAACTCCAGGAGCAGAGGGTCTTCTAGCGAACAAAGTTCATCCAGTTATGAAGAAGATTCAAGTGAGTTTGCCATGTTGACCAGGAAGTTTAAGAAATTTCTGAAGAAAGAAGGTAAACATTTCAGACGCAAATACTCATATGGTAGAAGACATTCTAAATTTAAATCTGACAATGTTAAAAAGTCTAACAGCATAGTTTGTTATAATTGCAGAAAGTCATGACATTTAAAAGTAGATTGCCCAGAGCTGCAAAAAGAGAATCAGCCCAGGTGGAAAAATAAGAAGGTAAAGGCTATGGTGAGCACCTGGAGTGACGATAAAGAAAGTTGTCATAGAAGCTCTTCTGACAATAATGAAGAAGACAAACTATGTCTGATGGCTAGAAAAGAGGATGAAGAGAAAACTGATGATGAGGTAAGTTCTCCCTTTGAAGATTACACTCATAGTGATTGGGAAGACGCATATGCTGAAATCCTAGATAAATATGATAATGTGCGTAGGGAGAACAGACATATCAAAAAGAAAATTAATTCTCTTGTTAGTGATACTTTGTTAAATGATAGGATTGCATGCTTAGAGAAAGAGAATTATGATTTACAAAACTCTATTGCTGAAAAAGATGAATACGAAGATGTTTTGAAAGAACTAAAATGTGAAAATGAAAACTTGAATAATGTCATTGATGAATTGAAAATTAGAATGCAAATGTTTGAAGAGGAAACAAAGACAGCTAATAAGAAATATGAGGCTGTGAAATGTGTGAATGAAGAATTGAAGAAAACTGTTAACAATCTGAACATGGAAGTAAATGATAAGCAAAAATCTCTTGAGGCCATGACACAAGGCACTGAAAATCTGAATGTCATTCTTAGAACAAAAGTGAATTTCAGAAAAGAGGGATTAGGATTTAATTCAATTGGCAAGAAAAGCTTTAAAGCTAAAACAATTTCATTTGTTGCTGAAAAGGGAAAAGGAAAATATAATCCCCTGATAAAAATGAATATTGAACAAAACAGAATAAGTGCCAAAGACAAGGGCAAAGGAAAAGTGAATGTTGTTAGGGAAAGTAGCACACACTTCACTGCACCTAAACCCAAGGGTCAGGGTCAGAGTCAAGCTACTAGAACTCAAGTCCTAGGAGGTCTCAAGACCAAGATAACCCAGCCTCAATAGAAAGGTCGAGGCACTAGTCATACTGCACCAATGTACATTCCTTTTGGACTCCAGCTCTATACACACAAAGGTCAGAGCGGGAGTACTTCAGGTCACTAGGTGCATCGACGCAATCCTTGGGATATTTCAACACAGCCTAGGCCTTGGTCATCTAGAAACTAGAATTTCTATGGTCATCTGATGCGCACAAAACTCGTCGTTTAAAAGTCGTGTCACAATTTCAAAAATAACCGGACTCACTCACTAAAAAGATATAAAATCTAAGTAGAGTGGTAAAGACGGGTCGATCCCACGGGGAGGAAATATTTCTTTTAAACAAGTTGAAAAAATTCTTATGTTTTAAAAATCAAATTTTTGAGTGAGTTAAAGCTAATGGAAAATAAATTACATGAACTTAAGACTATAAATAAATCAAACTAAAGAATATGAGAGGGTTGAGAATATAGTTTGGAAGGAGATAGAAAGAGAAAATAAAGAACAAATGCACAAACTCAATTTTTATTGCTAATGAAGAGTACAACATCTATGAAAACTAAAAATACAACTTGAATAATGCTAAGGGAAGAAAGGAAGAAAGGAGCAAAGCTGAAGAAGAATAGCGCCGCCATCTCTATACCGAGCCTTGGAAGAAGATCGCCCCGCCTTAGGATTAGACATCGCCTTTAGAGCATCGAAGGAAAAGAATCTCCACCTTGGGATGTTTGGATGAAAATAGAGGAGGGGAAGAGATAGAAGATGAAGAAGAGAGTTTGAAAATAGTGAAACAGAAATAATGAAAGATTAGAAATGAAATAACTTTAAAAGCGGACAGAATTAGAAGAAGTGGTAAAAATAAAAGTTGACAATCAGAGGAAGAGAAAGAAGGTTTGTGAAGAGTGCAGAGGGAGAATAAGACCAAAAGATGGTGAAAACTAGGGAAGAACAAAAATGGTCTGCACAGATGAACAGTAACTGTGCATAAAAATTGAACTGAGAAGAATTAAAAATAACTTAAAAATGTTATAGAATTAGAGGAAGTAGTAGAAGAACAAAATTTAGATCTACAAGAAAGGAAGAATTTTTATGAATAACTTAGATAGAAAATAAGAGCAGAAGGGCTTCAAAACGGAGGAATAACTGAGGCTAACACCTCGGATGAATAGTAAAATCTCAGGATAGCAAGTTGAAAAACTGGAAATAACTTTCAAATCAGAAAGAATTAGAAGATGAAGAAGAAGACGAAGTTATAGAACACTTAAAAATAAAGAACTTTTAGGAAGAAATCAAGAGGAGAAAATGACTAGAAGTGAGAGAAATAAGATGAAGAATAGAGAGAAACATTGGTTCGCAGATGAACATGATAGCATAGTGAAAAATACAAAATAACTTAAAAACTAGAAAGAATTAGAAGATGATACAGAATAAGAAGTTTCAGAGCATTTAAAAATGAAGAACTTACATGAAGAGTGCAAGAGCAGAAAATAAATCAAAGGGGGAGAAATCGGCGACCTAAGATTGGGAGAGAAATTGTCAAAAGAAGAACTCCCCTTCTCCTCCTTGTCATGGGCTATTTATAGAGAAAGTTGGGTCAATGGAGGGTGGAGATTGTATCAAAAGGAGATGGATGGCTGGGATTTAGGTAGAAGATGATGTATGGGGAAAAGAAAAAGGAGGTGGGCACCCCCTTTCTTGGACTTTGGACACCCCCTTTCCAACTTTGAATCTCCTTTTCAAACATTGAATATCATTTTCCTCCTTTTCAAACTTAAACTTTGAATTCTTCCTTTTCAAACTTTGAATTCAAAATTTTGAACTTTCTTTTCCTTCCAACCAAAATATTTAGAATTCTTTATTTGATTTGGTCAAAGTGGTGATGACAGTTTTACCCCCGACTTCTTTTGTAATTACCTTCGGTGTCATGCACACATATAATTATAATTTAGTCCATAAAAATTATCATAATGTGCACATAAATCTCAAATGCTCATGGTTATGCAATGGAGAATTAATGCTCATGGCCCTCAACTTTAATTTATTATTAAATAATATCACCAAATTAATCAATTTGCGTGAAATGTCTATTTTAAATACGGAGTTGAGGTTAACTATGAAATATGCATAATTGCCTAATTATATGCACATAAAATGGTGAACATGCGATGAATTATCATCGAAAATAGACACTTATCATCATCTAAGGAATACTCAATCTATGATTTATGATGCATACACACATCCTAATGCTTCTCAGACCAACAACTGGCACGAAAATTCTAATATTCTAAAAACCCAGAAAGTTGCTCAAAAGCCTAACAATCTCCAGAATAAGCATAATTACCATAAAAATAAAAATTCCACAAAAACAACTAAGTCAACAAAACAAACGTGGATTCCAAAATATCTGATATCTTGTTTGCATGAGTTGACTGCTGCCATGGGGCCCAAACATTCTTGGGTTCCAAAACTTTCCACTTAATTGATTTTGCAGGTATGCCTAGTAGCCCACCACAACAGATGGTTTCTTGATAGTGGTTGCTCCAGGCACATGACCGGGGACAGAGAAAAGTTCTGTATGTTAATTGAAAAGAATGTTGGTCATGTTACTTTTGGTGGAAACACGAAGGGTAAAATCATAGGATCATGTAAGGTAGGTAAATGTTCTTCCTGTTGCATTGATGATGTCTTATTAGTAGAAGGACTTGCATATAATCTGCTTAGTATCAGTCAACTGTGCGATAAGGGGCATAAAGTTATTTTTGACTCACTTGTTTGCACCATTCTTGAACCTAATTCTGAAGTTATAAAATTCACTGGAAAAAGAGTCAATAACATGTATATGGTTGACTTGGATGATGAAGTCCACATGAACATGTGTCTGTCTGCAAATAAAGATGACATTGCATTTCTTTGGCATTGTAGGCTAGGTCATGCTAGCTATAGGATTTTGCATAAGTTGAATAAATTTTACATGGTAAAAGGATTACTTGAAATATCATTCAAAGAAAAGAATAAAATCTGTGAAGCTTGTACTCAAGGAAAACACACTAGGAAATCTCTAAAATCTAGAACTGAAAGCATGTCTTCTAAACTATTTGAGCTAATTCACATGGATTTATTTGGACCAACTAGATCAGCTAACTTAACTAGTAAAAGATATGATTTTGTCATTGTAGATGATTTCTCTAGGTTTACTTGGGTTTTCTTTATAACTCACAAAAATGAAGCGTTTGGTGAATTTCAGGAATTCTTCTACAGAATAAAACATGATGGTAAGTTTTCCATATCTAATATTCTGTCTGACCACGGTGGTGAGTTTGAAAACTCACAGTTTGATATTTTCTGCAGGGAAAATGGAATAGAGCATAGGTTCTCTTCACCCAAAACTCCAGGACAAAATGGAGTAGTTGAAAGAAAAAAACGAACCTTGGTAGAAATGGCTCGAACTATGCTGATTGAGAGTGGATTACCTAGAAGGTTTTGGGCTGAAGCCGTGAATACTTCATGTTACATCATCAACAGGGCTTTGGTAAGACCTTCTAGTCAAAAGACTCCTTATGAATTACTAAAAGGTAAGAAACCCTCACTAGCTTACTTTAAGGTTTTTGGATCAAAATGTTTCATTCATGTTAACTCTAAGAGAAATTTTGATAAGTTTGAGGCAAAGAGTGAATCTAGAATTTTCCTAGAATATTCTGAAATATCAAGAGCTTATAGAGTCTACAATAAGAGATCTGAAACTGTTGAAGAGACACCTCATGTAATTTTCGATGAAACAACTAACAGAACTGAAAATGACTTTTGCAGGAATAAGGATGAAGGAGAAATTTTAGAGAATAAAGAAGACGAAAAAGCAGAACAAGGGACTGAAGATGAAAATGAAGAGCCAGAAGTTCAGGGGGAGGTAAATGGGGACTCAGGTAATTAGCTTATCAATATCAGAAATCTTAGAGATCACCCTTTATAAAATATCATTGGTAGTATTAATGAACCCCCTAGAACTAGGTCTCACTTCAAGATTGAAAATGAGCTTAACTCTTTTGCTCTTGTTTCTCAAATAGAACCCAAAAATATTGATGATGCTTTAAAAGACAATCATTGGATAAATGCCATGCATGAGGAACTTAGTCAGTTTGAAAGAAACAAGGTATGGCACCTTGTTCCCAAACCTACACATGGCTCCATCATAGGTACAAAATAGGTCTTTAGGAATAAAACAGATGAACAGGGAAAAATTGTTAGAAACAAAGCTAGGCTAGTTGCTCAAGGGTATAATCAGGAATTTGGGGTAGACTTTGAAGAGTCTTTTGCCCATGTGGCCACACTTGAAGCTATTAGGATTCTTCTGGCATTTGCATGTACCTAGGAATAAAGCTTCAGCATATGGATGTCAAATCTGCTTTCTTAAATGGCTTAATAAAAGAAGAAGTTTTTGTCAAACAAGCTCCTGGCTTTGAATGTGTTGATTTCCCTGATTATGTGTACAAGTTGGATAAGGCCTTATATGGATTGAAACAGGCTCCTAGGGCTTTGTATGATAGGCTAACATTATTCCTCACTGGTAAGGGCTTCACAAAAGGTGAGGCTGACCAAACTTTATTTACTAAAGTAGATAACAAGGATATTCTTGTTGTTCAGATTTATGTAGATGACATTGTATTTGATTCAACCAAACCATCTATGTGTGAAGAATTCTCTAATCTAATGACTGATAAATTTGAAATGAGTTTAATGGGTGAGTTGAAGTTTTTCCTTGGACTGCAGATTTGTCAAACCTCAGAAAGAAGCTTCATCACACAAGGAAAATACATCAAGGATCTCCTGAAGAAATACAAGCTGCAGAATCTCAAGGAAATTGCTACACCAATGGGTACATCAACCAGTCTTGATGCTGACCCAGAAGGTAAAATGGTTGATTCCAAAACCTATCGAGGTATGATCGGATCCATGTTGTATTTAACTGCATCTAGACCTGATATTCAATTCTCAGTGTGTTTATGTGCTAGATTTCAACCTAGTCCTAAGGATTCACACTTGAGTGCAGTCAAAAGGATTTTTAGATATCTTTCTGGCACCCTGGATTTAGGTCTTTGGTATCCTGCTAGGTGTGAGTTAGACCTTGTAACTTACACTGATGCAGACTATGCAGGGTGTAGGATAGACAGGAAAAGCACTAGTGGATATTGTCAATATCTAGGTGGTTGTCTAGTATCTTGGGCATCTAAAAAATAGCATAATGTTGCTCTCTCCACAGTTGAGTCAGAGTATGTTGCTGCAGGGAACTGTGCAGCCCAAGTCCTTTGGATTAAGCATCAGCTTATTAACTATCACATTAAACTTGGTTGTATTACTATTCTATGTGATAACACTAGTGCCATATCTCTAACAAAAAATCATGTTCACCATTCCCGGACTAAGCATATTGAAATAAAACACCACTTTCTTAGAGATGAAGTTGATAAAAAGGAAATTGAATTAAATTTTATTGAGTCTGAAAAATAGATTGCTGACATCTTCACTAAGCCTCATAATAATGAAAGGTTTAAATATTTGAGAAGAGAACTTGGTTTGTGTAAATTCTAAGCATAAATGACTGTCTCTATTTACTTAAACACATCATTCATTCAATAAATGTTGTATATGGTACTGTCAGTGTCTACATGGTTGTGTGCTGCTCTTCACACTCTGACCCATAGGTATATCAAATGGTATGCTGGGAGAAAGACATATTATGTCTGTCTGGAAATCCACATCATGTGTAGAGGATCAACTCCACTTGTACCATGGGTCAATAGTGCATACATCTATATTTTGCATATCACTCCATTATGCATGTAGTAAGGGGGAGTTCATGTTTGGCATGCATGTCTTTAAGTTTGTGTATTCAATGTTGTGTCTTGCAGTAGTGCATATAGATAGGGGGAGTTTGTGTCAAAAACATTCTATTTCATCAAGGCAGTTATGTGTCCCATTTGGTTGGCAACAGCTTTGTCTGTTGTATTTTTGTACTGCTCTCTGATCCAACCTGAATATAATAACAATCTGATCTTCAATTCATTATTTTGAGTTCTGAAATTCAAAAATCTTCTCATGTAAGAATCCTTGATGCATCATAAAAATTTTTGGTTTAAGTCTAATGAATCAAAGAATTTAAAGTTTGAACTTAATGAAAAGGCTGCAGTTCAAATTTAATAGTCTTCAACCATATCTTCCATGGTATGTTTTGTAAAGTCTCCCTAAATCTGAAATTTTAACATTAATGATAATCTTGGTTGAAATCTTAACTTGTGTATTGTGTTTAAACATAAAATCTTCTGCAAAACCAAAGGGCAGCTATGTTAAAACTATGAATAAACATCCATGTAGGCAGAGCAATGGCATATTACAATGAGAAACTAGGCTCTTCATCAAAGAAATGAAGATAACCTATGTCATGAAGAGTACTGATATCTCTGATTAAATATATTGCTGTAGTGATTGAAAATTTTATAGGCAGAGCAATGACATTATATGTGATGAGTAACTGGATCGCTTCACCTGATACGTGTTGTGTCTCATGTCAAAAATCACTCCAATGTTATATCTGTTCAATATGACAACAGAATGGTGAATTCTACTGAGTAACTAGGGATACTGGCGTCTAATCAACGTGTACCCTTATGTCAAAAGGTATGGATTACACCTGACTGTTCTGAAAAATTATGAGCAAAAAGGAAATGAAAAGCATGTTGTCACCCTGTGGTAAATGGAAAACAGAAATGTCAAAAGTGTTTAATTTCAATACATGTTATGAGAATTTCCTAAGTATGTTATTGGGTTTGCATGAGTAAGATGAAGTGAGATTGAATATAACTTCACTATGTAGGTCTGGTTCATTGCTATTAAATACAAATGCAACATTATTCAAAGAGTTTGGATATTGAATTCTACTTTCATCATTCTTAAACTAAAATCTCTATCAGAGTTGCATTCTGTGAAATCTTACAGATAGAAGAATCTACATTTTCTATGCTAAGCTAATGAAGGATGAATCAGATTGTGCTTATATTCATAATTCTGCTCTTCTCTTTTTGATCTTGTCTTACACCCTTCATCTCAAATTTCTGACATTTCCCTGTCAAGCATCATTGTTTGTTTGCTGATGGCAAAGGGGGAGAGATCTTGATGGCAGAGAGGTCTAGCTGATTCTAGCTGGGGGAGAGATCACTGATTCTAGCTGGGGAGAGATCTTTTGAGAGATTGCCTTGGGGGAGAGTCTGCCTTGTTTCTGTCTGTGCATATGCATGTCTGTATGTCTGTCTATGCATATCTGTCTCTTATTGCACTTAACTATGACATTTGCATATTCTGACTCATTAAGTAAGAAGTGTTGCCATCAAAATATAGAAGTGTTGCCATCATCAAAAAGGGGGAGAATGTTGTGTCTCCTCTGATTTTGATGTCTAGTTTTAATGATGGCAACAATGTTTTTGATCTTAATTTGACTCTGGCAATATTGTTATCTTAAACCTTTTACTTTAGTCAGAATGTGTTCTGTTGCATGTTGCATATGAAGGTCGATGCAGGTATATGAAGGTGGATGCATGTTGCATATGAAGGTCGATGCAGGTTGGTGCAGGCTCATAGTGTTGCATATGAAGGTCGATGCATGTTGTATATCAAGGTCGATGCAGGTTGATGCATGCTCATGAATGATGTATACAGGTAAATGCACATTCATACATTGAGATAGGAAGGCCGATGCATCTTTCAATTCATTAAACTACCAGGTAGATGCATATATGGCATTTTATCCTAGAAGGTCGATGCATGTATTGGTCATAGACCAAGAAGGTCGATGCACATAGATCGCTGAGTCTAGAAGGTCGATGCACATAGGCATCTTCGTTCAGAAGGTCGATGCACCTTATACACTGAATGCATAGTCAGGTTGGTGCACACATGTAGACTAGTTCAGGAGGTCGATGCACATGTGAATGTCTTGCACTGAAAGGTCGGTGCATATATTCATTCTATCTAGAAGGTCTGTGTACATGTGGAAGACTTGCATTACAAGGTCGATGCATTTGTAGAAGGTTTGCAGCACAGGTCGATGCTAGTTGGCTAGCGACTACTGCAAGGTCAATGCTTGTAAGCTAGCAACTAAAGCACAAGTCGATGCTAATTGGCTAGCGACTGCTGTAAGGTCGATGCTTGTAAGCTAGCAATTGAAGCACTGGTCAATGCATGTCTTAGTAAGGTCGATGCTAGTTAGCTAACGAATGATGCATGGGTCACTGCATGATTGAGTAAGGTCGATGCTAGTATGTTATCTCTCTTAAAGTCGATGTACTTTGTGCATTCACTATAAAATCAGGTCGAGGCACCTTCATTACAGAGTCAGTATGTCTGGCACATAAGGTCTACCTGTATCATACTAAGGTCGATGTTCCTATTCTGACATGTTGCATATGTCAGTTATACAGTCTGATATATCTCGTATATGCATCGATGTTCTTGAAGTATCTTGTGCAGACACTTAGATAAAATTGTCTAAATTCATGAAGCATCTGAAAATTGCATTTGCTAATAACTGTTACATGCTTTATTAAACTCATAAATCTTGGATTATGTTTTGAACAGAAAAAGGAAGAACCAGCCCAGTTCTATGATCGAACACTTGGGTGGCATAAAGGTAGTCTGCAATCAATCTCACGTGGAACTTAAAGAACCAGATTAAAAGGCATGTGATCCAAGGCAGGGAGCAGAACCGATATTCTATCACGTGGATTGTCACATCTTCCACCTCTGACACGTGGCCCCTCGAAGCGCGAGTTCTGGATAAATCTTTTTTGAGCGGGAGTGTGTCTTCCACGTGCCCAATATTCAAAAAGCTCAGGGGACCACCTGGCTCAGCCGATGCCTATAAAAAGGGGGGTCTCTCAGATGAGAAAAATGATCAAGCAGAAGAAGAAGATATCGAAAAATGGCAACAAGGCAGAAGGGCAGAAGAGAAGAAGAGTTCAGAGAGGCTGAGAAGAGAGAGCTGAGAAGAGTAAGAGTCTGAGAGAGAAGAGTCAGAGAAGAGATCGAGAGAAAGAGCCTGCTGCGAAGAATAGAGAGAAAAATAGAGTGTCGTAAGATGGTGAAGATTGTCTAAGTGAGAAGAGAGTCTGAGAGAGATTGTTGCTGTCTTGACTCCTGGATCAGATCCATAGTCGATTTGCTCCGTAGTGAGTTATATTGTTTCTTTTCATTGTCATTTTGGTTTTCCATTTGCTTTAGACATCATTCATAAGCTGTGCATCAGCGGTTAGCAAGCTGTGAGGCTCAGCGGGTTAAGCTATGAACCAGTGGTCTTAGCAAGCTGTAATGCTCCGTTGTTTGTGGGGATTTTATCTCCAAAGCTGTGGATCAGCAGTTCAAGCTGTAATTCAGCGATAAGCCTTACTCGATTGAGTAAGGGGTGGACGTAGATCTCAAGGTTGAGATCAAACCACCTTAAAAGTTGCTTTGCACTGTGCTTATGTGATTGCTGCCTCTTTCTGCTGGTATCCTAGATTTCAATTGCAGTTTTCTCTTGACTGAATTAACTGTTGCAACGAGGTATATCAAAAGAAGAAACTCGAAGGATAGGTCAAGCCTATCTGAAAGGTTGTCTTCCTTGCGTGAGTGACTCCTGAGTCAAATCTCCGCCAAGTATCTCGTCTGCAACTTGTGTGCTTATACATATTCTATCATATATTATTGCTGTTATTTGAGAAATCCTTGTTTTACATCTCAGGGATCTGTGTATCATCTGGTTAATCTCTTACCTATTTCAACTTGTGCATCTGAATTGATAGTGTCTGCCTTAGCATTTCAATTCCGCATCTTAAGTGCTTAAATTTCAAAAGAATTTGGGGTAGATCTATTCACCCCCCCCCCTCTAGATCTGCTAGTTATCCGACTCAACAGAAATCATGAGAAAATAGAGGGATTTTAATCCTAACATGCTGTTTGAGCCATTCATGAGATAACCTATCTCTGGTTTGATCGCTAGACTTCGAATTTCATGTCGGAAGAACACCCTTATTCCTACGTGTCCTGCGTGGAACTAGTAACTTCCAGCCCTTCTAACTTCTCGACGGCTTGGTCTCCTAGCACGGGATTTAGCAGAGAGTTAGAAGACACTAAAGGGAATAAAAAATTCTAAAGACTTAACCTGAGATGATGATGTCTTACCTTCGAACCATGTGATCCAAAAATTAGGGTTTACGCAGGTCAAATCTGGGCTCTATTTATAGAGTTTGGCATAGGGCGGAGAGATTAGATCAAATTAGAGTCCTAATTTGGAGTAGAATCGATCCCTATGAGTCCTAGATAGGTTTCCATGCCAAATCACATTGATCCCTGGCATTTAGGTTGAATAAAAATCCAAATTTCTAGGGTTTATCACTTTCCATTTCCGGTAGGAAGTGGCGGTCTAGTATGGACCGCCTTCAAAAGGTGGCGGTCTTGCGATAGACCGCCATTTGCCTGGCTCGCCTAAAAATTAAATTTTATTTAAATTCTAACTCTAATATTCCTATTATCTCTTTATTTATCCTTTTAATTTGGGAAATTATCCCTATTACGTTTCTAGGGTTGGGCTTGGGCCTAAAAGTCTTAGAATTTAGTCTTTGGGCCTAATTAAAGTGGGTCCATTTACCTAATTAATAGTTAGATTTTTAAATTACTTGGTTTTGAATGGCTAAGCCCACTTAAGCCTATTTAATGCTTAATTATTTTATTTAATTCTCAAAAAATCCTAGAAAATTCTAGAAATTTCCAGGGTTGCTACAGAAGCAATGGCAGTGGCAGCAGCAGCAGCTTCTTCATGCAGAAGGTCGCTTTTTATAGATGGAGGGGGCGAATGATTCTTCCTCCCAAATCCTTCCTTGTGATAGAAATAAGGTTCTTGGACAAGGAGCTCTTCCAGATCCACCTCCTCATTGGCTCAGGACAGACAAGGATGCTCCACTGTCCTAGGCACTTTTCAGGGACTCATTATGATTGGTTCATGGCAAAAAGAAGGTTTCCATGAAAATGGACATTTCCCAGATATGTCAACTGACAAATCTTCCTTCACAAAAGGTGCTCTGATGCCTCATGATGAAGAGGATAATTTTCTATCCTAGGAGCATTTTCAAACCTTGATTCGCGAGATCTAGAAATTTGCGCCGTTGACTGCGTATTTGAATCGAACAGGCTACGTCAGAGGAAGGTCTTCACATGGTGTCGACGCACTCAACTCCCTTCGTCAACGTAGCTAACTGTCTTGTGAGCTGCTGGGAGCCAGACCTTCATGGAGTCGACGTAGCTGCAAGGGTGCGTCGATGCATCCTTTAAGAGATGCCTTCATAACGGTTTCTGTGAGGTGACCTATGTCGACACACTATGAAAATAATGTCGACCTACTTGAGGACTCTCGTCTGTTCACAGGAGTTGTGCTGAGCCTGCGTCGACGCCATTGTATGCTTGCGTCGACGCACTCTTTGATGTGCGTTTGAAGCTGCCCTTGAAGATTGTTTGGAGTCGACGCGGTGAAGACGTGGCTTCTTACGACCATCTAGAGTCGACGCATCTAGAGATATGAAAGTGCTAGAGTCGACATAGTCTTGTGGGACTTTTTGATCCGCGGTGCTCGACCTGAAGACGCGTCGCCGCAGTATGGTATTGGAGTCGACGCGGCCTTGAAGATTGCCTGGGCTGTTCCTCCTCTTGTGAAAGAGCGAGTCGACGCAGCCTTTGTCTGGAGTCAACGCACTCATGAAGGCTCTGTTAATTCCTTCACAACCAGCTAAAAGAGATTTTTAAAATTTTCTAAAATAATTGGCCAATGACTTATAGTAAGATATCATCAAAACACAATATACACAACAAGAAAAAGGCTCAACTTGTGGACCGAAAGTAGGTGTTTACAGCCCCAAACTAGGAAGTCCCGTACCAGTGCCAGAAGTGCTCGACAAAGGTGCATATAGGCTATCAACCTTGGATGGGTGAGAGGTTCCGCGCATTTGGAATTCTATAAATGTTAGAATGTTTTATCAATAAACGAACAAAGTTGTCACTCCTTGCCTCCTCGACCGATCTCCAATACTGATAATTTATGTTTTTGGAGTAGCAGTTGGTAGCCATGCGCTCCTAAAAGGCGGGCAATAATCCTCTCCTTTTTCGGAGAAGGACGTATGCTCCCTCGGAAACCTTGATGGCTATCCAGCCTCCAAGAGGTGAGTAATAATCCTTTCCTTTTCAAGAGAAGAATGTACCCTTCCTCGAAAATACCAAGGGTGGTTGTCTATACAGCCTCCAAGAGGCGAGACGTTTGCTCCTCTTAAGGAGAAACTAACTCCCCTCAAAAATGGAGCCAGTCATTTCATGGTCTACTGGTCACAAGTACGACAGCAGTCCATCGACCGCTCTGCAAGTGTGCCTTTCGAGGTGCTTCCTAGAGGTCGATGCTTGAGCATTCATCCTCTTTAGGAGAGAGCCAGATGCGTCCCTTAGAAACTGGGGAACTGTCGTTTCATGGCACAATCTAGCTCCTCTCAAGGAGCATTGAGGTGATCCACTGACCATCCCACGGGTGTGCCCTACACGGTTCGTCCTAAAGGCGAGCACCCAAGCTTACCCTCCCCCTTAGGGGGAAGAGCGAGACATACCCCTCATAAATTAGAGTGGGCCATCCCCTAGTTAGCCCTATTAACGTGCGTTCTACCACTCAATTGCTTTTGGGTGACCTGGGCTCCACCCGAGCAAGGGATAGCCCTAGCAGCTACAGCTGCTACGTTAAACGTCCAAATGGAAATGGGAACTGAGGCAAACACACGCAACAAAAAAGACAAGAAGGATTTTATTATGCGTTAAAGGGGTACATGGACGTCAGTCGTCATCCGAAGGGGTGTATGTGCCAGGAGGGCAACACAGTAGTCCCTGATCGTTACGGAAGCATGGGAGCGATACCAGCGCATCCTTCCAACCTTGAAGATAACCCTGCTCGTAAGCCCTTTCGTAGTCTTCAGAGGCGCCACCCTTCCCGTCGCCTTCCACCTGGGGCCTATCGGTCTCGGGGGATCCTTCTAAATGGATGCCGGGACGCTCGAGAGACTTCCCCTCGAGACGAGATTCCGAAGCTTGTTGCAACATGGCTTCAAGAAGATGGGTAAGGAGGTACAAAAGAAGGTTCTACGTGATCATGAAGTCCTCGCGAGCCTCCTACATATAGTGGATACTCACTCCCTAGAAGGCCAAGGAAAGTTACTCCCCTTTATCATTCATCAAATTACGAGACGGGGGATCCTAGGAATCGCGTCGGTCACCACCTACCACTTCTAAGGAGGATTCTATCGGCATTCGATATTCCCAAAGGAGACCAAGCATCATGAGGGGGTTCAGGCTCATTCATGGCAAGCCAGTAAAAGGCAAAACAAGGAAATGTCAAAAGAAGAAAGAGATGGGAACCAACCACATCCAGCGGAGAGAAATAGGCAATGAAGAAAATTTTATTGCTATGGAAGGGGGTACAGAAGTTTATTCATCATCCTTGGGACGGTACAGGTCAGGGGAGAGGTTTAACACCCTCTTGATACAGTAGAAACAATCCACCTTCACCAGGGCATCGCGCCAGCCCTAAGGTTATCCCCTCTTGTAATCCTTAGAGGATCTCCCTGCAATACTACCCTTGGTCGTGGACGGGCCTGTCGCCAGTAGGGCCTCTTTACAAAAATGGGGACGCTTGGGGAGGTATCCCTCGAGGACAACCCAGAACCTTCCGATGACATTACGTAAGAGGAGAAGTCTGCAAGATGAAGGGAAAGGCATTGAGTGCCCTAAAAGTTCCCCATGAACCTCCTAATGGAGGAAGTCTCTAGAGGATCACAGAATGTCACTTCTCTCTCCTATTTGATGGATGATGAGGCAGTGAAGATTCTGAGAATCACGGCCATAAATGCATCACACTTCCCATAAAAGCCCAACCAACGATCTGTGTTCCCTAGGGAGACTACCCAAGTCCCCGTAGAAGGTACTTCAAACACAAGAAAGACAGACAAAACAACCGAGGAGCAAGGTGGAGTCTTTTCACTTAAGAGAAAGTAGAATTATAGCAAAGGGGTTGATCCGTTCAGATGCCCCCACGAAAATGACAAAACAAGGAAGAAAAGGAAGAAAGACATAAAAAGGGCTCAGGCTGCAGGAACACTCTCCCCTGACGCGCTCGCCCCGGCGGGGTCCTGGGCAGGCAGGACGTCTTGCACTGCGGCGGATTCCCTAGGGACCATCTCCTACGATGGAGGGTCGTCAACCAGGATGATCAGCTCTTATCTTTCTCTTGGCTGATCCTCCGGGTGCTCGGCCTCCACACCCTGTCCCTCCTCGCCCTGGCCACCCTTGGGCTCGAACGGCGAGAAAGGGGGTTGTACATCAGGCATTGGAACTAGCGGCATCAACGGCCGCCTGGAGAGCTACCGCCCATCCTTCTTTGAAGTTGGCATCCTTCACTGGGCCATAGACTTCAACGGTAGCAACGTTCAGCTCGGCTTCATACTCCAAGGACTCTCGAAAGTGCTCGACAGCTTCTCCGGCATACACTGCCGCCTCTGCCCTGGCCGTAATGACCGCTACCTCTAACTATGTGATCCTGGTCACCACCTCCGCCGCTCCTCTCTCGTCGTAGTGACCTCGACCTCCAGCCCCACCGCTCACTCCTCCGCCTCCTCAGCTCGCCCCTTCATCTGCTACTAGTACTCCTCGTAGAGTTGGACCTGCACCCTGAAGGTGTCTCGGTCGCGCTCAGCCTTCGCCAGTGCGTGCCCTTCAGACTCCAGGAGATTTTGGAGGCTGGCGTGCTCGGCCTCCACCGACCGCAGTTGGGCCTCCAACACTACCCGTTTGATCTGGCTGGAGGCCAATTGCTACGCGGTTTCCCAGTAATGGACTGACCAAAAGATGAGGTCTCGAGCCATCGACGTCAGGTTCCTGGCCGACAGGTTGTACAGTTCCCCGTCGATCCTCTAGGAGAGTGTCGCTGAACGCTCCATCAGCCTCAGAGACATCTCCATTAACGTGTAGGCCTCCATTTGATAAACATTCACCCTTGGGGCGTCCTCGACGTAGGGAGCGCTAGTATCGATAGCGGACCACGATGTCTCGCCCCTTTCCGCCCGTTCCTTGGCACGAACCTATGGTCCGTCCCCTGATGGCAGTGAGCGAGCAGGTGGTGGCGGTGGTGGCGGCTGGGTCCCCGAAGGGCCAACTCTAGGGGCTGGAGGAGATTTGAATGGTGGGGGAGGTGGTGTCCGAGCATGTGATAGCTCGGCAGTTGCCTGGGCAGTGATAGTTTTCATCTTCTTCTCTTGGTGACACTGGCAATCCAACGCCACCACTGCTCCGAGGTCGACCCGCCTGCGCTTGTCTCCGGCCATCGGTGAGAGCTCACCCGATGCTTTTGAAGGACTCCTCGGAGCACTGGAAGCTCTCCTCAGACTGACCGCACGAGTGCTCGAACTGACCCTGGACATGGAATGAACTGCTATAGGGGGGACAACAGTGGAAGGTGCAAGCTCTCCACTCGAACCACTCCTAGCAAAGGATGATATGGCAGATGCCCCGACTCAAAGGCCACCTCCAGCTGGGGGCCTGAGATTGCTGTAACTGTTACATGAGCAGCCACAACCTCGACGTGAGCACACGGGCAAGGATCGGACAACAACAATTTTGCCATCTCGAACTACACCTCTGGTGGCATTAGAACCCCTACAACGTGGAAAAAAGAGTTACCCTGAGGACAAAGGAGACGAGGAAGCAACAAGAGCCATACCATGAGGCAATGGGGGGCTCAATCCTAGTTCCCGAAGAACAGCAGGGGTTAGCTATACGTCGGCATCATGAAGGGGGTGACGGAGGATGGCTTTAACCGCCCTGACCTCTTCACTAGTCGGGGCTGGCAAAGTGTCACCCGTGAGAAGCCGGGGGACTTGAACGAAGCCCCAGTCACTAGCCCAACCAGCATCGCCTACCTTCGTCAAGTAGATGAAGCGCTCGGCCCAATGCTTGATGTTTGACACAGTAGAGGAAAAGAATACTATGGATCTATTATTTCAGGCTCGAAGGTAAAAATATGATTGTTTGGTGCCAGGGCATCGCTGAAGGCTATCGAATTGACAGAAGAGGTGGACGGTAGGTGAGACCTCCGCCTGGTTATAGATATATACAAAAGCACAAAGAATGCGCAAAGAATTGGGGGAAAGGTCACCTGGGACCCTACCGTAGAAGTAGAGGACTGACTCCATAAAAGGGTGGATAGGAAGATAGAATCCCGCTCGGAAGGTGTCGATCAAAATGTTAATACTGCTGGGGAAAAAGCACCCCAGGAGCTCCTCGGTGGTGGGGAAGATAATGTCAATGTCAGCTGGAGTCTAGAAGGCCTCCCTAAGGCCATGAACTACCCAATAAGAGATGGGAGGGGAAGGATACCGACACCTGGGGCCAACGCCTGAAGTACTCGAGACACCGACACGGCTATTCTCCTCTTCCGTGGAAGACTCAGGGCTGGATAAGATGACCCTCCTGTGTGGCGCCATGGGGTTCAGAGGGAAGAAGAAGGAAAGGAATCCTTATCATGGCACAAAGTAGATAGGAGAAATGCGAAGGACACCTATGTGAGAGATGAAGAAGATAAATAAACCCCTTCGGAAGCTCTTCCGCCTCTATTTAAAAGCCCGAAAGGCGAAGTGGCCACCTCGGATGGTCACAAAGGCATAGAGCAACTGCCACCGCCAAAGTATGCAGCGGGAAACCCAAGCGGTTGTCGTATCCACTTCTCTAGGCAAAAAAAGGTTATGCTATGATGACGATGACGTCATCTGACACCCCGACAAAGGTTATCTTGCGCGCCAAGAACTACAGCAGGTGAAGGGGGCCACATGCCAGGAAGTCAGACAAATCGAACAGATCCTTCTAGAAATTCTCCCTCAACTAACCCAGAGGAAGTCCCTCCCGGGTCCCGAGCATGCTCGGTGCCCGAGAGTGGGGGGCTAGTGAGGAGGGGAACGCTCCCTAGGCTTAGAAGGGCCCACCGTCGTCAGGCCTAGTACCGGCCTGATATAGTCTGATGCGGGCAAGCTAAGGCGGGCTGAGCCTTGGCCCACATGTCATGGCCCAACTAGGGCCCAAAAAAGCTCCATCGGCCCATTAGAGAAATCATCGTGCACGGTATGAGTGCCGTAACGTTCCCCCAATAGGGCAGATGCCGCCACCGTCACAGCGCTCTCCTCGGAAAGGACTAGGTCACACCCACAACGCTGAGATTCTTGCCATGTGGTCTCTCTTCCGGAATAGGCATGTGCACAACGGACAACTGTGATGACCCAGACTACGGATATCGGGTAAACCCGATACCACTTGGAACCTGCGAAGCCTCCCAAGAGCGGTAAATCTTCAAAGGGATAAAAGGTATGTGTGGAGTACATTGAAGTTCTAGGTAAAGCAGTAAGCAATTAATATTTCAATGATCAGGTTTGCTAAAGTAGCAGAAATAAGATTACATTTTTCAATTAACAATTTAAATTACAGAGTCCAGTCCAAATAAAGACAAGCACAGTCCAACAGAAGAGAAAATGTACTCTCAAGTCGGGAGAAGCCCGACACTGGCAAAGCTGGCAACAACGAACTGACGCAACATGCCACGAACCACGAGGAAGAAGAACGACCACACCTGAAAAGTAGGGGTGAGCCTCGTGTCACTGGCTCAGTAGGGGTCCCACAGATCCCCATTGGAAACAACACAGTAACACGCAAGACAACAACGTTGAACAATAAAGCAGAAGCAGAAGTAATAGTAGTGCTAAACTACAACAGTAAAACTGTAAAAATAGGAGTAAGGACAACTAAGGGAAAGAGTAAAGTCGTATCGAACAGAAACACGGCTGTCGAACGAACCTCGGCTCTCTAAACTACTCCTAACAACAACAGAAAGGTGAACCTCGATCTCACAAAGTCAGGCGTTACCGATCCATCGACAAAGCACTAGCTCCAAAGCGAAAGCCTACAAGAACAGGCAAAAGCCCTAGAAAAGACCTACACGGTCCAAAGGCACAAACATACACAACCTTACCGTCATGTACGCTACATTACACTAACCTCGGGTGAACTTAAGAACATACTACCCAGAAAAGTCACGAAGCACAATGAGTCAGGTGTCATGTGACAGAAGTACCTCCTTACTAGAAGAACTGTCACGCCCCGAGCCTTTATTACAGCAGAAGACTAGCTCGAGGAACGTGAACAGTCGGCATGGTAAGCCTCTTGCAAGCAAGAACGATCAGAGCGCAAGACAATCACACACACAAATACAATTGCACAATATTTACTCAACTTCAACTTATTCCATTAATAATCTCAAATATTCAAATACAATCACTATTTCAACTTTCTTCACCATACTAGACTCAAGAAATAAGAAAATTACATAGACTCAATCTAAACAATGTGGCTTCCTAAGTCTTCACTGTTTCTTTATTCACTCCCGGACTCGCTATTTGAACGTTCTGAATCCGATCCCGACTCACTTCCATCTCCTGACAAGATTGAAAATAGATAATGAGCACACTTGCCCAATAGGTATCTTCGCATCAACATGATTAGCAAAGTTTAAGTAATTAACATTTTAGCTCTAAAGAATAAGGTAAAATCATGTGAAATGCGGTAAATCACTTGAACAAAATAAGTAACATAATAGCACGATAAGATCACGATGAGAAAGGATAAGCGAACAAGATCGAGTTGAATATAACAAGAATATAATTTGGCCATTCACGAATACGAATATGCTTGCATGCATCAAGAACGCACTTTCACTTTCACTTTTTACTTTCATAACCATAAAGGTTATGCACTAGAATGTCATGTAACTAGCATGTAGCAATTCAATCAAGAGAGAGTCTTGCAAGAGTTCTGTAGATTTTCACTTATTTATAAAGAAAGTACTCACAGCGCAATGCGACACCAGTAGCATCATATCCCATGGTTTATAATAGTATGTTTCCGGTAATCAGCCGAGGGGACTAGCATACAGCCCTTGAACACAATCAGTACTCGAACCGCATCTTCACGTATAAATCAAGCTACTTCCATGTTTCAAATAATAAAATATGGCCAGTAATATAACAAGTTCAATAAGTTCATGGTAACAATAATTCAATGAATGAACGTTTCAATTAAGAACATGAGAGATCAAGAATGACTTAAAACAAGGTTATGCTCTTGGAAACAATTCGACAGCATAACAGTATATTCCTTATCATCCATAGTTTAAAATTAAGTATTTTGAACAATATGACAAGTGCTAGACCATCAATAATCCATCTAGGAACTTTGGAATATCAACCCTTAGGTCAAACCTCGGGTTAAAACACTCAAGAACTGTGACGGTCAATCAATGGGCCGTTACATGATCGTGATGCTCTATCATTGATCCGTTAGAATGGCTGAATCCAGAAATAAATAAAACAGACTCAATAAATGTGACGGTCATATGTTAGGCCGTTAGATGAGCATGACGGTCTAATATGGATCCGTTACATATTTAGAACCAGAAACTTCGATAGTGCTTTCTAACAATTGGGCTTTCATGGTACAACCAACTCGGCGTCCTAGTGGGAATCCCAGGCTCGCGGAGAATTACGGAGGCCTTGAAACCAGATTTCCTAGTCCATTGGAAGGAATATCCAATAGAGAGGTCCTCAAGTTCAAAAATATATTCCTATAGTGCAAAGTGTGAACTAATGGTCATATACCGGAATATATGCCATGTACTTAAAGTAATGACTCTATAAAAGAGAAAAGAATGTGTAACGATGTGGAACCATGATAAAGCTTCGTCAATACAATACTAAAAATCATAGTTTAAATTCAAAACTATAGAGTTTAGGCAATGAAATTAGCATAACTTAAAATAACTCAATATGCTTTAACATGTAATTTCCTATCAAGAATCAATTAATAAACCCAGGGTCATGAAAACAGGTCAAAACTTAGGTAACTAGGCTTATTTATAAGTAAGTTTGACTGTCCTCAGTCTTGTCTTGGGTTGACAGAAAACAACACTCTGACGGTCTAAGACAGACGCGTTATACATATGTGACGGTTTATCGTGGGACCGTTACAGTATTGTGACGCACTGACTTTGGTCCGTCAGAGACAACAGAGAAATTTAAACACAACAGAGGGTGTGACGGCTGATCGTAAGGCCGTTATAATAATGTGACGGTCTTACCTTAATCCGTCAGAGCTTCTGCTGACAGGATATAGAAGGTAAAAGACTGAAAATATGTCATGGCTGTACATCAAAATACTTAGAATATTCCAGTCATGAGAAACGAAATATAGAGGCTATCTAGATGCATAGGTTGCAATGAATTGAACAAGATAATATCTTTTATCTTTTATTAAGGCTCAAGACATGCATGTATGAATAGGTCAAACTAAAACATGAATTCATGGTCTAGAATGCATGAAATCAATCAAAATCAGAGGGCTTTTATCCCTAACATGATGTTCTTGTCATTCATGAGATGACCTACCTCTTTTCTGGGCTTTAAAATTCGAATTTGGGACTGCAAGATACGCCCTAGTTTTTCTCTTCCTGTGGTTTCTCAACAACTTCACGTCGCTCTAACTCCTCAGTCTCTTGACCTAAAGACGTGAAATTTGGAGGGTAAGAAGGTGAAACTCAAAGGAACAAAAAGTTCTAAATAACTCAACTCTAATTACCTCGTTTAGATGCCCAAATTTCCTAATCTTCAGTGGACTTTCGCTCAGTTTCCTAGGTTGCTATGGTCGAACCAGCCACTTTGGAAGCATCTAACTCCTGGTGTACTTGATCTCCTAGCACGAAATTTTGAGAGCTATTAGTCTAAAGTATTATAAATGAAAACTTCTAAAGAACTTACCCGAAATTATGACTCTTTACCTTGATTCCACGCGAGCCAAAGTAGGGGTCGCGTAGGTCAAAACTAGGGTCTATTTATAGGGTTTTGACTAGGGTTTGAGGATTAGATCTATTCTAGAGTCCTTGTTAAATCTTAGATCGACTTCTAAGAGTCCTTAACACCTCTACTAGTCTTCCCATCTCGATCCCTAAGAGATAAACTAGTAAAGATCTAATCTTTTTACTTGTTCTACCATTCACGGAACTAACAGAGCGTAACGGTCGAAGGTAGGCGCGTTACGTGACTGTGGCGGTCGCATGATAGACCGCTACATCCCATGTGCACAGAATTCAATAAAATTCAAACTCTTTTATTTGTTTATCCATATAATTATCTAATAAATGAGTATTTATCCTTAAAATCCGTGAATAGGTTAAATAACTTTCTAGAATATGGGTCAAACTAAATGGGCTTGGTCCTTAAACCTATTGGACTTCATTTAAATAGGCTAGGTTAATTGTTTACCAAAATTGGGCCTTAATAATGATTCATTTAACCCAATATTTATTTATTAATCCATTTTGGGTCTTTAAAATTTCTAGAAAATACTTAAATATACCAGAAATAATTTATAAAAATTCTGGGGCTTTACACCCTCCCCCACTTAAGAGAATTTGGTCCCCAAATTCATAATATGAGTTTTTACGGAGAGTGTTCGTATTTTAATAAAAAAAATTAACATGAGTTAAGAGGGTACCTTTAACCATTTCACCTTCCTCGTCTAGAGTGGCATTTAATCGACCTCGCTTCCCGCGTCCGTCGTTATCCCTTGAAGATTGTTCATTTATGAGAGGACATATGGGCAAGCGATGTTCCCGACTTCCACATTTGAGACAAGCGCCGAGACGTTTCCAGCATTCTTCTACCGAGTGCCCAAATTTTTCACAAAATGAGCAAGTCGTGGAGACTTGCATTCTCTTTTCTTCTTTAACTTTCTTATTCTTTCCAGTTCCATTTCCATTTCTTTTTCTGTTACCGTTCCCATCACGGGACCTCTTAACGTGACGGTTTTTATCCTCATCCACTTCTTTCTCTTCTTGCCTATCATGTTTTTGGCTTGACCTTTCTCCTCGGAGCCTTTCTACCTTCTCCATGGTTCTTTCACATAGATGCGCTCTTTGAACCATCTCGGTATAGGTGTGGATATTCTGAGTTCCAAGTTGTTGGATAAATCCGGGTCTTAAACCATCCATAAATCGGTTGGCTTTCAATAAATCTGTGCTTACCAAGTGAGGAGCATAAGGTGCTAGTCGAGAGAATTGTAATTCATACTCTGCCACAGACATCGTGCCTTGTTTTAAGGAGGCAAATTCCATAGCCTTCCTCTCCTTCACATGCTCGGAGAAGTACTTGGCTTGGAAAAGTGTAAGAAAACCCTCCCATGTATGAGGTGCATCTGCAGGTGGCGCCGGAATAGATTTCCACCATGTACGAGCATCCTTGTTGAGTTGGAACGTGGCAAGTCGAACTTTCTCCTGGTCGGTGCATTGCATGACATCGAATATTCGATTCATCTCATCGATCCAATTTTCCACTTCATCTGGGTTAGAAGATCCAGAGAATCGTTGGGGATTTAAACTTCGGAAATTGACGTGTAAGTTCCCCGCGCCAGCCCTTCCACCAGCTTAGGCCACTATGTATAGGGCTTGGGTAAGTCCCGCAACAGTTTGCTGCATCTCGTCCCAGTTCACACGATGAGCCATTGAGAATCAAGGTACCTGAGAATCATGGATATTTTAGTTATTTAGAGTCGGGAAGATTTACCCTAAGATAATATCTATATAACTATCTCATCCCGGGTTCTACCCAATTCTCACATGGGTGATGAATTTCCTCCTTAGTTTATAGGTATGGGTCCTAAAACCTTAGACTTATCTAATGACATGACTCTTTCCCCTTAAGTCCTGAGACTTAGGCTCTGATACCAACTTAACTGTCATGCCCCGAGCCTTTATTACAGCGAAAGACTAGCTCGAGGAACGTGAACAGTCGGCATGGTAAGCCTCTTGCAAGCAAGAACGATTAGAGCGCAAGACAATCACACACACAAATGCAATTGCACAATATTTACTCAACTTCAACTTATTTCATTAATAATCAATTCAAATATTCAAATACAATCACTATTTCAACTTTATTCACCATACTAGACTCAAGAAATAAGAAAATTACATAGACTCAATCTAAATAATGTAGACTTCCTAAGTCTTCACTCATTCTTCATTCACTCTCAGACCCGCTATTTGAACGTTCTAAATCCGATCCCCACTCACTTCCATCTCCTGAAAAGATTAAAAATAGGTAATGAGCACACTTGCCTATAGGTATCTTCGCATCAACATGATTAGCAAAGTTTAAGTAATTAACATTTTAGCTCTAAAGAATAAGGTAAAATCATGTGAAATGTGGTAAATCACTTGAACAAAACAAGTAACATAATAGTACGATAAGATCACGATGAGAAAGGATAAGCGAACAAGATCGAGTTGAATATAACAAGAATGTAATTTGGCCTTTCACGAATACGAATATGCTTGCATGCATCAAGAACGCACTTTCACTTTCACTTTTCACTTTCATAACCATAAAGGTTATGCACTAGAGTGTCATGTAACGAGCATGTATCAATTCAATCAAGAGAGAGTCTTGCAAGAGTTCCGTGGATTTTCACTTATTTATAAAGAAAGTACTCCCAGTGCAATGCGACGCCAGTAGCATCATACCCCATAGTTTATAATAGTATGTTTCCGACAATCAGCTGAGGGGACTAGTATAGAGCCCTTGAACACAATCAGTGCTCGAACCGCATCTTCACATATAAATCAAGCTACTTCCACGTTTCAAGCAATAAAATATGGACAGTAATATAACAAGTTCAATAAGTTTATGATAACAATAATTCAATGAATGAACGCTTCAATTAAGAACATGAGAGATCAAGAATGACTTAAAACAAGGTTATGCTCTTGGAAACAATTCGACAGCATAACAATATATTCCTTATCTTCCATAGTTTAAAATTAAGTATTTTGAACAATATGACAAGTGCTAGACGATCAATAATCCATCTAGGAACTTTAGAATATCAACCCTTAGGTCAAACCTCGGGTTAAAACACTCAAGAACTGTGACGGTCAATCAATGGGCCGTTACATGATCGTGACGGTCTATCATTGATCCGTTAGAATGGCTGAATCCAGAAATAAATAAAACAGACTCAGTAAATGTGACGGTCATATGTTAGGCCGTTAGATGAGCATGACGGTCTAATATGGATCCGTTACATATTTAGAACCAGAAACTTCGATAGTGCTGCCTAACAATTGGGCTTTCATGGTACAACCAACTCGGCGTCCTAGTGGGAATCCCAGGCTCGCGGAGAATTACGGAGGCCTTGAAACCAGATTTCCTAGTCCATTGGAAGGAATATCCAATAGAGAGGTCCTCAAGTTCAAGAATATGTTCCTATAGTGCAAAGTGTGAACTAATGGTCATATATCGGAATATATGCCATGTACTTAAAGAAATGACTCTATAAAAGAGAAAATAATGTGTAACGATGTGGAACCATGATAAAGCTTCGTCAATACAATACTAAAAATCATAGTTTAAATTCAAAACTATAGAGTTTAGGCAATGAAATTAGCGTAACTTAAAATAACTCAAGATGCTTTAACATGCAATTTCCTATCAAGAATCAATTAATAAACCCAGGGTCCTGAAAACAGGTCAAAACTTAGGTAACTAGGCTTATTTATAAGTAAGTTTGACTGTCCTCAGTCTTGTCTTGGGTTGACAGAAAACAGCACTCTAACGATCTAAGACAGACACGTTATACATATGTGACGGTTTATCGTGGGACCGTTACAGTATTGTGACGCACTGACTTTGGTCCGTCAGAGATAACAGAGAAATTTAAACATAACAGAGGGTGTGACGGCTGATCGTAAGGCCGTTACAATAATGTGACGGTCTTACCTTAATCCGTCAGAGCCTCTGCTGACAGGATATATAAGGTAAAAGACTGAAAATATGTCATGGCTGGACATCAAAATACTTAGAATATTCCAGTCATGAGAAACGAAATATAGAGGCTATCTAGATGCATAGGTTGCAATGAATTGAACAAGATAATATCTTTTATCTTTTATTAAGGCTCAAGACATGCATGTATGAATAGGTCAAATTTAAACATGAATTCATGGTCTAGAATGCATGAAATCAATCAAAATCAGAGGGCTTTTATCCCTAACATGATGTTCTTGCCATTCATGAGATGACCTATCTCTATTCTGGGCTTTAAAATTCGAATTTGGGACTGCAAGATACGCCCTAGTTTTTCTCTTCCTGTGGTTTCTCAACAACTTCACGTCGCTCTAACTCCTCAGTCTCTTGACCTAAAGACGTGAAATTTGGAGGGTAAGAAGGTGAAACTCAAAGGAACAAAAAGTTCTAAATAACTCAACTCTAATTACCTCGTTTAGATGCCCAAATTTCCTAATCTTCAGTGGACTTTCGCTCAGTTTCCTAGGTTGCTATGGTCGAACCAGCCACTTTGGAAGCATCTAACTCCTGGTGTACTTGATCTCCTAGCACGAAATTTTGAGAGCTATTAGTCTAAAGTATTATAAATGAAAACTTCTAAAGAACTTACCCGAAATTATGACTCCTTACTTTGATTCCACGCGAGCCAAAGTAGGGGTCGCGTAGGTCAAAACTAGGGTCTATTTATAGGGTTTTGACTAAGGTTTGAGGATTAGATCGATTCTAGAGTCCTTGTTAAAGCTTAGATCGACTTCTAAGAGTCCTTAACACCTCTACTAGTCTTCCCATCTCGATCCCTAAGAGATAAACTAGTAAAAATCTAATCTTTTTACTTGTTCTTCCATCCACGGAACTAACAGAGCGTAACGGTCGAAGGTAGGCGCGTTACCTGACTGTGGCGGTCGCACGATAGACCGTTACATCTCATGTGCATAGAATTCAATAAAATTCAAACTCTTTTGTTTGTTTATCCATATAATTATCTAATAAATGAGTATTTATCCTTAAAATCCGTGAATATGTTAAATAACTTTCTAGAATATGGCTCAAACTTAATGGGCTTGGTCCTTAAACCTATTGGACTTCATTTAAATAGGCTAGGTTAATTGTTTACCAAAATTGGGCCATAATAATGATTCATTTAACCCAATATTTTTTTATTAATCTATTTTCGGTCTTTAAAATTTCTAGAAAATACTTAAATATACCAAAAATAATTTATAAAAATTCTGGGGCTTTACAAGAACAACCAGATGTGTCCACTGACGTCTTACACTGCACCACAAGTATCTCTCGCACGCCTAGAACGGCGGTAACTGAGATACTCACAGGACCAAGTACCAGGAACAATAGTAACGAGTGATTAGTCAGGGTTACGCCCGTCGACGCTCATCCAAATGCCCCTAACCACGTGTTCACACACAAGCTCAATGCCGTGAGCCAGTCCTCTAGCTAGTTTTCCCCCCCAGTAGGACGCTACCGCAAAGCAAGGGGACCCACAGAAACTAGCCTAAAAACTGTATGTCGGGAACTCGCCTCGCCACCACTCCCAGATGGGCTGACACATATGAAAGTGTCATCAGGCTACGACTAGTGGAGGCTCACTAGACATCGAGACTCCGAAACATTAGTGCTAAAGTACGGACAGGCTAAGCACGCACTATCACACGTACTACGAAGCACAAGCACAAGGCAACACACAAGACTGCCGCCAGACTCAGGACAAACAACTAGACATGCTGACACAATGATCCTTGAGTCACAAGACTCGGGTCAAGATCGTCGCACATCACAGCAACACGTTGTTAATTAGCCTAGTCCTTAAGCCAAAATCACGATAAAACACATTAACGATGAGTCCTCGGCCATCAAGCCACACAACAGACTCACACTTCCATATAAGACGAAAGACGAAACATGAGGGATAACCAAAAGCCCTCAAACCACATGGACCCACAAACCGAGGCAAGACAGCACCTAAAGGTGTCCACAACCATGTTTCAATCCACGCAGGACCACCGAGACATTCACGAGGTCACACGTCAACCATTGGATCACACCAGGTTGACCAGAAACCAATCATGACTGTGAAGCAGTACGGAACACTACTCGATATAATGGCACTCCCGGCCACCCTACAATCTGGTCACAGTCCTCATAGGATATCCAAGACATCCACGGGACTACGGGCAAACCACAGGGTTAAGCCGAGATAATTGGAGGCCAAAACGATGGGAAAATAGAACTCTGGGAAGGAAATGGTCACGTACCTGACCGCTAGGCAAATCAAGCGGTCAGCCAAAGGGTCGCCACCCTCACACAGAGAACTTAGACACTTGGCGGTCATAGAAGGGCCACACCAAGACAAAAATGATCTATACATGGGCCGTCTCACTGAGTTAAGCGGTCAAGGATATGGCCGCTTCACTCAGAAGACTCAATGAATAAAACTACTGAAGCATAGGGGTATGCGGTCTATCTGAGGCCGCTACTTGCACAAGGCGATCTCCTCAGGGCCGCAAGGTGACTGTAGCGGTCATATACCTGGCCGCTTAACCCAGTCAACCCCCGAACTGACTTAACCAGTCAAACCACTAAACGGTCTACCTAGAACCGTTTCACATAGCTTGGCGGTCTCCCCAAGGGCCGCCAAGGACACCATGCGGTCGGAGCTAGACCGCTAGCCCGAACCGACTTAAAACCGTTGACCAAATTCTAACGAAGCTTAGCGGTCATCCACGAACCGCCACAGCCAGCCTTGCGCCCTATCGCACGACTGCTTAGCCAAACCGACAGATCACACAGCCAAGCGGTCTCCAATGGACCGCTTAGGATATAGAAACGGTCTCTGGAAGTACCACCAAGCCAACATGGCGAGAAAATCGTAAAAATGCCCAAAACCCAATTTTTCTACGCCCCAATCGCATCTAAACGACGGGGAAACAACCCTAATGACCATATCATCCTTCCACAAGTCGGAAGGGGTCAAACTGACGCTAAAATGATAAGAAACTGGCGATTCTAATGAATTGATCCAAAGTGCATCACGTGTGTTCCCGAGCTCATACCGGTCCCAAATGAGAATCGATTGCAACAGAAATGGCAGGAACGAAAAGCTATGCCAGGGGTTCGAATGAAACTAACTAGGCAAGAAACCGTCGCTGGGAAAGGTGAACTCGTCTCACCCCCCCCCCCCCCCCGAAGCATGCTTTCACCCTAAAGCTGGAAAACTCGCTTGTTCTCGCATGGATTAGCTCGTAATCGCGAGGAAACGCAGAACAAGAGCAGGGTATCCATCTCCTTACCTCCACCGAAGTTCTCGCGCGCCGAAGCGACTAAACCAAGCCGAAAATGATCACACGAACCACCCACGTCGACTTTGAATCCACGAACGGGATCGCGCCAACCGCGCCTCGAATCTCGTGCCATCACGTGTCACAACAGCTCCACGACGTTCCTGTCTCGCCCACCTTGCCACAGTCGCGCGCCCCGCTGTGAGAGGAGAAGAGAGGAGAGAGAATAGGGAGAGAGAGTGAACGTGAGAAATGAGAGAGAGGAGAGAGGTGAAGAAAGAAATAGGAAAAGGAAATTAGGAATTTCCTAATTTTCGTGAAATCCGATTTTCGCCAAAAAATTCACTAATTCAAAAAAATACAGAAAAATAGTCTACGTAATCCTCGGAAGGAGCATAACGCAACTGTAGCGTCCTCGAGTCGATGAACTCAACAGTAAACTCACCACAGAGCTCCATAACTTGTACGAGAGAAAAACTCACGTGGATCGTAAAACACAATTCAGGACCCACAAAAGCGATCCGAAAGCTCTCAGATACAGATCCGAAAGACCCAGGGCATTATAGCCTCCCCTCCTTAGAAAATTTCGTCCTTGAAATTAAAGGAGCTAACAAGAAGAAGCAGGGAAGAACAACCCCAAACACTGGCCACGCTCTCCAAGCATCAACCAAACCTCAAAACACAAAGCACGATAACACGATTATCGAAAAATACCGTTCATAGGGACACTGCCAGACCATAATCACAAGCACAGGCTCTGGATCTCAAGACACATCGATCCACAAAATGAGCATGGCACACAAGTGAACACACGTTTGACACCTCCGAAACACCATGGCATTATCGCTTACGTCTCACAGAGAAAGGAGACACGACCCATGCCACGAAATAGCTACCGATAAATCACACGGCAGACACAACAAGCATCAGTTTAAACAAGAAAATATAGTCCTCTCAGCTGACTACTCCAAATCATCAACTTCTGTGCCAAGAACAACAACGAAATCTGGCACACGGAACGCCAACGACAGCACTGGACCACAAGCACAATCAAGTCAGTCCTCACTCAGACATTACATCTGATTCGAGTCGCATGCCAACTCTACCATGACAGAATAGTACAACAAAACCAACCAACAAAACCTCGGTCCACACAATGCCAAATCAGACTCACAGGGAACTCCTCCCAAGCTGAACATAACCACCACTACTAACAACAACCACAACAACACCTGCAGAATTCCGGCTCCGTTCTCAACACAGAACCACGTGACACGACTACAAGCTGGGTCACATCAAGGTACAATTATAGCTAAACACACGGCTAAGATATACAAGCCACACTACGAGCAACTCACCAACAAGGACCCACAACAATAAGAACAATCTCGGAGAACGCATCTCTAGGACCACGATCACGTTCTGAGAGCACAACACCCAAGAAAAATACAGAAGAAGAAAAGGGTACTCGACCAGCATAATCACCGACACATTCCCCAAATACTCGCACATGCAAGTGCCAATAGTCAGAATATATCCGAACAATGGCAAAGCAATTCACAACATCAAGGCACATATAGCCAAGCATCGAGGAAAACAAACCTCTCAGCTGGCCAGAATCTCCCAGCCAAACAATCCTTGACCTGTGGGTTAAGCCCACATGCTTCCGCTGCGCACTCATACAACGCACATAGGCATCAAGAACAACTCGGCATCCGCATCTCAGCACAACATGGCGCCATCGCAATTCACAAATTGCAATATAACATGCCTCGAGTATCGATCTTGCAAACAGCGGATCATAAATCGCCAAAGTGCAAACCAAGAAGAGCACCAGCTTCAGCACAAAGCACAAAGAACATATGTCTCAGCTTATTCTTACATTTTGAAACAATTACTAAACCTTCACAGCACAACAGCCGCCAACACGGCACGTCGGACATGGTGCACAATGGCCCCTAAACACACATTGGGTCCAAAGCCAAGCAACCGTCGAACAAGAATAGATCAGGCTCAGAACTAACAATGTCCATACTTAAGCAGACATAGGACAAAGGCCTCACTAAGACAACACTTCCAAAGCTTACCTCGAAAAGACACCACCAGACAAGATGAGAAGAATCAAGCTCGACTAACAGTAGCTCACCAAGAAGGAAATTCCTAGGTTCGCCCGAGCATTCTCTTAATCAAGGCATCTAATCGACCACTTCGACACAAGCTTAACACCTCATGGGCTAAACAAACTCGAGCTGGGACGACCAAAACAACATAAAAATGTGTACGGCCATCTCACCAATGATGAAGTCACCAGCCACCTGAACAACACCACAGAAAAAATATCGAACACTACACCACAGATTCACGCCAGCCGGTGAACTCTTCCAAGCGTAGCACAACTGAGACAAACACCATGACAAAAGAAGAATACTCCGTCACATCTTGACGAGAGCAAAACCATCTCGCACAGTGTCAACATAGCACGAACAAGACCACACGCGAAAGCAAAGCGATAAACAATCGCAAAACTAATGCCAGCTGCCGACTGTACTGGACCTTAAGGACTCTGAGTACTGCAATATCTCGAATTTTCATGTACTTTCACACAACTAGCTCTGATACCAACTGTGACGACCCAGACTCCAGATACCGGGTAAATCGATACCACTTGGAACCTGCGAAGTCTCCCAAGAGCAGTAAAGCTCCAAAGGGATAAAAGGTGTGTGTAGAGTACATTGAAGTTCCAGGTAAAGCAGTAAGCAATTAATATTTCAATGATCAGGTTTGCTAAAGTAGCAAAAATAAGATTATATTTTTCAATTAACAATTTAAATTACAGAGTCCAGTCTAAATAAAGACAAGCACAGTCCAACAGAAGAGAAAACATACTCTCAAGTCCGGGGAAGCCCGACACTGGCAAAGCTGACAATAACGAACTGACGCACCGCGCCACGAACCACGAGGAAGAAGAATGACCACACCTGAAAAGTAGGGGTGAGCCTCGTGTCACTGGCTTAGTAGGGGTCCCGCAGATCCCCACTGGAAACAACACAGTAACACGCAAGACAACAACGCTGAACAGTAAAGCAGGAGCAGAAGTAACAGCAGTGCTAAACTACAGCAGTAAAACTATAAAAATAGGAGTAAGGACAACTAAGGGAAAGAGTAAAGCCGTACCGAATAGAAACACGGCTGCCGAACGAACCTCGGCTCTCTAAACTACTCCTAATAACAACAAAAAGGTGAACTCCGATCTCACAAAGTCGGGCGTTACTGATCCGTCGACAAAGCACTAGCTCCAAAGCGAAAGCTTATAAGAACATGCAAAAGCCCTAGAAAAGACCTACACAGTCCAAAGGCACAAACATACACAACCTTACCGTCGTGTACGCTACATTACACTGACCACGGGTGAATCCAAGAACAGACTACCCGGAAAAGTCACGAAGCACAATGAGTCAGGTGTCATGTGACAGAAGTACCTCCTCACTAGAAGAACAACCAGATGCGTCCACTGACGTCTTACATTGCGTCACAAGTATCTCCCACATGCTTGGAATGGTGGTAACTGAGATACTCACAGGACCAAGTACCAGGAACAACAGTAACGAGTGACTAGTCAGGCTTACGCCCGTCGGCGCTCGTCCAAATGCCCCTAACCACGTGTGTACACACAAGCTCAATGCCTTGAGCCAGGTCTCTAGCTAGTTTTCCCCCCCAGTAGGACGCTACCGCAAAGCAAGGGGGCCCACGGAAACTAGCCTAAAAATCGTATGTCGGGAACTCGCCTTGCCACCACTCCCAGGTGGCCCGACACACAGGAAAGTATCGTCACGCTACGACTAGTGGAGGCTCACTAGACACCGAGACTCCGAAACATCAGTGCAGAAGTACGGACAGGCTAAGCACGTACTATCGCACGTACTACGAAGCACAAGCACAAAGCAGCACACAAGACTGCCGCCAGACTCAGGACAAACAACTAGACCTACTGACACAATGATCCTTGAGTTACAAGACTCAGGTCGAGATCGTCGCACATCACAGCAACACGCAGTTAATCAGCCTAGTCTCTAAGCTAAAATCACGATAAAACACATTAACGATGAGTCCTCGGCCATCAAGCCACACAACAGACTCACACTTCCGTATAACACGAAAGACGGAACATGAGGGATAACCAAAAGCCCTCAAACCACATGGACACATAAACCAAGGCAGGACAACACCTCAAGGTGTCCAAAACTATGTCTCAATCCACGCAAGACCACCGAGACATTCACGAGGTCACACGTCAACCATTGGATCACACTGAGTTGACCAGAAACCAATCATGACTGTGAAGCAGTACGAAACACTACTCGATATAATGGCACTCTCGGCCACCCTACAATCTGGTCACAGTCCTCATAGGATATCCAAGACATCCACGGGACTACGGGCAAACCACAGGGTTAAGACGAGACAATTGGAGGCCAAAACGATGGGAAAATAGAACTCTAGGAAGGAAACGGTCACGTACCTGACCGCTAGGCAAATCAAGCAGTCAACCAAAGGGCCGCCACCCTCACACAGAGAACACAGACACTTGGCGGTCATAAAAAGGCCACACCAAGACAAAAACGGTCTATACATGGGCCGTCTCACTGAGTTAAGCGGTCAAGGATATGGCCGCTTCACTCAGAAGGCTCAATGAATAAAACTACCAAAGCATAGGGGTATGTGGTCTATCTGAGGCCGCTACTTGCACAAGGCGATCTCCTCAGGGCCGCAAGGTGACTGTAGCGGTCATATACCTGGCCGCTTAACCCAGTCAACCCCCGAACTGACTTAACCAGTCAAACCACTAAACGGTCTACCAAGAACCGTTTCACAGAGCTTGGCGGTCTCCCCAAGGGCCGCCAAGGACACCATGCGGTCGGAGCTAGACCGCTAGCCCGAACCGACTTAAAACCGTTGACCAAATTCTAACGAAGCTTAGCGGTCGTCCACGAACCGCCACAGCCAGCCTTGCGCCCTATCGCACGACTGCTTAGCCAAACCGACAGATCACACAGCCAAGCGGTCTCCAATGGACCGCTTAGGATATAGAAACGGTCTCTGGAAGTACCACCAAGCCAACATGGCGAGAAAACCGTAAAAATGCCCAAAACCCAATTTTTCTACTCCCCAATCGCGTCTAAACGACGGGGAAACAACCCTAATGACCATATCATCCTTCCACAAGCCGAAAGGGGTCAAACTGACGCTAAAATGATAAGAAACGGGCAATTCTAACGAATTGACCCAAAGTGCGTCACGTGGGTTCCCGAGCTCATACCGGTCCCAAATGACAACTGATTGCAACAGAAATGGCGGGAACGAAAAGCTAACATGCCAGGGGTTCGAATGAAACTAACTAGGCAAGAAATCATCGCCGGAAAAGGTGAACTCGTCTCACACCCCCCGAAGCATGCTTTAGCCCTAAAGTTGGAAAACTCGCTCGTTCTCGCATGGATTAGCTCGTAATCGCGAGGAAACCTAGAACATGAGCAGGGTATCCATCTCCTTACCTCCACCGAAGTTCTCGCGCGCCGAAGCGACTAAAACAAGCCGAAAATGATCACACGAACCACCCACATTGACTTTGAATCCACGAACGGGATCGCGCCAACCATGCGTCGATTCTCGCACCATCACGCGTCACAATAGCTCCACGACGTTCCTGCCTCGCCCACCTTGCCACGGTCACGCGCCCCATTGTGAGAGGAGAAGAGAGGCGAGAGAATGGAGAGAGAGAGTGAACGTGAGAAATGAGAGAGAAGAGAGAGGGTGAAGAAAGAAATAGGAAAAGGAAATTAGGAATTTCCTAATTTCCGTGAAATCCGATTTTCGCCCAAAAATTCATTAATTCAAAAAAATACAGAAAAATAGTCTACGCAATCCTCGGAAGGAGCATAACGCAACTGTAGCGTCCTCGAGTCGATGAACTCAACAGTAAACTCACCATAAGAGAGAAAAATCCACGTGGATCGTAAAACACAACTCAGGACCTACAAGAACGATCCGAAAGCTCTCCGATACAGATCCGAAAGACCCAGGACATTACAACAACTCTCCCTAAGATCAAGGAGGCGTTACTTCACGACCCACGCCCTTTCCCAGTTGGGGAACAGACGGCCACCGCTAGGACAACCCATATAAATAGGTCCCCCATCGGACCTAGGACAAGGAGGGACACACATATAGAGACAGAGACACACAGAGAGAGAAGAGGCCTTCACCCACTGTTCCGAGCACTCCCTAAGCTCTCCGAGCACTCCGGGAGCTTTCACTCGTACACACGGACTTGTCCACTCCACTCTTAAGTTCTCCTGCCTCTCGCCCTCTTATAGTTATCTCTTAAGGACGTCTCTAACTTAAGCATCAGAGGGTTGTCCCCTGGGGTCACACCTAGGGTTCCTTTTGGCGTCTTTTTTTTAATATTCGTAAGCTCTTATGGGTGACCGATTACTCTTTCTCAACAAATAAATTTAAAAGTGTGGTACAATAATTAAAAATTACTTTCTTATCTCTCCACCCCCTATCCAAGACGGGCTCGAGGATAGAGGCAAGTGCCTCGAATCTTCTGTCTATTGTTTGACGTGGATGTCTTGAACTTTACAAAATTGCGGATTTATCCCATTCCCATTCGTGTGAAACATGGGGACAAGCACCATCTGCAGAAAACAACAGTATTCATGTCAGGGTAGTTGGATCTAATGCAAAATATTGTAAAACATCAACTGTGAGAATAGAGATTTAAAATTAGCACAAAATTAAACAATCTTGGTTTCGAAATCATTAAGTTTAAAAATTCTGTTGTCAGTAAATTTGGACTGAAAAATAAAAACTGTTTAAAAATTGCTATAGATTGATAAGACTCTGTAGCCTAATAACTTAAAAAATTCTAAATATGAAATATGGTATATAAAATATAACACTTTAAATATGAAGAAAAGAATATTTTATAGCAATTTATAGCACAGAAATCAGCAACTCAAACATGGCTGCTGAAATGGCAATATCAAGGAAGACTTTCGTAATTTCTTCTCATAAGAGGGGCAAAAGTTCCAGTCTCTCTTATCCGCTAAACTACCAAAGCCCCCTAAACCCATGGCCGGTGGGGAGACGAACACCCCGAGACCTGCCACCGATGCAGGCGCCTTCTTCCACTTCCAGATGCGCACAAGTTGCAAGTAACAACGCGTAGTATCCCCTCTTCCTGGCCATTTCGTCTTCAAAGTTGGGTTCTTTGGCGCTCTCCACATCGGAAGGAGCTGGACCAAATCTCAGGTGGATTCCCCCCCCCCTTCCACCTTCTCCCTGCTGCCGCTTCGAAGTGTGGAGTCGCAGTGGAGGGGCGTTGCCGTGGGCTTGCTTCTTCGTCACTTGGCAGTTTGGACTGCTGTGCTTTTATTCATCTCCTGAATCCTTAATGGGTTGGAGTGTTCGACTGCCTGGAACTCTGAGTGGGTCATCTGAAGCGTTCCCCACAATGACGTCGCTTGTCTTCACTCCGCCTCTTCCTCTGCTCAGGTTCTATCTGCTGCTTAGAATTTCCCTGTTTTACTTGTTTTTTGCTTGTCTTTTTAGGCACAAAGTTTCAATTTTTTTGATTCCCTCCTATCCGTAACGGGGAAGAATAGATAGAGGAATGTGAGGGAGCTGAAACTAGCGAGCGCTCTTTATATGTTGTACACTATGTTGTTTGCGGCATAACTACAGGAAAGATGTTTCACAAGAGCACGTCTTGAGGTAGCAGTAAAAGTGAAACATGACGTGCAAAGTTATGAGTGACGCATAAGACGTAGCTTAGAACTGGAGCTGATGAAGGACACTTTTTACTGGATCAATAGAGAAGGTTCTGTCCTGTGGTAATGACCAGGCGTAAGGCGTCAACATGTTTTTGAGAGGTAAACGGCAGTTTGGGTTTGGAGTTGTCTCCAATTTGTTAAGGGAGAAGAAGATGTGGACTTAAATTGATGACAAATGAGCTCATAAATCTCCAGGTGTGACTGAGGCTATGTCTGGTGGATGAATAAACTGATTGAAAACCAGCTTAGACTTAAATTTTGATGCTCGTATTATTGGCATCCGGTGCTCCGAGCAGAACATATTCTGAATCCCTTCTCTTCAATCAACTTCAGATTTTTTGTGCCTTAAAGGTCAAAAACTTCTGAACTGAAGCATCACCTTTTGCTTGCCATGAGTCACATTCTTTGAGATCAGGACATCCCTACTTGGTCTCCAAATGTAAAAACAATTCTGTTGTCATGGAGAAAATAAAACGTCCTCGCAGTCAGGTACACGTGACTGAATTGATATTGTTACTCAATTTGGCTTTGAGTTGGTCTCTATGTGTATATATTTGTTGTTAGCGAGAAGAGGGAAAAGCAACTAATGATTAGGCATTGGAACGAGTTTCTTGGCGGGGCCAGTATCCTTCTGGATTGACCAAGTCTTTGGAATGGTTTCATAAAAATATAAGTTGCAAATTGCCTCGTATGCCAGAAGGAAAGAAGATTTTAGACTATGCAGCCTAGAGTATTTGTCCAATTCTATCGTTGAATGTGTATTAAACTCTCATTCCATAAAAATGAACAAAATTTTCTTGCTTCCAAATCACACAAGATGCCATAGGCAGCCTTCATGCCTGAATATGAGTTTTCTATGGGAATTGAATGAAGACAAATGATTAACGTGTGAAGGTCAATATCTGAGTCATCTGTTACTATGAATTCTATTTGTTTTAGGTTGAATATTATACATTGGTTGTACAACATATGAAAAATCATGAATTCTTCATTTCAATGTCTTCATCCATTGCAGAAAATGACTTAAATCAGCCCAAACTCCATTACTAGAGGCTGCCAGGAAATGCATCACAGCTTTGTTTCACACTTTCACTAGATATGAATATGAAAGGAGGGTTCAACTTTTCTTTTCATCATATGTAGTCGGCATCTAGTTGGTTCTGTTTAAGTCTGGGTTTCTGTTGTGGGGTGAATGGATAAAGGTTATATCTGGCAGAACCCATGGACACACCTGAATTTTACGATACAGTGGCTTATTCTATCCCATCTGAAATACAGTAATACTGCACCAGTCGTAAAGGAAAAAGAAATCTGGAAAATATAATTCTGATGGGGCATAATCACATGAAGCCATACACTTCCAAATTTCAAGGTGGGGGATTTTGATTTGATGGCTGGGCTACTTAGAAAAATCAGAAAGTACTATTATGAAATGTTGTTTGCTTGGAATGCAAAATTCAACAGAACATGGATAAACTAACTTTCAGCTTGTTTGTTTCCACAATGCTTTAATGGCCCCTGAGTACTGTTTTCTTAAAACAAAGTGTGGTTGCTGATATGATGCAGGAGGCAGTCAAGTTATTGGCCAATTCTGTCTGTGCCAAGTATTTTTCAACTTCAAGATTTAAGATTGAAGAATTGGTGTATCAGCGCAGTTCCTAAGAAAAGTACCTCACAGTTTGACATAGAACACTCAAAAATCAAAGACAGCGTGACCACTAATGATGTTTCAAAAGTTTCTAAACGACCTTCCAGGCGTAGCAGGAAGAAAGCACCCACTGAGAGTTCAGATAATTTGGTAACTGATACAGTTGAAAAAACTGAAGATGATAACGGCCTTCAAGAAGCACCTGCTGAAAATTCCAAGAAGATTTCAAGAAAAGGCCGAAAAAAAGGTCTAGTGTCATTTTCATTGTTCTAGATGACGTTTCTTTAGTTCTTTCTTCTTATGCTGTTTCCTGTAGATGCTGTGTAGACTTTGCAATAATTTGAATTTGACACTTATTTCTACTAGTTAAAGAAACGCGCTACATGCGTGACTTTATTTTTTAAAAAATATTCATTTTAAATAACAAAAATTTAGAATTTAAAAAATGATTCATTATTTCCTAAGGAGTACCTCTATAATCTGAGGATCAATTTTTGTAATGATTTACCAGCCACTATTAAACAAGCTATGCATCAATCAAGATATATTTGAGTATAAATTATTATTTCATTCAATCGGATATTAAAATTTCACAGAATTTACATTCAACTGACATATGAACCAATCCACTGGAAGAAAATATAACCCATGATTCTAAAATTTCTGATTTCAAATTTCTCTAGGTTTTTGTTCTGGCTCTCAAGCCAAATATATCATTATGTAATATGTCTGATTCTCAAGCCAAATATACCATACATCTTTAGATGTTGGATATTGAATGACTCAGATTCTCTAAATAAAATGGCTCAACTTTGCACTTATATATCCCGTCAATGGCAAAACCATTCTGCACTTAAAAAAAAAGTCCATTCAGTTTTCTCTGGCAAAACCCTTTTCTAAACACACACCTTCCAAGACCTTTCCTTTGAACCGGCGGAAACAAAGCCGTCTAATTCTCTCAATTGAACCGGTTCAGTTTTCTCCGGCAAAACCCTTTTCTAAACACACACCTTCCAAGACCTTTCCTTTGAACCCGCGGAAACAAACCCGTCTAATTCTCTCAATTGAACCGGCGGAAAAAAACCGCCCTTTTCTCTTATATGTATAGTATAGATTAGTGGTCATGCATATATCTTTCTGGTGAAGCCTCTGAGATAATGATTTTAAATAGCAGCCAGTGTACCAAGTTCGAATATTGAGAACATGGAAGCCAGCGGAGATCTGCCTAGCTCAGATGCAAGCAAAACAGAGAAGAAGGCCTCCAAGAAGAGGACAAAGAAGAAAGTTGACAGTTATGATGATGAAAGCATTAATGAGGAACCCTGCAGCCTTGATGTGCCCCAGATTGAGAATATTGAGAACATGGAAGCCAGCGGAGATCTGCCTAGCTCAGATGCAAGGAAAACAGAGAAGAAGGCCTCCAAGAAGAGGACAACGAAGAAAGTTGACAGTTCTGATGATGAAAGCATTAATGAGGAACCCAGCAGCCTTGATGTGCCCCGGATTGTTGAGGATGAAGGGGACCTCCCAGCTATACAGGACGATGAAGAAGATATCAGCTATACTTATACCTGGCCACCTCTAGTTTGCTGCTTCGGAGCAGCACAACATGCATTCATACCTTCAGGTAGGCCAGCAAATAGGCTGATAGAACATGGTATACATGAGACAAAAAGGGATATGTTTTGGTCTCCAGACAGATTTGTCAGAGCACCTGGGGGCTCATCCTCCAGTGTTGCAATTGCTCTGGCAAGTTTGGGTGGCCGTGTTGCATTTATGGGAAAACTTGGGGATGATGAGTATGGTCAGATCATGCTTTATCATCTAAATGTTAATGAAGTTCAGACTCGTTCAGTTAAGATTGTCAGCTCAAACTCTACAGCAATGTCTCGAATGAAGATGACCAGGAGGGGTGGCCTGAAAATGACTTGTATCAGATCTTGCGCTGAGGATAGTTTGGTGATGTCTGAGATCAACATTGATGTATTGCAGGAGGTAATAGATTTTTTTGGAAGATTTTATCATCATCATCATCTATTTTTTTGTCTACATTGCTGCTGCTGGAATCAGACTGCACTTGTCATCACCAATGTGGATTGGTAACTACTTCACAGTATTGACTGTTTGCAGTAAGTGGTGAATGTAAGCAACCACACTTGTAAAGGATTGGCATAAACAACCTACAAAGAAAGGCTCCAGCTTTACTGCTCTAGCACCTGCTACAAGGAAGCTAATAATACATTTCTTTCACATCCTGGCTACCTTAGTCTTTAGTTAGAGGGAACTTGGTTTATTTAGTCTCAAGTGTCAAAAATCTTTTGTCAGTACATAAAAATCCAGCATAGATTAAATAAATAGACCATATGTATGGCATAATGAATTTTTAGGTGATAAATAGCTTCAAAAGAGACTTTGGCAGTGGTCTCAAAATAGACAGATTAGCATGAGCATTAGACTTGATTTTGTTAATTAAAATTTGTGCTTGCATCATTTTGAGATCTTCAGTTACCATGTTTTCATCCTGGCATCGGCATCATAATGTTGGACCCATTTTGAAAAACATAATTCCTGACCGCCTCCTATTATCCATGCAGACAAAAATGTTCTACTTCAATTCCTTATCCCTACTTGATGAAAATATGAGGAGAACCACGATGCAGGCCATCAAGATCTCTAAACAACTTGGAGGGGTTATCTTCTTTGACTTGAACCTTCCTCTGCCATTATGGCAGTCCAACAAGGAGACAAAAACACTCATAAAAGATGCATGGGAAAGTGCTGATATCATTGAGCTCACAAAGCAGGAACTTGAGTTCCTGTGTGGCATTACTCCCATAGAGATTTTTGACACCAAAGACAATGAGAAATCAAAGTTCTTTCACCACAAGCAAGAAGCAATACAGCCATTATGGCATGAAAATCTAAAGGTGCTCTTTGTAACAAATGGGACTTCTAAAATACACTACTATACCGAGAAGGACAATGGCTGGGTTCGTGGAATGGAAGATGCACCAATTACACCTTTCACTGGAGACATGTCAGTGTCAGGGGATGCCATTGTTGCAGGTATATCATTTGAAACTTATCATTCTCATTTTGATTTATTTTGTAAAAGTATTAGCAATATATACCTTTTTGGATTAATGAACAAATGGTAAATTTTGATTTTTTTAAAAAAATATTAGCAATACAGGTCTTTTTGGATTAACAAACAAATGGTATGTTATTTGTGTGGTGACACATTAGATAGTGTCCAAGGATGGTCACTAAGAGGGACTTGTATTTTCTATGGGGAGAGGCCATCTTCATGAATGATTATTTTTGAAATTAAATAACAACAGTTTTGAGTTAAATAAGTCAATAGGCATAGACACACAGAGGGACATGGGAGTGAGATGAAACACACACACACACACAGAGAGAGAGAGAGAGAGAGAGAGAGAGAGAGAGAGAGAGAGAGAGAGAGAGAGAGAGAGAGAGAGAGAGAGAGAGAGAGAGGTAAGGTGTAGTGGACTAGTTAGGCTGGTGGGTTCAACAAGTACAGCTGACGACTGCAACAATCAGTTTTTTATTGGACTGAGAGAGAGAGAGAGAGAGAGAGAGAGAGAGAGAGAGAGAGAGAGAGGTAAGGTGTAGTGGACTAGTTAGGCTGGTGGGTTCAACAAGTACAGCTGACGACTGCAACAATCAGTTTTTTTTTGGACTGACAAAATAACTATAAAAGGCATGTGAGGAGGGGGGAAGAGAGAGAGAGAGGGCATAGTGGACTAGTGGGGCTGGTGGGTTCAACAACTACAGCTGATGACCACAACAATCAGTTTTTTTATTGGGTTGACAAAATAATTATAAAAGGCATGAATGCCCCTATTATAGAGGGTGACTAGATGACTAAGTTCAAATATAAAACAGAAATGCAAATAAACCCCTGAAGCTCTGAGTCTAGATGTTTTTTCATGCACCATTTTTTTGAAGCTGAAGAAAATTGGTCTCCTGGCATCCCCACAGTGAAAACATATCCTAGGTTTGAAGTATCTGACTGAATATGTGGGATGAAAGTTGACAGGATCCTCTGTAGATGTGCATTGTCCTTGAGAGAAAGTTCCATGAATCTTCTCTTTGCTGATCTTGTAGAACCTCCTAATGATGAAGATGATAGAGAGGGCCTTTTCTTTTCAGTTCCAAGCTTGAGGGATTTCTTTCCAGTTCCATAATAGCTGGAGGTCTTTCTCCATTTTCTCCCTATTAATACATTTCTCCCTTTTCCTCCTTTTTGAATGTTTCTCACAAGTGCTGAATACTCTCCTATTTCAAGCACCATAAGAGTATTTACACTACTGTGGCCTTTTCTTCCCTCCTCTCTTCAGACTCGTAGAACACATACTCCTAAGTCAAACTCTCAAATTCTTCAGTCTAGCTAAGATTTTAAGTACTCTATTCCTTTGGACATATGTCTAGTCATTTATAGAATAGTAGCCCAGCTTTTTCCACTTGCTTGCAAGGCACCAAAATAGCTCATGATAGACATGCTCCTTTGCTTTAATTAATGAACCTCATAAGTTAACTGATACATGCAGGCTGCATCTTGCTTTTGTGTGACCATTTCACGTCTCCGTTGTTGTCCTCTTCCTCAAAATTTTTGTTTTGACTTGTAACTGACTCTATGATTTAAGACATAAAAACAGTATTCCTAGGCACCAACTTTCATATCTTGGATCTTCGAACTCCAGAGCCTTGATCTTTGCCATTATATAACTTCTTTTTCCTCATCAGTGATATGCATCTGACCGGCAGCAGACCACACCATAGAGTTGCCCTTACTCCCCTTCATTTGTGTGATTTGAACTTTTGAAGTGACAAATTTCTGCTTCTCATGGTAAGTGCAATTTTTCTGACACAGGATGAGACTTTGCTTTGTGTAAAGAAAGACATTTTTGACAAGAAGATGACAACGCAGGGAGTCCAACGATCTAAACACAATCAACACAGCAACAATAGAGCGGCTCCCATTGATTAAGAACCACCAAATAGGTTGGCACTGCAGATGAGAACCTCTGACACCCTAGAACAGAGGATCCAGGTCCCTACACTAGGTGCGGGAATCCCAAGATGAGGGATTGAACATGAGGAACAATTGGCCTACAGGAACCAATCAGTTTATGTCTTTTTTCTTCTGTTGTGGGGTCTGATCTCTAGGTAAAATTCTTCAGCAAGCAAGACTCCAACCCTTCTTGCAAACTCACATCACCACAGCTTCAACCAAAGGTCTGACTAGGCACTCTAGAGATGAAGGGGAACTGCTCACCTTCTTCCTGAAGCGTCTCTCATTCTCCTCGCGTGGATTTGCTCTAATACCATGCAGAAGTGATTAAACAGATAGAAGGGTTTAGGGTTGTCATCCAGACGAGAGGGAGGATCATTTTCCTTATGTGCAGTCTTGTTGTTTGGCTAGACCGCTGTCCGACCACAAGCCCGTCTTACTGAAGATTTCATGCAGGTTTCAGGGAAAGTCTATCTTCAGAATAAAAGATACTGGTTCAGAGAGGTGGTCTTTATGGATACAGTTAGACAAGTGTGGAACACTCCAAGGCAAGAATGGTCAGCAATGGCTAGATACGTGTACAGATTAAAGCATGTGGCAAAGGTGCTAAAGGAGTGGGGTGCAACCAAGATGTTACCTGATAAGGCTGCCAAAGATAGGATTCTAGAGTTGGAGTGACTAGATTGCTTGCAGGAGGAGGGACTTATGGATGGACCAGATAGATACCTCAAGGATAGACTCGGGGCAGAGTTTGATGAGAACCTAGTGAGGGAAGACATCTACTGGAAGCAGAGATCCATGGAGAAATGGCTCAGTGAAGGTGACAAGAATACACCCTATTTTCAGTGAATAACATCAGGAAGAAGAAGGGTCAACACAATCAGATGTATCAAGGTTGGAGACCAAGTGTTTTCTAGGGATAAGGATGTCAGAAGGCATGCTAGGGAGTTCTTCTCACACCTTTTCATAGAGGAGGATATGATTAGGCCTCTTATAGCTAATGATCTTCTTCCTAGTCTTTCTTATGAGGAAAGATAAGCTCTTGCTCGCCCTTTCTTGGAAGAGGAGGTCCACAAAGCTGTCTTATCTTTGGTGGGCGACAAAGCTCCTGAGCTTGATGCCTTCCCATTAGCTTTCTTTCAGAAGTGTTGGGACATCATTAAGGCTGATCTGCTCTTTGCGATGCAGGAATTCGAGGAGGGTAGAGCACATTTGAGGGGCATAAATAAGGCAATCTTAGTCCTCATTCCCAAGAAGTAAGGTGCACAGAGTCTTCGGGACTTCAGAGCTATTAGCCTCTTGAATGGTACATACAAAATCATTTCCATGCTCCTGGCTATGAGACTTCACAATGTGATTGACAGAATGGTTAGTGGCTATCAAGGGGCGTTTATCAGGGGTCGCCATATATAGGAGAACTTCTTGATAGCTCATGAATGTCTACATCCCATCAAGTCTCAGAGAAAGAGAGGAGTGGTGCTCAAGCTGGATTTTGGGAAAGCCTATGATAAGGTCAATTGGAATTGCCTATTTGATGTGCTGAGGAAGATGAAATTTGATGAAAGATGGATTGGATGGGTCTGGGCTTGTGCCACATAAGCCAATTTTGGAGTCTTAATCAATTGCCAACCATTTTCCTAGTGGTAGAGGTCTTCGGTAGGGAGACCCCATAGCCTCCTTACTCTTTGTTCCGGTTGCACATATCCTGAGCAGGATGTGGTTGAGGACTGAGACATATAGGTTGATCAGAGGTTTCCAGGTCAGAGCATGTGGTATCCACGTACCCCGTTTGTAGTATGCTGATGATACCATTCTCTTCCTAGCAGAGAATGAGGGGTAGTTTTTTGTATCTAGACTCGTGTTGGAGTTGTTGGAGGAGGTCAGTGAGTTGAAGGTAAATTTTAGCAAGAGTCAATTACTGGGAAATAATATGGGAGATCGAGCCATATGGAGATCAACTTTCATCCCAAGCCAACATATAGGAGATTTTCGAATCTCTTATTTGAGCCTGCTATTTTCTCATGTGGCCATTCATTGTGGTGATTGGCACAGTGTGATACAAAGGTATGAGATCAACAAGGTGGAAGGTGAGACTCCTCTCTTATGAGGGGAGAATGATGCTCTGCAAATCAGTGTTGAACACTCTCCCTATCTATTATCTTTCTATTATCTAAATTCCGAGGACTATCGCAAGAAAGCTTGAGTCCATTCAAACTAGGTTTTTCTAGCATGGCAATGGAGGCAGGAGCAGGGGATGACATGACATTACATAGGGCAGCTTTTTTATTATTAAATCAAAAGCCAAATGGGCGAACTCATGAGAGCGCACACTCCTTCAACGAAGGAGCATGTTCCCGCTCCACCAAGCCGACCATTGGAATTTTATTCCATGAGCAAAAGGAATACAAAGACCACCGGGGCATACCCTTGAAGAACATAGTCTAATAGAAGGAAAACCCATCCTGTCCAATCTAATACATCCAATAATAGGATCCAGGACTGACGACTCCCCAAAAAATAAATTATTAGACCTCATGTCACACCCATGATTAGCCAAACCATCGGCACACTGATTACCTTCTTGGAAAATATGCGCAACAGTTGCCCTCATACAAGCAATCAGGGATCACAGGTTTTTAATATAAGGCAGCAATCTCCATGGGCAATGAAAGGTCCCATTGAGAACGCCAACAAAAATCTGAGAGTCACTTTCGATAAAATCAACTTTCAGACCCAGAATAGAAGCATATTTTAAGCCATCCATCATCGCTCTATCTTCAGCTACTAAACTAAAAGAGTGAGCATAAAAGTGACTGAATGCAAATAAGCAATGGCCCTTGTCATCTCTGATCAGACCACCACCCCCACTGATTCCCGGATTCCCTTGCGAGGCCCCGTCAACATTAAGCTTCAAACAAGCCGCCGGAGGACGTTGCCAACGCACAATGAGTGGCAAGTCGACATGAATGAGTGGAACGGGGACAAGACGTTGAGACAGGAGCATGAGCAGATTACCATTACCCAGTGTTGGACCCCATAAAGTTTATGATTAATTTCTGGTCATTACAGAAAATTTCAGAAATTAAAGACTCAAAATGGTGTTCAGTTATTATTAACATGACATGTGCGTAAAGATGTCATCAAACACAATAAGGAGCGGTACGAAGCCATGTGCACCCGCTCTACGGAATATCAAGTGTTGAAGCCGATAAAAGTCTTTTTAAGGCATTTGGCATTTGGACAAGCGCCGGATATGCGGCGCAAGCCCATCAAGTTCTTAACAAAAATCCCACGATAAGTCAAGCTGTTGGCTCTATTTTTAACGAGTGGGCATTTCAACAAACGCCTCATGGGCGGCACAAGATCACACGTTCATGGGATTAAATCCATGCAAGGAAAAAACATTTTAGGGGCCCATTGGGTATCCCTGTGACATTCAATTAAAATCCCCGTCAACCTGAAGATAAACGGGCAACAGGTCGGCGCCTGGGAAATTGCCAACAAACAAACAAGAATCTCCACGTGCGTCTCGCTGCAGAAGAAGCCAGAAAAGGACAAAAAAGGTTCAAACCTTGGTCCGTTTTATAGAGTTGACAAAGGTCTACCAAAAGGGGGGGGGGGGAGAACCCTCTCTCCCTGCACACCGGGGGAGTCCCCCGGGCCGCTTGCAACTGGGGGACCCCCCCTGGGCCGCCTGCAACCAGGGGAGCCCCCCCCCCGATCCGTCTATAACCTGGGGAGCCCCCCCGACATCGTGCGCACGGGGGGAACCTCCCCCCGGTCTGCTGTGCACCGGGGGAGGCCCCGGCCTGCTGCGCACTCGGGGGAACCTCCCCCGACCCGTCCGCCTGCTGAACCTCCGGGGGGGGGGGGTTCTCTTTCTCTTGTTTTGCTGTTACACCACCGGGGGAGGAAGAATGGAAGAGGAAGAGCCGGGGGAGAGGAAAAGTCAAGAGGAGTTGCCTTCTCCAAGCTCCGGGGGATCTCCTCAAGGGCCTCCTCCGCCTCTTATAAAACCCAAGTCCTGGTTCCTGCACAAGGACAGTTTTTGGAGAAGAGAAGGAGAAGGTTGAGAGAAGAGGCTGCCTCAAACCTCAAAGAGGTGAGAGGAGAAGGGCACCCTCCTCCCTATGGAAGCTATTTTGAAGTCTTTGTAAAAAAAGCCCCTCAAGTCAGAGTTATTTTTTGTGGGGGGAATTTATGTTATTCAAAACAAAAAAAAGAGGATTCTGCAAATCCTTAAAGTTCAAAAAATTGCTCTTTGATATATGTATATATAATCAAGAGGGACCCGCAGAAATTGTAAGAAATACCCTTTCCAGTTCGAAAATTGCAGAAATACCTTCCGCTACCCCTAAAACTGTGGAAATGAATCCCGCTATGTAGAAAATCGCAAAAATAATTGTGCAGAAATTGCAGAAATACCTTCTGCTGTCCAGAAAAATTATAGAAATGTCCCTAGTGGCAGAAAATTATAGAAATGCCCCTAGTTGCAGAAAAATTATAGAAATACCCCCGATGACGGAAAAATTACAAAATATCCTTAATGACTAAAAATTACAAATATACCCTTAAAAGAGGGGAAGTTGTAGATATACCCTCGAAAGGGGGAAAACTGCGGATGCACCCCCGGATAAGGGAAAATTGCAAACACATAAAAATGTTCCGAACGTGCCCCGCCTCGCGGCATGAGGATTCTTTAGGGGTGGACCCTTGACATTAGGGCTGACATTGTAGTCGAAATCTTTGGCAATTTATCAAAGGTGTTCGGACTCGTCTGATGTAAATTAACACCGACTCCGGTTAGTGGGGAAATGTCCTATACACGAACCATAAATCGTCTGATAAACCCAAAGAACGCGGAATTAACAGATGTGCCTAAATATACGCATGTTTATCCAATGAAATTGGATGCCCCAAAATTTCGCGTGTTAAACAAACTGGCATTCCCGGTGGGACTTTTACCGCCTTTCATCTATTTCCCGCCTTTCAATTATTTGCCAAGGATCTCTGTACTTCAATAAAGTCTCTGATTTCTCTTCTCTACCCCTTTCAAGAGAAAGCGAGGGGAGGGCCCCAGCACCGAAGGCACGTTTTCATCACCAAAAGCTTTCAACCCATACTATGGCAGTGGTCACCTATGGACCTCTTGTCATTACCACCCACGCCAGATATGTCTATTTGGCGACCCCGATAGCATTCGGGGATTTTCCAGCTGTGGTGGGGTCCCCCTTCTTCTTAGGGGTGGTCCCTACTCCTCAAGAAGCATCTACGGTGCCAACTGCCCTTGCGACCGCCGGGGGCATCAGGTCCCGCTCCCTACTTAGCCGAGTTTTCTCAGTCCATGCTGTTTCATCTTACGTCATCCCCGCAAAATGGGGGCAACGACGAAGCCGCCAAAGCCGAAAGCCTGCGGCAACAATCTCTAGGTCCGGGAAGACTGTTCTGGTCGGGAACCTTCACGTCCGGCTAGACGGTGGTGAGCTGGTCCTACCTCGGGACAACCACGTCCCAACCATACCGACATCCAACTGCTTTGCCCTTCTTCGCCAAGTGCGGGAGGACAAATCAGACTTTAAAAGCAAGTCTAAATCCAACTATGGGAGCAACAAAGTTCAGCAATGCTCTCGAAAGATCACGAAGATTTGGGTCACCAAACAAGAGGCCCACGAAATCAAACGATCCAGGGCAAATAAGTTCGAGCAAGCTCAACGTCTGCACCAGATTTCTGGTCAGATAACTCGGGATGTTAAACCGCTGCCTCTACAGGGGAAGAAGAGAAAATGGGTTTATCGTAAACCCAACTCTGCTCCTCGAAGTTCGGAGCTCTGTCAGGTTGAAGGGGCCGTCTGTGCCCAGACATTACCCAATCGGGTTTCAGTATTTGACAGACTGGCAAAGGCTCCATCGACGCGGCCATCGGTCTTTGACAGATTGGGGGCACCTTCCCTCACAGGGCTGCAGCCGCCGAAGAAGCGAAGAATTCTTTGACTCTCGGACACCTGGGGATAGCATGAAGGTGTATACCTGCTATACCTCTGGCAGGGAAACAACGAACCCTGTCGGCAACCCCGCCAATTTAAATGAACCTGCCCGGTCAAATGACCCGAACCCAGCAGTTGACGCAGTGTATCTTAATACCAGGACTGTTGCCAGAAGGGACCTCCAAGCCCAATACAGCGGCCATGCAGGGATCTCTAGCCAGGGACTGCACCGGGAGCAGAATCCGGACCAGGCCCGAAACCAAGATGTCAATTTTCTCCAAGAAGAAAATGACCCCGAGGAGGTTAGGAGCATCCATAGAGAAGGGGGAGCTCAACCCATTAGTGGTTATGCTAACCCAATGTTCGAGCCACCTACAAGGGCGCCATTTCAAGCTATGTCTGACGATGCTAAGTTCGAAACAATGCAGCGTTGGCATATAGAGATGACCAATCTTATGCTCGAAATGAAACGACAGATGAATGTGAATGCCCCAAGGCCCTTAACACCAGCTCATGATCAAGGTCTCCGACGAGAGCAGCAGTTGGGTAACCCCGCTGTTATTGAGCGACAAGTAGCTGCCTAGGGCTGTCAATGGGCCGGGCCCGGGCCGGGCTTAGGTCGGCCCGGCCCGGGCCCGACTTCTCAACATTAAGGCCCGAGCCCGGCCCGGGCCCGACTTATGTCGGGCCGGGCCGGGTCGGGCCCGACATTATGTAAAAATTTCAAAGCCCGACTAAGGCCCGGCCCGGCCCGACAACTTAAATAAAATAATAAAAATAATAAAAATAATAATATAAAACATATAATCTCATTAAATTAATTAAAATTTTGATATTAATTACATAATTTGTGTAAAAAGAGAGTTTTAAAATTTATCATTAAGTAAAATAACATAGGTTTAACTAAATAATTTTTAAATTTTGATGTGGGAATAAAAAAAAGAGCGGGCCGGGCCGGCCCGCGGGCCGAACTCAAAGCCCGAGCCCGAGCCCGGCCCGCGGGTCAAGTCGGGCCGGGCTTTTAGGCCCGACTAAAAGTCCGCGGGCCGAAAATGACCTTGCGGCCCGGCCCGAAATCGGGCCAAGCCCGCGGGCCTATCGGGCCGGCCCGGCCCATTGACAGCCCTAGCTGCCCCCTACCAGGTGGCCATTGAAGCAGGGGCCGAGCCGCCCCGAGCTCAGTCCTCTCGGGCCCCGTTGGCGGAGGACATCATTGCTCAATGGCGTATGATAGAAAAAATTGTTAAAGACAAGTTTGTCCAGCGAGGCGAGGGTGTGGCCACTGTTGATTTGTATAGCGTGCCCTATCCCCTCCATCATCAATTCAAGAAGTTACCGCCAGATTGCCCGAAGGTGCCTAAATTGCAAAAGTTCAACGGGCTGGAATCTCCCCACGAGCATTTGGCCTACTATATAACGGCCATGGGTGATCTTGCACTGGAGGAGTCGTATCTCCTCCGCTACTTTGCAACTTCTCTCACGGGTAGTGCCTTCCAATGGCACTCAAGGCTGAAGCCCAATTCTGTCGTTGATTGGGCCGATCTACAAAAGAAGTTCATTCATCGTTTCCAAGCAGCGGAGAGGAAGGTGTCTCTCGCGGAGCTATGCTCACTTAAGCAGAAAAAGGGCGAAACTGCACTTGATTTATTCAAACGCTGGAGGGATTTCAACATGAGATGTATCCTCCCTCTCAAGATGACGCAATAACCATATGCTGAAGGGGTCTCTTGGCGGAAGTTAGCGAGAAGCTACTGGGGGCAAATATCAAAGGATTCGACCAATTAAATTTGGTCGTCGCGGAAATAGAAATGTTTTTCGTGGATAATCCAACATTCACCCCCTCAAAAGGAAAAACTCCTAAGGAGCGGGGTGCTGTCGGGAAGGAGACTAAGGAGGCTAATGCTGTTGACTTCTCTCCGACCAATGGGCTCGATGAAGTTACCACCTCAAGTCCCTCCGGCAAAAAGACCGAAGGAAAGGCGTCGACGAGGTTGTCGGAGCGCATGAAAACTCCTTATTCCTTTAAAAAGGAGCACACTAGAAGGCTCTTCAACCTGTGCCTGAGAAACAAGCTCATATCTCTTCCAGAGCCAAAGAAACCGGAGGATGCCAATAAAACTGATGACCCCAATTCTTGCGTATATCATCGCATATTGGGTCACACCATTGAAAATTGTTACGTCTTCAAGGACGAGGCGGAGAAGATGATTCGGAACCAACTTATTACAATGAAAAGCAATTTGGTGGATCCTCCGCAACCCCATGCATGGGATCGGCCGACACGCTCGGCCAATGTAATTCACCACTCAACCAATGGGGGCTTTAGGCCTGTAGCATTTACTTTTCCCGACCCATAAACAACGAAAGCCGGCCCCAGCCAAGCAAAACCCACTCTGTGGTATCCAGGTTGGAGGCCATCCCACCAATGTTCCTTTCCGAAGGAAAATACCAAGAAGATATTTGATCACCTACTTGAAGATGGTCGAATCATGGTGCACGACCCGCCAGCGGATTACACCGAGGTCTAGAAAAGGCATCCCTGGTACTGTGAGTACCATGCCATAATATCTCATCTCACTGGGAAATGTAAAGAGGTACAGGATCTTATTGAGGTCCTCATTCAAAGGGGCGAGATTGATACCCATGGGAATAGCATGGTGGAAAAAGGTCTGCGGGAAGCTGTTGAGCATACCTTAAGCCGACGCTTCAACATGGAAAGCCCACCTCGACCTCGTACACGAGGAAAGTCAAATTTCTCCATAAATGTGATTCACAAAATCTCGGGAAAGAGTCAGGTGAGGTTCATGGTAAACGAACTTCAACCATCCCTCCCTGTTGGGCCGCAAGAAGTATCACAAAGGGGCATACCCCTCCTGATGTCTGAATGCTTCGCCATTCGAAAGACAGTCCGAAAAATTAAAAGGGAAGTCCGTCACCTACAATACAACCAGCAGAACTTACTCTGACTTATGGAGCGAATCGAGGACCGCTTGTTAGCACTGACTCTGGCCCCTTCAACGCGGCCCTCCGTCCCAGCCTCTACCCGAAATTCGGAAGACATCGTAGAGCCTCGAAGGCTACCAAGATCAGGGGGGTGGTTGTCCGATGATGTTGCAGATTTGCCCATCAATCAGGCCCCGCGGAAGCTATACTCTTTCCCTCGGCATAGAACCTTGGAGATATTCCATATGTGTCGTAAGGAAGGGTTGATATAGCTCCCCGCACCCGGCAATGACCCCGACACTGGCATGGGGCATCGGCACCACTATTGCCTATACCACCGCACCATGGGTCATGTCATCTATGACTGCTCCGTGTTCAAAAATATTGCGGAGGACTTAATTTCCCGCCCGGTAATAAACATAGACGACTCCCTTCAGGGGCCCTCAAGGCCTTCTCAACATGGCTCGTCGTTTTTCTTAGTCAATGTCATACATGCATCAACTTCCCGTACCCCAACCAGGGCGAAAATGCAGGAGGTTGATCCCAGGTCGAGTCAATCCATCAAGGGGAATCCCGAGTGGCGCCCGTGGCAGGACTTAGAGTCCCTACCCTTTCTAAAGAAAGAAACACAAAGACTACTCGAGATCCTTTTAGGGGGGAAGGAGGTTTTGGTGCGTGACCCACCACAACACCACTCTAAAACAAATTCTCCGAGTCAACATCGAGATCTACCCGCCTCACTTCCCAACAACGAGGAGCAGGCATCTCGAGAAGTAGCCCGAGAACCTCCCCGACCACGAAGAGTAGCCTTCATTCAAAAGTGGAAGTCTCGGCAAAAAGAACTCGGGACGAGTGTCAAACAAATCTCAAGGGAGAGACTTCTAGAGGAAGATCCTAAGCCTGCTAGCCAATTAAATCGAGAAGGTCAGATCCCTTTGAGGGACTTTACTGAGCAAAGCCTGAATGGTGAGCCCCAACAAAGAAGTCACAAGGTCATCTTGATTCCAAGCAAAAAAGATAAAGCCAAGTCAGAGTCTCTTGTGCGGAGATCCGAAATAAAGCAAAATTCACCATCTGAAAAGCTTTCTATGGCATTGCTATCCCAAAGCTCTGGTCTTTACATAGCCGAATTCCAAGAACTGCCACCCGAAATAGTCAGCCAGGCAATCAATGCTACATTTCAGGAGACCCAAGAGGAAGGCGGCTGGGTCAGTGTAACCCCCAAGAAACACAATCGCCCTAGATCCTTGAGGAGCAAGGGCAGATCCCATAGCTCCAACGCTGGGGGCATTCCCCAACTGTCCGCAAAAATGGACATTCCTTCCCCTGCCGAAATAGCACGGGCAAAGAAGCAGGAGAAGAACAGAAAGAAGAATTTGAAGAGAAAGTTAAAGCGACAGGCTGAGCAGGTCGCCGCTATGGAAGCCCCTGGGGACCCGACTCCTCTACAAAAGCTGCAGAAATTGATTGATGAGCTCGAGGAGTACGTTCCCTCCATGTCCACTAAGGCTGTTCCTCTCGACAAGTATATTCCATGGGAAGAACTGGAGCAGAAAACTCGACTCAAGAGTTGGCTCCGACAAATACTCAAGCGAGCACAGGAAGGTGAAAAACTTCCTATCCCAGAGGAACTTTCCATCTTTTATAAAGATGAAGAACTCACCATAGAGAAGTTGGAGGCAATGCTGAAGAACTTCTCATGCAATATGGTGTCAATCCCACCACCAGAAAGTCTACAGGGATCAAGTGGGAGCAATAACACGGCCTCTCCTGCTGAGGATAGAATCACTATGGCCACCTATCGTCGCCGCAATGCAAAACTCCGAAATCGAGGTCGCAGTGGAGATCGTCGCCGCGGGCGAGGAAGGCATGCAACATCTTCCGGTGGCGGGAATGCTAATTCAACACATCCTCAAAATGTCATCATTTTCCGAGACGAAAACCCAGGTCCTATCCCCGGGGTTCGGGTCCGAGCAGATACCTTTCTCTTTGACCCATCAGATGAGGAGGATGGGCCAATAGCGCCAACCCTCCAAAAATCAGCTACTCCCTCCCAAGCTCAAGGCGGAGTCTCTACCTTCTTCTTCGAACTATCAAATAGAGAGGATGAGGTAACAGACCCGGCGCCACAAGAAAACTCAACTGACCTAGCTCAAGCAGGTCCCTCTGGTAAGGACATTGTTGAGCCGCCTCCTCCGGAGGAAGATTCCCTGGCCCCATTATTCCAAGAAGAGCCTAATGATCAATGGAAGACTGAGTTAACTAAGAAACCCGATTATCAACCTAAGCCTCTTTCAGAGATGATCCCTCTGCTAGATCAAGTCCGGGCAAGAGCTGATCGTAAAATCATCCAGCATATGAAGCGGATGCTGACATATGTCACCATATGGGAAGCCATTGCTTAGAGTAAAGAGCTCAGAGAGGCACTGATAAAAGTACTTCAAGAACCAGAAGTTTATGAAGCTCATGTAACTGAGCTCCAGACTCAAGCATACAAAGCCCTTGCAACAACCGTCACCTTTACAGATAAAGACATGTTGCTGTCTTCTCCTTGTTACAATCGTCCTCTATACATGCAAGGGAAGATAAATGGCCATGAATTGAACCGAATTCTGGTAGATCCCGGGGCATCTGTCAACATAATGCCCTTGAAGACTTTCAAGTTTTTATTTCTCATACCCTATTTACAAAGGGTTAATGACGTTAAAATTTTAAGATTTAACCAAGATTCAGAAGATGCACTGGGTAAGGTAGAGGTGGAGGTAACCATGGACAGCTTTGTCACTAGAGTCACATTCTACATCATTAATGCAAATACATCTTCTAAAGCTCTGCTAGGGAGACCCTGGTTACATGAAAATTGGGTCATCTCTTCTACCCTGCACCAATGCATCAAATATGCAAAGGGTGGGGAGCAACATACAGTCTTTGCTGATTAGACTAATTTCCGTCCAAATGAATGCAATCTGACGGATGCTCAGCTGTATTTTGGGGAACCTACTATTAATCCTCGTCCCCGGATTAAGAACAAAGAGAAGCAAAAGGCAGTTCTAGAAGAAGAAGACGAAGAAGAGCTCTTCACAGTAAATGCAGATCTCGCCAAACTACACCGACTACACATGCAAGCTGACGCTCCAAACGCCAAGTCGGATCGGCTAGAAAGGCGGGAGATTAACTTTGAAGCCGACCTCATCAATCGGTCCATCGAAAAAAGCATTTCCCTGCCGTCAGCATGCATATAGCTTCCCTTCTTGAGAGGAGAGCACAAAGTTGAACAATTAAAGACATTTATTGTTACCTATCAAAGGAAAGGGAAAAGGGAAAATGCTGAGGCCGCTAAGCCGATCGTCTTTTACAAAGGAGACCTAGTCCCTCAAGGCTCCTCTGAGGATGACTTTGATTGGGGTAAGGTACCCCAGCATACCCTCAGAGTCGTCCAAGAAATGGGCGACATGCCCAAACGCATCAAAGAAATGTGTCGAAAGCAGAATATTCCCCAGGTTCAAGAAGCTTCTCGGTATGACTATTTTCGGCAGCTGTGGTATCCTTCACAAGTCAGAGGGCAACCCCCCTTCTCCAAGAAAGATAGGAGAGGATGGGGCTATGATCCCGAGGCCGAGTTTAAGGTATATCATGCCGTTAACACTATAGGGTTGGCGCCTTCTCCCAATAATGTCAGCCCCGGTCGGAAGGACGATGCATGTGTCGCTGAACACTAAAACAACCTCCTTCGGCCATCTGATATCAACAAAAAGGATCCATGTCTCGCCGATCCCAGCAATGAGCAAGAATTTGTTGTACCGCCACTTATCCCGCAAAAGCTGGAACATGCTTAGCAGGCGGCCCTATGCCAAGTGGCGGAACTCAATTTTGGGGGCACGGAAAGCTCCGTGCCAGCCATTACCGACACTTTTGTCAGCTATCAACAAGAAAAACAAGCTACCACACTAGAAAATTTAAGGCAAGAAAATCAGACATTGAAGTCTCTCGTACAGGAGTTATTACGAGAGCGAGATGTCTTAGGCTGCGTTTGGCAGCAAAATGGGGCGTTGCTTTCTACATATAATCTGCCGACAACATTTAATCCCCACCAAATGTGCCAACGGTTATTGGCTTACGTGCAAAGCAAATTATGGCAGTGGAGAGAGAACTCCACACAAAAATGAGCCCTCTTCAAATTCTTTCAAAGCAACCACAGAGTGGATTCGGAAGATTTTAAATGATGAAAAATCCAACAATAACTGCACATGTGTACGGTGTTGAGATTATGCAGGAAAGCCATAAGAAAGAGTGCTGCCGAACGCAGCCTTAGGCATCTCGCATTTTCACCATGCTCTTTTGCCCAATCCAAAATCTTAATGCATAATAATGCTCTCATGTCGGTGGCCGGAGCACCAGTCAATGAGCCTGAATCCACTAAAGCTCTCACCCCTGGGGAGGGATTGCCCTGAAAAATGCTCCTAAGGTGACCAAGGGAAAAGCTCCTGTAACAACGCTGGCACAGCGCATGGAAACGCCATACTCTTTTATTAAGGCACACACCGTACCATTATTTGAATTTTGCATGGCACGGGACCTCATAACGATCCCAGAACCCCGAAGATCAACCAAAGGAGGCAGGGCCAAAGAGCTCAATTTTTACCGATACCACCGGATGCCGGGACATGCCACAGAGGATTGCTACGTCCTCAAAGACAAGGTCGAAGACCTGATACAGGCGGGAGTCATCCAAATCAAAAGTCATCAGGTGGATCCCCCGCAGCCTCATCAATGGGATCTACTTAAGCCATCGACCAAGCAAATTTTTGCTTTAGCCGCTTCGGCACTTCCTAAATTTGCGGCAAGGCAACCACTTCTGGGGCAGTTTCTTGTATCCCGAAGAGACGTGATCCGCCTCCCTCACAGCCAAAAAGGAGATGTTAAGGTCCACTACTCTGTCAACACTATAGGGACACCACCCTTTCCCAGTAGCTCAGACTCTGGCAAGGGGCTCAGCAACTCTATGGGAGAATAACTAAAGGAAGTCACCCTTGAAGATCAGGATGAGCAGCTTCGGTCGGCCGTCATCGATAACTTGGACTACTGTGACCTTCACGTAGCCGAGGTTGACGGTGGCGAGGATTTCATCGATCTGCAGCCAGTTCCGCGAGAACTCGAGGATGGCGGGCAAGCGACTGTAGATGAATTAGTCGAGCTCAACCTTAGAGATGCCGACCATCCCCGACCAATTTTCATCAGTGCCCTCCTCAGTGAGGAAGAAAGGCAGGCATACAAACAACTCTTATTGGAGTATAAAGATTGCTTTGCCTGGACCTACAAAGAGATGCCCGGGCTGCACCCATCCGTGACAGAGCACGAATTGGCAATACTTTCCACCGTTAAGCCTGTCAAACAAGCTCAAAGGCGCATGCGACATGAGCTCGAAGTCAGGGTTAATGCTGAGGTCGACAAACTCTTAGAGGTGGACTTCATAGAGCCTTGCATTTATCCAGTCTGGCTCGCCAATATAGTCCCTGTTAAAAAGAAAAATGGCCAAGTTCGAGTCTGTATCGACTATAGAGACTTAAACAAAGCTTGTCCAAAGGACGACTTTCCTGTCCCTATTACTGAAACCATGGTTAACATGACCATGGGAAATGAAGTTTTATCCTTTATGGACGGATCATCAGGATATAATCAGATCCGCATGGCCGCCAAAGACAAGGAGCATACGGCCTTTCGATCCCCCAAAGGGATCTTCAATTACAAAAGAATGCCCTTCGGCTTAAAGAATGCCGGTGCCACATATCAAAGGGCAATGACCAATTTTTTTGATGAAATGCTCCACGACTTGGTCGAGTGCTATGTTGATGACCTCGTCGTTAAAACCCGAAGGCGGGAAGATCACCTGGCTGACTTGCGTCGGTGGTTTTTGAAAGGCTCCGACAATTTCAACTCAAGATGAACCCGATGAAGTGCGCTTTTGGCATTTCAAGTAGCAAGTTTCTTGGCTTTATTGTCAGATACCGGGGATGATGGAGGCATCATCCACAACTCCCTTTGGCTAGGGTCTTCTTCACACTCCGGCATCGTTTGAGTTCGGGCCTCTCTCTATAAAGGCCCAATTATCCCTTTTGTGCTATCCATTTGAGTCATTTTGATGTAATTTTCAATTTATTTGAGTCATGTCCCTAGGTTTTGCATTTATTTTCCTAAGTTTGAGTGTCATTAGATTGTGTAATGTGCTATTGGGCCCAATTCTTCGGGCTTGGCCTAAGACCCCCCCTACCCCTTCGGTTATTTGTCATTGAGTCTTTTGTAAGGGACTTATTGTAAAATGTGGGTTTCCTATATATAGGGCCCCATTTCCTTCATTTGAATGTAATGAATCAATGAATGAAAATTGCCATTTTGATAGTCCATATTGGAGAGATTCCATTAGTTAGGGTGAGAGACCCTTGGGAGTGATTCCCACCCACCTTCCACTCTCTCTCTCTCTTTCTCTCTCTCCCCCCCAAAGTGGGGTTCGCCCCTTTCCCTCTCTCCTCCTCCTCCCAACCACCTCCAACCCCCAACCACCTCCATTAAGGCCACTCTACTTCCCATAGCCACCATTACTCCACCCTCTAGTTCCAAGGTAGAATCTCCCCCATTCCAACACTATCTTCCCCATTCCAACAATATCTTCCCCATTCCAACACACTCACCCCTCTTCCCCACACAATCTCCCAACTTCCAAAGCCATTTTGAATTTGAAATGACCTTCCCTCCACTTGTTTGGCCGCCCCTCTCTCCTCCCCTTTAGTCTAGTTCGCCCCTCTCTCCCTCCATTCTCCTCCACCATTTGCACACCCCTCTTCCACCCTCCATCTGGAACCTGCGACCTCCCCTTCTTCCTCCACCTCCCCACTACCTCTAGCACCCTTCCATAATCCCCACATCTTCCCTCCACCTATCCCCATCCCCCCCTTTCACCATATACTTCCTCCTTCTTCTTCTTTCTAGGTCAAGTGAAGGCTATGTCAAAGTTGCTGCTTGCAGTCCAGAAGATGCTGATGAACCAGTAGCTTGCAGAAGCCACCACGACCACCTCCCAGCGAATCTGAAGGCACAAGAGGCATCCACAGAAGCGTCTACCTGTCTTCTTCGCAACAGAAGTGGTTTCGTCTTCATCCGAGCTGTGTGCTGTCCGGGAGCTTCGTTCTTCCACAACGGCGCAGAGCTGCCCCTGCTGTGTACCAGAACCGGAGTAGAAGCTTCACCAAGACAAACCTTGGAAGAATCAGTCCAAGATCTCTTCTGCAAAGTTCTTCCTCTCCCTGTCTACTTTCAGAATCAAGAAGCGGAACTCCGTTCGGCATCCTGCAGCAGAAGTTACCAATTTTCTTCCTCAGGCGTTCGACTCTGCTTCCCACTGTCTGCATCGACCACTCCTCACTTTTCTGAGTCCTCTGATCTTCACCGGCATCTTTTGGCATCCCTGTTTGTTCTGCTGTAAAGAGGACTCACCAACGGTTCCAACGGTTCCAACGGCGACTGATTCGGAGTTCGGGAATGGTCGGGGCAGCCTCGTCTTCCTACTGTTGGTAGTCTGTTGCAGACAGTCCGAGATTCAGCAACCCTGTTCGTACTCCCGCCCAGGCCGGCAGCGACCCCTGAAGAAATTGGCAAAATTCAGAGGCACTCCTGTCCCAGAGACGAAGAGATCCCCACTGGTCTCACCCTCAGCAAAATTCCTGAGAGAGTTCTGCGGCCTCCACACCCTCTGTCTGTCAGCTATTACAGAGAGAAGGCTGATTCGGTGTCATCACTTCCTCATCACTCTTAACACTAGTTTCCCCTCCCCGCTTGGCCGGCTGAAGGCCCCTCCCTGTGCGGAGGTAGTTTTGGTTGTAATCACTATTAACCCCCACCCCAAGGTCCCCCTCCTGCGAGAGGTGTAGTGTTGTAACTTCTTTGGGCAGGTCAAGCTACACCGCCGCGGCGTGTGGGGATCCACTCGCCTCCCCGCTCGCCCTCGTCTCCGAGCGGGACCGGTTTCTTCAAACCGGTCGAGTAAGTGCTCACACCTCACTCCATTTAGTGCTTGTCTTTCAATATTAGTTATAGTTCCGCTGGTTATGCGAGTGAGAGCTCGATCCTCAAGCCCCATTGCCTTGAGTGATCACCGTGGGAAGAGTGCAACCGGTGCCTTCGGCACTTTGTCGGCCCCATTGAATTGGGCTTCCACATCCATTGGGAATCAAACCTTGGCCTTGCTGGCCCTCTACCAGCAAGGGCCCAACCCCACATCCTCCACTTGGCATCGCCAAGTCACCCCAGGCTTGGGTGAGCGACGGGAGAGCGGCGGCCCAAAATTGGCCCTTTTGATTGTGAATGTGCTTGCTTGCCTAAGTCTTAGGTTGTGTCACATCAGGGGAATAGAAATAGTCCCCGATAAAATCAAGGCCATTCGGGAGTTGCCGCCTCCCAAAAACATAACTGAATTGAGGTCTCTCCTGGGGAGGCTAGCCTACATCAGGCGCTTCATATCCAATCTTTCGGGAAGATGCGCACCTTTCGGGAGATTGATGAAAAAGGACGCATCATTCACATGGGACCAGGAGTGCCAACATGCATTTGAGCAAATCAAGGAATACCTTCTCACTCCCCCGGTGTTGGGGGCACCGGTCAAAGGAAAGCCGCTAATACTCTATATTGCTGCCATGGACGCTTCTTTGGGAGCTCTACTGGCACAAATAAACGAAGAAGGCAAAGAGCAGCCGCTATACTACCTCAGTAGGAAGTTGGTTGGTCCTGAGCACTGCTATTCCCCAATGGAGAAAGTATGCCTGGCATTGGTATTCGCCGTGAAAAAGTTGAGACATTATCTCCTATCCCATCAGGTGGAGTTAATTTCAAAGTATGACCCACTCAAATTCCTTCTTAAACAGCCCGTCTTGTTAGGCAGGCTTGGAAAATAGGTGCTACTCCTCATGGAATTTGACATAACCTTCGTCCCGCAAAAAGCGATTAAAGGACAAGGAATGGCGGAGTTTCTCGCGGCACACCCGATTCCGGCAGACTCTCCTCTCAACACTGGACTCCCTGATGAAGAAACACTCCTGCCCCAGTCAGGAACAGAAGGCCACGTTGAAGGTGCCCCATTACAAAAAGAAGAAGACGTCTTTGCAATTGATGTCCCCTGCTGGGAGCTCTACTTTGATGGTGCCTCCCGAACGGTCAAAAAGCCTGACGGTACTACAATCCTCACATCAGGGGCGGGTATTGTCTTTGTAACTCCTCATGGAGGAATTCTACACAATTCCTGTGCCCTCATGAAACCCTTGACAAATAATGAAGCAAAATATGAAGCATTAATTGTTGGGCTTCAATTGGCTCTTGAAATGGATATCAAATGTATTAAAGTTTATGGGGATTCGCAGCTTGTCGTGCGGCAGGTCGTAGGCGACTATGATGTCCGAAAACAAGAATTACTCCCTTACCATGCCACTGTGATGAGGCTTAAGGAGAAATTCTACCTATTCGAAATAGGTCATGTCCCCAGAAGCGAAAATTCACAAGCAGATGTCTTGGCCAAGTTGGACTCTGCCATAAAGCTTCCGCCCGAAGGGGAATTGGACATAACCGTTAGACACAGAAAGCTCATGCCAAGTGTCTTGGACGAAGAAGTTGATCCTACAACTTCTGAGGTCAATGCAATTGAAGAAGGCGATCCCGCCGAAGAAGAGCAACAAGATTGGCGTCAACCAATTATCGATATCAAGAATGGTCGCCTCCCTTCAGATCGGGCTCAAAGGGTGCAGTTGTTACGAAGGGCAATATCATATCAGCTGATAGGGGATCAATTGTATAGGCTTGTCCATGAAAAAGACAAGTCTGTTCTCCTGCGTTGTCTCTCACCTAAGGAAGCCAAGAGGCTCATGCATGAGGTCCACTCATGACTTTGCAGTGCTCATCAAGCAAGAGACAAGATGAAAACCAACATAAAGCTTAAGGGCTTCTACTGGCCCAGCATGTATGCGGATTGCAATCGGTACGCCTGCACGTGCCATCAGTGCCAAGCTTTCGGCCCAGTGCCAAGAAGACCCCCAACCTCGTTGCACCCCACGGCTCCTACATAGCCCTTTGCAGAGTGGGGAATGGATATTGTGGGGCCCTTCCCACCATCCTCTAAAGGTCACAAATTCATACTAGCGGCAACAGACTACTTCTCTAGGTGGGCCGAGGCTATTCCTTTGCGGGAGGTCACGGGAGAAGCAGTAGCCCAATTTGTTAAACATTATATCATATATAGATTCGGCACCCCCAGCCGGATCATGTCGGACAATGGCACACCGTTCAAAAATAGAACAATATATGCTTTGGCTGCTAAGTTCCACATCGACTGGAGAACTTCAACTATTTATAATCCCCAAGCTAATGGGTTGGCCGAGACGTTCAATAAGACCCTTTGCAAGCTTCTAGCCAAAATAGTCGGCAGCCGCAAGAGAGATTGGGGCGAAAAGATACATGAAGCTCTCTGGGCATACCGGACGGTCTACAAGACGCCCACTAGTTGTTCTCCCTTCTCTCTAGTATATGGGGCGGAAGCTGTAATACCAATAGAAATTGAAATGTCATCTTACCGGGTGGCCGTGCATAATGGCCTCCAAACCCATGAGCAAGATGAAATAGAGAGAAGGTTGGAAGAACTATCCAGCCTAGAAGGAAAGAGGCTTGAAGCCTACAAGCATCTCCAAGCATATCAAGCCCGAATGACGAGAGCTTATGATAAGCTCGTGAAACAACGAGCATTCAAAGAAGGCGATCTCATCATGGTGAAAGGAAGAGAGGTCATGGCCGGTAAATCCAGTGGCAAACTCCAACCCAATTGGCGTGGGCCCTACGTTGTCTCCAAGGTCTATGAGGGAGGCGCCTATAAGGTCATTGACCACAAGGGAGAGAGTCTTTTCCCTCCATTAAATGGTAAACATTTGAAGTTGTATCATGCCCCTGAGCACGAATTTTTGCGGCAACCATTGCTGGACGTCTCTTCTCCCAGTGAAGATTAAAGAAAAAAAAGAAGGAAGAGAAAGAAAAGAATTTGGTGTGACCACGCTTAAACATCTTTGTTTCTGCCCCACCGCGCCAAATTCCAAAAACTTCTAAATGCTAAATCCTGGCTCCAAAACCACTTTGTTGGTCAGCCCCAAATCCTAAATCTAAATCCCCAAATCCTGGCTCCAAAAAACCACTTTGCTAGTCAGCCCCAAATCCTAAATCTAAATCCCCAAATCCTGGCTCCGAAACCACTTCGACGGTCAGCCCCAAATCCTAAATCCAAATCCCCGAATTCTAGCTCCAAAACCACTCTGCTGGTCGGCCCCAAATCCCAAATCCTAAATCTTAAGTTCGGCTACTAAACAAAAAAAAGGAAAAAGAAAAAAAGGGGGGGGGGGTGTTGAACCTTGAAAAGTTCATGGATAATTTCTGATAAAATTACATACTATTTCAGAAATTAAAATGATGTATTGGTTCATCAAAATACGACAAAGGAGTGGTACAAAGTCATGTACACCCGCTTCATGAATTATTGAATTAAGAAGTCCGGGGTCCGTAAAGTCTTTTTTAGACGAGGGCCGGATATACAGCACAAGTCCCGCAAGTTTCTGACATAAATCCCGCGAGAAGTCGAGCCATTGGCTCTATTTATCACGAGTGGGTATTTTATCGAACACCTCACGGGCGGCATGAAAATATATGCTCGTGGATTCAAATCCATACAAAGATAAATATTCTAGGGACCCATTGGGTCTTCCCTTGAAGTTCAATTAGGTTCCAGCCAACCTGAAGTCAATCCGACAGCAAGTAGTCGCTATGGAATTTTTAACAAAACAAACAAGTCTCTACGTGGTATCCCTGCACAAGCAGCCAGAAGAGGACAAAATTAGTTCAAGTCCACACCCCTTTTTATAGGGGTTGACAAACAGTCAAAAAAAGGGGGGGGGGGATTCTCTCCCTCCCTCTCCTTTCTCCCTGCGCAAGGGGGAAGTCCCTCCGGCCACCTCAGCCACCGGGGGAGTCCCCCCGGTCCACTTGCACCGGGGGGAGGCCCCCCGGGCCTCCTGCTGCCTCAGCCACCGGGGGGGAGGCCCCCGGCCTCCTGCCGTCTCCGCCGCGACCGGGGGAGGGCCCCGGCCACCTCAGCCACCGGGGGAGTCCCCCCGGTCCACCTGCACCGGGGGGGGGGGGGGCTCCCCCCGCCTCGTCTGCCACCGGGGGAGGCCCCCCGGTTCCGTCCGCACCGGGGGGACCTCCCTCGCTTCGTTTGCCACCGGGGGAGGCCCCTCGGGGCTCCCGCGCACCGGGAGGGTTCCCCCCCCGCCGCTCGCCATCGGGGGAGGCCCCTCGGGCCTCCGCGCCACCGGGGGGGGGACTTCCCCCGCCTCTTGCGGCACCGGGGGAGCCCCCCCCGGCCCTCCTTCGACGTCGCAACAACCGAGGGAGCCCCCCCCCCCCCCCGGGGGAGTCCTCCCGGTACCCTGTGCCACCGGGGGGCCACCCCCCTCCTCTGCCTTGGTTGCAATCGGGGGAGTCCCCCTCTTCCTCCTGCGCATGTGGCTCTGCCACCGGGGGAATAAAAAAAAACAGAAGAAGACGAAGAGGAAAGGACGAAGGGAGGTGAAAAGATTGGGAGTTACCTCTCCACACCACCGGGGGAGCTCCTCCAAGCTCTCTTCCTTCCCCTATAAAAATCCAAGACCTCTCCAAGAAGAAGAGAACTTTTTTTGACGAGAGAGGAGGCCTTGCTGCTCCTTGTTGCCTCTCCCTGCTCAAGTAAGAGTTGGAGAAAAGAAGAAGAAGATAGAAGGTGAAAGGAAGGGGCACCCTTCTCCTTATAGAAGAACTTTTTGAAAGTTTTGTAAACAAACCCCCATGGGAGGGTCATATATGTAAAGTATAAATCATCCCCACCCATGAGGGGAAATTATGATGATTAAAAGAAAGAAAGGATACTTGGGTCAAAAAACTTTATGGAATCATGAAGATCATGAAATTCTGGAATTATAAATTATAGAAATATCCTTATTTTCTGGAAATCACATGAATATAGTCCGTTGTTCGGAAAATTACAAAAATAGTATCAATGGTGTAGAAAATTCTATAAATATCATAGATAGTGTATGAAAATTGCAAATATACCCCCGGTGGGCAGAAAATTACAAATATATCCCCGGTGGGCAGAAAATTGTAAATATACTCCCGATAGGCAAAAAATTGTAAATATATCCCCGGTGGGCAGAAAATTGTAAATATAACCCAGGAAAGGGGAAAATTGCCAACAAACCTCCGAAAGAAAGAAAATTTTAAATGCAAGATTGCAAATACACCAAAGGGTTGCGAATGCCACCCATCTATAAAGCACGACGATTCCTCGGGGGCAGACCCAGGATATTAGAGCCGGCGTTACAGTCAACAATTTTTTGGCAGTTAATCAAAGGTGTTCGGGTTTGTACCGATGTAAATTAATACCGACTCTGGTCGGTGGGAAAAGGTCCCGTACACGAACTCTAAATCGTCTGATAATTCCCACAAAGCGCGGAATCCATAAAACATGGCAGAAAAATGTAAACAATGCCATGCGCTTGTTCGGCCTATGTTTCTTTTCCGCATGTAAACAGACTGGCACGTCCGGTGGGACTTTTCCTGGCTTTCATCTTTCTACCAAAGATTGTTACACTTAATAAAGGCTTTGATCGCCCTTCTCTGCCCCCTTTCAGGAAAGTGCCAGGAGAGAACTTCAGCATCAAGGGTGCATTCTCTTCAGTGAGCTCTTCCGTGAACGAAATGGCGGCTGTGACGTATGGACCTCTTGTCGTCGCCAACCACGCCCGGAACGGCTACCTGGCGACCCCAATCGTATTTGGGGACTTTCCAGCTATTTTGGGGTTTTTCTTTTTTCTAGGGGTGGTCCCCGCTCCTCAACAAGTCTCTGTGGTGCCAGCTCTCACCACAAGCACCGGGGGCAATCGGCCCTGCTCCCTGCCAGGCCGGGCTTTCTCGGTTCATGCCATCTCTTCCTATGTTGTTCCCGCGAAATGGGGGCAACGACAGAGCCGTCAAAGCCGCATGCCTTCGGCGAAACTCTCCAGGTCGGGTAAGACCATCTTGGTCGGGAGCATCCGCGTCCGACTAGACGGTGCTGGGCCGCGCCTGCCTGGGGACAACCATGTCCCGACCATATCAACTTCCAACCGCTTCGACCTCCGTCGCCGAGTACAGGAGGACAAGCTAGACTTCAAAGAGAAGTCCAAATCTAAGCTTGGGAGCAGCAAAGTTCAACAACGCTCCCAGAAGATGAAGAAGATTTGGGTCACCAAGCCGGAGGCCCATCAAATCAAACGAGCCTGGGCTAATGAGCCCGACCAAGCTCGAACCCTCCACCAAAAACCTGGTCAAGCTACCCAGCAGGTTGACCCTTCACCCCTCCATGGGAAGAAGAGAAAAGGGGTCTATCGAAAATCTGACCGCGCCCCCCGAAGCTCGGAGCCCTGTCAACTCGAGACGGCCATTCGTGGTCAAACACCACCTAATCGGGTTTCGGTCTTTGACAGACTGACGAATGCTCCGTCAACACGGCCGTCAGTCTTTGACAGATTGGGGGCATTCTCCCGCACGGGGCTGCAGCCCCCGAAGAAACGGAGAACGGTTCGACTTTCAGACACTGGAGATAGCATGAAAGTGTATACTTGCTATACCTCCGGCAGAGAAGCGACGGATCCCGCCGACAATCCCGCCAATGTAAATGAACCTCTGCGGTCAAATGACCTGAACCTGGCGACCGACGCGGTATACCGTAATATCAGGAATGCCGTAAGGAGGAACCTCCAAGCCTAGTACAGTGGCCATCCAGGGACCTCCAGCCAGGGACAGCACCACGAGCAGAATCCTAACCAGCCCCGAAATCAGGAGGTCAACTTCCTCCAAGAAGAAAATGACCCCGACGAGGTCAGGAGCGCCCATGGAGAAGCGGGAGCCCAACCCCACGGTGGTTCTGCTAACCTATTTTTTGAGCCACCTACAAGGGCGGCATTTCAAGCTATGTCCGACGATGCTAAGTTCGAGACTATACAGCGTTGGCATATAGAAATGACCAATATCATGCTGGAAATGGGATGCCAGATGAATTTAAATGTCCCAAGGCCAATAACACCAACTCATGATCAAGGCCTTCGGTGAGAGCAGTCGGGTAATCCCGTTATTGTCGAGCGACAAGTAGGAGTCCCCTACCAGGCTGCCGTTGAAGCAGGTGCTGAACTGCCGCGAGCTACGCCCAATGCTCAGTCTTCTCGGGCCCCACCGGTGGAGGACGTCATTGCCCAACGACGGATTATAGAGAAAATTGTCGAAGATAAGTTCGCCCAGCAAGGCGAGGGTGTAGCCACTGTTGATTTATACAGTGTGCCGTATCCTCTACACCACCAATTTAAGAAGTTACCGCCGGACTGTCCGAAGGCGGCTAAATTCCAAAAGTTCAACGGGCTGGGATCTCCCCATGAACATTTAGCCTATTATATAACGACCATGGGCGAGTTGGCACTTGAGGAGTCTTATCTCCTCCGCTACTTTGCGACCTCTCTTACGGGCAGCGCCTTCCAATGGTATTCAAGGCTGAAGCCCAATTCTGTCGCTGACTGGGCCGATCTTCAAAAGAAGTTTATCGATTGCTTTCAGGCAGCTGAAAGAAAGGTCTCTCTTGCAGAATTATGTTCACTTAAGCAAAAGAGGGGCGAAGCCGTGCTTGACTTTATCAAGCGTTGGAGGGACTTTAGCATGAGATGCGACAACCCTCCTTCTCAAGAGGACGCAATAACCATATGCCGAAGGGGCTTATCAGCGGAAGTCAGCGAGAAGCTCCTGGGCGCAACCATCAAGGGGTTCGACCAGCGAAATTCGGCCGTCGCAGAAATAGAAATGTTCTTCACAGAGAACCCAACATTCACACCCTCCAAAGGGAAACCTTCCAAGGAGCGGGGTGCTGTAGGGAAGGAGACTAAAGAGGCAAATGCCGTTGATTTCTCTCCCACCAATGGGTCGGATGAAGTTGCGACCCCAAAAGAGTCTGGCAAAAAGCCCGAAGGAAAAGCGTCCGCAAGGTTGTTGGAGCGTATGAAGACTCCCTATTCTTTCAAAAAGGAGCATACCAAGAGGCTCTTTAACCTTTGCCTCAAGAATAAGCTCATATCCCTTCCAGAGCCAAAAAAGCCGGAGGATGCTAACAAAACTGACCATCCCGATTATTGCGAATATCATCGCATATTGGGCCATACCATTGAAAATTGTTACGTCTTTAAAGACGAGGCAGAGAAGATGATCCAAAGTCAACTCATTACAATGAAGAATGGTTTGGTGGATCCTCCCGAACCCCATCCATAGGACCGACCGACACGTTCGGCCAACGTAATTAACCATTCAAATGATAGGACCTTCAGGGCCGCAGCATTCATTTTCCCTGACCAAGAAGCATCGGAGGCCGGTCCCAGCCAAGCAAGACCCACGTTGTGGTATCCAGGATGGAGGCCGTCCCATCAATGCTCCTTTCCCAAGGAGAACACTAAGGAGATATTTGATCGCCTACTTGAAGACGGGCAAGTCTTGGTGTACAACCTTCCGCCAGGTTACACCGAGGTCGAAAAAAGGCATCCCCGATATTGTAAGTACCATGCTACAATATCCCACCCCACTGGGAAGTGTAAAGAGGTACAGGACCTCATCGAAGTTCTCATCCAAAGGGGTGAGATTGATATCCATGGGGAAAGCATGACGCTAAAACGTCTGCGGGAAGCTGTTGAGCAGGCCTGAAGCCAACCTTTTGGTATAGAGAGCCCGCCTCAATCTCCTACCCGAGAAAAATCGAATTTGTCTGTAAATGTAATCCACAAAATCTCGGGAAAGAGCCAGATGAGGTCGGCGATAAATGGGTTTCAACCACTCCTCTCTGCCGGGTCTCAGGAAGCATCACAGAGAGGTATACCCCTTCTTATGTCTGAATGTTTCGCCATCCAGAAGGCAGTTAGGAAGATCAAAAGGGAAGTCCGTCGCCTACGGCGCAACTAGCAGGATTTACTCCGGCTTATGGAGCGAAATGAAGATCAGCTGTCCGTGCAGGCTCCGACCCCCGTACCACGGCCTTTTGTCCCAGTCTCTACCCGTAACTCGGAAAACACTGTAGAGCCCCAAAGGCTGCCAAGAACTGGAGGATGGTTGTCCGATGATGCAACGGATTCCTCCGTCAATCGGGCTCCTCGGAGGCTGTACTCTTTCCCTCGGCATAGAACACTGGAGATATTCCATATGTGTCGTAGGGAAGGGTTGATATATCTCCCCGCATCTGGCGGTGACCCTGGCACTCCCGTGGTATCTCGGCACCACTATTGCCTTTACCATCGCGCTGTGGGTCACGTCATTTATGACTACTCTGTCTTCAAAGACATCGCAGAGGACCTCATTTCCCGTCGGGTGATAAATATAGACAATCCTCCTCAAAGAGCCGTAAGACCTTTTCAACAAGGCCCGTCGGTTTTCTCAGTTAATGTCATACATGCATCAACTTCCCGCACCCCAACCGGAGCCAAGAAGCAGGAGGCCGGCCTCAGCTCAAGTCAAGCCGCCCAAGGAAATCTCGAGTGGCACCCGTGGCAGGAACTAGAATCCTTGCCCTTCCCAAAGAAAGAAACTCAAAAACTACTCGAGATCCTCTTTGGGGGAAAAGAAATATTAGTGCGGGACCCATCACAAGGTCACTCCAAAGATCTTCGAAGTCAACATCAGGGTTCATCTGCCTCAGTCCCCAATGTCAAGGAACGGGCATTCCCAGAAATAGCCCGGGAACCTCCTCAATCACAAAAGGCAGCGTTTACACAAAAGGGAAAGCCTCGACAAGAACAACTCGAGACCAGTGTCAAGCAGATCCTGGCAAGGAAACGTCTAGATGAAAATTTTGAGGTGGCTACCCAATCCAGTCAAGAAGGTCAGACCCCTTTAGCGGGCCCCAAAGTGCCTGGCAAGCAAGGCCCGAATAGTGATCCCCAGCAAAGAAGCCACAAGGCTCCAAGCAAAAAGGGGAAAGCCAAGTCAAAATCCCTTATGAAGAGGTCTGAAATAAAGCAAGAGTCACCACCTGAAAAGCCTTCCATGGCAGTGTTACCTCAAAGCTCTGGCCTTTATATGGCCGAATTTCAAGAACTCCCACCTGAAATAGTCAATCAGGCAATTAATGCTACGTTTCTGGAGACTCAAGAGGAGGATGGCTGGGCCAGTGTAACCTCGAAGAAGCATAATCGTCCTGCACCGGTGAGGACAAAGGACGGATTCCATAGCTCCAAAGCTGGGGGCATTCCCCGACCGTCTGCAAAAATGGACATTCCCTCTCCCACTGAAATAGCACAAGCAAAGAAGCGGGAGAAGAACAAAAGAAAGAGTTTGAAGAGAAAGCTAAAGCGACAGGCCGAGCAGGCCGCCGCTATGGAAAACTCCGACGAATTAACTCCCTTACAAAAGCTACAAAAATTAATTGATGAGTTCGAGAAGTACGTCCCTTCCACGCCTACCAAGGCTGTCCCTCTTGATAAATACATTCCATGGGAAGAAATGGAGCGGAAAACTCAACTAAAGAGCTGGCTCCAACAAATGCACAAACAAGCACAAGAGGGAGAGAAGCTTCCTATCCCGGAGGAACTTTCCTTCTTCTTTAAAGATGAAGAGCTCACCGTAGGAAAGCTAGAAGCTATGTTAAAAAGCTTTTCATGCAACATAGTGTCCATTCCTCCTCCTGAAAGTCTATATGGACCAAGCGGGAGCAATGACCCGGTTCCCCCCGCCGAGGATAGAATCACTATGGCCACTTATCGTCGCCGCAATGCAGAACTCCGAAATCGGGGACGCGGAGGAGATCGTCGCCGCGGGCGAGGAAGGCATTCAGCATCTTCCAGTAACGGGAATGCTAACTCAACATATCCTCGAAATGTCATTATTTTCAGAGGCGAAGACCCGGGGCCTATTCCCGAAGTTCAGATTCGAGCAGATACCTTCCTTTTCGATCCGTCAGATGAGGAGGAGGGGCCGATAGCGCCAACTCCCCAAGAGGCAGCTACCCCCTCTCAAGCTCAAGACGGGGTCTCCACCTTCTCCTTCAATCTATCAGATGGAGAGGATGGGGCAGTAGACCCGGCACCGCAACAAAACTCAGCTGACCCGGCTCAAGCAGGTCCCTCTGGTAAGGACAATGTTGAGCTGCCTCTTCCCGAAGAAGATTCTCTAGCTCCACTATTCCAAGAGGAGCTCAATGATCAAGGGAAGGCTGAGCCAAGCAAGAAGCCTGTCTATCAACCTAAACCTCTGTCGGAAGTGATCCCTCCGCTAGATCAGGCTCGTGCCCGATCGTAAGATCATCCAGCATATGAAGCGGTTCCCAACAAATGTCACCATATGGGAAGCAATTGCTTGGAGTAAAGAGCTCAGGGAAGCCCTTGTAAAAATACTCCAAGAACCAGAGGTTTACGAAGCCTATGTAACCGAGCTTCAGGCCCAAGCATATGAATCCCTAGCAGCAACTGTCACCTTCACAGATAAAGACATGTTGCTGTCTTCTCCTTGTCATAATCGGCCTCTATACATGCAAGGAGAGATAAACGGTCACGAACTGAACCGGATTCTGGTAGATCCCGGGGCGTCTGTCAACATAATGCCCTTGAAGACTTTCAAGTCTTTATTTCTTATACCCTATTTGCAAAGGGTTCATGATGTCAAAATTTCGGGATTTAACCAAGATTCGGAGGATGCATTGGGTAAGGCAGAGGTGGTGGTGACCATGGACAGTTTTGTCACTAAGGCCACATTCTACATCATTAATGCAAACACCTCTTACAAGGCTCTCCTGGGAAGACCCTGGTTACATGAAAATTGGGTCATCCTTTCTACCCTTCATCAGTGCATTAAATATGCGAAGGGTGGAGAGCAACATGCAGTCTTTGCTGATCGGGCCCCCTTTCGATCGAATGAATGCAATCTGACTGATGCTCAGCTATATTTCGGGGAGCCCACTATTAATCCTCATCCCGGATTTAAGAACAAAGAGAAGCAAAAGGCAGCCCTGGAAGAAGAAGATGAACAAGAAGAAGAGCTCTTCACAGTCAATGAAGATCTTGCTAAACTACACCGGCTACACATGCAAGCTGATGCTCCTAACGTCAAGCCGGCTCCGCTGGAAAGGCGGGAGGTCAACTTTGAAGCTAATCTTATTAGTCGGTCCATCGACAAAAGCATCTCTTTGCCGTTGGCATGCATACAGCTTCCCTTCTTAAGAAGGGAGCATAAAGTTGAGCAGTTGAAGACATTCATCCTTATCTATCAAAGGAAAGGGAAAAGAAAGAATGCTGAAGCCGCTAGGCCGATTGTGTTTTACCAAGGGGACCTAGTCCCTCAGGACCCTATTGAAGATGATCATAATGGGGGAATTGGGGTAAGGTACCCCAACATACTCTCAAAACTGTTCAGGACATTGGCGACATGCCCAGGCATATCAAAGAAATGTGTCGGAAGCAGCATATTCCTCAAGTTCAAGAAGCTTCTCGGCATGATTACTTTCAGCAGCTATGGTATCCTTCGCAAGTCAGAGGGCAACCCCCTTTCTCCAAGAAAGATAGGAGAGGATTGGGCTATGACCCCGAGGCTGATTTCAAGGTACACTACGCTGTTAACACTATAGGGCTGACACCTTCTCCCAGTAATGCCAACCTCGACCGGAAAGGCGATGATTGTGTGGTTAAACATCCAAGTGACCCCGTTCGCCCATCTGATATTGACAAAAAGGACCCTTACCCTGCCAGTCCTAGCAACCAGGAAAAGCGGGTCACACTGCCGCCCATTTTGCCACAGATGAGAGATGCTGAACAAGCAGCCCTGTGCCAATTGGCTGGGCTCAACTTGGAAACTTCCGAGCAAATCATTGTAGGTGCTCCCTCAGACACCCAACAGGAAGTGTTAACCACCGGGTTAGCGGGATTGGAGCAAGAAAATTGAGCGTTGAAATCGCTTGTACAAGAACTGTTCCGAGAGCGAGACGCCCTGCTTAGGCATCTCGTCTCTTCACCTAATTGTGAAACCAGTTATAGGGCTCAAGTCAATGCCAACCCTCCAATGGTTTTCATTGAAGCATCAACTGGCCAAGGCAAACCTGTGAAGGCCCGTCACCGCCTACCAAGGGGGCAACCAACACGCCACTATTTTCAGTGGACGCCTATCTTCAAAGGAAGACTGGTGCAAGCCAACCTCATAAAGGTGCTCAGAACAAATCTCCTGTGATAACTTTGGCACAGCGAATGGAAACACCCTATTCTTTTATTAAGGCACATACCGCACCGTTGTTTGAATTTTGCATGGCACGGGACCTTATAACACCCCTAGAGCTCCGAAGATCACGCAAAGGTGGTACAGCTAAAGAGCTCAGCTTCTGTCAGTATCATCAAATGTCAGGGCATGCCACCAAAGACTGATACGTCCTCAAAGATAGGGTTGAAAGCCTGATACAGAAGGGGGTCATCCAAATTAAAAATCATCGGGTATCTCTCCCCCAACCTCATGATTGGGAGCAGCCTAAGCCGTCCGCCAAACAAATTTTTGCCCTAGCTGCTTCTACGCTACCCGAGTTTATGGCGAAGGAATCATCCTCAGAGCAGCTCCCAGTCTTCGGGGGAGACCTGATTGGTCGTACTTGTAGCCGAAAGGGGAAGTCCAAAGCCCACTATTCAATTAACACTCTCGGGCTTTTATCCCCCTCTGCTAGTTCCGACTCCAGCAAAAAGCCCGAGGGTGATGCAAATCACCAACTACAAGAGGCAGCCCTAGAAGGCCAAGATGAGCAGCTATGCTCGGCCATCATCAATAACTTGGACTACTGTGATTTTCACGTAGCCCAGGCTGACAATGATGAAGATTTCTTTGACCTGCAGCCTACTCCGCGGGAACTTGAAGACGGCAGACAAGCAACTGTAGATGAATTAGTTGAGCTCAACCTCGGACAAGCCGGTGAGCCTCAGCCGATTTTCATCAATGCCCTCCTCAGCGAGGAAGAAAGGCAGGCATACAAACAACTCCTATTAGAGTTCAAACATTGCTTTGCTTGGACTTATAAGGAAATGCCCGGGCTGGACCCTTCTGTGGCAGAGCACGAATTGGCAATACTTTCCACGGTCAAACCTGTTAAATAAGCCCAAAGACGCATGCGTCATGAGTTGGAACTTAAAGTAAATGCTGAAGTTTCCAAGCTCTTGGAGGTGGACTTCATAGAGCCCTGTCTTTATCCAGTGTGGCTCGCCAATATAGTCCCTGTTAAAAAGAAAAATGGCCAAGTCCGAGTTTGCATAGACTACAGGGACTTAAATAAAGTTTGCCCAAAGGATGATTTTCCTGTCCCTATTACTGAAACTATGGTCGATATGACCACTGGATATGAAGCTTTATCCTTCATGGACGGATCATCAGGATATAATTAGATCCGCATGGCCATCAAAGACAAAGTGCACACGGCCTTTCGATCGCCCAAAGGGATCTTTAATTATAAAAGGATGCCCTTCGGCTTGAAGAATGCTGGTGCGACCTATCAAAGGGCAATGACCAATTTTTTTGATGAAATGCTCCACGATTTGGTCGAGTGCTACGTTGATGACCTCGTCGTTAAAAGCTTAAGGCAGGGAGATCACCTCGTCGTTGATGACCTCGTCTTCGAAAGACTCCGACAATATCAACTCAAGATGAACCCGATGAAGTGCACTTTTGGCATTTCAAGTGGCAAATTTCTCGCGGCTTTATTGTCAGATACCGGGGGATAGAGATAGACCCCGATAAAATCAAAGCTATTCGGGAGTTGCCGCCTCCTAAAAACATAACCGAATTAAGGTCCCTCCAGGGAAGGCTAGCCTACATCAGGCGCTTCATATCTAATCTCTCAGGAAGATGTGCCCCTTTTGGCAAATTGATGAAAAAGGGCGTACCATTCGTGTGGGACCAAGAATGCCAGCATGCATTGGAGCAAATCAAAGAATACCTTTTTACTCCCTCGGTGTTGGGAGCGCCAGTCAAGGGAAAGCCACTCATATTATATATTGCTGCCATGGGCGTTTCTTTGGGAGCCCTACTAGCACAAATAAATGAAGAAGGCAAGGAGCAGCCGTTATACTACCTTAGCAGGAAGTTGGTTGGCCCTGAGCACCGTTATTCTCCAATGGAGAAAGTATGTTTGGCGTTGGTATTTGTCGTGAAGAAGTTGAGGCATTACCTCCTATGCCATCAGGTGGAGTTAATTTCAAAATGTGACCCCCTCAAATTTCTCCTTAAACAACTCGCACTATCAGGGAGACTGGGAAAATGGGCATTACTCCTCATGGAGTTTGACATAACCTTTGTCCCACAAAAAGCAATTAAAGGACAAGGAATGGCGGAATTTCTCGTAGCGCATCCAGTCCCAGCGGACTCACCTCTCAATATTGAACTTCCTGATGAAGAAACACTCCTGTCCCAATTGGGAACAGAAGGCCACATTGAAGATACGCCATTACAACAAGAAGAAGATGTCCTCGCGATTGATGTCCCCTGTTGGGAGCTTTACTTTGATGGTGCCTCCCGGACAGTCAAGAAATCAGACGGTACTACAACCCTCACCTCAGGGGCGGGTATTGTCTTTATAACCCCTCATGGGGGAATTTTACACAACTCATGTGCCCTCATGAAACCCTTGACAAATAATGAAGCAGAATATGAAGTATTAATAGTTGGACTTCAACTAGCTCTTGAAATGGATATTAAATGCATTAAGGTTTATGGGGATTCGCAGCTCGTCGTG